>CP144700.1:49538789-50738789 GCA_036885675.1 Vigna mungo
CCTGGCCTGTCACCTTGGCTTATTATTCATAGACTTTGTACTGATATGATATCAATAAAATATTAACAGAATAAGATGTAAAATGTAAACATACTGAATATATCCAAATATCTTTGGGTAGATATATTTCTGTTATAATATCTTTGGTCAGATATTATTTGATAACGATATCATTAGTTAGATATGCTTCTGATATATTTCTGTTATAATATCTTTGGTCAGATATTATTTGATATGTTTGATATATCTCTGTTTGGATATTATGGTATAACTGTGTAACCGACCGCTGGAGATATACTACCGTACAAAATGTTATATAGATGTTAAAAGAACACTTAGGTAAAACAAATCTCTTTTATTTTTTAATTTATAAAAGACTTTTTTATAATATAAAACATAATTGAAAACATATTGAATATTTATTTTAATATTTAAAGAATTATTTTTAATTTTTAATGTAGTTTAAATTAAAAATAATAATAAATAACTTATATTCAAATTACATCATGACATGTAAAAATTACATCCAATAAAATAATCGTTATAACATTAATGTTTAACATCATCTCCTCCATCATATAAAAGGATATATAAATTTAATGTTCATCTATTTTTTTTTTCCTAAAATCAAGAAATATAGCAATTTTTATTTAAATAAAATAATTGCACAATTTTTTTCATCTACACAGTCTATACACACACATATATATAATTATTTAAAAATTAAATAAATATATAATAGAAAAGAAAAAATTATGTTCTCGAAATTCTAAATAGATAGATAATATTTTTTTTTGTTTTAGAATAGGGACAAATATAAGAAATGGAAATATATTCCCGAAATGAGAAAGGAATTAAACGTCCAAAACAACGTCGTTTCATCCTTGCAAAGAAAACAAAAGAGCTGGTAGGTTGAGGAGGGTAAGTAAGCGTGTGACACACAACCATCATTCTCACTCTCTCTGTGTCCGTTTTCTTTTATCCGTTTCTCTTTCCCGATTTTGACCTTCTTTTTTCCTCGTTTTCCGATTTTGCCCTCTTCTTCTTCTCCCATGACCTACTTGAACTCGTAGCTAGCTACACTCCGCGTTTGCTTTTCCAATTCCAAATTTCAGTTTCACAAACCTCTTAGGGTTTCGGCCGAATGGAAACTCGAGTTGGGAACAAGTTCCGTCTCGGTCGGAAAATTGGCAGCGGATCCTTCGGAGAGATCTATCTCGGTGCGCTCTGCTTCCACTTGCTTTTCGTTTTTTGCTTATTTACTACGAATTTTCCTATTTTCTTTAATTTGTTTTGCTTATTTTGCTTGTGTTGCCGCAGGAACTAATCTTCAGACGAATGAAGAGGTTGCGATTAAGCTTGTGAGTTTTTGGACCTACGACGTACCCTAATTTGAAAAAAAAAAGCTTAACATCTTTGTTTTTTGTTACTCCTGTTTGGTTGCTGAGAAATTTAAGAAGTTGCAGAAGTTAGTAATTGGAGAATTTCGGTGACGTTGTATTGTAGAGTTGAAATTGGACTTATAGGATATCGAATATCTTTTCCTTTGTGTTTTTAGTTTGTTTTCTAACACGGGCCTCGTTGGTTAATTTTCGCTAATAAGTCCTTGGAAGTTAAGGTTTTTTGTTTCTTTCTGCTGCTAGATTGAAATTATTGAGTGCGGGGTGATGTTTTACTGTTTTATTTTGGTTTTTGATTCAGGAAAGTGTGAAAACCAAGCACCCTCAACTGTTGTATGAATCGAAGCTGTATAAAATTCTGCAAGGAGGAAGTAGGCTCTCTTCTTGGTGAAATTGTCTTTGTGAAATTTTTATTTGTTGTTGGTTTGTGATGCTCACTCAGCTTAAATGTTTTTGGTTGGCCATTTTTATTTGGCAGATGGGATTCCAAATGTGAAATGGTACGGTGTTGAAGGAGAGTACAACGTGCTCGTGATGGATTTACTTGGCCCTAGTCTTGAGGATTTATTCAACTTCTGTAGTCGGAAATTGTCTCTCAAAACTGTTCTTATGCTTGCTGATCAAATGGTAGGTTTTTCCCTACTGCGGAGACATCTTTCTTAATTCTGACCCACCTTAAGTGATGTTGTTTATACATTTTTAACTGCTTACAGATAAATCGAGTTGAATTTGTTCATTCCAAATCATTTTTACATCGCGACATCAAACCAGACAACTTCCTTATGGGTTTAGGAAGGCGTGCAAATCAAGTATGTAGTTAATTGTTGCTTTTTAATTCCTTATCATGTCGTATATTTGATGTATCATCTTCGCATCTGCCTCATTTTAGGTGTATATCATTGACTTTGGCCTTGCTAAGAAATATAGAGACACCTCTACACATCAGCATATCCCATACAGGTACTTTACATTTATCTGACTTCATTCACTATCGCTGCACAGTTCAACTTCAAACAGGTTCCAACTTTTAGGGACGCGCATCTACTGTTATGGAAAATCCTTTATCGGGATAATATAAAATTGGTAACTATTTATGTGAGATTTCTTGTTAAAGAATAGCAGCTTTGAATTGATCTCATTGAAAGTTGTGAAGCTAATTCGGCTTGCACTGGAACCTTCTATGCTTGTGTTCCAACTATCAATAGCAATGTGTGTCCTTGCAATTTGTGAATGCGTTTCTTTATCAACAATGACTTGTTTCTGTTACTTACTCGAGTTTTATGAGTATTTCTCTTCCAAGATTTGTTATTAGTCTTTATTTTTTATTTCTATATTATCAATTTACATAGTCTCGAAATTTTTTAAATTAATATCTAGATGGAACTTGATTTTTGTGTCTCTCTGTTGCATTCTGTACTTACATGATTTTCTGTTGATTTGACTTCCTTCTAATTGCTTGCAGAGAGAACAAGAATTTGACAGGAACTGCTAGGTATGCTAGTATGAATACTCATCTGGGAATTGGTATGCTCTAATGTCTCTCTTGATCAGTAACCTATCTTATTTCTTTGTGAAAGACAATTTATTTGGACCTGACAATGTCATTTTCATGCTTTTATAGAGCAAAGCCGAAGGGATGATTTAGAGTCACTTGGATATGTTCTTATGTACTTTTTAAGAGGAAGGTCATTAGCCTCTCTCCTTGGTTATTTCATTTTTTATATTTCTATCACGTACTGTTTTTTCATTTGGATGTTATGCAGTCTGCCTTGGCAGGGATTGAAAGCTGGTACTAAGAAGCAGAAGTACGAGAAGATTAGTGAGAAGAAAGTTTCTACTTCTATTGAGGTGAGATTGTGTAGTTAAGAAGGTTTTTTGTTTAATATCACATGTCCATATTTTGGTTCCAAATCATATCTGATTGTGGATGGCTTTTTTGTTAGTCTCTCTGTCGTGGCTATCCCTCAGAATTTGCTTCATACTTCCATTACTGCCGGTCACTGAGGTTTGATGACAAACCAGATTATTCTTATTTGAAAAGACTTCTGCGTGACCTTTTCATTCGTGAAGGTTTGAGCCTTGTTCTTCTGTTTGTTTTATTTTGCGATGTACCATGTTCTGTGCTCCTTGATAAAAATATTATAGGAACCAAATGACTGTTTTTATATGCCCTTTTTTGGGCTGTTGTTTACATCTTACACCAGGGTTCCAGTTTGATTATGTCTTTGATTGGACCATTTTGAAATATCAGCAATCTCAAAGTGCCACTGCCCCTGCCCGTGCTATTGTAAGCTCGATAACATGCTATCTCACTGTATTAGCTGATTGATTGTTGAGATTAGGTTAATTTAGTGGAAGTGACCCTTGCAGGGTCCTGCTGCTGGACCAAGTTCAGGCGTGCCACCACTAGCTGCAAATGCTGATGGACAGTTAGGTATGATTTTTCTTTTGGCTCCATATTTCTGATCTATCGTTTATTTACCTTGATTGAGATGTTTACAGAGAGACTGTTACAGTGTGGTAACCATTCAATAATCTGTCAGTTATAATGTGACGTTTTTTGTCCCTTTTAATTTGTCATTTGACTCAACCTTGTTTTTCTTTTTTGATTTGTAACTCTAGCTTATTTTAATGGGGCGTCTTCTTTGTAGGTGGAGAGGATGGTAGGCATAATAATTGGTCTTCATCAGATCCTACTCGTAGGAGAAACCCTGTACCTTTTGCTAATGATGGCGTGTTATCGAGACAAAAGGGCCCAGTTACATATGACTCAACCCAATCTAAAGATGTTATGGTGCGTGTATTCATTTGTGACATGGCTGTTACTTGTGCTGTGATGTCATCATATTTCTTGCAGAAAGTTTAAAGATGATGGGTTCTTTATGCATTAATTTTCAGAATTTTTAAATACATTATATTCTTGTCAAACCATGTTTGATTAAGGGAATTGTTATTTATCAGGAATATGGGTTTGCTTTAGAAGGAAAAAAGAATATGAAACTATTTTTCATTTATCCTAGAGAAAATTACGAAGCTACATTTTGTTGCATCTTTTTTATTTTGGTCATGACCCGGTTACACTGTATCGGCTGTATTGCGTTTATTTACAGATGAAGCACGAAATAAATACGTAACATAATATTCAAAACTCAGCTTTATGCTAGACATTTTATATATCATTCCCTGGACTTAGATTCTTCAGACTCGAATTAGAGTTATGTGGGGAGAATGTCATCATCCAGTGTATGTAATTCTCGGCAAACTAAAACAATATAGACCCTTTCTTGTTTGTGTTGCTGATCTTTCTTTTTGTGGATTGCCTTGTAATTTCAAAATTCTAATCATATTTGATATATCTTAAAGGTTGAGGTTATACTTGTTTATCTGTTCATATGACAATTAGTTTTCGTGTTACTCATGAATATCTATGGTTTATCAGTTGTCAAGCTCTAATTTTTTCCGGCCAAGTGGATCTGCAAGGCGAGGTGCTGTCTCAGGCAGCCGAGAATCCCGTGATGTAGTTGTTGGCAGTGAGACCGAGGCTTCTCGTCCTCTAACTCTGGATTCAAGTCAGGGAGCACTTCGTAAAATGTCTGTTCCTGGTGCTCAGAGAAGTTCAGCAATCACGTCTTCTGAGCACAACCGTACATCCTCTGGCAGAAACACATCGAATATAAAGAATTTGGAGACAACTCTTAGGGGTATTGAGAGCCTACATTTCAATGAAGAGAGGGTACATTATTAGTAGCTACCACTCTCGATGATAACCTTTCTTTGTAAATTCTAAAAGGCTTATACTCTTTTTGATGAACCGAGGAGTGGAATGTTGTCTATGCATTATGTTGAAGAAAAGCTGCAAACTAGTAGGGAAGAATTATGAATTATCCCCCTTAAGTATACAATAAAAAGATATGTGTAGGCAGCTTCCTAACTAAACTGACCTTGTAAAAGGCTTCGTCTGTTCATACGGTTTGTGTCATACTGACAAATGTTTTGCTTCTTCTCATTTGCATCATTTTCCCTTATTGGTTTGATATTTGGTCATGTATGTTTCTCTTTTAAGCTACATTTTGGGAATAAAGCATATAATCTAATTTCATTGATAAACTACTAGTTTGGGAATTACAACATTTCTTGAACAAAAGGTGAACCGGCGTTGTCTCGTTTTAATGTTTTTCTGCTGCAACTATAGAAACAACCTCAAATATAAGCTAGTTATATTATTACAATGTATTTAAAGTGCAACTTTTTTTATAGTCTTGTTATTTGATTTTGAGCTCCAATTTATGTAAAATTATTAAGTTCGGTGATAATATAATTTGACGAGTCTTGACTCTTCAAATTCCATTAAATATTCCCTTTTTAAAGCTAATTTTACGTACTAGTCAAGATTTGTGTTGACAGTGTCAAATTACAACTTGTATTTTAATATTTTGTTAAAGTGTCAGTTAAAAGTTATATCATATCATCTTTAAATGGTTGATTGTAAATATAAAATATAACTAACACATGAATATTTATTTATTTACTATGAATTTTAATTATATAAAAGTTAATATTGATCTCGCATGCTCATGAAGTAGATATTTTTCTTCTGACATGACATCGCCAAGATTCAAATTCTGAATTGTTGGTTAAGATACACTAGTCTTCATAATTTATGTCAACCAATGTAGGTAAACAATAGCAGCAAATAACATTTTTCACTATTTTCCACGCAAAAAATATTTTCTTGAATGCCGTTTCATAGCAACTTTGAAATCAAAGCTTCAATGAATTTTCGACAGAGGACAGTAACAGCCACTCCAATTATAATTGTTAAATATTTGAAAGTCATAAGCAATTAAGATTGAATGAATTGCAGGACAATTCCTTTGCTTTCCAATTCAAATAAAATAAACAAAATATCAGTGACTTGAACTTACGCGTTTAATTTTGATACACCAGTGTAAATATTGTGCATAATCAACTAATTGTATAATACTTTAAATACGTCCTGTGAAGTAATTATCATAAAAATTGACGATTTTTAATAATACATTATTTATAGCATGAGAGTTATTCAAACTGCTTATATATTAGTTAAGATATGTTAGGATCATATAGTTTGAAACTAATTAATCAATATATGTTAAGATATATTGCAATACTGAACCCAACTATTATATTAGGTTGTACTCTTCAATGCTAATTCCATTTTCATTCTCTCATCAAAACTGTGTAAACTTTGGCACACTTCTTCAGTATAGTTTACATAGAAATTGTAGATGCTTAAGTTTTGTCTTAACTCTTCTTGAGATATGTTGATATCACATGCAAGAGTGAAACAGAATGAATAACACAGCCAATTCTCTCTTCAACTAATAGGCTTTATTGATCTCTGTATTTTTCCTCTGCCTTTCATTTCATACTCCTTCTTTCTTTGTTGAAATTGTACAGTCTGGTTTCCATTCACCTGCACCATAATAGAAAAATAGCACTGAAATATTGGATAAAAGCACAGAATATCTTATAATAGCTGCTAGGGGGACATAGCTTTCAAAACTTTAAACTAATTGCATCCTTGTTTTCATCTCTTATATGGATGGAACTTGGATTGGATTCGAGTAACATTGATGTAATCTTTCTCTAATGAATCTTTCTCGAAAAGAAAAATAAAAACTTAAAGTCTGAAGTATCATAAATACTGATTAATCTATGCAGTCAAGACTTATTAATTTTTCTTATAAATTAAAAAAAATTAAACTTTGTCTAATACTTTCACTCACCAGAAGGCCATTTAGTATTGTTCTGTTTTCTCTTTATGACTATCAAAATCTAATTGTTGAGCATGCATTACTATTTTGAAATTCAGCATCAATCTGCTAAAACAGATCATGCCTCCCTGAAAGCTTAGAGAACTTGATGGAGTTGGAAACATGAGAGGAGTTTTAGCCTTTTTAAGAAAGGAAATTTGGCTTAGATAGATTTAGAATCCACCTTAAAACAAGTAAATCACAAGAGAATACAAAAAACAAAAAGTAGTATGTCATTATATTCTGCATAACTATATACCGATCAATCACCACCATCCATGAACAGCTTCTGTGTAGGTGTTCTTGATCCACCTTAAACTCTTCTTCAGGGAGCCTTTCATTTTTCCTTCCACAGAATATATTTTATAGCCAGCCACTCTCTTCTTCCTCTGCAACTCAGGGTCACTGAAGCTCCAACTTTTTGATACTTTATTAGCTATGTTTTTCCCTTTATCCACCTTCACTTCCTTTTCCTTACCTATCTTGCATGGATATGCAGAACCACCATAACTTGCACTGTAACTGTAAGACCTCAGATCTTGCATACCTGTTGGGGCCACCCTTCCTCCATTGTAGTTTTCAATCTGCAGACTCTCACTCCTGCATGATTTGGATCTGAATTCCATGGTGAAAACAACACTGCACAAACACAAGAGTGAAGAACTAAGGATGTGTAGTTTTAAGGAGAGAAAGAATGAAGCTAAAAGAGATGGTAGGTTGGTCGGTTGGTTGGTTTTGCTTTTTTCTAGTTGTATTATATTAGTGCTGTTCATTGCTTCTCTTTCCCAACTTCATAATATCAAATCTTTGAACAGGAGACAGATGAAAAAGATAATGTTATTCTTTGTTTTGTCGTTTTTATTAATGGAGTC
The DNA here is from genome assembly GCA_036885675.1 of Vigna mungo. Lineage (NCBI taxonomy): Eukaryota > Viridiplantae > Streptophyta > Magnoliopsida > Fabales > Fabaceae > Vigna > Vigna mungo. The sequence continues at coordinate 49,546,857 of CP144700.1, forward strand.
TGTGGGGGCATTCAACATGGCAGAACTGTTTAAGGTATTCTTGTTTGACCAACTCTTACACGTGTAAGTGATAAACCTGGTTATACCCTTTTCCCAAAATACAAGTTAATGCACCGCCCTCTTAGCTAAAGTTGTGAACTTGCAAAAACACATTAACTTCTTATAGTTCTTGAGGTTACTAACGATTTCTTCAAAAGTTCTAATTGAGAAGTTAGATGAAGAACTGAACTTTACTACTTCAACAGATTACCAGAGCTCTTATGTTCAGATGGAACTTGTTGACACCACTAATTGAGAAATACAACATCTATGAAATCTGAGTCCAATCACATAAAAGATTGATACCACTGTATCCAAAACCTTAAGACAGTGAAATAATGGATCTTCAATATTATACACGCTCTACTTTCTTATTTTTGTCTAACGTGAAATTTAGACTCACTTGAAATCCTAACAGAACCTACTTCCTCCACTTTTAAGTCTCTTTACCTGATTATGTTACTAGAGATCAAGATTCTACATTTACATTAATGGCTTTTGAATCTGGTGTTATGCACATAAGTGGATAAAAAACATAAGTAATGAAGAGATTAGACATTCATGTGTATATAAAGTGAATGTGTGACAGAGGAGGCTCCCCCATGCCTGTTATATATTTTACAAAATCCCCAAGACCAAGCAAAACACTCTGATTTTTTTAGTCAATTGTGGTCCACACTCACATCTTAAATAGTATCTTAAAATCTAATAAATCATCCCACATGTTTCTGTCTTTGGCATCACCAATCTGGGTGAAAATTTCAAGTACTTGTATATGTATATATATATATATATATGAAAACAGAAAGCTTGAAATTATTGGCAAAAGGCATGGAAAATGTTTTCAAGTGTAGTTATTTACATCTAATAAGAAAAATGACTTTAATATGGTTCATTAATGTAGCTACCTGCCAAAATGAAATTATTGTATCAACCAAAGGAAATTCGTACAAGAAACTAACAGATTTCATAGTCTTCTGTTATTCTGGTAGCATTCAAGTCAGTAATTTCAATACCAGAAGTTTCTTCTTTTTCTTGAGCTGATTTTAGAGTTCTGTACCAAACTTCATCTTAAAGTTTTGGTGGAAAGTGCATAGTATTATTCGTTATTAGTATTATCAGTGGCTGTACCTACCATTGAAACAATCCTTTTCATACTAACTGATACGATATTATTCTCGTGCTGTCATTTTCTTAACCTTACTTTAATAATTCAGCACTGAAAGTAATGTTTGAATTCTATAGATTCGGAGTAAATATATCTTTTTATCATTGGCGTGAGCATTTTTTAAAAATAAAAATTTGGGAACATACTCCAATTCTCTTGTGCAGTGTTTGGTTCACATCTGAAACGTACGTTAAGAAATCATGTTTAAGCAGTTTTAAAGCTACTTCCAGTACTTTCAAACGATGGAATGAAGGGTTTGCAATTTTTGGAGAAACTTGGTCACAACACAGAAAAGAATCGTGTTGTTAAAACATAATAAAATATGCAATGTACTGTGTAACATAAGAAAAAAATAAAAAAACCAACTATCGAAAAAAAAAATTAATTCATTTTTCTTGGTAAAATTTGTTTCAAATTTTGAATTAAAAATTTAGAATCAAATGAAATTAAAAATTTAGAATTATTGATTTTAAAAAAAAATAACTGACAAAATTACATAAATATCTTTAATCTACATTATATTCTTTCATATAAGGTATTGGAGATTATTCAATTAATGAAAGGTTTATTTGCTTATTTGTTATTAATCTGTTTTGATTCATAATCTAACATGCCACACTATTATAAATATGTTTAATTTTCAAGACTATTATATTAAATATAGTTAACAGAAATCTGGTTTAAAAGTTGCATGCTCAAGATTTGCAATGGAAACAGACAGTGCTGCACAAAAAGAAATACAGATATGACAATAAAGTAAATGCAGGCTTCAAACAACAACCTGCTAATTAATTGATTGATTAAACAAAATTTATAGAATCCAATACAAATAGCATCAGATCATATGTCTTTGATCTCTAATGTGGATAAAATATATAAAGAGAGAGAGAATGAGCACAAGATAACAATAGAAAGAGAGGCCTGATGACTTAATAGAGAACAAAAATTAACTCATCAGAGCAAATCAGCAACATTTGATGGCAGCTCCTCTACAGTCACATTGTAGAACTTCTGAATATCAGACAGCATTCTGGAATCATCAGCTGTGACAAAGTTTATAGCAACTCCTTTTCTTCCAAACCGGCCACTACGGCCTATGCGGTGGAGATAGTTTTCAGGCTGGGTTGGCAGATCATAGTTTATGACCAGAGACACTTGTTGCACATCTATACCACGGGCCAGAAGGTCGGTGGTAATGAGAACTCGAGATGAGCCAGACCGGAATTCACGCATGATGATGTCACGCGTGTTTTGGTCCATGTCACCATGGGTGGCAGAGACCGTGTGGTCATTGCTTCGCATCTTATCAGTGAGCCAGTCGACCTTGCGCCTGGTGTTCACAAAAATGACACTTTGGGTGATAGCCAGAGTCTCATAAAGGTCGCATAATGTCTCTAGCTTCCACTCTTCCTTGTCAACATTGACATAAAACTGTTTGATACCTTCCAGGGTCAATTCATCGCGCTTTACCAAGATTCTCACTGGCTTATTCATGAACTTCCTTGTAATCTCAAGGGCTTCTGGTGGCATTGTAGCAGAGAAAACCCCAACCTGAATTTTGGATGGCAGCAGCTGGAAGATGTCATAGATCTGCAACACCAACCAACATATTCTCAATGTCATGAATGAAAATACACAAACTTTTACCTTTCTCACGGATACGCATTTTGATTGAAGAACAGAAAATTCCTGTGTCCAGTCCAGATAAACAAATATTGTATTTTTTCTCATAACCCTCCCCATCTATGTCATGCATTCAAATTAAGCTAGATTGGAGGTAATAAGTGCAATATACCATATTATAGATTCCTATACAAGATAATGAGCATAGGCCTTCACTGCATAAAGGTTTTGGACAGTAATTAATCTATTTGTGCTTTATAAACATAAGGGAATTCACACCTCAAACTTCCAGGATATTTGCCAACAAAAGAGATAAGATAATCAACAAGTACATGAGAACCAAGATTGGTGCATCAATTAAATTGCGGAAACTAGTCAGAACAAAAACCTGATCCTTGAAACCTCGTGAAAGCATTTCATCAGCCTCATCCAAAACAAACATCTTTATGTAATCTGGGCGGAGAGACTGCCTCCGCAGCATGTCAAACACACGGCCAGGAGTGCCAACAACAGTGTGAACACCAGCTTGGAGAATGCGCTGATCCTCACGGACACTTGTCCCACCAACACATGCATGAACTTTAACACCCAGGTAATCGCCAAGAGCTCGCATAACTTTTTCAATCTGCTGTGCTAGCTCCCTTGTTGGTGCCAAAACCAAAGCCTGGCACTGAACCAATCCATAATCAAGCTGCTGCAAAATTCCAGAACAGAATGTTGCTGTCTTTCCTGTTCCAGATTGAGCCTGCTGAATCACATCCAGACCCTTGCAGAAAGGAACAATTCCTCTTTGCTGGATTGCAGAAGGCCTCTCAAAACCTTAAGAACAATAATAAAACACCAACACATCATTTTGTGATAACAGAAGCAAGAGTAACAATAATACTTTTAGAAGTACATCATTAATATCCTCACGAAATATCTAATCATTTTCAAAACAATTAAAATCTGAAGATTATATTCATTTGCCTTGTACCCACTTTGTTTTGTTGTCTTCCAATAAGTACATTGGGTAAATTTAAAATACAAAACTGCAGTCGTAAATATGTAACGAAAAAGGTTTATGCTAGTTTAACATGTACACTCTGAAGCATGTTAAAGTATAACCACTCCCAATCCTTGATCATTGGGAATAAAAACACAACAATAAATTTAAATGACTTTTAATGAAACTACATATAACTTCAATCAATCTGCCACGAATTAACTTATTTATCCATTTAATTGAATGCTAAAGAGTCTCAAAGAGCATTTGGAAAAATAACAAATATGAATAAGCACTTAGACTAAGAGGGTCAATCTGCCAGTAGATACCATAAGCATATATGCCTCGCAGAAGATTTTCTTGTAATCCCATTGCATCAAAGCTGTCGTAGACTTCATCATAAGAGGTAAAGAATTCTTGCCCATCAGTGGAAAGCCTGTGTATTTAATTTGCAAGACAATAACAGAAATAGTAAAATAATAATTAATTAATAAATAACAAAAGCATTACAATACTACAAGTGAAGAGTACAGTACAGGAACTTACAATTCAGTCATCTTAGCATCATATTGGCGACCATCAAATTGTGTTCCTTCTGGAGCCAAACCTGCCATAACTGGAAAAAGCGAAACCTCTGTCAAAAAGGAAGACCACACACTCAAATAATAAGGCAAAACTGAAACAGATAACAAACGAATAGTTGATAAACAATACAAGAACCAAATATACAAATAACTAAACCACCAAGCCTCCACTGGGAGTTCCTACTGGACATGTATAAAAAAAAGACATCATCCACCGGACACATTTAACAGATGAGCCAAACTAGAAATACACACAGGAAGAAGTGCAAGCATCAAACTTCTCTTTGTCTCTGATGTCAGGAGATTCACAAGGGAAAAAAGGATACATATCGGAACCAAAAATCAGATCTTTCAGTGTAAAATATCAACTTTGCCCACTCCTCCATGATTCAGTTTAACAGTGACAAAATCAAACTTAAACTAAACAACAAAAACAAAGTGATCATTGAAAACTTAAGTTCGCTTAGTGTATAACATTTCACAGCACCAGAAAACAAATCAACATATCATTCTGCTGATAAAAAGAAAAAGAAAAAAAAAAACTATCAGACATGCTCTACCCCCGCAATCTCTTAAATCTAAAAACACGATCTTTTTGTCCGGGAGCTTAACACATAAATAAATAACGAATCACAAACTTCTGGGTAGAATTAAAATGAGAAAAAAAACATAGATCACGCCCAGATTCATAACAGAGAAATAGAATGAACAATGAATAATTTATGAAATCGGAAAAAAAGAAAAAAAAAACAAGATAGATACCTGGTGGAAGCTTGAAGGGTTGATATTGGAATAAGGAAAGAGAAAAAAGAGCAAAGGGATAACTCCTCGGATCTGCACCGTGGAGTTAAAGGGAGGCGAAAGAGAGGGAGAGGGAGTGTTATAGGAACGAGGAAGGAAGGGGCAGAACAGTAAATATAACTTTCCACGTTTACCCTTTCAGATGCCTTTTGGGATCAATCTATAATCATAAATAACATCTTTTTTTATTTCTATTTTCTTCTTTTATTTTGATTTGATATTGATATAGATAATGAAATAGAAACGTCATATGATAGGATGCTACCAGGGAATTTGTTTATTTATTTAAAAATGACCAATAAAAATATTTCAAAAACATTTTAATTTAAATAACTATTTTAGTTTCTATGTAAACAAACAATGTCAATTTTATAATACAATATTAAAATAAAGTGAGTGATATTTTTAAAATAAGTTGTACAAATTATCATTGCTATATATAAAGATGATTTTTTTAATATTTAAAATAAACGGAGTAATATTTTTAAAATAAGTTGAATAAAAGATATTCTTATCATTTACTGTTTATAACTTTTTAGTATACCTATTTATTTTCCAATTTCATCTTTTACATATTTTTTAAACTGAAATAATTATCTTTAAGTAATTATTTGTTCAAATTTAATATTTTTTTCACGTAAACATTTTTTAAAACTTAACTACTCTTTTAATTAAAAAATTACTACAAAATAAATAAAAACTATTCAAATTATTCTATATTTAATTTTATAGTTATAAATTATAATAATAACAATAATAATAATTTGACTACCTTTTATTATCATAAAAAAAAGGTAAATACACATAACATATATATTTTCACTAGTCTACATATAAATGATTTTGTTTACACTTTATTCATTCATATTTATGGTAACTTTTAATATTGACCGAAAATCGAGATTTTTTAGGTTAAATATGTTTTATATCTTCAAAAATTATTACGAAAAAAAGTGCGCTTATTTCCTAAACTATATTTTATGAAATTCAATGTAAAATATATTTGCCTATAAATAATATGCAAATCTTATATTTTAATGTATTATAAAATTTCATGTGAAAAACAATATATATATATATATATATATAATTTATTGGACATATTGTTTTACATTGACTCGTGAAATACAGAGACTAAATATTTTATAATTTAGTTTAGAAATAAAACACGATTTTTAATAATAGTTTAAAAACAAGAAATATATTTATTTCAATTTTTTTTAATATTATAGGTACAAGAAGCAATTATGGGGGTGAAAGAAGGAATTGTCCACTGAGAATAGGCTTGTCTAGGAAAACTGTTTATGGGTCTGGCCCATTGGATAGTTTTAGAAAAGGCCTGAAGTAGGGAACCAAACCTCTTTGTCTATGTGAGCATCGGAATCTCAGGAAATCGCCCACAGTTTTGGTTGATTCCATTCTTCTCCTTCTTCTGCTGCTTCACTCGTTCACACTCTCAGGTAAATTCACTCATTACTAATTACTTTACTCAAAATCCTGATCAAGCTCATCCGAATTTGCTACCATTCAGATGCTCTGAGCCTTCTTCGTTTTAACTTCATTTCCCTTTTTCAAAATTGCTTTAGATATAATCAGATGAACATATATATATTCAAGCTTTGCTGTTTGGTCATGTGTTCTGAACATGCTTTCTTGTTTTTGTGCCAAAGAAATGAAAATCGAGTGTTGGATTATTGAACAGTTGTGTTGGACTTTTATATGACTAAAATAGTGAATACAGGAAGGGGACAACCCTTGTCCTATAAACTAGTTTTTGGAGTTTAATTAAGCCCAACTTCAAATTCTAAGAAATAAAAATATAAAATTGTTTGCTAAAAATGGACTGACTGGACTTGGTTGGAAGCTCGATAGATTGAATTAGTTGAGTCAGGTAAAGTTTTGGTTAGGTGTTCTGCCTTCCGATGAAATATAGAGGAACCCTTTTGCACCACTCAGTGCTAAGGAAAACTTTATCTTCTTTTATCAAATTGTTGGAATATAGTCATCTGTCTGTCAGAGTGCGGTTCTAAGAAGCTAGATAGGAATGGATCCTCTAGTAATTGGTTCAATGCTAAGTTTGCCTTGGACTGTAATGGATCTCCGTACTATTGGTTGGGTGATATTTTTGGTGCAAACCAAAAAATAAAACAATGGATCTTGTTGTTTGGTGTTGGATTTTGTAATCCTTTTTTGAAGAGGAATGTTGGAAAATTAATTCTGTTGAATTGTTGATTATTGGAAATTTTACTTTTTCCTATTCTGTTATCATACGTAATTCTATTTGTGAAGTGTACTTGATTTCACTTGGTGAATTTCAATTTGGCTATTTTATCCTCTGCATACCAAAGCCAAAGCTATTTTTACTTGTTTCACTGAAGTAGCAGTTTCCAACTTGAACATGTCACTTTAAACATTCAAACATTGCTTCAAGTATCTTAATAGTGGCTGTGCAAAGTAAATTCATCATGGCCCATGCTGATGAACTTGTGCTGAAGTTGTTAACTTGTTATGTGAAAATAAATACCTATCAATATCATTATCTTTAGTGCAACTCTGATTCCATCAAATATGCATTTCATAGTAAAATAACTTGTTTCCCCTACATGTGTATCTCGCATTTCAAAGAATACTTTCAGCAATAACTCAAGTTTCTTTAAGAGTTAAGTTTTTGTTTTGTCCCTTTGAAATGAGAATGGGAGATAGCTTGTAGACATTTATATTTTTTTTTTGGCCCATACTGGATCTTGGCTTTTAATTGTATCATAAAGATAAAGTGGCCAGTATTTAACTCTAAATATTAGTTTGGGTTTTTATATGATATATAGATAATATTGGTGTCTGCTCATTGATGAGAATAGAAGTAGAAAATAATTGGCCACAAAGCATTGATCAAGGAATACTGAAGTTGCGGGAATTAAGAGAAAATTGTGCTTTGTCCTACTAAATTTATTTACTGAAAAATCTTTATTTTGTCTTTCAGACCGCTATTTTGAAAGCATTTTAAATGGTTGACAGCAATCCTTCCTCTGGATCACCTGAAGAAACACAAAATCCAAACCCGGATGGGAATGCGCCAGCTGAAAGTGATCTTGCATTGGATAATTTAGTACAAAAAGTTCAAGAATCTCTCTCCCTGGAAAAAAGACATAAATTTTGGGAAACCCAACCTGTTGGGCAGTTCAAGGATATAGGAGACTCCAGTTTGTCAGAAGGCCCTATTGAACTTCCAACCCCTTTATCTGAGGTCAAACAAGAACCTTACAACCTTCCTGACCACTATGAATGGGTTACTTGTGACATCAACTCCGAGGACATGTGTGATGAAGTATACAACCTTCTTGCTCATAATTATGTTGAGGATGATGAGAACATGTTTCGATTTAAGTACTCGAAGGAATTTCTGCGCTGGGCTCTGCAACCTCCTGGATATTTTAGGAGTTGGCATATTGGTGTTCGTGTTAAAAGTACCAAGAAGATGGTTGCTTTCATAACAGGTATTCCTGCTAGAATCCGAGTTCGTGATGAGGTTGTTCATATGGCAGAGATCAATTTCCTGTGTGTCCATAAGAAACTTAGAACAAAGAGGCTTGCTCCTGTCATGATCAAAGAGGTGACCAGGAGGGTGCACCTGGAAAATATGTGGCAGGCAGCTTATACTGCTGGAGTAATTCTTCCTACACCGATAGCAACTTGTCAATACTGGCACAGATCTTTGAACCCCAAGAAGCTAATTGATGTTGGTTTCTCTCGGCTTGGTGCACGGATGACAATGAGTCGAACCATCAAGCTTTACAAGCTGCCAGAATCAACAGTCACCCCAGGGTTCAGAAAAATGGAAATTCATGATGTTCCCGCAGTTACAAGGCTAATTAGGACTTATTTAAGCCGTTTTGTTGTTGCACCCGATTTTGATGAAAATGATGTGGAGCATTGGCTTCTGCCAAAGGACGATGTTATTGATAGTTATCTAGTTGAAAGTCCCGAAACTCATGAGGTCACTGACTTCTGTAGTTTTTACACACTTCCTTCTACTATTCTTGGTCACCCTAGTTATTCACTTCTGAAAGCAGCATATTCATTCTATAATGTTTCCACTGTCACCCCTTTGCTTCAGCTGATGAATGATGCTCTCATTGTCGCAAAACAGAAGGATTATGATGTTTTCAATGCATTGGATGTCATGCAGAATGAGACCTTTTTGAGGGATCTCAAGTTTGGACCAGGTGATGGAAAACTTCATTATTATCTTTACAACTACCGAATAAGGCATGCATTGAAGCCGTCAGAGCTTGGTCTTGTGCTTCTGTAGTCTAACTTTTTAAATTTGTCATGTTATGCATGATTTGGGATTCCTGGTGGTTTTGTTGTATGGTTGCGAATTATGTGATGATCAAGGTAGACCTTAAATTTTGTTTTTACTTTTGAACAAACAAGTTTTATAAAGACCTTGGAGGCAAACCTGTGATGATGCCACAGACTGGTATGACTTACGGATTTCTAGTTCTTGTTTATTTGTCTTTTGTGCTGACTTATATGTTTGTCTTCTAATATTTTTTTCTGCAGAGCTTGGGATTTTGTTACTGGACTGTAAGAGCAGAGTAATAGCTTATTTTACTGCATGTTAGCCATCTCAACATGTATTTGAACAGTGTCATTGGATTCCTCTTTCCTCATGTTTCTCAAAATCTTGAAATTTTAATGATAGAACACGTCACTTTATGAAGCCGCCAAAAATTATGTCAACTACATTTCGAAGGACATGTAAAAAAATATCTTTAAAGTGTGGTTTGAAAACTTTAAAAAGCATCAAATTTTAATGTTTAGCACATCAATCTTCAATTATAATGATAAAGGCGACTGAAATTATTGCACTTACATTTAATTGATAAAAATAACCTGTATTAAAAATTAGCAGTCAAACTTGTTTCCATATTCGATTAGGAAAACCTTTTCCAAATTTCAAAATTTAAAATAAATAGCATTAGATAATTTAAAATTAAAAATACCTATTGTCCACATCCAATTGAAATATTAAAAATATTTGCAATTTGATTGTTTAAATTTTTATCGAAAAATCACTACAAACAAATATCAAAATCAGATACACAATTTTGTTGTATTTAATATAAAATCTTAATCAAACTAATATTTTACAGGTGTATACTTCAATTACTTCAAGAGTATAAACTAAACCATAGAAAAATGTTGATGGTTTAATAATCTTTAACATCACCCGTAGCTATCTTATGTTTCAATTTCACTTTCAAATAAAAGAATTACATAGGATGGATAAATTCTAGACCACTAAAGCCTAGACACAAGAATGATTTATATTACAATGCTAAAAAAACATAAATAAGTCTTGTATAAACTTTGGTTCCAAATACCAATAATATTTCTAAGGAATAGAAAATATGCACGGCCTACAAAACATGACTTTCCATACAAATTTTAGGAATAAAAATTGTTAAATGAATCTGATACAATACACCCAAAAAATGATAAATATCTATCTCATTGAATCAACAAAATTTTAGATATAGAAATCAACATCAAGTTGAATCTATTCATAGACCTTTTTCGTTGACCATCTTAAGCCAAGATGATAATTTCACCTCGGGAACCTGCAAGAGTAGACCCACAGGATCAATGGTAATAAAAAAAATCAAAAGGATTAAAAAAATCACAAATTAACTCATCTATAGTACATTGTTCATATATATCTTTTGCTAGCTGCAACATTGAATCACTATGTTCAACCAACAATGATATTTTTTCTGCCTCCTTTACTGCTTCCGCAGCCAGATATGATTTACTTTCAGCATCAGCAACTCTATAGGCTGCAGTATCAGCAGCTTCCTTTATTGTCTCATTAGATGCCGTAATGACAGATGCCGGGGATTGCCGTTCTGGTTGTGGTTGTAGTTGCCGTGGCCTGACATCCTTTGGTTTTGGTGGAGGTGATTTTGCCCCGGAGGCGACATCCTTTTTTATTTTGTAACAATTTTGTACCTGTAGATGGTAAAGAGTAAATTAATCCTACAAGACTGAAAACAAGCTTCAAGCTTCACGAACATTAACTTAAATATGACATTTATGCTTGCATCGATAGTCCCCAGTGGAAGTGAGACTATAGCTTATTTGGAAGAAGAGAAACATAAAGAGTCCTAAAAATGGAAGCCGTGATACACAGTACACAGTTATGATGATTGTGTAGAAATAAATGTGCAAATATTTTAGATCACATTACTAATTGCTTTATAATTACCTAAATATACCAATAGTCAATAAATGATTATTACAATTTCAAAAGTGTTCACATGTGTGTGTCCATGAGTGTGTGCAATTTTGGGGCATGAAGAAAAGCATAAATACACAATATTGGTAAATATGTAAAAAGAAAAAAAATTAAAGGTTTGGTACTACATATACATATCAAAAGTTCATAAATGATCACAATTTATGAAAAAAAAAATAGGTCGTAGTCATAATAAATAAGCAAAATACATATCTTTCCCCCACCAATATAAGAATGTATTTCTCCTACTATGAACATGTGACAAAATCTATAAATTTTCTTCAAGGAACTCCAATTAGATTCTTGAATGTATGAGAAAAACCAATAAAATAAACGAAAAAGAAAGTCCAATGTATGAGATTCTCACCTTGTTAGAATTGAGTAGTGGTGAGACTAGATATATATAGTTTTACTCTACCAAGCAGAGATGTTGTTTCCAGTAGTTGAAACAGTAAGAAAAAAGCCCCAAACCCATTGTACCAAAGCTCACACTCAATTATAATATGCAATACAGTAAAATCACAAATTCACCATATTGAACTATATTACCTTTTCAAGTTTCCCTTGACTAACAAGTCTCCTCAACCTTGTACTTAATGCCCTTCTAAAATTTTGAGGAACCTGATGCTTTTGCTGCAGTATTATGTGTAGTGCTTGTTACAAATTAAATTCTCAAACAGAAATACTTAAAACCATTAGCAGGGTCTTGGAGTTCAAGAATTGATCTTAAATACCCAATGTAAGTGAAGATGACAAAAGGATGAATAACGGTTGTTACCACCCAAAATATATATTTATACATTGATAGACAAAAAATTGTTGATTACTCTCCAATAAGACTGCTTTGGTAAGTCAGAAAACTTAAAAAAACCGCTGGAACTATAATCTCCATATCCATAAAGCATGATAATGATCACAGAATTACATATTGAAAGTGACATGCGTTTCCATTCTAAGTTTTGAAATGTAAAACCCATATCATATAATCTCAAAAACAAGTATTCTTCTAACCACTTTACAAAATATATATAGAGTAATATAATTGAAAAATATTATTGAAACATTGGTAACAACGATCTTCATCTGACCTCGATGAAACTAACAATGGCATTTAGGTCAGATCCATTATTATCTTTTAGTGCTGATAGAGCTTCAAAAACCATTGCATTATACCTGATAAAAGAACAGAAGTATCGACAGACAACTTCTCAGATTATGATCTCAATTGGCAGAACAAATAGGTTGCCATTTTTCATATTCATAATAAAAGAATTCGAATTTGTAAGTGGAGGGTCAATGAATGTAAACAATAACGACTGCAACACTGCTAATACAGCAACAAACATCTGTTAACTGGCGCAAATTAAAAAAGAGAACAATACATACATAGTGCTATTTTCATACCTCGGAGGGTTTTTGACATCTTGGTCATTCGGAGAAGAATCAAGGGCAGCGACCTCAGTCCTTGCGTTTTGAAGAGCAGGAGGGGCATTTTGAGGGGCGGTGGCCGTGGAGGAGGTGGCAGCAGTAGAAGGTGGAGGAGGAGCCTTGAGCTTGGGAACCCTAGGTTTGTCTTTGGAGCCTTGAGAACAGTTACTGACGCTCAAATTCCGCCATTTGTCCTGAAAGAGGAGGAATTGTAAGAACCCTAACCCTAACCCAAACCCAAACCCAATTGTAATAAGATTGAAGAAAAGAAAAGGTGTTCGGGGTTAAAGGATTTACCTTGAGATCGATGTTGGAACGAGAAGTGAGGAAAGGAGCGAATTGAGGATCTTTGAGAATGTTCTTCCACTTTCCGGGACCGTGCTTTTCAACTCCGGCTATGAGCGCGTCTTCTTCGTCTTGCGTCCATTTCTGCTTCTGATTCCCCATTCACATTCACTCAAAATCACACTTCCCTTTCTTTCTTCACTAATTCATCTCATTCCTATCTCAACTCAACGTGAATTCACGCTTCTCTCTCCTTCTTCACTGATTCAGCTCCTTCATGTCTTCAACTTTCATACATTTTAGATTCAAAACTTCAAAAATTAACAAAATTTAACTTTTAAATTTAATTCCAAATAATGTTTGATGGAATTCATTATTTCGCGTTGCATTTGTTAATATGCACAAATAGATTTTACTTACCAGAAAAAATTATGAATATTTTCATTTTTGTGAATTTTTCCCAATTGCAATTTTATGACCAAATTATTATTATTATTAGTTTATTAATTGATCATCAACTTTTTTTTATAATATCATTATAATTATTTTTAATTTCATGTTTCTTATCAATTTGTTAAATGTGTATAACAAAACATATACTAAAAACATTACAAAAATAAAAACATTCACAAACTTTCTGAATCAGTCTATCCAGAATCTTCCAAGAGAAAAAAAATTTACACCTCCCAATGACCGTTAAGTGCCAAAAAGAACAATTTATAATATATAAATTATAACAAACAAATTTGTACAAATAAGATAAATTTAAACTCTTAAATAAATAATAAAAGATTTATAAATTAAAAGAGAAGTTTATTATGTTTTAAATTTTTGTCTATACTTATTGTCTATTTTATTATATAAACTTTTAACTTAAAATAAATTCAAGCATACTCAATAACAATTCTTGAAACTAAAATATATAAGAATTATAGTTGCGTCACAAAAAACAATATCAAGAAACTTGGAAATGTTAGTTAGATATGTTGTCACAAGAGTGAAAACAAAAATGTAATATTTTTTATCAATTAAATAAAATAGGTTTGAGTACTGAAATAAAAATTGTACTATTGTAAAAGTTATAAAAAAAAAACTTTTAATCTCAGAGCTAGGACTAATGGATGATTATGTATCTCTCATCACCACTTCTCTAAATTTTTACATTATACTATAAAGATTATTATATATTGACTGAATAATGACCACATGCGTCTTCAAAGTTGAAAACCTCACTCCTTGGCAGAAGACATGCTGTTTAAATTATGCCTCATTGAATGCACAATTTTACATTTAGAAACCAAGATCAGGATGAATCTATTTATAGACCTTTTGTTGACCATCTTAAGCCAAAAGGATAATTTCACCACGAGAACCTGCGCGAATAGACCACAAGATCAATGACAGTTATAAATAATCAATGAGAGTCAAAACAATCACAAATTATAGGCGGGAAAGATTGCTTATCCATAGTACATTGTTCATATATGTCTTTTGCTAGCTCCAACATTGAATCACTATGTTCAACCAGCAATGATATTTTCTCTGCCTCCTTTACTGCTTCCGCAGCCAGATATGACTTACTTTCAGCATCCGCAATTCTGTAGGCTGCAGTATCTGCAGCATCCTTTATTGTCTCATTAGATGCTGTAAAGACAGAAACCGAGGACTGCCATTGTGGTTGGGGTGCAGGTTGTGATGGTGTTGGCCGGACATCCTTTGGTTTTGGTGCGGGTGATTTTGTTCCCGAGGAGATATCCTTTTTTATTTTGTAACAATTTTGTACCTGCAGATGGTAAAGAGTAGATAAATCTTACAAGAATGAAAACAAGGTTCAACACCATTCAACTTCAAGATGCAAATTTCTGCTTGTGTGGGAAGTTGTCGTTGGAAGGTAGGCCTATAGCCTATAGGAAGAAGAGGAGCAAAGATGATTTTGTAAGAGTACATAAAATGTCCAAATTCTTGGATCACATTACTAATTACTTTATAATACATTATCAATAGTCAATAAATGATTCTTACAGTTTCAATGCATAAGTGCAATATTTGTGCATATGAAAAAAGAAAAACATAAATGCACAAAATTTATTAATGTGCATAGAAAAAAATATTAATGGTTCACTACTGCATATACATGTTAAAAGTCTAAGATGATCCAAATTTATCGAAAAAATAGGTTATAGTCCTGACAAATAAGCACACTATCGTATCTTTCCCCTATTAGAATGTTTTTCTCAGACTATGAGCATGTAACAAAATTACAATTTCCCTTTTTGAGAAAACTCCCATTAAATTATTGAATACAAATGTGTAATAAAGAACTTTATTAACCAAGTCTAGCAACTTGGAAATAAGAGAACAAAATAGATGAGCATAGGAGGAGGCAGATGCTTGCTGTACAGGAAAAAAAAAGAACTATGATTCAGTAACTAATTACAGATATTAAAGCCATTTCAACCAAGTAATATCCACAAGTTGAAATGATAGAAATGAATATATTAATAAAATATACGAAATTGAAAGTCCATTGCATGAGATTCCCACCCTGTTAGGTTTGAGTAGTGAGGTTTTAGGCTACCCAGAGAGAGGTTGTCTCCAGAATTTGAAACAGAAAGAAAACAACCTCACCCATTGTCCCAAGGCTCACACTCAACTATAATATGCAATACATCAGTAAAATCAAACAATTCACGATGTACAAACTAAATTACCTTTTCAAGTTTTCCTTGACTAACAAGCCTTCGCAACCTTGTACTTAATGCCCTTCTAAAATTTTGAGGAACCTGATGTTTTTGCTGCAGTATTACATGTAGTTGTTGTTACATCTAAAATTTTCAAATAAAAATTATAATGCTTAAAAATAAAGAAGAATATGCACAATAGACAATTCATATTAAATTAACTTTCTAACACCTCTCATTCCGATAAAGAAAAAAACAATCGTGAGGAGTCTTAACATACTACTTCTAAAATATAATAACAGAACCATTATCATGTTAAAGTATAAAACACTAAGAGGGTATCGGAGTTGAAAAATTGATCTTAAATACGTAAATGCAAGCAAAGAGTGCAAAGGGACGAGTTACAAAGTTGCCCCTTGTTACCACCGGAACTATTTATACTTTGACAGACAAAAAATTGTTAATTACTCTCCAATAAAAACAGCTGAAAGTCAAATCCCAGATCTATAATTCGGAAAGTGATATGCATTCCCATTTTAGGTTTTGAAATGTAAAACCCTCAACATATAATCTCAGAAACAATTATTCTAACCACTTTACAATATCTGTGTGTGTATTTATGTATGCGGAAACATCAACAATAAAGACCTTCATCTGACCTCGATGAAACTAACAATGGCATTTAGGTCAGATCCATTATTATCTTTTAGTGCTGATAGAGCTTCAAAAACCATTGCATTATACCTGATAAAAGAACAAAAGTACCAAAAGCCCCTCAGATTGCGATCTTACTTGGCAGAACAAATACTTAGTCATGTTTTCAAATTTATAACAAAAGAGTTTGAACATCTAATTGAGAGTCAATAAATGTCAACAACAAAGGCAGCAAGACAGCATCAAACATCTGTTAATTGCTGCAAATTAATAAAGAGCAGAAATACATATACAGTTCTACTGTCATACCTCGGAGGGTTTTTGACATCTTGGTCATTCAGAGAAGAATCAGGGACAGTGACATCAGACGGTACGTTTTGTGGAGCAGAAGCCGCGTTTTGAGGTGTGGCGGTGGTAGAGGAGGAGGTGGTAGAAGAAGGAGGAGGAGGAAGAGCCTTGAGCTTGGGAACCCTAGGCTTGTCTTTGGAGCCTTGAGAACCGTTACTGACGCTCAAATTCCGCCATTTGTCCTGAAAGAGAGGGAATTGTGAGAACCCTAACCCTAATCCAATTGTAATGAGATTAAAGAAAAGAAAAGGTGTTAGGGTTTAATAGGTTTACCTTAAGGTCGATGTTGGAACGGGAAGTGAGAAAAGGGGCAAATTGGGGATCTTTGAGAATGTTTTTCCACTTTCCGGGACCGTGCTTTTCAACTCCGGCTATGAGCGCGTCTTCCTCGTCCTGCGTCCACTTCTGCTTCTGATTCCCCATTCAAATTCACACTCACATTCTCTTCTCCACAGCGTCTTCGCTCTCCAAGGTAGCTGCTCTTTTCCTTTCCTTGTGGTTTCCTTGTTGTCAAATGGGTAACACATCAACATACAATATTATATTTTCACATTCAATCAAATTTAAAATTAGTATTATTACTATTATTATAATTATAAAATTGAATTATAATGGTAAATAATTTTATTGATTTTATAAATAAATTTATAATTAAAAGATGATAAATTTACAAAAAATATCAAATTTAAATAGATTATAAAATTATAAACTAATCATTTTAATTTAAGAAAACTTTTATTTAAAGATAAATTTGGAAAATAAATATAAACATAAAAAAGTCCTTTTATATATAGATACCTATATTATTCTGTTAAGTGAATTGTCAACCAAATGATAAAATACAAACAAGTTTTTTTTTTCTACACATTTAAAAGAAAAAATTAAAAAAATGAAAATTACAACATTATTAAAGAAATAAAAACATAAAATAATCATGCTATGTACATAATCCAAATATTTAAAAAATTGACGTAATAAATTATGAGCATGAATGTTCACAATCATTTATACAATTATGCTTAACTTATTAAATTTATCTAATATAACTAGTTTTTATAAATAATTATATTTTATAAATAAATATTTAAAATTAGTACTAAAATAATAAATAAATAAATTAATGTAATTAATCTAAATTCTAATATTAAGTAAAATAATTTATTTTAATATATAATTGTAATTCTTTTTCATATTAAAATTTTAAAATAATTTTTTTAATTAATTTTTTTATTTAGTCTTCAAAATTTATTTTGACTTTAATTTAAATTTTAAAAATTTAGTTAAAATATTCTATTGGTCCTCGATGATAAATTTTGAATAAACATCATATTTAATTGGATTCTTATTTTGAAAATATATAATAAATAGGTATTTTTAGTTAGTATTTTAAACATGTATTATTGTTAGTTTGTGATTTTTTTAATTTTTATTTATTGTGTTTTAAATTTTTTAAATTTTCTTTTGTTATGTTTCAAGTTATATAGTTGTCAATTATCCAAATCAATTTATTAATTGTATTTGTTATTTTAATTTAAGTGGTAAATATATTTTGATCTCTTGATATTAAGTAAAAATTGGAGTTAAACCATATTCGAAAATTTTAATCTAATTTATTTTTTCAACTTTAGAAATATTTAAATTTAATTTTTTTAATCAAATTTTATTAAATTTATTTGATATTTTTATGATAACATTTAAATTATTTATAAAATTTCATATGTTTCCACTTCATTGTTAGTTAAGAAACATATTTGAAACTCAAATAAACTTAACAAAATTTATTAAAAAGATTAAATATTTGTATTTGTAAAGTTAATAAAAACCAAAGTTTTAAAAATGGAACAATTCTATTTAAAGAATAAAAAACATATTTAAACCTTGATTCAATTCCAATTTTTTTTTATTCAATTCCAATTTTTTTTTTAATTTATCACTTTCATATCTCTCCAAATGATTGGATTTAATTTTATATAAATTTTATACTGATGTTCTTTATTAAATCTTTTTAACAAGATTAAGTTTATTTAAATTTATATTTTACATTAAATTTTATTTAAAATTTATTGTCAAATTTTAAATGTATTTGTGTTGATATTTTATTACATCAAACTTTAATATCGTTTTCTATTTGAAATAATTGTATATAATTTTATATAGAATTATAAATTTATATTTGAAATATTTGTATAATATTGTATAGAGGTTTGCTAACGCGCGTATGTTATTGATACATTTTAGCAATGTATATCGAGTAAAAATACCATATATATATATATATATATATATATCATGGATTATATGTTATAAGGTTAAGAATATTTTAATAATTTTTATTCTCAAAACTAAAAAAGAGAAAAAGAAACCCCCAAAACCTTTACTTCTCTCTCCTTCCTTTCAACCTTTTTTCTTTCATCTCTCTTATTCCAACTTTTTCTTTGTCATCCATGTTGTTGCCCTAATTGAAAAAATCCCAACCGTAATCCACCTTCCTCACTTATCTATCCCTCACCCACACACAACAACCCGCAACACCACAATTTGTTGTTCTTCCTTTGTTCGTTCATTTGTTTTTCACTTTAATAACAAAATAATTTATGATGTTGATGTTGATTTTTGATAAGAGGATTGTGTTATATATTTCCCTTCTTATTATTATTAAATTTCATTTTTAAATTAAGTCATAATAAATAAAACCTTCACAAATCACAGAATTTTCATGCATCATTT
Source organism: Vigna mungo (assembly GCA_036885675.1). Lineage (NCBI taxonomy): Eukaryota > Viridiplantae > Streptophyta > Magnoliopsida > Fabales > Fabaceae > Vigna > Vigna mungo. The sequence continues at coordinate 49,566,478 of CP144700.1, forward strand.
TCACATCTACATTCATTATATTTTTATCACAGTGTACATTGAGTTTATTTATTGATGTGTATACATGACTTTTTTTGTAATGATAAATATTGAAATTAAAAAAAATTGATATAAAGTTTATGCATAATTCAACATACATAGCAAAATGTTCTTCTTATTGGAAGCAGCAAACCATGGTTGCCACTGGTGCCACTTCAGACGGATTGTTCTGGTCGGTGTAGGAAGAGTGCATTTCTGGCTACGATAACTGCGTTGAACGACGTTCGTTTTTTTTATCATTTAGTGTGAGTAGTTTACATGAAATTAAAATAAGTAATTTCATATAATACAAAATTAATGATAATAATAATAATAATAAATAAACATATTAAGATACAATGAATAATCTTACAACACTCCTTTTTCTGTAACACTGTGATAGAAAGATAAAGAGTTGAGAAGAATTACAGAGATGGATATAAGGGTATTTTTTTGTTTATTAAAACCCGGTACACATTGTTAAAATGTACCAACAGATAAAACAACATACGCAATAGCAAACCCCTGTTATGTATTAATAATTTCAATACAAATGTTAAAGTTAGTTTTAAAATTAGAATGTTATAAATTTAAATGTAAAATTTTCAAACTATTTTATAACAATTTAAAATAAATATATTTAAAATTTTAAAACAAATTTAATATAAATATAAATTTAAATAAACTTAATATTATGAAAAATATTTAATGAAAATATTAATTTTAATAAAATATCATTATAATATTTATATAAAAGTTAAATTTAATTTCAATTTTAAAAAAATGAAATTACTTAATTTAAAAAAAACATAATTGAATCAAAATAACAAATTCATTGACTAAATTGAAATAGAGATAAGTAAACTAACTTTTATATTACTTTTATTTCCTCTTCGTTTTTTTTATTTAAATTTTATGTTTTGAAAAACAATAGAGATATATATTTATATATATTTATGGAAAATTATAGTAACTTTTACTTATATAGTTTTATGTCTAATATGAAATTATGAAATATTTTAAATAAGTAGAAATTCTCTATTAATCATGAGTTGTTATAGCTATTATTACTACCATTAGTACCACCATCACTATTCTCATTACTCTTATGACTACTAGTACTAGGATTACCTCTATCACTATCACAACTACTACCAATATCACTAACATTACTAATACTACTAATACCACTGTCACTAGCATCATTATCTTTACTATCAATAGAATGATATACACAGTAGAAATGCAGAATTTTATTAATTCAGAACATCAAACATACACAATACAAACTCTCATACACTGGGGGGAAAGAAGGAATTAAACTCCTCCTTTTCTTTTTATTTAGAGTGCAACATACTCATAAACCTCTTTAGATGGAGATGCTGTTAGGAATACCTCTGAAAGTCAAGCCTTCCTCACTTGAAGGATAGAGCAATGTGTAAGGCATCTTCACTGGACCATATCGGTTCCTCAGAGTCTCATCACTATTTCTTTGGATGAGCTTTTGCTCAATTTCTGCCAACCTCTTTCCAAACCTCTTGAAGGCCTCCAATGGCTCCTTATCATAAGTCCAAACATCACCACCATCTCTTTCTCCGAGATACAACTCATCAGAAGCATGCCTTGACAACACCTCTATTATGGTGAGGTCTTTAAGGGCATCACTCTTCCCTGTGATTGTTTTCAAGTACACCTTTTCAGGGTTCTTGGCAAGCTCAGCATACTCAGCAGATCCAATCTCAGGCATGAATTGCCTACTAAGAGTTGGTCGGTTAAGGATGTAGCCACCATATGGATACTGTCCGAAATTTACAGCTGCATGAAGGGCTGAAGCAGTCCATATTAGTGTGGTGCAAGATTCAATCAACTCTTCACGAGTTTGCATTTTCACCCACCATGTCTCATTTTTCTTGTCACCATGACCAACTTGCACAAGTTCTTTCCAAAAGGCTTGGAGTTCAGTATCTTGTGTAATTGCAGCATCAGACTTGTAGTAGAAAGACACATATTCTTGCACCCATGACTTGATGGTGGCCCATATCTCTAGTCCATCAGCAGCATAAGGATAGTCCTCTATCAGAAGACGAAGGCCGTGTGGAGAAGATGAATCCTTAACAGCCACACCTCTAGATAACAAAAGAAGGAAATGTTCTTTGTTTTTAGATAATCTTTTTTGTTTTTATCTTAAGTAATGAATACATAGAATTTGAAAGAGATGTGCTAATAGCTTGTAAGTATTACCTCTTAAGAAGATCTGCAGGTAGTGCTTGCTCAGGGAAAACCCAATCCTTGTATACAACTGCAGACATTTCTAACGAATAGCTTCCCCACAAGAAAGTTGATTCTATGATACCCTCTGCATTGACCAAGACATTCCTTGCAAGTGCATTGATGTTCATTGTGTCACGATAATGTGGAAGAAGAAGTTTGTGAATAGGGTGAACCACACTGAGATGCCTGTTAGTTGCTATCACGAATGGCTCAACAACTGCATGAGTGTTTAACCTGTCATACATGTAAAGCTATTAAAGTATAGTTCATAAATAGAAAAACCAAGTTTGGCTATATAAACGTCATCTGCAAAATTTATACCAATGGCTGACAAGTTGATGATAACAAGAGTCATTTACGATCACATAAGCCTTTGCAAGTAGCCAAATATAAGCTTCAACTCCTTGGTTTGCCGGAAGATAAACATTGCTAATAGGACCAAAATTATCACCCTGGGGATGTGGTTTGCTTAACTCAATAGCCAATGGCTTTAGTGTTCCATTATCTTGTAAGAAAATGATGGTCCTAGTAGCATAGGCCTTTGTCTCTGTTGCATTGATTCGTCTCAAATATGGAATAAGTGTGTCATGGTGATTTAGTATGAAGAGTCTGTTGTTTTGGATGGCCTGTTCAACCAAAAATATTTTAGTCCTTGTAACTCATTTCAATCACATAAAAACAAGTTCATTTCTCAGTAATAGCAAAATTCTTGTATGCTTCTTTTGTTAAGTTAGAGATTGAGATGGATAGAAGGAGGGGAAAATTCTACGAGGAAAGAAAAAAGTACGTGTATTTACCTGTTCTACAGTGAGCCCACCCAAGTTAGGCTCCAAGTGTTCTCTTGTAATTGTACTGGTATTATCACCATAGAGCTGGCTATCTAGCTTGCTCTTTGGTGGAAACTCCTACAAAAAAATTGAAATGAGGTAAGGTAATAAACCCTGATAAAAATTTTATTTTTTGTACCTTTTCTTACAGTAGTGATTTACCTGAAGTCTTGTAATGATATGAGGATTCACACCAGCAATCATCTCTCTTGCAAACTCTTCATCGGTCATCCATGCAGACTGGTCCACTACTCCAAATAAAAACTTTTTAAATGATGTATCAACTTATATGATATGTTTATGAATATAAGCATTACTATGATGGATTTGTTTGTAATGTACTACCTTGAATTACTTTAGGTGGTGGAAACTTGAGAACCTGTTCTCCATCAGTACGAAATAGTTCACTGAACAATGGTATAGGACTAATCTTGCTAAGTGCATCAGTAGGCAACTTAATTCCACCATCATAGAGTCCACGCACATCATCAAAGCTAGTAAACTCAGGTTGGTTGAATTGTAGTCTAAGTGCAGATTGTAATTGAGGTATCACATTTTGAGATGCAGATTTAAGAATATAAACAAGGAAATCTGATGATTTCAAGTGACCAAATGATTCATCCCTTGGAAGATATACAGAGTCACTGCGACTCTCACTTTTAGGATCTGTTAAGATACGCAATACCAGAATTAACAACAGTAATTTTAGAACCAGTACAATAATAAGTGTTGGTATTTATATCAGAAAAAATTCACTATATGTTTGTGTTTCTCAACCCTCAGCTCTGGCAAAGCAAATTGATATTGTTTGACAGTGACACAGTAATGTTTTTGGCTAATTTGCCCCCAAAAATAAATTTGAGGTCACTGTAACTATACTTTATTGTAAGGTAAATGATAACTTCCAACTTTTCTATAGGTAGAATTGACTCAAAATACCAAAAAAACATGCTTATTTAAGACTAATACTAATGAAATAAATTCAGCCAAATGTTACGTATCACAAAAACTAAACCACTGAACCCCCAAACTTCCTCTATCGAGGTAAAACACAACATCAGGTGTTGTTGTATCAGTTTTGCTAAAACTGCATACCATGAATTTGAAAAGAAGATTGCTGAAAAACTGTATTGAATCTTAGAACAAAGTCTTACCTTTCTTAGTTGGTTTTCTTCCAGTTCTTCCCCTGCGAGGATAAGGCAACGTGGATCCTCCAAGAACTGGACGGGCCAATCTGGCATTGGAGTCAGGATCGCCCAAATCATTGTAGACATCATAGTCATAGATTCTTTCATGTTCCTTGCGCTCTCCTGTTCCATCTCCTCTCAAAGTCTTTAACTCTTCTTCTCTATACTTCACCAGTGGACCTGGTGTTTCACTTGGAAGGTATGCCTATATTTGTTTATATTTAACAGATTGATTTTCTCATTGATGAGTGATGCCAAGATTTGAAAATAGATTTAACTAGTTTACTTGGTGAGGAGTTTACCTTGTTGGCAAAGAAAATGCGATCAGATTTGTACTTTTTGTCGTTGTAAACCCATGAGTTGCAAACAAAGTGTATGGTTCCGTGGTTAGGAATATCTTCAAGAGTCAAACTCACAAGGAAGAATTCAACTTGCATGAAATTCTCAATGTAAAATGCTCCAGGAATTCCCATGTCACTGTCCCATTCAAAATGAATATCGAATGCAGACTGGCCAGCTCCCAAGGTTGGTAAGGAAGTAATAATACCTTCCAAATATGTTTGTTTTCCCACCTTTCCTTTTCCAGATGCTGAACAAAATTTTCAAGTGTCATTCTCAATCATTCAACTTTCTGTCAAATTCTCATACAAAATAAACACGTCCAACGTAAGTTTTTACAGCAAAAAGAACTAAAAATTTCACCATTTTGCCACCTTTTTTAGCTTAATCATGATTCTCTTCATTTCATCTTCTTGGTTGTTTTATTATTGTGTTTAATATGATCCTTCGATTATCAAATAATTATTTTGTATATGTTTCATGAGTGACAACATTAGATTGGAAGTGAGTGTTCCTTTTTGGTTGGACTGAATACAGACAGAAATGAATTGTATAATCAGTTAAACATTTCAATAACAATAAATATAATATAAAAAGCAAAGAAAGCAAAGTATAGTAATAAGAAAAGAAGTTGGTTACCATCAGCAGCGGTGGCACTGATCAACCTGAGAGCCACAGATCGTCCGAGAAAGGAAGTGAGAGTGTCAACGGTGGTGCCGATGACACCACCCACAACACCGATTGCGCCACCGATGATGCCGGTGGGACTTTGAGCAGAAGTGAGAGCATTGATGTCCAACACATTCTTACGCATCAACACCACTGTTCCCTTCAGCTTCTGCCCCCGGTTGATGAGACCTGTCACACCTGAAAACATCTTTAGAAATCTTAAACAACAACAACGTTATACACTTGGTTTTTCTCCAGTAGAGAAACTGGGTTGGGAGAAAGACGAGGAAGGTGGCTAGTATTTATAAGGCCAAACATGATAGTGAGAAAGAAAGAGTTGTCATTTTTTAAGAGCATGTGCGAAACATGTTCTTCCACACTCTTCTTCTCATCTGCTCTATAAAATATCAATAACATATACTTTTTAACATCATATACATAGCAAACAACACGTGTTACTTTTCTATTAGATTTAAAATATGTTAAGATACAGGTTTAATAATTATTTTTATTCTTTGGTATATTTAAAATTGTTGATTAAAATTGTTTTCCCTATTTTCAAAAGTTCTTGTTAAAACGGATTCATATTAATTTTTTTAGGTGCTAACTACATACTTGTTTCTCTAAAAAAACTTGATAGACTATTCAGTTATTATTGAGAGACTATGAGGTCATTTAAGATGTTAATTGCATTTAAAGTTAATGTTAATTACATTTAAAGTTAAAATTATGTGGAAAATCTAAAACACCTTTTAGACCATCGTGAGAACATCATCAACACAATCTTCTTCCTTGTGATTCATACACAATAAAACCCAATAAAACTCAGAATTTTCCAATTTTTGAACTACCAAATCGCATAGAGCAACCCAATCGCGTTGCTGCCATGCAACCTAAGCTTGCGAGTGTTGCCAACCCTAGCTCGCGAGTGTCACCGCAATAGACCTCTATCGCGAAACTCCATCACGCTTAAAGAACCAGCATCGCGACCTTCGTTCTTTGCAAGAATCACCATGCCAACTACACCGTGAGCCCATCCACCAATCTCCACTGCTTACAAATCAAACACAAAAATCCAGAAACAAAAACCCTACATTGCATCTTTTTTCTCGCGAAACCTGCAAATGCAGAAAACTCATTCTCCTCGCAAGTGTCGCCATCAAACCTGCATCCAAAATAGAAACAGAAACTCGTTTACATCGTGAGGACCGAATCGTAGTGTCATGACGTTCTCCTTTGCTGAGCAATAGCTGCCATTGTGAATACCTCCTCAATTGTGAAATCCTAACTTTGGATGAAAAGGAATCTGCCACGTGGCATCTCATTGGTCAAACAGGAAGACTAAACAACTCCCAATGTTACATCAACAATAATTGTACAAGTCATCAAATTTTTTTACAAGAGATAAGTAAAAATGACTAACCTAAACAATTTTTGTAAAATATAAGACATTAGTGAACTTTAAAAAAAAAAAGGACAAATTTAAATACACTCTCCCCGAAGGAGTATTAAACCTCAAATAAATTATAAATTAGAAAAAAAAATATATATATGTTGAGTCAAAACGTGAAAATATCTCTTTAAAACATCTTTTTCCATATTATTATTATGTGTTTGTTTGCTAAGTAGTTAACTGTTAAGCCTACGTAGTTCACTTCCTGTTATGTGTCCTCTATCATTGTACTCTTCTTTCTTGCTGTTTTTGCGTAAACATACAAATAAAATCACTGGTTTTTGCTTAAGTACAGTTAAAATCTTGGTTTTTATATTATATTATATTATATATAATCTACAGAAAAAATTCAGCATACACTGGCCAATCAATACGAAGCAAAGGACAGAGTAATCATTCATATACTGTAGTGATCACATTGATATATGCATTTATATGGTCAGAAGATCTGTCAGACTATGGGCTGGATTTCAATATCATTCATTGGAGCTATCTTCCGACCTCTAGCTAGCCCAACTATATCTTTAATCTAATATTTACTGCTATATATATATATATATATATATATATATATATATACATCATACTCTGCCATATAAACTGCATGTTTAAATTAAAATTGAGTTCCTCAAAATCAATTTTATTTTCTATTTTTGTATGAAGTTCTTTTGCCTTTAATACCACTTGAACAACATATGTTAAGCATGTGTATTTTTCCTATTGGGGTATTCTTTTGTCAAGGACTATTTGTCCTAGACGTTTCAAACTATAAGATTATATATTCTACTATTATTTTGCAATACATTCTTAATGTCATCAATCAAGGTAATCCATGTAAGTATGTAACTGGGGATGAAAGAAACAACAACACAACAATACAAAAATAGTAAAATATGTAAAAGTAATTCTTTTAAATTTATGTGAGCAACAATAATAACAATAAATAGTAATAATAAAAAAACAGACACTAATACTTTTAATATGAAAAACGTTTTTAATGTAAGTTTCTTCATATTATACATTTCCAAAAATATTGATAGAGTATCGTTTACTATTGTCATTTATCATTGGGATACACTTACCTAAACTTTCATCAGACTTGATACATAAAATGTATTGTATTTGTTTGAGTTAATAACTAAGACCAACAAATATCACTTATGAGTCTTTTAATAAAATATAAGTCAAATTCATATAAGAAATGTGCACAATTTTCAATAAAAAATCTTAAAAGATAATGAGTTAAAGGTAGTATCAAGTCTTTTATGTAGATTTAAATTTATTTATTATTGAATTTTCTTAATAAATTTCTTCAAAATACTCATTAATAATATCAAAGTCAAAAAAATCATTTTAATAATTAAGTTAAATATGTATTATATGATTTTTTTCTAACGAACTTTAGACAAATATAAAAAGGTCGTAGAGATACTTATGATTGAAAATTATTAGAAATTCAAATGTATAAATCTAATATTTAGAAATTGACTTAAAGATTTAAGATTTAGGAATTGAAATCAATTAAAATTAGTTAGAAATTAAAAATAAAATAAAGAAAAGTTGGATAAAAGAACGCACAAAAAGCAATGTTTGATAAGTATAAGGATAATCCCTGTAAGAATTAGAGTGTTGATAAGATTACCATATCATGAGATATGACATGTCATGTCATATTAATGGCGTTATCTCCATATTATATCATAGCATGATAAATAGATCAATCAATGATACATGATTGAAGATCAATCTTTCTCTTTGTCTTCTCAACTTTTCTTTTTCTCTATTCTATACACAGCAAGATCATTATCTTGCATAAAAAATTCCAGGTTCTCTCACCCACCTTATACATAATTTATTTCCTCTCAAACACTTTAAACTCATTTTTAAATAAGCTCACAAGTTAAGCTAGTAGTTTACGTCAGATGTATCAAAATCTAATGTTGTTTCACCTGTTTCCTTGTAAGTAACTTTAATGTATAACTTAATCGACGGTTCTTCACACTTTTCTGTATATGTGATAACGATGGAAACGCATATGTCATTCATTTTGTCTTCATCTTTTTGCAGCTTGTCCTTTTATCTTCATCTTTGTATAGGTTGATTATACTAATGTCATTCATTTTTCTTTTAAGTAACTTTATGTATGGAAGTACAACACTCATACATACACATAGATTTTCACATTTTTGTCCGCTTTGTCAAGTTTTCACGGATTTATTTTTGGTACCACTCCAAAAGACCTCTTATCAATGAAGGTATATTATGTATAAACTCATGTTTATCTTTCATTTTTTCTATGTGGGACTTTGTTTGTACCCAACATCTTTTTTCTTTCTTATCCTCGAGTACACCATGGTCAACCGTTCTCTCTCACAATCCATGGTCAAACACTGAGCATCTCTCTTGCTCTTCACCTTTCATGATTCACTTTCGGGCTATCGGTCACTGGACACTTCTCTCTCACAATACATGTTCAAACACTGAGCATCTCTCTTGCTCTTCACCTCTCATGATTCACTTCCGGGCTATCGGCCACTAGCCACCTACCAAAGCTTCACCCAAACATGAGTAACGTACTCAATTGAGCCCGGTCACCAGACCCAAACCATGGGCTCTGATACCATTTGTAGGGAGGTACAATACTCACACACACACACACACAGATCTCCACATTGATAATATATTGTCCGCTTTGGGTCAAGTCTTCACGGATTTACTTTTGGTACCACTCCAAAAGGCCTCTTATAAATGAAGGTATATTATATGTATATAAACTCGTGTTCATCTCTCATTTTTTCTATGTGGAACTTTGTTTGTACCCAACACTTTATTTGTTTTCAATGTATAACTTAATCGACGATTTGTGTTCTTCAAACTTTTCTCTATATGTGATAACGATGGAAATGCATGTCATTTTTATGCACTTTGTCCTTTTATCTTCATCTTTATAATATTATATTTAATATTATACAATATGATTGTTTTATCTAGACGGTCAGACGAAACATTATAGTTGGTGAACGTAAAAATGCTCTAATCACTACTACAAAAAAGTGCATAAATAGCGCTTTTTTTTATCATAGATAGCACTTTTTAAGCGCTATCTATGCATGCGCTATCTATTAATAGATAGCGCTTCTAAAAAAAGCGCTATCTATTGGTTCTGACAATAGATAGCGCTTCTTTAAAAAAGCGCTATCTATTGGTTCTGACAATAGATAGCGCTTCTCTAAAACAGCGGTATCTATTGTCAACACCAATAGATAGCGCTTTTTTAAAGAAGCGCTATCTATTGGTTCAAATTAAAAAAAAAACTAATTTTAGAATAAAATATAAAAATATTAGTTCTATTATATACACAACCGCACTATATATTATATACAAAGAAATAAAAAATATGACAAAAGGCTAAAAAAGAATGTTAATATGAATAAAAATTATTGTTCCAATAATATTTAAAAATTTAATCATTAAGTCGTTTAGTACATGTCATCACATGACACTGCTTTTATAAGATAATATATACAACCATAACATATATATTCTATCAGTACTGTACATCACCATAACATAACATATATGTACTAATTACATGAAAACACCAATTTTCCCTAACTTCATGATAATGTTGGCATCTGCAACTAGAAAAATACTGCAAGAAAGAAAAATAATGTAGAATAACATCGTATGTGTAAGAAAAGTTCACATCGTATGTGTAAGAAAAGTTCACAACTGCAATCTACAAAAAGAATAACAATGCAATTAGTAAAAATGAAATCAAGTATTTATAAATCTAATTAAACAGACCAAATTCAAAGGTTAATTAACTGTAATGGTTATATGTATATCATATATGTTGGTTCAAAGAAGCTAAGAAATTAAAGTAAACTTATAAGTTGGTTGATATCATTTGATATTATCATGTATTCTTGGATAGTTCATCACATTATTTTTTCTAAAATTTTGATTTACGCACACATTTTAAATAACTTTGATATTATAACTTGTTATTATACTTTAATTCAAAAAAATACATGATAAAAATAAATTAAAAGATAAAAAGGTTTAGAATTATACTGTTGTTTAAGTTAAATTTATGATTTTAAGTTTGTTATTTAATTATTTTACTTGTTTTACTCATAACCCTTCCCAAATTTCAAAAGAAAGTTTCTAATGTTACTACCTTCTTTGTATGGTCTAGAAAATGTTCAGCATGTGCTATTTGCCCAGTTTTGTTAGTTGTCATCTCTAGTAGCTTTTAGATTAGTAGTAAATTTGGCATACTATGTATCTAATCCATTGTATTTCATCTCAGACAATAATACAAACCTTGTTGAAATTGAAGATTGATCTTTATAGTACACTAACAACATTTATAAGCTAAAATAAAGTTAGAATGTTATTTTGCAAAATAAATTGCTGCTACTTATATGAGCTATTTCATAAATTCGCAAACCTCAATTAAGGTATGTTAAGCATGTTTTTTTAGAAGAAATTCCTTGCTTTATCCCCTGCCTCTGCAAAATGCATAATCTGCAAAATAAGATGAAAACAGTTAGAAGCCATCCCCTGATGAATGCTATTACAAAACCTCCAACGGAAGACAAGATAATGGTTCAAGACTTGTAAGGTGGTTCATTAAAATTAATACATTTTCACCCATGGCATCTTGAATAAGAACAGTATCACCTGACATCCTTCCAACAACCTCTCCTGTTCTAGTAGCAGCACCCTGGCCCAATCAATCAGTCTACCATACTTTGAATTGAAGCTTCTGAGACATAGACCTTAAGAATCTAAAAGCTAAGAAATATAACCAAATGAAATATATGAACTCTTTATCTATACAGAAGCTTGAAAGATATTACCTATCTACCAAGAATAAAAGTGCTTGATCCAGTGGCTTGTCAAAATTCTTTCCTTTGCACTATAAAAAATATATAAAATTAGAAACACTAAGCAACAACAACAATAGATATAAACAAGATTAACACTATCGTAAATAGGGACAAAAAAATCCTCTTCTTCATAAAGGTTGAGGGGAGAGAGAATTGCAGAGTACATAGTCATAAACCAATCACAAAGATAAAGATAATATAAGAAAATTTGACCAGCTAACTTAAGATATAACAGACTTTGCCAGATCATAAGGAGAAATGACTTGGTAATTTACAGATTCCTTCAATCCAGTTTCAGAGGCCTTGAAACGGTCCAGTCCAGTAAGATACAAACGATTTTATGATTTGCTATAGTACATATGAAGCAGAGTTTGGTCTCTAATTTACTGAATGGATGTTTCATATAGTAAATCATGCACTCTATACACAGATATTTATGGATCTAACAATATGAGATATATTGTAAACTCACCTGTATTTCTTGATTAGCAACAACATACTGCTTCAGGAGTCTATCGCCAAAGGCACGAGAAACAGCAAGAACACCACCAACTCTCCAAGTTCCTGCACATAATGTTAAAATTTACAAGGCACAAACCAGATGAATCCATAAAGCTGGTAAAACAACCACACTTTTATCAAATACTCAAACTAACCACAAGGAATATAAATTGGAGTAGCAATTAAAATTTTCATTGATGCTCTGGTCCTTCTAACGATATATAATCGCTGCAAAAGTTAACCGAAACACATGAATCAACTAGCAATGCAATTTTGATTCCAAAGTTTCAGGCTTCAAAGTGTACGAATTGAAACTAAACGTGGTATAAAGCAAAGAAAACCTGCTCGGATCCTCTTCCAAAGCTAGGTCACCGACAAATGCTCCCAAATCGAACACATTATTTCTGCATTGCTGGTTTCACCAATAAGTGACATCTAAATCCCAAATCATACCACATACAAGTAATCAATCACACTAAAATAGCTCTCCATACCTGGAATTTCGTCTTCTCCATGACCAAACTCAAAATCGTGAGACATTGGACCCCATTCAAATCCCTAAAACCAGAACCCGAAGTTGTTGTTCCATATTTACACAAAGAATTAGTCTCACTCGTGCAAAACAGAGTCACCAAACCCAAATATTCACGCAACCCATATGCTAAAAGAAAATAGCTATAACTATAACACAATTACAAAATTTAAAAACTCACAAGAGGAGTGTCGTTCTCCCTCAGGGTTTGCCCGAAGCGAACACAGATTCTACACCCAGTACACCAATGGCACGATCAACACCTGATAAAAACGTTTTTTCATGAAAATAAAGGCAAAGGAGAAATGAAGCCAAGAAGAGAAGGAGGGAGAAGGAACGTGAAACCTGAAAATGGAAGTCCTGAAACGGAGGAGAAACGGGAGTGCACTGAAGGAGCGAGCAAAGACGTACACGTCAAATTGAAGGAGAACCGCCGACGGCACCTAACGCATTGATGAAACGGAGGGGATGGAGCCTTAATGCACTGTTAACGGAGGAGAAGGAGCCCTAACGTACTGTGAATGGAGGAGAAGGAGCCCTAACGCTGATGAAACGAAGGAGAGGAGCCCTGACTACTGATCAAACGAAGGAGAAGCGCGAATCAAACCGGGGAGCAGCGAAGGAGCAACGCGAGACGAAACTTGGAGTGAAAATCAAATTGCAAGAAGAGTAGTAGCGGGAGTGGGAAATATTTTAATCACGATAGATAGCGCGTACCATAAAAAGCGCTATCTATTTGGATTTTATTAATATATTTTAAAATATTAATTAAAAAAATAATATTAAATAGATATAGACAGCGCTTATTTAAAAAAGCGCTATCTATTATCATAGACATAGATAGCGTTTTTTTAAATAAGCGCTATCTATTCTTTCGCACATCAATAGATAGCGCTTATTTTAAAAAGCGCTATCTATTGGGCGCTATCTATTCTCCATTTTGTAGTAGTGAATCTTCATATTTCAGTAATTGATTAATTGTTTCATTGGTTGATCGGTGATTTAAATGTTTGGTTTCATACATTATTTGGTCTCTTCTTTTGGGGGTTTGGTTCAAAATGATCTCACCTTCGGAAAAAAATCACTAAGATCCCATATTTCATTAAAAGTTGTTCAATATCGTCCTTTTGGCAGACGACGCTAAAATTGTAACGGTGCATATGCTAGCGTGGCAGAACATTAGTGAGCTGTTTGAAATGAAACTTACATGACTATCTGAAGTCTTTTAAAGTAGGTTAAATTAAAAAAACCCTAACCCCAATTTGATTACTCCATTTCTGCTTTGCTGTTGTGAAAGTGATTTCTTGGCTCTTGTGAAATTGATGATTTTTTGTCATTCTACTATTGATTCATTGAAGGTGGAAGTGGAACATCGTACGACCCTAAGGTAAGGGCTCATTATCTAAACCTAATTAGTTGTTGTTGTTGATTTTTTATTTTGGGGGGTTAGGGTTTAATTTGATATTGTGTTTATTCAATTTAATCGAGTTTTTATAGTTGTTGTTGTTTCAGACTATAGGACATGGTTAGAGCAGTGGCATTAATCCAGCGCCATCGGAGACAACATCGAGTAAGTCTCTGCCATGGATCAACCTCTTGTCTCTTTCCCATGCTTTACTATATCACATGAATCATATATTTGCATGAAGTCTCTGATATTTTTTCTTATTGTAACTGTAAGGAGCATCTTAATGCCTTAGCCATTTCATCTGACGATGAAAGCGAGTAAGCAGATTTGCAACCTCAGCCTTAGCCTCATATCATACATGTACTGTAAAAATAGTGTAGCTGGTAACCACTTGAAGTAATTGAAGGATGAAAAGCTCTTGGTTTAAGATGTTGCACTTTTTCTTCTTATTCTTTTCCATGTAAATTAGATGGAGACAAGTTTAATGGAGTAATCAAATTGGGATTAGGGTTTTTTTTTTTAATTTAACCTATTTTTTAATTTAACCTATTTTTAATTTAACCTATTTTAAAATACTTCAAACAGTTATGTAAGCTTCATTTCAAACAGTTCACTAATATTCTGCCACACAAGCATATGCACCGTTACAATTTTAACGCCCTGCTAAAAGGACGATATTGAACAACTTTTAATGAAATATGGAACCTTAGTGATTTTTTTCCAAAGGTGGGATCATTTTGAACCAAACCTCCAAAAGAAAGGACCAAATGATGTATTAAACCTAAATGTTTATCCATTTTTGATAATCAAGATTACAGATAAAATATACTTATCAGTTATTAGATCATGATTAAGTTTATGATTAATAATTATAAGTTTATCTCGAAATCTGTAAATATAAATCTCACTATCCCACATGATTTGGATAAAAAACACTGAGAACTTAGAAGAATTTTGTAACTTAGATTGTAAAAGTGATTTTAAGAACTTTAGAAAAAGTATGGGGTAAAGTGTTTTGATGGTGATCTGATCTTACTCCACATCCAAAACAACACTATTATATGTGATTGATGAATTTTAATACAAAAAATTACTTTTTAAATTATTTGTTGTTCTAAGATCAAACTATGATTGAAATTCAGTTGTTTGGCGTAATGTGCCTAAGGATATGCACCTATGGAGGGTTGCTTTCAACTTCAGATTTTTCAGTACAGGAACAGCAAGAACTACTGTTTGGACATATCACAAGGCCAACCATATATTTTGGAAGCATTAGGCTTTCTATACAATGCACTCCTCTGCATAATTTTTTTGCATTAATTTGTATTTAACTTGGTATGTTATATGTATCTGCTACAAATGCTATTTAGATTATTCTATAGGCAATATAGTGTAATATCTGGTTTACTGATAATTTTATTTCTTAAACCAAAAAAAAAAAACTCAGAGAAATTATTAAAAGCGATGTTCATGTTGTGTGAAAGAATAACTTTAAGGGGAGCTTAAGCAAATAATACAGAAATGGACATGTGATTTCTATTATACATAAATTAATATCAAAATATTGGTATAGTATTTTCTGTTTCTGTTGTTTTAATTTTCTTTAACTAGTTTTAAATTATGTTTTGAGTGTTTATAAAAATATGGTTTATATGTTTTTCTTTTCATTTATCTCTCGAATAATAAGACTGTTTTATTATAAATATCGCATTATAGACAATTTCTTCTTATGTGTTTTGAAAAAGAATTAAAATATTCACTAAACACTGTCCACTTTACTGTTAGTATATAGGGTGGATCGACAAAAATTATAGTTATTAAGTGATGAATTATATTATTGGTTATATTTTCTTTTTATTGAAGAGTTTAATTTTATATTAATTAGTTTTGAATAAAATGCATACATTATAGCAAAAATCACTTTTAACATTTCAGTCTCACATGATAGACTAAAAGGGTAATAAGTAAAATGTAGATGTATCAACTTACCATTATCCAAAGGATAATAGATTATGAAAATAGATTTATGTGGGTTGTTATATTACAAATTATTTAAATACATAGAAATAATCTCATATTTAAATACATATAAAAGGGAGAAGAGATGATGTTATGTTATGATGCTAGAAGAGAAGGAAGAGATGAGTTGCAGTGTGAATGCGGATCAAGCTTATGCATACTCATATAATAAAAATACTTATTAAGCATAAGATAGTGTAACTTGTAGTATGGTTATTATTAAGAAAAAAATACATCCAAAAGAATATGAGTACATTTTAAACAATAATTATTGCATTTTTAAGTCGCGTAATATGTTTTTATTTAAAAAAAACGAAATATATAAATTGTGTGATATGTTTTTTTAAAAAAACTAAATTATTTTCATTTTAGTTTTTAAAATTTCGATTTTTAAAAAAACAAAATATATAGATCCCGTGATATGTTTTTCAAAAAAAAAATATTATTATTTTAATTATTTTATTAAAGCGAAGAGATTTGTATTAATTAAAGTCATGCATTTTTTTTTTTACTTTCGTTCACAAGTAATCAAAACTGAAAGTTGTATAAATTTTTTAAAATTCTCACATTATTTAAATCAAAACTGAAAGTTGTATACATATTTTTTTAAAATTTTTATTTTTTTTAATTATTTTATCTAAGCAGAAAGATTTGGCTTTGATTTTTATTATAACTGAAAGATAATGTATCTCTAGGATTATTATCTTATCTGATATATTTGGATTATAAAATAAGTTAATATTTAAAATAATGTATGAGAAAAAAGCATAATTGAAAAGGATATGATGCATTTAAAAGAATAAAAAATGCGGATCGTGGTGCGCGAGGGGAATAAATAAATAAGACGATAACGGTCTCAATCATAAGATAATATATAATAATATATGGTAAAGTCCAAAACACCATTTTCCATGCGCCACGTCTTTGGTGGTCCATTCAAATCTCTATAAATGCTTATATTTATTTACGTAATCTTTTATTGCATAAAGATAATATATTTAATGTCATCTCAATTTTAAATTCGTTAGCTAAATGCCACGCGACAAACGGGTTCTCCAAACTTAATCATCAAATCAATTTTATGTTTTCAAGAAAATCACAGAAAAAATAATCATCTAATAAACTATACATATAAAAGATAAATTTATTAAAAATAAATAAGAGAAGATAAAAATAATGTAAGAAAACAGAATTCATTTTCCTTTTGCATTTTTGTTTTTCCACTTTTCCCACACAGAGATAAAGGGACCAGCAATGAATTAAAAACGACATTTGAGTTTGGTCGGTAGAGAATATATTTTGCTTTTTTTAGCAATGATTTTTGTTTTGGATTATATCCGTAAGAGTAAATATAGCATTTTTTTT
Organism: Vigna mungo; assembly: GCA_036885675.1. Taxonomy (NCBI): domain Eukaryota; kingdom Viridiplantae; phylum Streptophyta; class Magnoliopsida; order Fabales; family Fabaceae; genus Vigna; species Vigna mungo. The sequence goes on from CP144700.1 coordinate 49,583,965, forward strand.
TTAATTTCAGCAGAAAAATAAAACTTATCATTTTTAATGTTTATTAGTAAACATAAAATATGTAATAAAATAAAGTAACTATTTTACTCAAATTGCATTTGGTGTTTAACAAAAAGTATTTAAAATAGTTTTTGACGAAATTATATGTTATATCATTTTGAAATATTTGAAAATATTATAATATATAGTAGTTTTTGTTATCTTGATGGTTGTCAGAAGTAAGTATAAATATTTTTGAAAGGGAGAAAAAAATGTTGAAGAATCAAATCATAAGAGTGAGTAATGATTGAGACACGCCTTGTGTTTGATTGAATGCATGTGAGAAAAAGTTCTTGGCCCTTCAATTCAAACAATGAGAATGGAAGACAAGAAATTAACCATTCTAAATAATTATGATTATTCATATTGGATTCAAATAATGATAGATATTTACGTCTATTTGATACATTAACTTTTGTAGTTTTTAAAAAAGATAAAAATTATATTTTAAAATATATAATTTTTTATATTTATTTAATATTTTTTTTTTACTTTTTATTTTAAAAAATATATATAAAAATTTTCTCTTTTATAATTACTTTACTTTTATATTAAATTAATGTAAAAATATGTCACTTTATAATGTATGAAAGTAATCTTTCGATAAAATTTATTATTAAATATGGATTTTATATTAAATAAAAGATAAAAAATATAAATATTATTTTTAAAATAAAAACACATAAATTTATTATTTTAAATTTTAGATATTAAAAGTGATATTAATAAACTACACTTTTATATTTTTTCGATAAATTTTCACGGGAATAAATTTCATGGACGAATTCATCCTTTTTTTATTAAAAACGGTGTAGTTTTATTTTAAAAGTGAAATGATTTTTTTTAAAAAAAAAGTAAAGTTATAATTCTCAAATAATTTAAAAATAAAATTATCATTTAGAAATATTTCAGTAAAATTAAATTATTATGCAGAGCACAATTACAATTATATTAATAAAATCGAAATTTGCATATACTATTTTCATTTTATAATAATAATACATTATCATTATTATTATACTAATTATTGCCACATCGATTACAAATGTCGAGACCCATTAGGCACATGACTGATAGATTGATTTGGATTGGACATTTCAGTCAATAATTAAGGATCAATGATATATTAAAAAATGAGTTACAAAGTGAATTATTATTTGATAGGAATTTTCAATAAGAAATCAGCAGCAAAATCTGTGTACAGCACAGACCCAAGAGATGAGGTGGAATTTTTAAATTTATCATCAAATTTATTTCTTACATATTTTAAATTTATATATCAATTTTACTATTAAGTAATAAACTTTCAAACTGATCTAAAAATATACAGTTCATATTTGTATAATAATAAAATTTATTATTTATTACTTTTATAAAAATATATGTAAAGTTAAACTTATTTAAATCGACCACCAATACACATTATGGATCATGAATTTAATATATTTAAAGCATTAGTTAATGTCTTTTGAAATCTGAGGCGCGTGTACTGTTTGTTTTGAATAGACATTTTTGGTACGTGTCCATGTTGTCTTTGTCGGTATGTTAGGAAGAAAATTTGCATATCTTATCCATAAGAAATGAGTGCATGCTATACTAAAACTATAAATAAAAGTAATAGTACCTTTTGTTTCATATAAAACAGTCAAATAATACAATATGGTACCAAAGAATGTGTTGTGAACATTTTTTTAAGAAGAGTTGAAACGTGGAAATCCAAACAACACAAAATAAAAAATTATATTTTCTATAATATAATCTATTTCGTATCTCAAAAAATTATTTTCTTCTGGTGACTACCCAGAAAAAAATATTATATTTCAGAATTTCAGATCTCACATACATGAAATAAAAAATGAACAGAATCTTCATTTGATTGGTTATTTATTGCAAAAAAAAAAAAAGAGACTATTAATTATTAAACGATACAATTATTATAGTCACAATAATGTTGAAGAAAGCACAGTTTGGTTTGTGTTCATACAACTCATTCGTAAGGTTGCTTTGGATTCTTTTTGATAATCATTCTCTCAATAAAAAATGTGAATAACGAGTTTTTTTTTTCTTTTTCAATGTTTTAATCTATTAATAACGAGATAAGAATATCTTAATATTTTAATCTTGTAAATGTTTTTAGATAGAAGAGAAAATCAATTTTATAATATAGTTATACGATAAAAGATAAACTTTATTTTAATGTGTAATTTGTTAATATATAGTGTTGTTTCTCTATAATATAGTTTTGATCGTATTTTTGTTTATTTAAAATAAACCAATTTGATGTGATATTTTTTTCACAAATCAGCAAACATTTAGCTTTTCAATTAAATAGGATGTTTTACTTTAAATTTTTATTAGCTCATGAGTTTATACTGACTTTTATATTATTTGTTTTTTTTATCAATATTGGATTTTCATACTTAATATTTTTTTATGTGAATGTATATATTATTATAAATTTGATTTCTACTACAATTTATAATATATAGATGAAAATAAATCTCACTTTATTTAACATTTTTATGATATGAATTAGTTTTAAATTCATTTTTTTATATGTGCTAAACTTTTTAATAACCTACCTGATCTTTAAAAGATAATTTATTTTAATTGATATATTTTCTTAGACATTTGACTTAAAAGAGAATATAAAGTTTCAAATGTGGAGTGCGATAGTAAAATATTAAGCACAATCTATTATGATGAAAGTATTCATTTTATATTTATTGTAGCTACATTGTTTATTATTAATTAACTTCAAACTCAATATATAATACATTGGTTGACGTGATTCAAATCACATTTTTAAAAGTATGAATTATAATGTTGACGTGTTCAAAATAATAATTAAACACATCCACGTCTTGTCCTTGTCCAATGGAAAAACAAAAAGTATATTATTTTTTTCAAGACTTAAAAAACTATGGGTCCTTTTCTTTCCATTTCTATTAGGTTTAATAGGTTCGGAGGTCCCTATATTTGGAAGTTTGTTTCAATTGGGTCTTCCAATTTTGGAAGTGATCAATTAGGTCCCTAATTTTGTCAATTTGAATCAATAAAAACCTTTCCGTTAGATGCAGTTAACGCCGTGAAGTTTTTGAACATGTGGTACGCTGACGCTTCTAGGTGGCACCATTTCAAGTGCATAGATGGATTATAAAATAGTGAAATCCCTAAATTAGAAGGGTGTATTTGAAGGAGAAATCCCTAAATTAAAAGGGATTTCACTCTTTTATAATCCATCTATGCACTTGAAATTGTGCTACCTGGAAGCGTCAGCGTGTCACATGTTCAAAAACTTCACGTCGTTAACTGAAAAACTTTTATTGATTCAAATTGACAAAATTAGGGACCTAATTGATCACTTCCAAAATTGGAGGATCCAATTGAAACAAACCCCCCAAATATAGGGACCTCCGAACCTATTAAACCTTTCTATTATTTAAAATGCAGAATGATTAATGTACCCTACCCTAGTTAATTGGCTTGGGAGAATTTGTCTAGTAATGTACCATACCCTAGTAGCTGACAGAATTTGTCTATGTCGATCAACAAGTTAATGACCGTCATCCTAATATCTAATTAATATATTTAATATATCCATATTAAAAATAAATATGTGGTATTTATGAATAATTAACAGGATATATATGATCCAGATATATTATATTAATAGATAATTAAAAGACTGGACAATTATGAAGTTTATAAATACAAGATTAATATCCAAATAAAAACATATTTTTAAAATAGACATAAAAATTTGTTAAAACAATATTTTGACTTAAACGTCAGAATGTTTTGTGTAAAAATCTATTAATGTGTGGTATTTATGAATAATTAACAAATATATATATATATATATATATATATATATATATATATATATATATATATATATATATATATATATATATATATATATATATATATATATATATGACACAAATATATTATATTAATGGATAATTAAAGGATTGAACAATTATAAAGTTTATAAATACAATATTAATGTCTAAGTAAAAACATATTTTTAAAATAGACATAAAAGTTTGTTAAAATAATATTTTGAGTTAAGCGTCATAATGTTTTGTATAAGAATAAAAGCTGTAAAACGACATTTTATTTTTGTTTTCTCTCAGTCACAGATTCTCACAGCATGAAAACTACATGTCTCAGCATGGAACATGTCAAATCAAATCATTTTTTTAAGAATAAACGAAAATGTTTGCCTTCATTATATAATCCACATCTTTAGAATGTAGAAGACAAATAGAACATATTAAAATAATAATTACTATTATTATCCCTACCACGTGTTCGTATGGTTTTGAACATTAAATATTAAAGAAATGGTAATAATTTATGCTTTTGATTGAAAGAAAGCGAAGGTAGAAGTTGTATTGTACCTGTCATTAATTAACTAATCAATTAATTAATATTGTCTGATCTTCAAAACAAGATTACGAAATATATTATAATTTGCACGCTAGTCACGAGTTGATGAAACAGCGGTTTGAGAAGTGATTTTCTTTTAATAAATAGGGTTAAAGTAACACATGTTTGAGGCATAGGTAATCAACTTGTCCCTTCCACAAAAGATTAAAGTGCTTTCATATTTTATTAAAAGTATAAGTCAAGATATTTGGAAAATAATGTTTTTTTAACAAATTTTTTTACAACTGTTTTACAACCATATATGTAATACCTTGTAATTGATTCGTTTCAAATATACAAACGAATAAAATAATAACATGTAATTTATTATCAAAATATTATTAAAAAAAATTATTAACATATCATACTTCTTACCATATATACATAATGAAGTTTAGACTCAGTTTTAATTCTTAAAAGTGACGACATTCTAGAAAAAATGATTTAATATATAATTTATTATATTAATTATAACATTTTACAATTTTTCTTAAAGATTTAATTAATTATAATTATAGCAAAATTATTTTTATAATAACAATGATGATGTAAAAAATTATTATTTTTTCATTTATTTTTTATTAAATTATTTGTATTTGTATTTTTCTTTTTATTTATTTCTTTTCATTTAAACCACTTCTTTTAATATTATTTTTCCATTTTCCATTTGATAGTACTTTAGATTTTTATTAAGTAATTATTTATTTTTGTGACAATACATAGTGACCAAAATAAACCAAGAGAGATGTTTTAGGATTAATTTATGTAATTTTTCTTAAATAACTAAAAAAACAATTATATTTTTTCTATTGGCTATAACTTTTACAAATATTTATTTTAAGAACAAATAAAAATAATTGTATCGAATTGAGAAATTAAAAAGTATATTTATCTTCATATAAATATGTATACTTCTCCTTGATGAAAATTCAACAAATTTTTGGAATATATTTCTTATAAAGCCAATTTATATGATTTTAAGATACGTTAACAATTTTTTAAACAATATGACATGTATCGTGAATTTATGTTTTGTTTGAATTTATTTTTAAAAAAATATTTGAAACGGACCAATCACAAATTATCATGTATGTTTTATAAAAAATTGTGAAAAAAAAATGTCACACCCCAATTAATACTCTCCTTAGTGGGGTACAGATGTCAGCCGTCCATTCTCACACATGTCAGTCGTTCGTTCTCCCTTGGTGAGTGGGAGACAAACTCTGCCAAGCTTTTAATTCCCGTCCTTCGTAATCCGTGCAGCAGCAGCAGCAGAGCAGTGAAGCCAGAAAGTGGAAACCAGGTGGCACGCTAGGAGTAGACGGACGTTTTAGTGGAAACTATGTGGCAGCCAGAGAATGGCCGACCGTCCGGTTTGGAGGCGATATTTAAGGTAGAAATTCCAAAATCCTTACCACTTTCTGCATGCAATCTTCTTCTTCTTCCTCAAACCCAACTTTCTGAAAACCTTATTTTCTCCTCCTTCTCTCTAAACCTTCAATCTCCTCTCTAGAATTCCGACCACCCCTTCATCTCCGATCACCTTGCTCCTTTCAGATTAAACACTCCTGGTGTCAAGACCTTTCATCCTCACCGATCAGTTTTCCAATCGGAGCACTTTGGACGTTCGGACAATCTTAAAGTAGAACCTAGAAGAATTAGCTGGAGTTAGAGGTAAGGGAAACTTATAAAGTTTAATTTTGATTTTCTGTATGTTTTGAATGTGTGTTTGATTAATGCATGTTTGATACCTAAGTATGTTATTTGATTTTTATGAATGGAATATGATATGTTGAAGTATGAATTATATGATAAGTATAAACTTAGAGAAAATGTGAATCTGAGACCGAAGGTCATTAGGACCGTTCGGTTTTCCCCTAAAACGACCATTTTTATACCATTGTATCGAAACCTTAATGACTTGCTTATTCAGTCGTAATAATCTATTCATTATAGAACGCTCGGTCTTATACTGAGTGTTCGGCTTTAACGTATTCAGTCATATACTGATCACTTAGCTTCATATTAACTATGTTGATTATAGTAGCGTTCGTTCACTCTGAACGTTCGTTTTTATATTGATAATGTTATTGGAAGTACTTAGTCATAAACTGAGTACTCGGGTTCATATTAATTATCTTTATTGTACTGAACGTCCGGTCTTATACTGAACGTTCAACTTGGAAGTGCTTAGTCATACACTAAGTATTCAGTCTCATAGTAATTATTTAGAACGTTCAGTCATACACTGAGCGTTCGGTTTATATCGATGATGTTTATTAAAAGTGCTAAGTATTATAACAGTACACAAATTTTAAGAACATTCGGTCATAAACTGTACGTTCGGTCATACGAGTGTTCAGTATTAGACTGACACTTAACTTATGAAATATTCGGTTTCACATTGTTAATATTATTCATCCTGAGGACGTCCGGTCATGTAAAGCACTCGGTCATAGATCTAGTGCTCGGTTTTATGAAACGTTTAGTCAGAAACTATTCGGTATTGAGTATCGGGTATTCTTCTCAACACTTTAACAACTTGGAAGTAATAACGAATGATGAATTTGATTAAGTAAGAGAATTCCACGGTCGGAATGTCTCATGAACTTGGCAATGATTGGTAAAGTATGAATGTGGGAATGACTCCGGCGTTGTCCTTGATCCTGATATTCCGTGAGGACGCTTCCTCAAGTAGAGGGAGGTCGCTCATGTGTGGGAATGGCAGGAGGTCCGCGGTTATATGAGTAATAACCGTTTGAGGACTAACCTCGGGTGGCAGCTGTGGGAAACAGTTACTACACCACATCGGGTGCTAGGGACGACCGAGCTACATGTTCATACAGTCCGGACAGTGTCTTGTGGTCAGTCTTGAGTATAAACATGATATGTTGTATGATTGATTGGTTTGTATTGTATGTTTACTTGTATGATGAATTGATAAATTAAATTTACATAAGCTTACCCTTATCTGTTTTGCCTTGTATATATTGTCGTTCGGTATCCGACCGTTCGGCTATTTTCTTCATTGCAATGATCATCCTTTTGGATGTGAGCAGAGGATACTTTGGAGGCTGCTTTGGAAGAAACTCTGTAGGACGTCGTACAGGCCGAGGAACCAGTGGAAGCCGTGCCCGAGCGTTATGCTGGACCGTCCGGTCCTTAGTATAGTCGTCTTCTCTTCCTTTTATTTTGTAAACGTTCTGTATAGGAACCTTTTTAATTTTGGTCTTTCGGCCAATGTATGTATTCTAGACCGTTCGGTCTATTTTGTAAACGTTGTATATATTCCAATCGTTCGATTTTAACTTCCAGTATTTGTTTTCGTTCGGTTTTGATTATTCATTACTGTTCTCCTTTATTATTCTTGTTAACTCCTAAATTATGGCTTTTGTTATATTTATTGGGATGTTACAAAAAAATTGTTAAAGAAATTTTTCCTTCAAGAATCTAATTTTTCTTAACACATTCAATAATTTCATATTAATTAAGAATCAAAATCAAAATAGTTTAAATATTTATTTCTTATTTGATTTTCCGAAACTTCTTTAAAAATAAAACAATATTGACAGAACACATATTTTAAACGAACAATATGACGTGATTGATCATATTATTAAATGAGATTGTATTCGTTAATAAATTATAAATTAACACTTTGTATATTCTTAAAATTGAAACTCTTTAATAATCTTTCAATCTCTAGACAAAATCTTTAAAGACCTATATATTTCATATAACATGATTTCGTTCATGACACTGTCAAATTATGTTAGCATATTATTAAATTTGAAAGCCAACACAACGTAAGATGTTAACTTTATGCATGCATCGTAAAACTAATAAACGGAAACAACTTCTACAACTTTGGTGGTAAACATAAAGAACTAAATAACTGATATTGAAAAAACTCCTTATTTATTATATGCAAACCGAGAGCATGCAAATACAAAAGTGCAAACATACATGCTATAGTTACACACAGGATAGCATATACCTTAATTATTCAGAAGTACAACGATAAAGAGAAGGAAACCACACAGTCTTTTTAGATAGAGATACTGTTGGGAATGCCTCTGAAAGTTAACCCTTCATCACTTGAACGATGGAGCAATGTGTATGGCAGCTGAACTGGTCCATGTCGGTTTCTCAGACTTGGATCACTGTTCCTTGCATTGATTTTGCTCTCAATTTCAGTCAGTTTGCTTCCAAACCTTTGGAAAGCTTGTAATGCCTTGTTATCAGTTGTCCAGTTTGGAGTATCCCTTTGTCCAAGGTAAATCTCATCAGAAGCATGCCTTGATAATATCTCTATCACTGAAAGGTCAACGAGGGTCTCGTACTTTGGTGTGATTGTTTTCAGATAAGCCTTTTGATAATCCGCCACCATCTCATCGTATTCTGGAGTTCCTGGTTCAGGGATAAACCTTCTGCTTAGAGTTGGACGGTTCAGGATATAGCCTCCATAAGGATACTGTCCAAAGTTAACAGCTGAATGAAGAGCAGAAGCTGTCCATATTATAATAGAGCAAGATTGTATGAGATCTTCAATGGTCTTCATTTTTGGCCACCATGGTTTATCTTTTAGGTCTGCATGACCCTTCTCCACAACTTCCTTCCACCATGCTTGGAGTTCAGTATCTTGTTGAATTGCCACATCTGTTGGGTAATACAAGGACACATACTCTTTCACCCATGACTTTATAGCATCCCAAATTTCAAGTCCATCAACAGCATAAGGGTAGTCCTCTATCACAAGACGAAGACCATGAGGAGCAGAAGGATCTTCAGTAGCCAATCCTCTGAATCAAGTAACAGTAAAATGTTATTACAAATTCAATAAGCCTCTCTCCATTTCTTCCACCATCAAAGAGAAAAACTTGTTTTTGTACATACATACATACATACATACATATATATATATATATATATATATATATATATATATATATATATATAGATAAAAACAATAGTTTAAAAGAATGGTTGGCTTTTACTATATATAAATACCTCTTGATAAGATCTGCTGGTAAAGCTTGGTCAGTAAAAACCCAGTTCTTGTAAACTGCTGAAGACATCTCAATAGAGTACTTTCCGGGCAAAAATGATTGCTCTATAATTCCACCTGCATTAATCAAAGATTGCCTAGCAAGTCCATTGATATTAATGGTATCACGATAGTGAGGATAGAGAAGTTTATAAACGGGGTGAAGCACACTGAGTTGTCTGTTTGTTGCTATGGCAAAAGGCTCCATCACTGCATGAGTATTTAACCTGCAACACCATAAAGAAAAAGAAAAAAACTTATCGATAATAAATTCATTTACGCATACATTACATATGTGCTAAATATTGCCAAAGAAGTTCTTACCAATGACTCATGAGCTGGTGATAACCAGAGTCATTCACAACTACATGAGCCTTGGCCAATAGCCAAATTGTGCTGTCAACACCATCAATTGCAGGCAACACAACTTTGCTCACAGGACCCAAATTATCTCCAGCTGGATGTGGCTTGCTTAATTCGATAGCAAGTGGCTTCAAAGTGCCATCATCTTTCAAGAATAAGATTGTTCTGGTGGCGTAAGCTCTTGCAACAGGTAGGCTGTTTATCCTCGTCAAATACGGAAAGAATGCATCTTGGTAATCTAATATGAATAATCTCTTTGCGCTAAGTGCCTGTGTTCCAGAGTTTAATTTCAGTGATCTTTCTTTCATAACTTCAAATTACAAATCTTATATGGCTTCAAGTGCTTATACTAAAAAGAAATTATAAAAGAATATGTAAGAAAAGTTATGCTAAGTACAAAATTACCTCATCTACTGTGACCCCATCCGTGTTAATCTCCAACTGTTCTCTTGTTATGGTACTGGTTTGATCACCATAGAGAGAGGGATCAAGAGAACTTTTTGGTGGGAATTCCTGCCATTATTAAAAGATGTCACAAATAACAAGAGAAACACATTAGCATTTTAAATTTGCCATCAAAGTTGACCGTTTTAGAGACTTAATATCAAGTATATAGACATACCTGAAGAAGACGAAATACATTTGGATTGACACCAGCAATCACTTCTCTTGCAAATTCTTCATCAGTCATCCATTCAGACCTTTTAACTGCACAAATAAAAAAAAGGAAAAAGTTGAGTAATCAAGTTAATTATTTAATTAAAAAATGCTAATATATTGAAGTTGTTTTGATTAAGTACCTTGGATAACATGAGGCAATGGAAATTGAAGGACATTTTCACCATCACTGCGGAAGAGTTCCTTGAGGGCAGGTACAGGGCTAATTTGGCTCAAAAAATCTGTTGGCAGCTTAATTCCACCCTCATAGAGACTACGCACATCTTCGAAGTTCTTAAACTCACTTGATGTGATCCTTAAGTCAAAAATTGCAGATTTTAACAGGGGCAACACGTCCTGAGATAAAGATTTTATTCCATACATGATGAAATCTGATGACTTCAAGTGACCAAAATTTTCATCTCTTGGAACATAAATCGCGCCTGGTTTCTCACTGTTGGGATCTGTTATAAACCAACCAAATACAGCATTAAATCCTTGTTTTTCAATCATATATATTATCAAATTTTACAACTTTTTTCACTTATATAGCCTATATGTTCACGTTGATCTCTCTACATGGTTTGTTGCTGTGCAAAACATTACCAAATCTGGAAGTATTTCTAGGATCATTTCAAGTTCTTTCAGTATAGTGTATTTAAAAAGAAAACTTGTTAAAAATTCTTTGATGGGTTAAAAAACTTCACCATAGTTATACCATTGGAACTATATGGTCATATATATATTAATATTATATCATGATCAATGTCAGAAACAAAATAATTGAATATAATTAAACAGAAAAAGTCTAACCTGTCCTGGTTCGTTCTCTACCAGTTCTAACCCTGCGAGGGTAAGGATGGATGATAGATCCTCCAAGGATTGGGCGAGGATCACCACCATCTGGGTTTCCAAGGTCATTATACACGTCATAGTCATAGATTCTATCTTGTTCCTGGCGTTTACCAGTTCCATCTCCTCTAAGAGTCTCCAATTCTTCTTGTCTGTATTTGAGAAGTGGAGCTGGTGTTGCACCTGGAAGATATGTCTGAAATATATTCATGAATTAGCTTTCTTAATAGAATGAAAACAAAAACGATCAAGACTTGGAAAATAAAATCTGGGCATCAGAAAAATAGAAGCTTACATCATTCACAAAGAAAATACGATCTTTCTGGTATTTCTTGAAGTTGTAAATCCAGGAGTTACAAACAAAGTGAATGGTTCCATGGTTTGGAATGTCCTCAAGAAGAACACTGACAAGGAAAAACTCATCAGTTGTATAGTTTTGGATGTAAAATGCTCCTGGAATTCCAAAATTAGCATCCCAATCAAAGGAAACACGGAATGCTAGCTGCTGAGCTCCCAACGTTGGAAAGGTCGGAAGATGTTTTTCCACATATGCTTTGCTTCCAACTTTTCCTTTTCCACTAGCTGCAAACAAACATACAGATAAAATTGAACAATAATGTTAAAAAAAGGGTGATGCTTCATGAATATTTCACACAAATAATTCACGAATACATAGCTGTCTCTGAAATAAACAAAAAAACTACGTTAGCCACTTGCAAGATATACGTATGTCGGAATATAAAACTGTGAATTAGTTCTTACGATGAAGTTTGTCCCTCTTTCATCTTTTTGCATCACTGTAAAGTTAACTTCACCATTCAAGTTTACTAAAAGAGTTTTTAACTTATCCAATAAAAACATGATCAAACTTATAATAACAGTATAAGTGTACGACAATTATTTAATTAAACTTCATATTCAATGTGAACAGTGACTCGTGGCATTATTGAGGTTCAGTCCAGAAACGACAAAACAATATAGTATTTTAAGAGTGGCTACAGAGCTGGATGAGATATGTTCATACATCAGAGATATTAATTAATAAGAGTTTCATTTAGGTACTGCAATTTTAGTATAATCACAATTAATTAGCAACCAGTTGAAGTTTAATCTGTGAAATAATTTATGATAGAAAATAGTGTGGCTGGTAAGATGAGAACAAACCATCAGCTTGAGTAGCACTGATCAACTGCAAGGAAATATTTTTGCCTGCGAAGGCAGTTGCAGCATCAATCAAACTACCACCTATGTTAACGACAGTGCCAAAGATATCTTTGGCCGTGTCAGTAACACTGCCTTTACCAATGGAAGTTAAGGCGTTGAAGTCCAACACGTTCTTGGGCATCAACACCACAGTGCCCTTTATCTTCTGACTATTGTCAAAGAGGCCACCTATGAGACGTGACATCTTAATTTGCTACTGTATCAGCACTGTATATATAGTGTTGTTATTCTTTCTGCAGAGGAAGAAGGAGAGAAGATTGAAGCTTAGTTGTGTGTTGTGAAGAGGCAAAGAAGTGCTATTTATAGAGAGGACGTGAGAAGAGAGAAGCTTAGCTCCATTACAGTGAGGTTTGCGGGCTGATTTTTCTATGGCCACCAACTCCATATGCAACACGTTATCCACATTTCATTGTATTTTTTTTTTCTTCCTTCTTATGTATTCAAATTTAATATTCTTGATGCCATTCATTTGATTTTCTTATTACAATCTTTTTGTTTGAGTTTTGGACGTTCCTAGCTTGTCCTTTTCTTTTTATTTGCACATCCAAATGATCTATTACAATCAAGAGAGTAGAAAAAATAATGCTTTATTACAAGAAAGAAAATCGTGTGATCATTATTTATACTTTTTTAAACTTGCCCTCTGATATAAACAAATATTTTTACAATTACAATACTGATTCTTTTGGGATTGGAAACCATGATGTATATGTGAAAAATACTGAACTTTTTAATACTTTTTAGATGAGAATTCCATATTGAAAAAAAAGATAATCTTGAAAATTATATCTGTTATACAAGTAACCCCATCTAGAATGTGTATGGTTAGGGGTGGACAAATCGAACTCAACTGTATTGCATTGCTAAAAACTAAACTGAACTGTAAAACAGTTCAGACAAACTGAACTCAACTGTTTTTTGTTTTATCAAACTGAACTATACTAAATTGTACTAAATTACAGTATAAACTGAACTATTAACTGAATTGTAAACTACATTAACTGAGCAAACTGAACTGAACTATTATCTGAATTGTAAATTGTACTAATTGAACTATGAACTATTAACTAAATTGTAAACTACACTAATTTTAACTAAACTACAATATAAACTAAACTGAACTACAAACTATACTAATTTTAAACTGAATTGTACTAAATTTTAAACTAAATAGTATAACAATACATGTTCTTTTTAATTGAAATTTATTTTATTTTATTCATAAGTGTCTAATAAATTGATTTTTAATTATTTAATATTATTATTTTCTATTTTATTTATATTTCTTTTATTATTAAAAATTATTTTATTTTTTATTTATTTATTTTATTTTATTAATAAAAAAATATAAAAAATAACATCATACACTAACACAAAATTAATATATATATATATATATATATATATATATATATATATATATATATATATTTTGTTAACACGCGTACGCCTATTTTTCAGTTGGTACGTTTTAACAATGTGTATCGAGTTTTAGTAGACAAAAATATCCTTATATAATGGATTATAAGTTTTAAGGTCAAGGGTATTTTAATAATTTTCATTCTCAAACTAAAAAAGGAAACCCTCAAACCCTTACTCACCTCTCTCATTCCTCTCAACCCTTTCTCTTTCATCTCTCCCACTCAAACTATTTTTCTGTCATCTCTACTATAGTTCCAATTGAAAAAAAAAAAAATCAGAAACACACGATTAAACAATTTCTTACAAAAAAATGATTTTATAATGAGTTTTCATTTTATAATTTTTGTCTTATCTAATTTTATCTAATTTTCACAAGCATAATGACACATGAAAGAATTCTCATCTGAAAAAAAATCAGAAACACTTGTTATTAAACAATTTCTTACAATAAATTATTTTATAATGAGTTTTCATTTTATAATTTTTGTCTTATATAATTTTATCTAATTTTCACAAGCATAATGACATAAAAGGAATTGGTAATTGGTCTGGAAAAAATCAGAAACACTTATTGTTAAACAATTTACAAAAAAATAATTTTATAATGAGTTTTCATTTTATAATTTTTGTCTTATCTAATTTTATCTAATTTTCAGAAGCATAATGACATCAAAGGAATTTGTAATTGGTCTGGAAAAAATTCAGAAACACTCATAGTTAAACAATTTACAAAAAATGATTTTATAATGAGTTTTCATTTTATAATTTCTGTCATATATAATTTTATCTAATTTTTCAGAAGCATAATGACATCAGAAGAAATTGGTCATTGGCCTGAAAGTTTTTTAAGAGATGATGATTCCACATCTGTAGATGATGAAATTAGAGAAGTTACTGAAGATGATGAAATTGAAGAGATCTTGAATATTTCTGATTTTTTTTTAGTTGGATCTAAGATAGGATGATAAAGAAAATGAAATTTAATAATAATAAGAAGCGAAAATATATAACACATCCTCCAAATGAACTAACAGAGCAAGAGCAACAAATTACGATATCGCGGGTTGTTGTGTGTGGAGTATGGAGACGAGAGAGAAACAAATTGGATAAGTGAGGAAGGTGGATTAGGGTTAGACAAAGATTTTTGATTTTTTTTTTCAATTGGGGCAACAATAGGGATGACAGAGAAAATGTTGGAGTGAAAGAGATGAAAGAGAAAAGGTTGACAGGAATGAGGGAGGTGAGTAAGGGTTTGGGGGTTTCTTTTTTTTTTTAAGTTTTGAGAACGAAAATTATTTAAATATCCTTTACCTTAAAACTTAGAATCCATGATAAATGAGCGTATTTTTGTCTACTATAATCCGGTACACATTGTTAAAACAGGCGTACGCGTGTTAACAAACCCCTATATATATATATATATATATATATATATATATATTTATTTATATATATAACTTAAAAAATATAAAAATATAAATTACATTTTTTATTTTTATTGATAAAAAATATAAATTTTGTGAAAAAAATGTTGTTTTAAAAAATTAATTATTATTTTTTCTGTGAATAATTTTTTTTAATATTTTATTAATAAATAAAGTTTTTTTGACGAGAGGAAACAGTTGAAATGGAAGTTCAGTTTTTAAAAACTGAACCATAAAATAGTATAGGAAGAGTGGATCAGTTATTTTTAATATAATATAATACAGTTAACTGTGTTTGCTCTTAATTATTGCACATGTTAGCATCTTTATTATTGTAAGTGTGTTGATTTGTGATTTTTATATTGTTAGAAAAATTTATATATTTTTTTATCTTTTGTGTGTGATGAGTGATTGCAAGAACATGGTTCTTTGAGAATAAGTCTCAACCAAAAATTACATAATTGAAAGACTTGGCTCTCTACAAAGATGGTGGTAAAGAAAGTTTCTTTTGATTTTAGTACAAAGAACTATTTGAAACTTCTCAACTTTATTACTGATAAACATAAGATGAACCAGATAGGAAATGACAGTGAAAACAAACTTATAACACACTCAAATTGAACGAGAGCAGCATACTGCATACATTGAGACAACAATTTCACACAGACTTATGTTGTCTCTACTCAAAAGCATAATATGGATAAGGAAAACACATCCGTTTCAGATAGAGATACTATTAGGAATTCCTCTGAAAGTCATTCCTTCCTCGCTTGAACGAAGGAGTAAGGTGTATGGCAACTGAACTGGCCCATGACGGCTTCTCAGACTTGGATCATTGTTCCTTGCTGTGATCTTTCCTTCAATTTCTGTCAGTTTGCTTCCAAACTTTTTGAAAGCTTCTAGTGCCTTTGAATCAGTTGTCCAATATGGACTATCTCTCTCCCCAAGATAGATCTCATCAGAGGCATGCCTTGACAATATCTCTAACACTGAAATGTCAACAAGGCTCTCGAACTTAGGTGTGATTGTGTTCAAATATGCCTTTTGAGGATTCTTCACCATCTCATCATATTCTTTGGTTCCTGGTTCAGGGATAAATCTTCTAGTCAGAGTTGGACGGTTCACGATGTAACCTCCATAAGGATATTGTCCAAAATTAACAGCTGCATGAAGAGCAGAAGCTGTCCATATGATGATAGAGCAAGATTTAATGAGATCTTCAGTCGTATGCATTTTAGGCCACCAAGGCTTATCTTTTAAGTCACCATGACCCTTCTCTACAGCCTCCTTCCACCATGCTTGAAGTTCAGTATCTTGTTGAACTGCCACATCTGTAGGGTAATACAAGGACACATAATCTTGGACCCATATCTTAATAGCATCCCATATTTCAAGTCCATCAACAGCATAAGGGTAGTCCTTTATCACAAGACGAAGGCCATGAGGAGCAGAGGGGTCTTCAACTGCTAATCCCCTGAGTCAAGCAACAATATAACATCTTATTGACAAATTCAACTAGCCTCACTCCGTTTCTATTATCATTAAGGGAAATTTTTTGTTTTCGTAGTTCCATAACTGAAATAATTCATGTTTCTATTGACAAACACATATTTAAAAGGTGAGAATTAATAGTTCATGAAATCACAAAGTCATCCAATCACCCGTGACAGCACAGCTTCTCTCTTACATTAACAATACATAAAAATTAAACCCTATCTTGAATTACTAATTAGTAAATAAAACTTCATATATCTTTATTTTAGTGAAGTATATTTTATGAATATCACCTCTTGACAAGATCAGCTGGTAATGCTTGGTCAGTAAAAACCCAATTCTTGTAAACAATTGAGGAAATCTCCATAGAGTACTTTCCAGGCAAAAATGCTTGCTCAATAAAGCCATCTGCATTGATCAGGGATTGCCTAGCAAGACCGTTGATATTTATGGTATCACGGTAGTGAGGATAAAGAAGTTTATTAATGGGGTGAAGCACACTGAGATTCCTGTTTGTTGCTATGGCAAATGGCTCTACCACAGCATGAGTATTTAACCTGTTAACCCAAGAAGAAAAATGTCAGCAATAAATCCATACACACATACACCATACAGTGCACATGGACTAAATATTGCAAAGGAAGTTCTCACCAATGACTTATGAGCTGATGATAGCCACAATCATTCACAACTACATGAGCTTTGGCCAACAGCCAAATTGTACTTTCAACACCTTCTGTTGCAGGCAGCACGACTTTACTCACGGCACCTAAATTGTCTCCACCAGGATGTGTCTTGCTTAATTCGATAACAAGAGGCTTTAAAGATCCATCATCTTTCAAGAATAGGATTGTCCTTGTGGCATAAGCTTTTGGTGTTGGTAGGTTGTTTATCCTCGTCAAATAAGGGATGAACGCATCATGGTAATCTAGTATGAATAATCTGTCTTTACCAAGTGCCTGTTCCAGAAATTTTTATTTCAGTTTGACTCAATTTCTTAACTTCAATTTACAAATCCAAGTAGAGCAATTATATATTGACTCTTTTACATGTTAATCGAGTGTATTTTGTTTTTAATTTGCATCAGAAGGATTACTAAAAGGAAATTATAAGAGAATTTAGTAAAAGTCATGCCAGATAGAAATTCAATCATGATTTTTTATAGTGAAAAATGCATATCATTACATCTTCTAATGTGCACCCATCCATGTTAATCTCCAACTGTTCTTTTGTTATGGTACTAGTTTGATCACCATAGATTGTGGGATCAAGTGAGCTTTTTGGTGGAAATTCCTGCCATTAGTAAACAATGATGTGAGGAAGGATGACAGATATACGTATATAATGAACTTAATAACAAAACATTTGAACTTACTTGTAGACGACGAATTACATTAGGATTTACACCAGCAATTGTCTCTCTTGCAAATTCTTCATCAGTCATCCATGCTGACTTGCTAACTGTCCAAAGCATAACATATGTACTTGTCAAATTATCAATTCAACAAACGCTAACATGTTTAAGCTGTTTTGACCAAGATGTATAATCGAAGGTACCTCTGATTACATGAGGAGGTGGAAATTGAAGGGCATTTTCACCGTCAGTGCGGAAGATTTCTTTGAGGGCTGGTAAGGGACTAATTTGGCTGAGTATATCTGTTGGCAGCTTAAGTCCACCCTCATAGAGACTACGCACATCATCGAAGCTATCAAACTCACTTGATGTAACCCTCAAGTCAAAAATTGCAGATTTTAACATAGGAAACACATTCTGAGACAGGGATTTGAGTCCATATATAAGAAAATCCGATGACTTCAAGTGACCGAAATTCTCATCTCTTGGGACATAAATCTCACCCGGTTTCTCACTGTTGGGGTCTGTTACAAAAAAACCCAGAGTAAAAGAATTATCAACAAACGCAAAAATTTGTATACCAAGATCAACATAATAATAAAGTTTACATCTTTATCCACCAATGAAACCATATATGCCCTTTTGTTTAGTTTCACTATAAAGAAAAATCTTACCTTTTTTGGTCTTGTCTCTACCAGATCTAACCCTGCGAGGGTATGGATAGTTGCTAGAGCCTCCAAGGATCGGGCGAGGCTCACCACCATCTGGGTTTCCAATGTCATTATACACGTCATAGTCATAGATTCTATCTTCTTCCTTGCGTTTACCAGTTCCATCTCCTCTAAGAGTCTCCAATTCTTCTTGTCTGTACTTCAGCAATGGAGCTGGTGTTGCACTTGGAACATATGTCTGCCATATATTTCACCAATTTTGTCATTCAAAGAATTATTACAAACAAAACCCAGTTGTCTTTGTTTGAAAAATTAGTTGGGTGAACTTTTGTACACATTAGAAAAGCAGAACTTACATCGTTGACAAAGAAAATACGATCTTTATTGTTGTACTTTTTGAAGTTATAAACCCAGGAGTTACAGACAAAGTGAATGCTTCCATGGTTTGGAATGTCTTCAAGAGTTACACTAACAAGGAAAAACTCGTCAGTCTTGAAGTTTTTTATGTAAAATGCTCCTGGAATTCCAAAGTTGGAATCCCATTCAAAATAAATACTGAATGCCTCTTGTCTTGCTCCCAAAGTTGGTAGAGTTGGAAGATGACTGTTCAGATATGTTTCCTCTCCAACTTTCCCTTTCCCATCTACATAACATAACTCATGCAAGTTAAAAATTCCATAAATAGTTAAAAAAACAATGGCACGTGACCCAACAATAATTTCAAATGTTATATATGTATTTTTTAAATATAAATATATATTCAATTTATAATATGCTTATACAATATACATACAAAAAAGTATTATCTTACATCTATTTGCATGTAAACGTAAATAATTAAAGAATTTTTTTTAATAATGATTTATGAAATGTATATATTCCTTATTGTCACAAATAAATAATTTTATATGTACAATAATATTATTAAATGTTCATTAAATATTGAATAAGATTAATAATCTTATTATTCTCAAAATTATATGACAACCATAATATTATATCGATTTTTCTTTCATCATTTTCTTATTTTACTTTTCCTCTTTTGTCCTGTTTTTATGCAGTGATGTAATTATTTGACTTATATTTATTACATTAGTTATTTTCTATAATTACACCTTGATAATATGGTGTTTTATGGTAGTTCTGTTTTATTGTGTTAATAGTTATTTGAAGAAATGAAAAGAGATTTATATATAATAGTAGTGTTAAGGAACGAACCATAAGTCTGAGTAGCACTGATCAACTGCATGGAAACGTTACGCCCTAAGAAGGCGGTGGCAGCGTCGATGACTCCGCCGGCTACATTGGCGACGCCGCCCAAGATACCGCCGACGGCGCCAACAGCGCCGCCGACAACGCCGCCAATACTGTTAGGAAGGGAGACAGAGGAGATGGCGTTGAAATCCAAGACATTCTTGGGCATCAACACCACAGTCCCCTTTATCTTCTGTGTCTTTTTGCCGATCCCAAACATTTTTCCTCCTTCTGTTTACACACACTCAACACTGTTGTTCTTATCCTTTTCAGAAGAAGAAGAAGAAGCTTGTGTGGTGAAACACTGAATAGAAGGTACTTATACAGAGGTAGAATTCATGGCACACCTAACTGCATATGTAACACGTGCTTATAACACTGCGCAAAGACACTATTCATTGTCTTGCCAATTTCTTAGGATCAACATTATCCACTCATGTCTCTTCTATTTTGTTCTGGTTTTTTATATTAGTGGTCGTAAAAAATATTTCAAATAATTAAGATTTGTGATAATAAAAAGTTTCTTTTCTAAACATTACATATATAATTTATGTTAGCCATAGAATGGTCCAGTTCTCTTTTTCATGCTTTGTTTTATATCATTGGACTACGTGTATATGCTTGTTCATTCGCCTTGTGGATGAGATATGCATTAGATCTATGAATGATTGATTTTTGGGATTTTTTTATTATTTCCCAGACCTTATAATTTTTAAATTGATCACTTTTTTCTAAAGTATTTTTAGCATTCTAAAATTTCTGGAATATATGATTTATAGAACGGGATTTTTGGAAAAATTTTTTGGATATATTATTTCGGATTACGAAATGTATTTAAGAATGAGCTTTTTAAACTGAGATTTTCAGAATAAATTTTTTTAACCAAGCTTTCAGGAATAAAATTTTTTAAATTAACTTTTCAAAATATAAATAAGAAACTCAGCCTCCTTCATAGTAGAGTCGACTCTATCCTCATATTCAATTAGAACTATTTACATTTATACAAAAAATGCATAAACAAAATAAAAGAGTAGAAATCAGAATAAAAACAGATCCAATAAGATTGAAGATTTCAACTCAAATATTACTTATACATATTTGATTTTTAAATAGACAAACAGAAACTTAGAATATTTAAAAAGAGATGATAGAGAATTTTAAAGTAAAAAAGTTTAAAGAGATAATACAATTTTAAACAATGAAATTTATAGAAGTTTTATTTATATTTTAAATTTTTAATATTGAAAATTTAAAATACACTATAAGACACGATTTTCAAGACTCTTACTTAAGTGATATCTTTTAAAATAACTTTCTCTCTTTTATCGACCATGTAGAACAAATGTATAGTTGGAAGTAATAACAAGAAGATATATAATGCGAAAGGTAGTTTAGTGTTTTGCTATTATCATGGGATGGCGGTGCAGTAGTAATATTGGGGTACGCACACTACAATATGACTAGGGGAATGTGAAATCATGGATTTAAGAGATTTACTCTTTACACCATCCTCATATTGTTCCCACATCATATACTAAAAATATTTTTTTAACGGATTTTGAAATCCGTTAAAATTTTTGAAAGTTCTTTAAATAGATTTCAAAATTTGTTTTCGAAAATTTTTTTAATAGATTTTGACATTTGTTGAAAGAAATTTTTTTTACGGATTTTGACATTCGTTGAAAGATTTTTCAAAAACTTCAACAAATTCATTAGTGTAGAAAGGGTTTTAGATGTCTGTTATTGTTGGTTTTTAATGTCTTTTTCACAATCGACATCATTACAGTGGAACATCAAATTTCCATATAACAGACGTCAGTTAGTGTCAGGTCCGACGTCAATAAATGTTGGTTAAGGCCTACTCCGACGTGTAAGAGCACCATATAGACGTCGGTGTGGGAACCAATCGACGTCTAAGAGCACTATAAAGACTTCAAACATGTCACTAACCGACGTCTAAGGTCACTATAGACGTCAGTCTATGCATTAACCGACGTCTAATATAGCCGTTGTGTTTTAGTGCAGTTTTGTTCTTGTCTTTGGATAGCCTAGTAGCACGCTCTGTCTTTGCTAGTTTCCACCAAAAAAAGCTTGCGTCTTTTGAATTTTTCATGACATTTCAACCCAAAACCTCGGTTCTTGCCTAGTTCCATTTTCAACCGCAAGATGGAAAAATTACGATGAAACGATAACTAGACAAAGACCCAGGGTCGTTTTTGGGTCGAAACGCCATAAGAAATCAAAAATACGCCGCTTTTTCTGGGAGGCAACTAGCAAAGGCAGAATGTGATACTACGTTACCCCAAGAGAGGAACAAAACTGCACTAAAACACAACACAAGGAAAACAAATTTTAATTAGTTGAACCAGAAGATAATCGATGAAAGACTAATATAATCGAACTGAACAAAGTTTAAACGGTTTAAATAAAAAAAGACGCACCAGAAATGCAATGCCGCAAGAGAGAAAATGGAGAGGAGGAAGACGATGATGTTTGCGAAACTGCGAGTCTGCGGTTTATTTAACATGAATTGAGGCGTCAGTTGTTGCAGAAACCGACGTCTATAGTCAGCTATATAAGGGTTAAATATGTTTTTAGTCCCTATATTTTTAGGTAACTTTGGTTTTAGTCCGTTTTCAAACTATGGTACAATTTAGTCCTTCAACTTTAGTAAATTCTGGTTTTAGTCCTTTTTACCAAATTTTTTTAACTTTATTTGTTGTTTCAAACGCGTTTCTCAGTTAACATTGAAGTAAAAATGTGTCAAACAGTGTAAACAATCCAAATGCTATAATAAAATGTGCTTGAAACAACAAATAAAGTTAAAAAAATTTGGTAAAAAGGACTAAAACCAGAGTTTTCTAAAGTTGAAGGATTAAATCGTACCATAGTTTGAAAATGGACTAAAACAAAAATCGCCGCAAAGTATAGGGACTAAAAACATATTTAACCCATTATATAATATAGATATATTCTAAATTATATAATATATCATAAACATTTTTTTTTAATTTAGAGATAGTTAAAAAGTTAATTTTCAACCTAATTTAACTTTATAAAACTAACTTTTTAAGGTGGAGTTTTCGTTTAATTACCTATTTTAAATTAATTTTATTTCTATTTGACTTCCAATAAAAATGTATCATTTGAAATACAAAATTATATTTTAAAGTGTATATTTTGGAATAAAAATTTATATTTCAGATTAGATATCATAAAATATAAATTTGCCTCATGTATTTTGAAATGTATAATCCAAAATACAATTTTGTATTATAAATTATCCCTTCTAGACTACAAAATAAATTTGCACATCAAATTGTATAATCCAAAATGCATACAAATTTTAAAAATAAAATCTAAATAGTGTAATATGAAAATTACTCATAACACTTGACTCTGATAGACTTAACTTGACTCTTGGCTTGAGTCAATTTATCTCAAACTTCAACTTGAGACAAATCAAATTGACTTTCAATCAAGACTAACTTGGTTAACCCTTCTTTTCAAACCAACATGATTAAACCTTAAGTCCAAATTGATGCCAGCAAACCTTTTTAATCGACTCAAATCGATCTTCGTGAGTAGAAACAAGATTAAGTTAAAATGAATAGAATTTTAAATTTCTTATCTCTTTTAAGATATTTGAAATTTTTCTATATTATTTATTTAAAATATCTTCCAAAATTACTTAAATCTAAATTTATTTATAATTACTTTATCTAAATAAATAATTTTAGTATACAAAATTTTAAATTCTTAAAATAAATAAATTATCTTCAAGATTACCTCCTCAAAATACTATACAAAAGAATTAATAAAAGGAAACCAAAAATTACTACCTTTACTTTACTTTCCTATATTATCTCAATCAATGTTGTATCTCAATCAAAGCAACATAGACTTTTTTTTTTCAAGGCATTATATATATATATATATATATATATATATATATATATATATATATATATATATATATATATTCTCATGCATTTATATAAGGGTGCTAGAATTCAACAAAACAATTCAATAAATTAATAATTTATTTTAATAATAGTCATAACTTTAAACAATTTTCATTAATTGTGAAAGAGGGATTGTATCATAATTGGCCATGGGTTTTTTTTTTTCAATTTGTAATAATCATAATAAAACAAACTATCAACAGTAAATATCAATAATTTTTTTTAATTTTATTTATACCAAAAGTATTATTTACCTTTTCTCTTTTATATATTTCTTTTCAGATAAAATAACATGAATATTAACTTAGTTATCGCCTTATTTTTACTTTTTCACCTCCTCTATTTCTTTCTTCTTACCAAATACAATTTTTTTTAATAATTTTCTAATATTAATTTTAAAATTTGGTATTAATAATTAAAATGAAAAAAAAAATTAAGCTAGTGTCATTCCTTTTCTTTTTCTTTTCTTTTTTGGAAAATCTCTTTTTTGTTGCCTTTTCTCTTCTACCTTTCTAAGATTTAGGAGTTAATTTTTAACCTTTACTTGATCAAGGTATTAGTGAGACTACGACAAAGTGAAAATGAATTCTAACTCTTAAAAAAATTCAATTAAACTAAGATTTTATTTTCCCTCTACTTTAAAAGAAGTGTATAAACTAGTACATTTGTATGTGAAAGTAAAATAAAATTTTACATTGAAGTTTAATGTTTTCATAGCAAATTTAACATTGGTCCATGGTCGAAATTCAGTCAAAATTGACCAAGTTGACCATGGTCAAAATTCGTCCAAATTTGACTCGTCCCTTCCAAATGTCGGACAGGTCGGTTGGGGTTGAAAGTCAAGACAAGTCGGATTGGATCAAAGGTTAAGACAAACTATTCGAGATCAGAGGTCTATATAGACTAGCCACTGTCAAAGGATGAAAGGGGCCAAATAAGGCTGAAGGTTGAGACGGGTTGTAGGTTGAGATAAACCACAATCAAAATTTGATTGAATTCAGCCACAACTGAATTTTGATTGAAATTAGTCAAGTCATACCTGATCGATATTCCTCAGAGTTTTGCCCAATCAACCTTAGTTGCAATTTGTTCCAATTTGACTCCCCCATTTCAAAGATAAAGACAGGTTGATCCAATTCGAAAGTCTAGACGAGTCGACCTAGTTTTGAGGCCTATACGGGTTGACCCAATTTGGAGGTCAAGATAGGCTAGCTCAGGTCGACCCAGACCGAAGGTCAAGACAGACTGGTTTGAGTAGAAGGATTAAATTAGTTGAACCAAGTTAATAGTCGGGATGGACCAACCAGGTTGAAGGTCATGACGGGCAACATAGGCCAAAGGTTGAGACAAACTAGCATGTGATAAAGGTTAAGACGGACCATGATCGTTCGACAATGACTGAAATTTGATCGAATTCAACAAATTTGATCCTAACCAAAATTTGGTTGAACTCGGCCAATCTTCCTTGACCAAAATTTGACCATATCTGACAATGTCGACCCAAGCTAAAATTTGTCTGAATTTGACTTATTTAGACCTTGTTGAAATATGCCCAAATTTAGCAGCGTCAACTTGGCCAAAATTTGGTCAAAGTCGATCGAGACGACCATGAAGAAAATTTCATCAAATTCAGTCGAGTCAGCTCAAGCCCAAATTAGGTCAAAATCGGCCGAGATGGCCTAAGTCAAAATTTGACCGAATTTGATATGGTCAACCGTGATCTAATTTAGCCAAATTCGGCCAAGTTGCCACGATCAAAATTCCATTGAGACAACTCTGGTATAAATTTGTTCAAATTTGACTTAATCGTCCTTGGCTAAAATTCATTCGAATTCTACCGAGTCGGCCACAGTTAAAATTTGGTCGAATTCGACTGAGTAAACCATTATTGAAATTAGGTCGAGTCGGTAATGACAAAAAATTGGTCGAATTGGATTCAGCCAACCCTGATTGAAATTATGCTCAATTTGGTTGAATTCAAACGAGATGACCCCATTCAAGGTTTGGCAAGATTTGACCAAGTCGACCACAACCACTTGGGCTTTCATATTTATAAAGAAATCTCATGGGTTGATCTTGATCGACAAAACTTTTGTGAACATTTTGATCCTGTAAGCTCTTTTAGTGTGTAACTTTATGGTCTTGTGAAATTTTTTAACCCGAACCCATATGGATTAGGACCAATCCTTATGGGGTTAGGGTTGAAAAAAATGGACCAAGCCTAACTGGCCAACCTATTAATCCGTTAAGAAATAGGAGGTTAGGTCAGGATATTAAATCTCTCACCCCATATCATCTCGATCCATTTGACTCGTTAATCCATTGGATTACAGGACATATTGGTCACATGCTAACCCGTAATCCATTTAATCATTTCAAAATTGTTAGAATTGCTGCAGCGGAATTGTTAGCGTGAAACAAACCAAGAGGGGGGGTGAATTGGTTATATACTTTTATCGTGCCTTTTATTATTTTTCTCTTAATTTTTCTTACTGAGCAGATAAATAAATATAAATAAAAGAGTAAGGGAAAGAGAAAAATTGCACAGGTGATTTTATCCTGGTTCAAATCACACGGATCCTACGTCCAGTCGCTTATCTTCAAACAAGATAAGCCTTTTTCACTAACACAAAACAATTACAAATATTAATCACAAAGAAAAACAATTTGTAAGAGTTTAGAAATACCACCTCTCTTGAAACCACAAGAGATGAACTTACACCTCCTTTGAATCTTCACAAAGGATGACCACCTCCTTCGAATGCTTCACGAAGGATGATTCTCTTCCAGGCTCTTCCTCGGACACACCAAGATGAACAAGTTATTCCTCTGTCACCGCAATAGCACTTCAGGGCTTTGCAGACAAGAGTTTCCTTAGCTTCAACAATCTCACAGAGTTCTCAAAGAGTTCAGAGGTTTTTAGCACAAGGGAAGAGATTTTTTTGAAATAAACAGTGAGCCAATTTATAGGCTCAGCCCAATACCCTTCCATTCTTCGAAAACGGGCCATCTAACGCATTTAATCGATTAACATAAGTATTAATCGTTTAAAATGATTACAACGGCTAGTTTTTCGAATCTGAAACCCCCAACGGCTAGTGTTAATCGATTATTCTTAGGAATAATCGATTAACTAATCGATTATTATTAGCTTTAATCGATTATTACAGGGGCAGTTGGGTTTTCAGTGCCATCCTCGTTTTAATCGATTAAAACTGGGTTTAATCGATTAAAACAACTTGTGTTTGATTCCCAAAATAAATTAATCAAATATAGATTACATGAATCAACCTTAATACATATTTGAACACTATTACATCAACTTTGATTATTATAAAAGCTTTATAAAATACAGGGATCTTCAATTTGTCTTCATGGATCTTGACTTGTGCAAATCTGTTCATCATCAAAACTTCCTCTTTTATTTTTTGCTAACATTCTCCCCCTTTTTGATGATGATCAAAAATTCTCCCGAGTTTAAAGCTTTTTAATAATCTGAAACAAACACAACTCACGAAAGGAGAGATCATTAGAAAAATAAAGAGTTTAAACAATCTTCTCCCCCTTTTTGATCATAAGAAAAAATATGTGCTCCCCCTTAATAAAAAGAAAGTATGCATAGAAGAAAAAGAAATGAACAACAACTTTTTATTGAAAAAAAAAATGCATACAATCATAAAGGTAAACAACAAAGCAAACAAAGAGGATCTAGAAATCATCACTAGCGTCACTATTAAAGTGCCGCTCTAATCCCGAAATCCTAGTGTCTAGATTCCGGAGATGAGTACATATTTCGTCGTGGCGAGTGTTTTGAATGTTCATCATCTCATTTTGGAGGCGAGCCATCTCAGTCATTTGTCTAGAGAGGCTCTCTAGACTATATTCCTCATTCACTTGAGATGGGTCATTTGCCTCAAGGAGGTATCTCCAACCTTATTTGATAAAACCCATTTGCCTCAGGGAGGTATCTCCAACCTTATGACCCGGAAGGACAATCTCATGATGTTCATTTGTGACATCTACTCCTTTGTACTCACAAATTTGGGAAACAAGAAGAGGATATGGAAGAGGTGCAACATCTAACCTTTTGGCCTTGAACATTACTGTCTGAATCAGGTGAGGCCAATTGAGTGGAATGCTCTGAAGTATTCCATACATAATGATGAGATCAGTCTCAGAGCATTGGGCATGATTTGACCCTCTAGGGCACAAAAGCCACACAATAAGGTAGTGCAAGAGGCGTTCTTCCATCTTGAATCCACCAGCAAGGAAGAGACGAGCATTGTGTTGTCGAGGATTGCGGAGAAATGACTGGTACACCGCTATCTTGTTGAATTGAGCAAAGTCATTTGGAACAATGAGAATTTTCTAAAACAGGGACTTTCGCTATATTTGTCCAAATGTCATTGTCCAAGACAATGTCCACACCTTTCACCCTTGTTTGGAAAACCCCATCACGAACCTTTAAATTAAAATAGAAGACGCGAACAAGATCCGGATAGTACCTTCCACGGAGTTCCATTATGTGTTGAACCCCTTGTTCAATGATGAGATTGGGAAAGAAGAAGTTGTAGGATGTATACCAAGCGAGATCAATGAATTTTTGCTTGATGAGATTCCTTTCCTTCCAAAATTGTGAGAATGATTGTTAATCTTGCTCATCGGAAAGCCACCCTTCTATGGTAGCATCTCTTCTGCGAACATTACTCTCCGAAACTTCACTTGTTCTTCTTCTCCTTCTTCTTGAATATTCAGCCATTGAGATGGATGGAAAGCAAGGATTTTGGAGAAAGAAAGGAGAAAGCAAGAGAGATATGCTCAAGATTGGTTCAAGTATGGAAAGTGGGGACCAAGTGGGGTATAAATAGGCTCAAGAAGGCTCCCCAACGTGCAGAATTTGAGAATTTGCCCGTTACTAGCCGTTGAGAGCCGTTGGCAACGGCTAGTTTAATGAAAACTGCAAAGTTTTTGAAAGAAAATTTTTTGGAGTGCATTTAATCGATTAAACTGGATTTTAATCGATTAATTAATCGATTAATACTTGGATTAATCGATTAAGCCATTCGTAAATGTGTAGGTAACGCTTTTAATCGATTTACACGCAGATTAAACATGTTAAACAATGAAAATTGCAATATTAAGCCCAAAAATGCCTACTATACTATTTATAATATGCCTAGATCTCTTCTAAGCTCAAAAAATCTATCTTTAGGCAATGCTTTGGTGAAGATATCCGCTAATTGATGCTTAGAATCTATGAACTCCATTTCACAATCACCTTTTTGGACATGATCTCTAAGGAAGTGATGCCTAATTTCTATATGCTTGGTTCTAGAATGCATGATAGGATTTTTGGTAAGGCTTATGGCACTTGTATTATCACACTTAAGTGGAATATGATCTAAATGAATATCATAGTCTTCTAATTGTTGTTTCATCCATAAGATTTGTGCACAACAACTACCCGCAACAATGTATTCAGCTTCAGTGGTTGATAAGGCTACACATGCTTGTTTCTTAGAGTGCCAAGAGACTAAGGAACTACCTAAAAAGTGACAGGTTCCACTAGTGCTTTTCCTATCTATCTTACAACCTCCAAAATCAGCATCAAAAAATCCTACAAGACTCGGTTCAGCTCCTGAAGGATACCATAAACCAAAGGATGTTGTCCCCTTAAGGTATTTAAAAATGCGTTTTACTGTAGTAAGATGAGACTCTCTAGGGCTTGACTGATACCTAGCACACACACATACACTTTGCATGATATCAGGTCTACTAGCAGTAAGATATAATAGAGAGCCAATCATACCTCTGTATTTGGTCTGACTTACCTCTTTACCTGTCTCATCTTTGTCTAAGTAGCAGGATGTTCCCATGGGAGTTGATGCTTCTTTAACATTGTCCATCTCAAACTTTTTAAGGATTTCCATGCAATACTTGGTTTGAGATATAAATGTTCCTTCCTCCATTTGTTTGATTTGAAGTCCGAGGAAGAAAGTAAGTTCTCCCATCATTGACATCTCAAATTCTCCCTGCATGGACTTAGCAAAATTCTGGCAAAGAGTTGCGTTAGATGAAACAAAAATAATATCATCTACGTATATTTGAACAATTAGAAAAGGTTTTCCAACTCTTTTAATAAATAATGTTGAATCAATTTTTCCTCTGTTGAAATCATTTTCTATAAGAAAAGTGCTAAGTCGTTCATACCAAGATCTAGGTGCTTGTTTTAAACCATATAGTGCTTTCTTTAATTTGTAGATGTGATTTGGGTATTTAAAATCCTCAAAGCCTGGTGGTTGTTCAACAAATACATCTTCTTTGATATAACCATTTAGAAAAGCACTTTTAACATCCATTTGAAATAATTTAAATTTCATTATAGATGCATAAGCAAGAAGTAGGCCTATTGCCTCTAACCTGGCAACTGGAGCGTATGTCTCATCATAATCTATACCTTCTTCTTGACTATATCCTTTTACCACAAGCCTAGCTTTATTCTTGGTGATGTTTCCTTCTTCATCCAGCTTGTTTCTGAACACCCACTTTGTTCCAATTACTTGATGGGTGTCTTTTCTGGGAATTAATTCCCACACTTGATTTCTTTCAAACTGGTTGAGTTCTTCTTGCATTGCGATACACCATTTTTCATCTTAAAGGGCTTCTTTAATATTCTTTGGTTCAATCTGTGACACAAAAGCAACATTCATACAATAATTTACAATATTACTTCTTGTGTTTACCCCTTGTGTGATATTGTCAATTATGTTGTCCAAAGATAATCCTCTAGGTTGTCTCCATATTTTATTTAAATCTTCATCTTGAGGATCGTCATGATTCTTCTCTTCAATTGTCTCCTTTGATGAATCTTCACTTGTTCCTACATTAGATTCTTCTGACTCAAGAGGTTTTGCCTCAAGGTCCACAATTTCATCAAAAGTGACATGTATGGATTCCTCTATTGTGAACGTTTTCCTATTAAAAATTCTATATGTTTTGCTTGTTAAAGAATATCCAAGAAAAATTCCTTCATCAGCTTTTGAATCAAATTTTCCCAAATTTTGTTTTCCATTGTTTAAAACATAGCATTTGCATCCAAAAAATTTTAAATGGGAAACATTTGGTTTTCTGTTTTTGAAAAGCTCGTATGGAGTACATTTTAAAATAGGTCGAATTATCATTCCATTTAAAACATAGCAAGCAGTACTCACAGCATCAGCCCAAAATTGTTTAGGAACATTATTTTCACTTAACATAGTACGAGCAAGTTCCTCTAAGGATCTATTCTTCCTTTCTACAACTCCATTTATTTGGGGAGTTCTAGGTGAAGAAAAGTTATGAGAAATACCATGTTCTTCACAAAAAATTTCAAATAATTCATTTTGAAATTCACCACCATGGTCACTTCTAATAGCTTTTATTCTTAGATCCTTTTCATTTTGAACTAAAACAACAAACTTTTTAAATTCTTTAAAAGCTTCACTTTTAAGAGTGAGAAACAAGGTCCAAGTGTATCTTAAAAAATCATCAACAATAACCAAAGCATAATAGTTTCCACCAAAACTTTTTATCCTTGAAGGACCAAATAAATCTATATGTAAAAGTTATAAAGGTTTTAAAGTAGACACAATATTTTTTGAATGAAAGGAATTTTTAACTTGTTTACCCTTTTGACATGCATCACACAATTTATCTTTTACAAACTTTAATTTAGGTAAACCAATTACTAGATCTCTAGATATAAGTTTGTTTAATTGTTGCATATATATATATATGAGCAGTACGCCTATGCCATAACCATGAGTTTTCCTCTTTAACAACTAAACATGAAATATTTTTATTTGATGCATTTTCTAAATCAATTAAATAAATATTATTATGTCTAACTCCTTTTAATGCAATTTCAGAAGAATCATTCTTAAAAATAGTGCAAGAATTCTTTTCAAAGGTTACCTTGAGTCCTTTGTCGCACAGTTGACTTATGCTAATTAAGTTGTGCCTTAGTCCTTCTACGTATAGCACGTCTTTGATCATCAAGGTGTCTTTGCTTCCTATATCCCCTTTTCCAAGAATTCTTCCTTTGTTGTTGTCACCATAGGTGACAAAGCCTTGTTCCTTTTCTTTAAAATTTGTGAACTTTGTCTTGTCTCCTGTCATGTGTTTTGAGCAACCACTATCAAGACACCACATGACTTTTCTTGATTTCTGTAATACCTGCAAAATAAAAAAAAGAACAAGCTATTTTAGGTACCCAACTTCTTTGTATAAGTCCTTTTGGGTTAGATTCAAATTATTTAGCAACCCAAACATATCTTCCACTAGAAACACCAAAATGTTTAATTATGCATTTGTTTGAGGTATGGCCTTTTCTCATGCAATAGAAGCAGGATACAACATTTGTGTTTCTGTTAATCGTTCCTTTTTCTACCCATGCTCTGCGGGTTCTATATTTACTTTTAGGGACAAATTTCTTAGCAGCTTTATTTTCAGAAATTTTACTACATTCTCCAGTAGTTGTATTTTCATAAAAATATTTGAATTTTATGCAAGATTCACATTCATTATTAGTAATATATTTTTCTTTTTCATAATATAAAACTTTATTTTTCAAATTTCTGATTTCTTCTACTTGATATAAAAATTTATTTTTCAAACTTCTATTTTCTTCAGACAAATTTTTAAATTTAGTTTTCAAAACATCATTTACTTTAGAAAGATTTTCAGAAGTAAATTTCAAATTTTCATTTTCTTCAAGAAGGCTGTCAAATTCAGATTTTAAATTTTTAAAATCCTTTTTCAGCTTTTTATGAGAAACATCTAATTTTTCAGATTCAATTAATAATGCAGCATATGTTTCATGCAATTCATCTTCATCAATGTGACTATCATTATAAGAATAATTAGAATTACTTACTTGACTGTCATTATCATCATCTGCCATTAAACAGATGTTTGCTTCTTCATCTGAGTCGCTTAAGTCTGAAATGGTTTCATTGTCATCCTCCCATGCAATGTAGGTCTTCTTTTTCTTTAAGAATCTTTTCTCCTTTTTGTCTTCACCCTTCTTTTGATTTGGGCAGTCTGCTTTTAGATGCCCCTTTTCTCCACAGCCGTAGCATTGGTAATTTGAGGAAGATACTTGATTATCTTTCTTTTCGTATCTAAATCTTCCTTTACCTTTAGACTTCATGAACCTGTTTAATCTTTTGATCACAAGACTTAAATTTTCCTCTTCGTCTAAGTCTTCATCTTCCCATTTACCTTTGCTTCTTTCAACCTCAAACTTTAATGCCAAACTCTTCTTGTTGTTTTTGGCTTTTGCTTCTTCTTCATCAAGTCTTCCAAGATCTAGTTCATGTTCCCTCAATTTTCCAAAGAGTGCCAGCATAGTCATGGTGTTGAGGTTTTGTGACTCCGAGATTGCAATCACCTTTGGTTGCCACGACCTGTCTAAAGACTTCAAGATTTTAATGTTAAGTTCATCGGTATCAAATGACTTACCCAGTCCAATGAGATGATTGACAATGTTGGTGAAGCGTTTTTGAACGTCTGAAATTGTTTCTCCTTGCTTCATCCGGAACATTTCATACTCTTGGATTAAGGAGTTCTTCCTTGCCCTCTTTACATCATCTGTTCCTTCATGCGTTACTCTGAGTACGTCCCACATCTCTTGAGCAGTTTTGCAGACAGATACCCTGTAGAACTCATCAACAGTCAATGCTGATGCAATGATATTCCGGGCTTTCACGTCATTTTGAAACCTTTTCTTTTCTTCAGTGGTCCATTGACCACGGGGCTTTGGTTCCTGTGTATTGTTAGTAGGAACAGAAGAGCCAGACGCAATAACATCCCAAATTTCACAATCAATGGATTCAATAAATATTTGCATTCTTACCTTCTAGAATGCATAATTCTCACCTGTGAATAGTGGGGGTCTATTGATTGATACACCCTCTGCAAAGGTTTGATGTGATCCTGCCATTTGAATGACTATCACAGCAAGCTCTGATACCAATTGTTAGAATTGCTGCAGCGGAATTGTTAGCGTGGAACAAACCAAGAGGGGGGGGGGGTGAATTGGTTATATACTTTTATCGTGCCTTTTATTATTTTTCTCTTAATTTTTCTTACTGAGCAGATAAATAAATATAAATAAAAGAGTAAGGGAAAGAGAAAAATTGCACAGATGATTTTATCCTGGTTCAGATCACACGGATCCTACGTCCAGTCGCTTATCTTCAAACAAGATAAGCCTTTTTCACTAACACAAAACAATTACAAAGAGTTCAGAGGTTTCCTTAGCTTCAACAATCTCACAGAGTTCTCAAAGAATTCAGAGGTTTTTAGCACAAGGGAAGAGATTTTTTTGAAATAAACAGTGAGCCAATTTATAGACTCAGCCCAATACCCATCCATTCTTTGAAAACGGGTCATCTAACGCATTTAATCGATTAACATAAGTATTAATCGATTAAAATGAGTACAACGGCTAGTTTTTCGAATCTGAAACCCCCAACGGCTAGTGTTAATCGATTATTCTCAGGAATAATCGATTAACTAATCTATTATTATTAGCTTTAATCGATTATTACAGGGGCAGTTGGGTTTTCAGTGCCAGCCTCGTTTTAATCGATTAAAACTGGGTTTAATCGATTAAAACAGCTTGTGTTTGATTCCCAAAATAAATTAATCAAATACAGATTACATGAATCAACCCTAATACATATTTGAACACTATTGCATCAACTTTGATTATTATAAAAGCTTTATAAAATACAGAGATCTTCAATTTGTCTTCATGGATCTTGACTTGTGCAAATCTATTCATCATCAAAACTTCATCTTTTAATTTTTGCTAACAAAAATGAGTTGGCTCATGTGGCCAATAAGGGTGGTTTGTCTTAATTATTCAGAAGTTGAAAGTTGGATCATTGATACAAATTATTTTCTTTCTCTCGCACAACAATCCACAAAGCTCTAGAGCAAATACCAAGTCACAAGTTGTAGTAGTCATTAATGGAGGAAGAAGCGAGTTCTAACCACTTGTTGTCATTGACAGAGATGAAGCTCAAAACGCTAGAAAAAATACTTAGAAAAATTCATTTAAAGTATTCCAAAAAGACTTAGACAAATTCATTTAAAGTATTCCAAAAAGACTTAGACAAATTCATTTAAAGTATTCCAAAAAGGGGGTGGAAAGCAAATGGAAGATACGATGTTAGAGTTTGCCAAATCAAATGAGTAAAAGTGGGTGTATGGATGGTGGAGTTAATTATAAGAGAGAAAAAGTGTTTCACCCTTATTAGAATTTGGAGGTGTAGAAAGAAAAGTTGAAGGTATAAGGAGAAGCATCCATGGAGAGATAGCATGTAATCTATAACCCAACTTTAAAAGACTAAATTGAAACCATGCATTTGTGGTGACAAAAAAAAATATTGCTCTGCCGAACTGACACACACATGATTAATCTTATTCACAGTCATACGAACCCTAAGGCCGCCATCCTTATGACAAGACCTCTTCCCACTCTCACCACCTAATCATCCTCCTTTACATGAGTATGAATGATTAGTAGAGTTTAGGATGACTACATAAAAATCAATCGTCCTTACCTCAATTCACACCCAAATAAAACACATTCAACGAGATTCCCTCCCTGAAAATTCCCTACAATTAATCCATTCATACTAATATTTCACTTTAAAAAAAAATACAACATTTACCACACATTAAACATATCATAAGAGACATATGAAAATTTAGTTAAAACTTTGATATTTTCGCTCAACTAGAATATCTACTCGATTAATAAATAGTACTTGATAGCACACTCGCCCAACAACGCTCCCCCAGCGAGAATATATTGTCAGAGCGGTGCAGCGGAATGGTTACAACAAACCAAGAGCAGGGGGAGGGGGTGAGTTGGTTTCTTATCGTAAATAGTACCTTTAATAATTTTCTCATAAAATATAAATTCTTTAACAAATTAAACAAATTAAAGAGTAAGGAAGAGAGAAAATTGTACAGGTGATTTTTATGTTAACATATATCACTGGAACTTATAGACTTAAATTCTCACAAATATCGCTCAGCGAGTATATTCTTGCCCAAAGACTGTTAAGTGACTGAACTCTCTAACTTTGGTCTTGCTTAATGACTACTAAGTCAGTAGCTCTCTGACTTCAACTTCGCCTAGCGAGTATATTCTCGTCCAAACGAGTCAGCATAATTTTGAAAAATCTAATTTATGATAATTTATGTCATTCCAACTCTACAAAGCAGTTCAACCACACTGCAAATGCAAGAACATACTAACTATCATAGTAATGATTTAATTCATCTCAATTACAATTTTAACCATATACCAATTTCAAAGTACAATGCATGTAAACTAAATCAATTTTAACTAAACTCAACATATTATATTTCATCAAACAACTCAATTACACAAACCAATGATCATATAAGCATATCATCAGCGATAATGGTGGATGGCTTGAAAGAGAAAAGTGTTTCATTGTTTTTCATTGGGAAGAGAAGAAGAAACAATATAGGCGTGAGAGAGAAGACAAAGTTCGAAAAATGTAAAGGGTTTTCGTGCTTTGTAGTGAAGAGATAATAAATCACTTGTTTCTTTAATCAATTTAAAATACTTTCTAGAGTATTTACAAATTACCACTGCGTTTTGAATTAAATCGGTTCTGCTACAATCGATTTTATATCTTGTTCTAATATAACCATTTTCCATTAATGCATCCTACCACACACAAGGTTAGTTCGTTATCATCTTAGGCCAAGGTAAAACCCCTAAACTAGGATTTTTTGTTATTCTTACCACATACCTCATCCTTCTTTACTTGAGTGTTGATGGTTATTACAATGTCAAGATAATTTGCAATACTTAATCCTTATATCAATGCATACACTACGAAAATCCAAAGATAATCCTTCTTGGATCAATATCAACCATTCTTATTCAAATCACATACACAAATAATTTTCCTAATAACTTATAAGATTACATCAAACACACAAAATCAATGAACATAAAGAATTGATTAACTTTATTAATCCCGCTCAGTGAAAGCATTCATTGGCTTAGTGAGTAGTACCTAAAGGTTAACTCGTCCAACAACTATAAGTCTCACCCAACGACATTGGCACTGGAACTCACAAGGATTAAATCACCCAAAATTCACCTAGTGAAGTCCTATCTTGCCTAGCGAAGTCCTATCGTACCCAACTAAGTCAGTGAACTCTTTGACTCTAGAGTCACTCAGGAAGAATATCCTCACGCAACGACTACCAAGTCAGTGGACTCTTTAAATTTGGTGTCACCCAATGATGCAACCCCTTTCCTGGTGAGTATGCTTAATTACAAAAAAAATGAAATTATGCAATTATGAAAATCAAGACATGGTAAACTCAATTCAACAACTTCATACACACCATAAACATACCAAATTTTGAATTACAACAGTCCAATTGAGTTCAAATCATTACAATTGCAATATTACTCCTTACTTTACTTCAAAATTCATCTTACAATAAGATAATTTAATTGAAGAACCTAACCCCCAATTCAAGAGATCATAGATCATGCTCATCAAACAACTCAATAGCTCAAGCAATGATCGTACAATCACTCAATCATTAATTTGAATATATTTATAACTTAGAAATACTACAATTAGCTTCTCTTACCTGTGAGACCACTCAAGATGCTTAGAGACCCTGAAATGCCTTTAGACGCTTTTACCTACTCTTACAAACAACACAAATTCAATCAGGATACATAACTAAAATCACCGATCAACAGACAAGCTTGTAGATGACTCTAAAGACACATGGAGACAAGATAGACCTACATGCAATAGAAGAACAAATTTAACCTCTAAAGGGGCAGAAAAATAGTTTACTTATATGGAGAAACTGATCGAACATGATTGAAGAGCTCGTTGTGAGAATCACTATCGTTGTCTCCAATCTTCAAACAGAGAAGTAGAGAGTGAAAAAACCTAGAAAAAAGTTATAGAGTTCTAGAAAAGTAGTTTGTAAATAAACATGATTTGCTTTTAAATAATGAAACTTATTTATCAAAATTTTACTGCACTCTAGCGATCTTTAATCTCCAAACAGAAGAATATAGAGTAAGAAAACCTAATGAGAAGTTAACTCTAAAAATATAATTTCCAAAAAGATAGTATACTTTTAAATAATAAAACTTATTTATAAAACTTTTATTTATACTTTAGTTTTTTAATATTAAAATAATCAAGTATGTTTTGAACACACTTAATTCTAAAATATTATTTATATTTATTTCATTTCTCTTTTAAATAATTGCAATATTTTTAGTTTATCACGTAATTTATAAATAATTTTTATTATTTTTTATTCTTTATTTAGTTTTATTTGAATTTATTTTTCTATTTTCTCTCAAATATTTAGCTTATTCGATTTTCACAAGTTTGTTCAGATTTTAAGGTACTCCGGATTTCAGATCTTAAAATTGACATAAATTAAGTTAAAGAAAATATGTATATCCTTTTAATATTGAATATTTAATAATAGTTTTAGCTTTTGAAAGAAAATAATTTAATTAATAATTAAGACATTACACGAAGAGATGAAAATGACACAGAAACACAAAGATAAAGAAAATAAATAAATGTGAATTTTTATATTTAAAAACAAAGACACAAATACACTGAAACCCGCAACTTGATCCGTTATTATAACTCATATTAGATCTCTGATGGGAAATCTTGTACGAATAATCTTTATTATATATTAGTCTATTTCACATTATTATATATAGTCGAATAATAATAATAATAATAATAATAATAATAATAATAATAATAATAAACTACTTTTAAAATTGGGATTGTGATTAGAGTCCAAAGACGTATTGACAAACACAGTGGAAATACTATTAAATGAATGGTTGGAAAAATTCAAAGATCGGAGAAAGAATATTTATAATATATTATATGAACTTGTAAAAGAAAAATATTTGTTCTCTTTCTCCTTTTCTTAAAAAAACAAGTTTTTCAAACTTAAGTTTTCAGACAAAATCATCCAATATAGTTTAGTATCTGGGAAAATGTTTTAAAAAATCAAATTAAATACCCTTTCTAATGTTTTTTCTTGACTTTAGATTAGATAAAGTATTTATTTATTAAATTATACAATACATATCAATCTTATTTGTGATAATATCAATTAAAAAAAAACTTACTTGTCAGGAAATATTTCTAAATAAGGTAGCTCACTGATTAGAAAACTCTGGCCCACAGATTAGAAGTCACGTGCAAAGCAAGGATAACCATTCATTGAATAATCTAGTCGTAAGAAACTATTTTTTAATGCTAACAACCAATTTCTTAGTAAGTTCCATCGTATCACATATTTTAAATTTCTTAAAATTTTTATTTTATTTAATTCAATTCCAATCAAACTAATAGCATGTTATTAATGTTTGTACAAAGAAAGAAAACAAAGGATTATAATATGTAAAAGAAATAAGAGAAAAAAATAAAAATATATAGTGATTTATATATATATGTATTTTTTTTTCTGCCAAAATGATGTACCAACCCATGCACTATTGGCATACTAATAAAGGTAGAGCAATATTTTATCACCTCGTGGGTTTATATCTTCTTAAATATAGTCACATCTTTGAAGGAAAGAGACTTCAAGTTTATAATAAGCAATGCCACCATG
Source organism: Vigna mungo (assembly GCA_036885675.1). Taxonomy (NCBI): domain Eukaryota; kingdom Viridiplantae; phylum Streptophyta; class Magnoliopsida; order Fabales; family Fabaceae; genus Vigna; species Vigna mungo. The sequence goes on from CP144700.1 coordinate 49,623,900, forward strand.
ATTGTGAATGTATATTATTTTATAATTTAATCATATCAGCGTAAACCTTTTTACAATCTTATTTAACTATGCATTATTATAAAGAGACAAACATTAATTTACTTTAGAAATTTTATCCAAGTAATGTGTGTTGAAATAGAACTATACTATTTAGCTTTTGGAAAGTTGCATTCAATAAAAAAAAAACACACGTGGAACGTGGAAATGACAATGATGATATCAATGGCATGAGAAGAATTATGACGAGTTTTTTTAATGTTACCAATATGAACCTGAGTGTCTGACATTCCAGAAAACGTCATGGTAGAGATTAAGAACAAGAAGAAAGTTTAAACAGTCTTTAATAAAATAATTAAAGAGAAAGAAGAAAGGAATAGGAATGAGTTATATAAAAATTCATCATCACAAACCCTACTCAAAATTAACATTGTATCAACAAGTCAACACAATTACAATTCTGAAGCATGTAAGTGCAACATCACAAGTTAACTAATCATATTACCTGCAGCATGTAAGTGCATCCATCAATGTAAACATTGCTTGTGCCTTTTCCTTTCTTCAATCCATCTGAAGCTTTTGACAAACTACTTACCAAGTAACGCTACACTATACTACCCCAACAATAATTACCCAACTCACTTAAATTATCAACAATTTCATACAAAACTTGAAACACTCTTCCACTGCGATTGAGAATTAATAACTCAGATATCCCAACTAAAATATAAAGACTACAGAAATCAGAACAAGAAATCTTCTTCTTACGTTTCCTCATCATACATTTGTAAACCAAGTCTAAACCTTTTGTGTCTTTCTCTACATATTTAACACATGAACTTTTAAAAAAAATTTCTTTCAGTTTAAAGTCCTTACCTTCTGAACTCAACCCCAGACCTAAACAAAAATCATTCTCTGTCATAGGGATTTCTTTGCCTCCGATTACAAAACAACCATTAGAGTCATCCCACCTCACAACTAATTCACTCAAAATATTCCTAGCCAACCTAACTTTTTCACTGACCTCTACGAACCAACCCAAAGGAGTCCCACAAATCATTGACCTTTGCTCCTGTGTCAGTTCCTTCGTCAGAGTTGATATATAGTTAGTAGAAAATGAGTGCCTAACCGTCAACTACATCAACCACATCAACCACAAATGTTCAAAACCCTAAAACATTTAATACTGCGAAATACAAACAAAAGGGAGGAAACATACATAGACCAAGGATGAAGGCGCTTACCTTAGTCGAATTACTTGCCATTTCGAACCAAAGGGAGGAGACAACCACACCAAATCGAACAAATCAGACAGAACAACCAAGGACGATTCCTCACTCTCACCAGCAACGAAAGCGAACAACAAAACGAACAGGATAGGGTCAGCGATGGGGAAGAACGACGAGAACAACCAAACCGAGAGGCAAGGGCAGTGAAATGGAGAAATCAAAACTCTGAAAACGTTTTCCTCTATTGAAACACCCCAAGGACAAAACAGGAAATAAGATTTTGAAATCTGCTCCTAATTTTTGAACCAGTTTTGAAATTTTTAAAATAAAAAAAAATCAACCAATCAAGGACTGCCACGTCATAGTGTCAAAATGGTGTTAAATGGAATGGTGTCGCAAAATCATACTTTCACAAACAACACTATTATTTCTTATTTTTTGCTTTCTTTTAATAAAAATAATTTAATATATATAATTTTTTTACATTCGTATGATACACATAAGTTTTTTCCTTTGGTTTGACACTATTTTCTTTTATCCTTTTCTTTCTATAAAAAATATAAAAATTTACTTTTTTAAAGATAATTTTATATTTAGATTATCTCTAAAATGAAGGTAAAAATATATATCATCCTACGATTATTCAAATTAAAATATGATATTCATGATAATAACACTAGAATGATACAACTCAGGCCAAATAACTAATGAGCCTGTTTATTAGGGTACAAAAGCTGCAAGAAAACAAACGCTACTTAAAGAAGCACACAAACAAGAGGCATGCATCTGTTATTGAAAGGTAAAAGCACACACACAGAGAGGCATGCATGTAATATGCATCTGTTATTAAAAGGTAAACACAACACAAAAGGAAACCACCATGCGTTTAGATAGAGACACTGTTAGGGATTCCTCTGAAAGTAATCCCCGGTTCACTCGTAGGAAGAAGCACAGTATAAGGCAATTTGTTTGGTCCGGTTCGGTTTCTGAGTTTTTGGTTGTGGTTCCTGTCCAAGATTTCTTTCTCAATTTTTGCTAGGTTTTCTGTAAATTCTTGAAATATTTCTTTTGCATTTTGATCAGCAGTCCAATTCAGACTGTTCCTTTGTCCAAGATATACCTCGTCCGAAGCATGCGTTGATAGTAGCTCCATCACTGTAAGATCCATAACAGTCTGATACTTTGGAGTAATTGTTTTCAGAAAAGCATCTTGAGGATTCTTGCTCATCTCATCATACTCTTCAGTTCCTGGTTCTGGGATCCATCTTCGGCTTTGTGTAGGACGGTTCATGATATAACCACCATAAGGATACTGTCCAAAATTAACAGCGGCATGAAGAGCTGAAGCAATCCATATAATGGTAGTGCAAATCTCCACCAGATCATTAGAAGTATGCAGTTTAGGCCATTGATCTGCTTTTAAGTCAGCATGACCCTTCTCCACAGCTTCCTTCCACCATGCTTGCAATTCAGTATCTCCTTGAACTGCCCCCTCTTCTGAATAGTACAGATTCACATACGTTTGTACACAATTCTTAGTAGCATTCCATATTTCTAGTCCATCAACAGCATAAGGATAGTCCTCTATCGCAAGTCTGAGGCCATGAGGGGCAGTTGGATCCTCAACCGCCAACCCTCTAAATCAATCAAAAGAAAAAAAAATGAGTCATTTTGATAACAAGGCCATAGTTGGACACATTGATCTTTCTAATTTAATATGGTTAATTTACCTTTTGATGAGATCCTTTGGTAAAGCTTGGTCAGTGAAAACCCAATTCTTGTATACAGCAGAAGACATCTCCATTGAATACGGTCCAGGCAAAAAAGTTTGCTCTATAATGCTACCCGCATTAATTAGGGATTTCCTGGCAAGTGCATTGATATTTATGGTGTCACGGAAGTGAGGATGAAGGAGTTTATAAATGGGGTGAAGTACACTGAGATTCCTGTTTGTTGCTATGGCAAATGGCTCCATCACTGCATGAGTATGTAACCTGTGAAAGGCAACAGGAAAGTTACGAGATAAAATTTCATACTACATGTTTGCATATGTATATGTGTAGGATGTAAAAGAGTTCGAGCACCAAGTACTCCTTAAATCAAAATAGATTCTTTATTGTTGATCTTTTATATGTATGTTGGTATATAGAGTTCTTATATATATATATATATATATACCAGTGGCTTATGAGTTGATGATAGTTGGTGTCATTTACAGTAACATGAGCTTTGGCCAGTTGCCAAATTGTATTTTCAACACCTTTGTCTGCAGGCAGCACCACTGTAGTCTCGACATTCGGATGATCACTTGAACGTTGAGGTGGCTTGCATAATTCAATAGCAAGTGGTTTCAATGTCCCATCATCTTTCAAGAACAAGAATGTCCTGGTGGCATAAGCCTTTGCAGAAGGAAGCTCATTTATCTTCGTCAAATACGCCATGAATGTGTCATAGTAATCCAATATGAACAATCTCCTATCAGCAAATGCCTGTTCCACAAATTTAAGTTCAGTGATCACTTTGTTAATATCATATACCTTTGAATCACAAACAGTATCACTTCATATCCCTTTATATAGGAAAGAATAATTTCATATCCAAGTATTTAGAGGAAGTGTTAGAACTTTGTATTTCTATGATATCAAATTGTTTCTGCTTACTTCATATATATTATTACCTCATCTACTTTGACCCCATTCATGTTAATCTCCAAAGTTTCTTTTGTTACTCCACTTTGTTGAACATAGTTGCATGATGTGTTCCTTGGCAATGCGAGCTCCTCCTTCTGCCATTAATAAAGATGTCCGATAATCAGAAAGAAAGGCCATGACAATAGAATAATTCAGCATATAAAAGATCTCTGTATATTAAAGATAAAACTAATATCTGCACTTACTTTAAGGAGGCGAATTACAGCAGGGTTTACACCGGCAATCATCTCTCTTGCAAACTCTTCATCAGTCATCCATGCAAACTTGCTTTCTACAGAAAATTATAACAAAGAAAAAACAATTTACAAAGGATGTAATGTTTGGAAGTAGTTACGCCGGAGTGCCAAGTGAACTAGTTACCTTTAATTACAGCGGGTACTGGGAAGTCAATGACAGTCGGAATACCCTTGCCAGTGATAACACTCGGCGTACGGTTGGCATTGATAGACAGAGGCAGATCAACTCCACCTTCATACATTTTATCCACTTCTTGGAAGCCAGTAAATTCATTTGATGTGATCTTTAAATATAAAGAAAGGAGCAAAGGTTCGATTCTTCCAGCTAATTTTGTCCTTCCTAATGAAAGGAATTCTACAGTCTTCTCCTGACTGAAATCTTCATCTCTTGGCACATAATTAACCTCGACTCGTACCTCGTATTCTTCACCTGTCAAGACAGTTTTATCATTCACAATTCATTAGACCATGTGATTAAAACATGATAAAATGTAACTCACCATTTTTGTTATTGTGGATGAGGTTTCTCCCAGTCCTAAGCCTACGAGGGTAGGGATATTTGAGACCTCCAAGAACTGGGTGATCTTGTGGTCCATCGCTTTCAAGAAAGCCCAGATCATTATAGACATCATAATCATAAATCCTATCCCACATCTCACGCTTTCCTTTTCCATCTCCCCTTAAATTCTTCAACTCTTCTTCTCTGTACGCTTTTAATTGCACCGGTGTCTTACCAGGAAGATATGGCTGCAATGCATATTTTTTCATAAATATATAGTTTTCTCATGTAAATTTTAAAAATGGAAATAACAAAGATCGTGATTTGACTTACAATGTTGGCAAAGAAAATGCGATCCGTTTCGTAAAACTTATGGTTGTAAACCCAGGAGTTACAGTCAAAGTGAATATAGTTCTGGTCGTGGTTATGGTCGTACTCATTTTTTAGAGTTGGATATTCAAGAGTCACACTAACAAGTAAAAACTCGTTTACCATTAGGCTTTTTACGTAAAATGCTCCTGGAATTCCCATTTCTTCATCATCCCATTCAAAATAAATATCAAATTCCTCCGGTCTCTCTCCCCATGTTCGTAACACAGAAACATTGTTTTCCAGATAGGTTTCCTTTCCAACTTTCCCAGCAGAAACTAAATCTGCAAATGAAAAAAAATCAAAATCCAACAATAACGAGAAAAAGTACAAGTTCAAGGAATGCAGAGATTCTTTTTGCAGTATCATTTGATTTCAAATGATGATAAATGACATAAACTAGTTGTTTTGGTGATAAACATAAGAAAGAAGAAACACTGACGATTGTTTGAGTTGGTACGACTGATCAACTTGAAAGACACAGATTTAGTGAAATCAAGTTGGGATGATGAGTCAATGATAGTTTTGCCAGTGGCAAACAGACCCTGGACAGCGGTGGTCATGGTTTGAACAACATTTTTACGGATCAATACCACCCTCCCCTTCACCAACTTCTTCCTTTCCACTGTTAGACTCATTGCTATAGCAAGGATATATAATTTCTGTGCTTGATATATATCTGAGAGTTGTGAGGTGAGAGGAAGCAATGTAATCTCCGGTATTTATACACGAAACTATGTGAAGAATTAACGAATAAACCAACCCTGCTGGAAAACATGAAATTCATGGAAAGCATCAAAAATCTTTACCCGTTGAAAAATTTGTCTGAATATGAGGTGCGGTTCGTCTTTTTTGAGGTGCGGTTCATCTTCGTCGCATTTGGAGATGCAGTTCGTTTTCGTCGCATTTGGAGGTACTGTTCGTCTTCTCCGCACTTGGGAGGTGCGGTTCGTCTTCTTCGCACGCGGTTCGTCTTCTCCGCACTTGGGAGGTGCGGTTCGTCTTTTCCGCACTTGGGAGGTGCGGTTCGTCCTCTCTGCAGGAGGTGCGGTTCGTCTTTTCCGCACTTGGGAGGTGCGGTTCGTCTTTTCCGCACTTGGGAGGTGCGGTTCGTCCTCTCTGCAGGAGGTGCGGTTCGTCTTTTCCGCACTTGGGAGGTGCGGTTCGTCTTTTCTGCACTTGGGAGGTGCGGTTCGTCCTCTCTGCAGGAGGTGCGGTTCGTCTTTTCCGCACTTGGGAGGTGCGGTTCGTCTTTTCCGCACTTGGGAGGTGCGGTTCGTCCTCTCTGCAGGAGGTGCGGTTCGTCTTCTCCGCACTTGGGAGGTGCGGTTCGTCTTCTCCGCACTTGGGAGGTGCGGTTCGTCTTCTTCGCATTTGGAAGGTGCGGTTGTCTTCTCTGTACTTGGGAGGTGCGGTTGGTCTTCTCCGCACTTCGGAGGTGCGGTTGTCTTCTCCGCTACGCTTCGTTTCGTTTTCTCCACATTTGGCGCTTGGTCTCTTCCTCTTCTTCGCAAGGTATACAGAGAGATTAAAATTAAAAATTAAAGAGTGTTGGTGGTTAAAAAATTATTATTTTATTAAATAAAGAAGGATAAAATTGTCTATTGAAAGATAAAGGTTAAGTGTAGGGAGGAATCCTGTTAAAACATACCTTTGGTTTTATTAAACATGATTTTATATATTTTTTAAAATTTAATATATTGCAAGAGACTATGATGTGAAGTCATTAAATCCTTTGGAAGTTTCATATTACCTCCTTTATGTTAATATTGGAGTGTGATATGAATTCAGTGTAAGTTGAAACCTAATTATAGATTATTTTTTTCTATATATCTATATAATTGAATTGAAATCCTCGTTCTATCAACTATTTTTATTTACTATTTTTAAGAAAAAAAAGTAAATTCCTATTAATAAATAATAAAAAATGAGATTTCTCTTTATACAGATAAATATAGATATTTTATATTATTCAATACTAAACTACGTATAAATAGATTTATAGTATTGAATTTGAATATTCTATTCATATCATATTAATATGTATTCAAATATTCATTTCAAATTACTATTAAAATTTAAGACGATTTTGGTATATATTTTGGTGTTGTTAGGAATGTTGGAAAATCTGAGTGTCTTAGGGTGTATTGTTCGACAACGCCGAATCAATCCATTCTTGTTGGTTGTTGAAATCATTTATATTCATACAAATATATACAATTGTATGTAATAATTATTTTTAAATGAAATGTCATATTTTTTTTCTAAGAATATGCTATTATATCTTATTAAACAAGGAAAAAAATTACGAATTAAAAAAAATGAAATTCTTTAAATAAAAATTAACATTACAAATAAATAAAAATGTATTTCCATTTAAAATTTTATTTTTAATTTTAAAGTTAAATATGTTTTAGTGTTTAAATTTTAATTCCAAATTAAAATTTGTTCGGATTATTTTAATTTTGTTGTGATAAATATGAATTTTAATTTAACGTCAAAATATAGAAACTAAAATTATATTTAATTTTAAATTTTATATTTATAAATTATCAACATTGCTAATTTGATTTTAACCATAGAAAAAATCTTATGTATTTCTTTAATATAAAAAAAAAAGGTGAACTAATTTCTAACACCATTGACTTTAACGTAAAATTATTCTTAAAAAACAAAATTTGGTAGGAAAATAAACTTATAAAATTTAATAATTACATGGAAAGATAGAACTTTTTTTTTTCTTTACATAATTAAACGTTAGAGTATATATCTTATGTATCAGCGTGATCACAGGCTGTTTTGCAACTTAAAAACCGAAGTAAAACTTCTTAAATAAATTGATAATTTATTTTCTTAAATCATATTGAAAACATGAATATTGATGATTGTTATGTGTCAGTGTGATCACAGGCTGCTTTCTTTTCCTACGTTTAAAACCCTTGTCCTTGGTAATTTAAAATGCCCTTTCTTGTTCGGAGTATCAAAGATATGTGCCACGTCACCAACATATGTTTCACTTCATTTTTATTTATTATTTCTTAAATATATTGATTTCAAATATTTATATATTAATTTAATCTTTGTGTTACTCTTTTAGCCTTTGTTTATTTTGGGGGAAGAATGAGGGAAAGTGAGTGGATGAATTAATTATTGTTTATTTAGAGGTAAAGTTTATGAGATCTATTGTAGAATTTGATTAATGTGACAGATAAAAACAGGACTGTTGACTGTTCTCACACATTAACACAACACTTCCGAATGTACTTTGTCCTCACTTGCACACTTTTCGAGAAAACTTTCCAGAAGGTCACTCATCCCAAATTACTCCAGGCTAAGCACGCTCATGCATTTATATAAGGGTGCTAGCATTCAACAAAAAAATTCAATAAATTAATAAATTTGTTTTAATAATATTCATAACTTTAAACAATTTTTATTAATTGTGAAAGAGGGATTGTATCATAATTGGCCATGGGTGTTTTTTGTAACATCCCAAAAATATATGTATAATTTCATATTAAGTGGAACGTAACATGCGCAATAAAGTAAAGCAGTTAAGAGTTAAAGTCAGATGAGATGTATATAAGGAATAAAGTTCTACTTATAGCATAGAGTCTTTCAAAATGATACAAAAGGAGATATAGCTAAATATATACAATAGAAAAGAACTAATCTATACTACTCGACAGTGTCTGGAACATCTGGGACATCTGAGCCGTCCAAAACCTGCTCCAGAGGGGCCTCTCCTACCTCTGCTCACATCCAATTTGGATGATCATTGCAAAAGAAAACAAGCACAAACAAGAACAAGCAGCAAACAAAGCAAGGGTAAGCTAGAATTCCAAAAGCATACAACTCAATTTAAAATTAAACATAATAAAAGAGACATACAATACAACAAACAAGGAAGAACAATTTATTTAAGTTATAATTTGTCATTTTATTAGGTAGTGTTAGACTTAGACTCGTCCGGACCCGGAATGAATATCGAGCTATGGCGGGTTATGCACTTGTGATGGCCTCTACTGCTTTGCAAAGCCATTGCCAATGGGTTTCACCCTACCACACACAAGGTTATCCGTTATCACTCACCTTGGCCCATATACAATGGAGACAACCAAGACTAGGACCCCTACTGCTCTTCACCACATGAACTACTCTTCTCTAAGTGAGATTGAATAGTCATTAGAGCTTTAAGGGCAACCCCCAAGACTGAGTTACCTATATTCATTCCAGAAACTTAATTTGATCTCACCTAGAGATGTACTTAGATCTCATTCTCCAAGTCATATAAATCATACACACCTCACTTTACCACAAACAATTATATAAACCAACCAACCACAAGCTTTAAGCAATAAACCGAACAATAGAAGCAGTGACCGAACCACTGGACAGAATTGGGTACCAATACCAGACACCCATGCCAGAACGAACAGTCAAGAGAAGAGTTAGCTCTTCTCTGACCGAGACCCTACAAACCGAACGGTTATAGAGTGGCAAATCCTCCCCTGGCCGAAAGGAAATCTGACCAAACGGTCATGCGAAAGAACTACTCACCATAACTCTCTGTTGAACGAACGGTCATGAGAAGGATCATCCTTCTCTGACCGAACCCTACCGGACCGAACGGTTATACAAGCTGAGAACAAGACCGAACCGGAAACCTTGTAGGAGACTAAGAGTGACTAAAGCTGAGAATCCTAGATGACGAAGAACGAAGCCAGACCGAACGGTCGAGATGAGGAATAACCTTCTCTGACCAATGATACCAAACCGAACGGTTTGAGAAGGAAACCTCCTTCTCTCACCAAGATTCCATGGCCGTATGCTTTGAGAAGGAAACCTCCTTCTCTCACCAAGATTCCATGGCCGTACGCTTTGAGAAGGGAACCTCCTTCTCTCACCAAGGTTCCATGATCGGACGGTCAAGAGAAGGAAAGACCTTCCCTGACCAAAGGAACCAGGCCGAACGGTCAAGAGAAGAAAGACCTTCTCTGACCAAGATTCCTGGACGAACGGTCAAGAGAAGGAGAACCTTCTCTGACCAAGACCCCTGGACGAACGTCCAAACTCTGCAGAATTCTGCAGAATTATGCAGAATCGAGATTGAACCTATTTGGACTATTTCTAACCATTTTAACCAACTTCTAACACCTCTAATCTTCGTTTTAGACATAATTAAACTTACCTAAGAGATTCTAAACATTACTAACACGTTTCTAAAGTGAATTAAGCTTCATTTCAACTCTAAAACACTCAATTTCCCAACTTAGGGACCCAAAACCAAAACTTACCATTCTACACCTATTTTGGCTAATTTGGTGACTCAAACAAGTCACAATACACTAAGTGAAACTGTCCCAACAGTCCACAAACACCACAGACCCCAAATACTCAAAATCACTACCTCACTTCCTTTAAAATGGCTAAAAAGTGACCCTAAGACACTTGGTTTCCTCCCAAACACTACAATAACAGATTTCAATCATCATCACAGTCTCAATCATGCATCATTCAACATACCAAAGAGTTCCTAACAGTCCAAAATCATTAATCATCAATTTCAACATACCCATTTCCATGTATAAATTTCAAACCAATTCAACCAATTTGTCATGCATTCACAACATACTATAAAATGGACAGAAATCTAGCTTCCCTTACTTTTTACACACGTAGAAGAGCTCACCGAACGATCAACTAAATTTGGTACTGAAAATGAATTCTAGAATCACCTAAAGACCGAGAAATTGGAAAATTAGAGATAGATTTCAGAACCTAATTTTGAGGCTAGAAATTGGGGAAAAACACAACCAGTTACATGCAACCCAAATCTGTTGCATGATTCTGGTCCCAGAGTTGAATTTAAAAGAGGGTTAAACTCACCAGTTGAAGAAAATGAAAATTGATCCAATGAAATTACTGTTCTGGATGCTCTGATCGTTTAGGCAGCTTCTACACAACAATTAAATGGTTCAATCCTATGCAGTGATAGAGAGAAGGTAGAGGGGAAGAGGGCTTGCAGTGGAGGATAAATGGTTTTTCAGACAAGAGGGCATGAATTAAAATCAGCGTTTTATAAAATGTAGTTTTATTTTAAAATGTTTAGCCTTTCATCTGTTGCCATCTGTCACCCTTCTATGCTGACTCATTTCAAACCAAACCTTTACATTCTCCCCAACAACAAAAATTTTCGTCCTCGAAAATTAAAGCTTACCTGAGAATAGATGAGGGTAGGACTCTCTCATCTCATCCTCTAGCTCCCAGGTGAAGTCTCCTGTGTTATTATCCCAAATGGCCTTGACAAGAGTGACAATCTTGTTCTTCCATCGCTGGTATTTATTTTCCTCAACTCGTACCGGTTGCACTTCAATGGACAGATTCTCCTTGACTTGTACATCATCAATCTCCAGCATGTGAGAGGGATCTGAGACATATTTTCTCAGTTGAGACACATGGAATACCGGATGGAGATTAGCCAACTGAGGAGGCATGGCTATCTCATAGGCTACGGGTCCAATGCGTCTAATGATCTGATAAGGACCAAGGTACCTAGGAGATAGTTTCTTGGCGTGGATTGATCTACCTACACCAGTAGTAGGGGTAACACGCAGGAATACATGATCACCTGCCTCAAACTCCAAAGGGCGTCGTCTTTTATTTGCATATGACTTCTGTCTACTCTGAGAAGCTCTCATCTTTTCTTGTATTAACTTGACTTTCTCAGTAGTCTGTTGCACAATCTCTGGCCCAGTCAATACAGACTCACCCTCCTGGAACCAGCATAGAGGTGTCCTACAACGCCTCCCATATAAGGCCTCAAATGGCGCCATCCCGATACTGGCCTGGAAGCTGTTGTTATAGGTAAACTCTACCAATGACAACACATCATCCCAAGCCCCCATGTGATTCAAGACACACGTCCTCAGCAAATCCTCCAGTGTCTGGATGGTCCTCTCAGACTGACCATCGGTCTGAGGATGATAAGCAGAACTCATCTGCAGCCTACTACCCATCTCCATCTGCAAAGTCTGCCAAAATCTGGAGGTAAAGCGCGGATCTTTATCAGACACTATGCTGGAAGGCACGCCATGAAGTCTCACAATCTCCTTGATGTACAACTGAGCAAGCTTAGACATAGACATCTTCAAGCTGATAGCCAAGAAATGAGCACTCTTGGTCAATCTGTCAACAATCACCCAGATAGCATCATGGCCTCTAACGGTACGTGGCAAATGGGTAACAAAATCCATCGCGATGCTATCCCATTTCCACTCAGGAACATCTAATGGCTGAAGTGTACCTCCAGGACGCTGATGCTCAATCTTGACCTTCTGACATGTCAAGCAAGATGAAACAAAACGAGCTACATCAGCCTTCATACCTGACCACCAGAACGACATCTTCAGATCCTTATACATTTTATTCATGCCAGGATGCATGCTAAAACGACTCTTGTGGCCTTCCTCCAAAATGATTCTCTTCAACTCATCATCATTTGGTACACAGGTTCTCCCTTTGAACCTAAGAAGACCGTCTGAACCTGTATTAAAACATTTTCCTTGCTCAGTGCCAATAAGAGCTCTTGACTTCAAAAGTTCTGGATCTTTGAGACGTCCTTCTATAATTCTTTCAAAAACATTACTGGATATCACCAGTTTGCAGCATCTGATTCCATCAGTCTCAACCTCCACATCTAGCTTTAGATCACTAAAGCTCTCAACAAGCTCCAACTCTTTGACCATCAAAGCAGATATATGCACTGTTTTTCTGCTTAAGGCGTCTGCTACTACATTAGCCTTGCCTGGATGATATAGCAGCTCAAAGTCATAGTCCTTTAAGAACTCCATCCATCGCCGCTGCCTCATATTTAGCTCTTTTTGGTCAAAGAGATATTTAAGGCTCTTATGATCACTGAATACTTGGAACTGAGAGCCATATAAATAGTGCCTCCAGATTTTTAGAGCAAAGACCACAGCTGCTAGCTCCAAATCATGAGTCGGATAATTCTTCTCATGAACTTTCAACTGTCTTGAAGCATAGGCCACAACCCGCTTCTCTTGCATCAAAACACACCCAAGCCCTTGATGAGACGCGTCACAGAATACTTCAAAAGGCTTCCCTGTATCTAGAATGATGAGCACTGGAGCACTAGTCAACTTTTGCTTTAGCTCTTGAAAGCAAGTTTCACACTTATCTGTCCAAGCAAAAGGGTAGTCTTTCCATGTCAACTGAGTCAACGGCGCTACAATCCTGGAGAAGTTTTCAATAAAACGGCGATAGTAACCCGCCAACCCCACGAAGCTTCTAACTTCTGTAACTGTTTTAGGCCGTTCCCATTGCAATACCGCTTGCACCTTAGCTGGATCAACCGAAATTCCACCAGCTGAAATCACATGGCCTAAAAACTGCACCTCTTCCATCCAGAATTCACACTTAGACAGCTTGACATATAACTTTCTTTCTCTCAACACCTCCAACACTGTTCTAAGGTGATCTGCGTGCTCTTCTCTTGTCTTAGAATATATAAGAATGTCATCAATGAAGACGACGACAAACTTATCTAGGAATGGTCGGAAGATCCGGTTCATATAATCCATGAAAATAGTCGGAGCGTTGGTCACACCAAACGGCATAACCACATACTCATAGTGGCCATACCTAGACCGGAAAGCTGTCTTCTGCACGTCATCAGCTTTTACCAAAATCTAATGGTATCCCGACCTCAGATCAATCTTTGAAAAGATTGCAGCTTCATGTAATTGGTCCATCAAGTCATCAATTCTTGGCAGCGGATACTTGTTCTTGATGGTCAATTTATTTAACTGTCTGTAGTCCACGCACAGGCGAGAACTACCATCCTTCTTCTTCACGAGTAGTACTGGAGCACCCCAAGGAGAAACGCTTGGTCTAATGAATTGCTTCTAAGCAATTCCTCGATCTGTTTCTTTAATTCAGCAAGTTCTGCAAGCGACATACGATAAGGGGCTATGGATATAGGCCCTGCTTGTGACACAAGGTCTATAGAGAACTCTACCTCTCTAGGAGGAGGTAGACCAGGAACTTCCTCTGGGAAGACATCTAAGAAATCAGCTACCACTGGGAGATTGGCAGCTTGATCTAATGGCTTGGAGGAGTCTCCCTCTAAGTGAGACATGATAAGGAAGCAGCTAGCTCCCTCAAAGATCTCCTGTCTAAGAACGCCGAGTGATATAGGCTGATACTCGTGCTCATTAGGAAATACTAATTTCTTCTCGCCACAATCTAGAAGAATATGATTGGTAGATAACCAATCCATACCAAGGATGATCTCTAATCCTTGCAAAGGCAAGCAGATGAGGTTCACCTTGAACCGACGTCCCTCTACCACAATCGGGCATCGAATACAAACATTTAATGTCTTGATCAACCCTGATGCTGGTGTAGACACCACCAGATCGAAGTGCAGTCTCTCCACAGTTAATCCCAACCTCTCAACACATTCCTCCGAGATAAAGGAATGCGTCGCCCCCGAGTCAAACAATACTACACAAGTCTGATCACGCAGCAAACAGCTACCAATGATGAGGTTACCTGAGCTGGAAGCCTCAGCACCCGTCACTGCATAAACTCGGCCTGTCGCAAGGGGCCTGACACCACCCCTCTGAATAGATCTGCTGGCCGGCTGGGGATGAGCAACAGCCCTCCTACCCATAGGGCAATCTCTCTCAAAATGTCCTGGCTGCCTGCACCTGTTACACCTCCTGAATCCTGCCTTCTGAGGGCAAACTGACAACAGATGAGGTCCCCCACAACCAAAGCAGCGAATACCTCCAGGAACACTCACTGGAGTCTGTGGCACAGAGGAGTGGGATGATGATGATGAACCCCTAGACCCATGGGAAGCAGATGGTCTAGAGTATGGAGTCACTCTGGAGCTCGATCCACTCCTGGATGTCACTGGTCCACCAACCCTCAGTGGTTGGCTACTCTGGCTATCAGACTCTCGCTTCATCCGCTCCATCATCTTTGCCATTTCAACTAGAACTGGAAACTGCCGAATACAAAATCCCGCCACCAATATCTTGAGGTCGCATCTCAGACCGTTCTCAAACTTCCTACATTGATATTCCTCATTCATTGCCAATGTATGGAAGCGTAGCAGATGTTTAAACTTATATGCATATTCAGAAACAGTCATGTTACCCTGTACCAACTGCAGAAACTCCACTTCCTTAGCAAATCTCACACTGCTCGGGAAGTATTCTTCATAGAACTTGAGCTTAAACACCTCCCAAGTGACTGGAGTGTTAGTGCTCTCTAATAGTGATCTAGCACTACTCCACCAGTGGCTAGCATCTCCAGATAACTGATACTCAGTATATGCTAATCTATGTTCATCCGGGCAACTCTTGGCTTGATAAATCCTCTCCATGTCTCTGAGCCACTGATCAGCCTCATCCGGTGTGCACTGCCCAGTAAATCTAGCGGGTCGGTGTTGCAAGAAATTCTCCAGTGTCCATTCTTGCACTGGGGGTGGAGCAGATGAAGAACCTGCAGTAGTTCTTCCACCAGCCATCATCTCCACAAACTGCCTCTGAGAGGCCTCAGCGGATGTCCTTGCAGCCTCCAGTTGCTGCATGGCCAGGGTATTCTGCTGTACCAAAGCAGAATTCTGTTGTTGCATGGACTGCATCATGTCTCTCATCATTCTCATCATCTCTATGGGATCATCGTCGTTATTAGGTGGTGGAGGAGGAATTCTACGAGACATTTCTGGATAGAGGAAAGAATAAAACTGGTTAGTCTTATTCAAAGATTTAGAATAATTGTCCATGTACGATTCAAAGCACACAAACACAACAAGGGGATGTACAAAACCCTACAGGCTCTCTAAGGATAAAAACTGCTCTGATACCACAATTGTAACATCCCAAAAATATATGTATAATTTCATATTAAGTGGAATGTAACATGCGCAATAAAGTAAAGCAGTTAAGAGTTAAAGTCAGATGAGATGTATATAATACAGTCATCCAAAATACAATAGAAGGAACAAAGCTCTACTTATAGCATAGAGTCTTTCAAAATGATACAAAAGGAGATATAGCTAAATATATACAATAGAAAAGAACTAATCTATACTACTCGACAGTGTCTGGAACATCTGGGACATCTGAGCCGTCCAAAACCTGCTCCAGAGGGGCCTCTCCTACCTCTGCTCACATCCAATTTGGATGATCATTGCAAAAGAAAACAAGCACAAACAAGAACAAGCAGCAAACAAAGCAAGGGTAAGCTAGAATTCCAAAAGCATACAACTCAATTTAAAATTAAACATAATAAAAGAGACATACAATACAACAAACAAGGAAGAACAATTTATTTAAGTTATAATTTGTCATTTTATTAGGTAGTGTTAGACTTAGACTCGTCCGGACCCGGAATGAATATCGAGCTATGGCGGGTTATGCACTTGTGGTGGCCTCTACTGCTTTGCAAAGCCATTGCCAATGGGTTTCACCCTACCACACACAAGGTTATCCGTTATCACTCACCTTGGCCCATATACAATGGAGACAACCAAGACTAGGACCCCTACTGCTCTTCACCACATGAACTACTCTTCTCTAAGTGAGATTGAATAGTCATTAGAGCTTTAAGGGCAACCCCCAAGACTGAGTTACCTATATTCATTCCAGAAACTTAATTTGATCTCACCTAGAGATGTACTTAGATCTCATTCTCCAAGTCATATAAATCATACACACCTCACTTTACCACAAACAATTATATAAACCAACCAACCACAAGCTTTAAGCAATAAACCGAACAATAGAAGCAGTGACCGAACCACTGGACAGAATTGGGTACCAATACCAGACACCCATGCCAGAACGAACGGTCAAGAGAAGAGTTAGCTCTTCTCTGACCGAGACCCTACAGACCGAACGGTTATAGAGTGGCAAATCCTCCCCTGGCCGAAAGGAAATCTGACCGAACGGTCATGCGAAAGAACTACTCACCATAACTCTCTGTTGAACGAACGGTCATGAGAAGGATCATCCTTCTCTGACCGAACCCTACCGGACCGAACGGTTATACAAGCTGAGAACAAGACCGAACCGGAAACCTTGTAGGAGACTAAGAGTGACTAAAGCTGAGAATCCTAGATGACGAAGAACGAAGCCAGACCGAACGGTCGAGAGGAGGAATAACCTTCTCTGACCAATGATACCAAACCGAATGGTTTGAGAAGGAAACCTCCTTCTCTCACCAAGATTCCATGGCCGTATGCTTTGAGAAGGAAACCTCCTTCTCTCACCAAGATTCCATGGCCGTACGCTTTGAGAAGGGAACCTCCTTCTCTCACCAAGGTTCCATGACCGGACGGTCAAGAGAAGGAAAGACCTTCCCTGACCAAAGGAACCAGGCCGAACGGTCAAGAGAAGAAAGACCTTCTCTGACCAAGATTCCTGGACGAACGGTCAAGAGAAGGAGAACCTTCTCTGACCAAGACCCCTGGACGAACGTCCAAACTCTGCAGAATTCTGCAGAATCGAGATTGAACCTATTTGGACCATTTCTAACCATTTTAACCAACTTCTAACACCTCTAATCTTCGTTTTAGACATAATTAAACTTACCTAAGAGATTTTAAACATTACTAACACGTTTCTAAAGTGAATTAAGCTTCATTTCAACTCTAAAACACTCAATTTCCCAACTTAGGGACCCAAAACCAAAACTTACCATTCTACACCTATTTTGGCTAATTTGGTGACTCAAACAAGTCACAATACACTAAGTGAAACTGTCCCAACAGTCCACAAACACCACAGACCCCAAATACTCAAAATCACTATCTCACTTCCTTTAAAATGGCTAAAAAGTGACCCTAAGACACTTGGTTTCCTCCCAAACACTACAATAACAGATTTCAATCATCATCACAGTCTCAATCATGCATCATTCAACATACCAAAGAGTTCCAAACAGTCCAAAATCATTAATCATCAATTTCATACCACATACCCATTTCCATGTACAAATTTCAAACCAATTCAACCAATTTGTCATGCATTCACAACATACTATAAAATGGACAGAAATCTAGCTTCCCTTACTTTTTACACACGTAGAAGAGCTCACGGAACGATCAACTGAATTTGGTACTGAAAATGAATTCTAGAATCACCTAAAGACCGAGAAATTGGAAAATTAGAGATAGATTTCAGAACCTAATTTTGAGGCTAGAAATTGGGGAAAAACACAACCAGTTACATGCAACCCAAATCTGTTGCATGATTCTGGTCCCAGAGTTGAATTTAAAAAAGGGTTAAACTCACCAGTTGAAGAAAATGAAAATTGATCCGATGAAATTACTGTTCTGGATGCTCTGATCGTTTAGGCAGCTTCTACACAACAATTAAATGGTTCAATCCTATGCAGTGATAAAGAGAAGGTAGAGGGGAAGAGGGCTTGCAGTGGAGGATAAATGGTTTTTCAGACAAGAGGACATGAATTAAAATCAGCGTTTTATAAAATGTAATTTTATTTTAAAATGTTTAGCCTTTCATCTGTTGCCATCTGTCACCCTTCTATGCTGACTCATTTCAAACCTTTACATTTTTTTTAAATTTGTAATAATCATAATAAAACAAACTATCAACAGTAAATATTAATAGTTTTTTTTTAATTTTATTTATACCAAAAATATTATTTACCTTTTCTCTTTTATATATTTCTTTTCAGATAAAATAACATGTATATTAATTTAGTTATCGCCTTATTTTTACTTTTTCACCTCCTCTATTTCTTTCTTCTTACCAAATACAATTTTTTTTTAATAATCTTCTAATATTAATTTTAAAATTTGGTATTAATAATTAAAATGAAAAAAAAAATTAAGCAGTCTAGTGTCATTCCTTTTCTTTTTTGGAAAATCTCTTTTTTGTTGCCTTTTCTCTTCTACATTTCTAAGATTTAGGAGTTAATTTTTAACCTTTACTTGATCAAGGTATTAGTGAGACTACGACAAAGTGAAAATGAATTCTAACTCTTAAAAAAATTCAATTAAACAAAGATTTTATTTTTCCTCTACTTTAAAAAAAAGTGTATAAACTAGTACATTTGTATGTGAAAGTAAAATAAAATTTTACATTGAAGTTTAATGTTTTCATAGCAAATTTAACATCGGGGTTTTGATTGAGGGTAAATTGAGATCGGAGAGATACATTACTTTTGAAATTCTTCTTGGAACTTGAAATAATCATCAAATTGTTTTATGTTAGTTATAATATAGTGTATATGTAATATATTTGTTCTTTTATACATTTGAAATGGGTTGGTGTGTTTTGATTAAGAGTATCAAATGGATTGATTTACCAATGAGCTAAAAATAAATTAGTTTAATTTATTTTATTTATTTAGTCGACAATTTTACAATTTAACTTGATTCATATAAATTGATTCACTTAAAAATATTTATTTTTAAATTTATTTATTTATTATAGTACAATTAAATTATATTTATTTAATTCATTATTTTATAAAAATATAATCAAAATATTTACCTATTATAAAGATAATAATTAAAAATTAAAACATTAATTTATATAATTTTATAAACGAATAAATTGAACTTTTAAACTGCTTAACATTTTTCAACATTAATCTAAAAAAATTTCAAATTTTTAATTTAGATAACTAAAAATATAAATGATTATAATACAAAACTTAAAAAAAATATGATAAAAAATTATTTTCAGTAATCAATTTACCTTGAAGGTGATTAAAACTCGTTTAATCGGTTAAATAAATCAGTTTTAATTTGAGAAAAATTAAAATTTCCCGTCTTTCTAATCCGTAACGAGATTAAAATTGTACGAATAATAAACATTAAATATTATGAGATGTAAAAGAAGTAATAATTAATGATTTAGTAAACTGAATCGAGATTGTACGGATATAATGAATGTTACATTTAATATCTATATATGTTAGCCATAGAATGGTCCAATTCTCCTTTTTCGTGACTTGTTTTCATATCATTGTACTATATGTGGATGTTCATCCCCCATTGAAAAGAGATGCAATAAATCACTGAATGATTGATTTGGAACTTTTTTTGAAGGGTCCAGAATTTCTTTTTATATTTAAAATTGAAAATAATATCTCATTCGTAGCTTCTTAATATCTCCATCAATTAATACTATTAATTCTCTCAAAAGATACATGAATTTAATTTAATTAGGGGAACGTGGAATTATGGACTTACGGGTGTCAATTCGTTAATATCTTGTAAACTCACTTCTTTTAAATAAATCTCTTTTCAGGGATTTCAAATAACGGGATAAAAAATGTTTCAAGTTTACAAAGTCTCTCCTTCAAATATGGTTAGGACTAAGATATGCTTCGCCTAGTAAAAGAATTAATTAATCTTTAAAAAATATATTTTAAGATAAAATTGAGTCGTATTGAGTAAAGTGAGATGAACAAGTTAGAAATACTCATTAGGATGAGATAAAGGTTAAGATAGGTCAATCCAGATTAAAATGTAAGATAGATTAGATCGAAAGTCGAGATAATCCGACTAGAGTCAAAGTTCGTGACATGTTGGTCTAAGTCGAAGGTTGAGACGAGTTGAGTTGGACCACAATCAAATTTGATTGATCGAAATTCAGTCAAAATTGACCAAGTTGACCATGGTCGAAATTCGTCCAAATTTGACTCGTCCCTTCCAAAGGTCGAACAGGTCGGCTGGGGTTGAAAGTCAAGACAAGTCGGATTGGATCAAAGGTTAAGACAAACTATTCGAGATCAGAGGTCTATATAGACTAGCCACGGTCAAAGGATGAAAGGGGCCAAATAAGGCTGAAGGTTGAGACGGGTTGTAGGTTGAGATAAACCACAATCAAAATTTGATTGAATTCAGCCACAACTGAATTTTGATTGAAATCAGTCAAGTCATACCTGATCGATATTCCCCAGAGTTTTGCCCAATCAACCTTAGTTGCAATTTGTTCGAATTTGACTCCCCCATTTCAAAGATAAAGACAGGTTGATCCAATTCGAAAGTCTAGACGAGTCGACCTAGTTTTGAGGCCTATACAGGTTGACCCAATTTGGAGGTCAAGATAGGCCAGCTCAAGTCGACCCAGACCAGGTCAAGACAGGCTGGTTTGAGCAGAAGGATTAAATTAGTTGAACCAAGTTAATAGTCGGGATGGACCAACCAGGTTGAAGGTCATGACGGGCAACATAGGCCAAAGGTTGAGACAAACTAGCATGTGATAAAGGTTAAGATGGACCATGATCGTTCGACAATGACTGAAATTTGATCGAATTCAACAAATTTGATCCTAACCAAAATTTGGTTGAACTCGGCCAATCTTCCTTGACCAAAATTTGACCATATCTGCAATGTCGACCCAAGCTAAAATTTGTCTGAATTTGACTTATTTAGACCTTGTTGAAATATGCCCAAATTTAGCAGCGTCAACTTGGCCAAAATTTGGTCAAAGTCGATTGAGACGACCATGAAGAAAATTTCATCAAATTCAGTCGAGTCAGCTCAAGCCCAAATTAGGTCAAAATCGGCCGAGATGGCCCAAGTCGAAATTTGACCGAATTTGATATAGTCAACCGTGATCGTAATTTAGCTAAATTCGGCCAAGTCGCCACGATCAAAATTCCATTGAGACAACTCTGGTATAAATTTGTTCAAATTTGACTTAATCGTCCTTGGCTAAAATTCATTTGAATTCTACCGAGTCGGTCACAGTTAAAATTTGGTCGAATTCGACTGAGTAAACCATTATTGAAATTAGGTCGAGTTGGTAATGACAAAAAATTGGTCGAATTCGATTCAGTCAACCCTGATTGAAATTATGCTCAATTTGGTTGAATTCAAACGAGATGACCCCATTCAAGGTTTGGCAAGATTTGACCAAGTCGACCACAACCACTTGGGCTTTCATATTTATAAAGAAATCTCATGGGTTGATCTTGATGGACAAAACTTCTGTGAACATTTTGATCCTGTAAGCAGTTTTAGTGTGTAACTTTATGGTCTTGTGAAATTTTTTAACCCGAACCCATATGGATTAGGAGCAATCCTTATGGGGTTAGGGTTGAAAAAAATGGACCAAGCCTAACTGGCCAACCTATTAATCCGTTAAGAAATAAGAGGTTAGGTCAGGATATTAAACCTCTCACCCCATATCATCTCGGTCCATCTGACTCGTTAACCCATTGGATTACAGGACATATTGGTCACATGCTAACCCGTAATCCATTTAATCACTTCAAAATTGTTAGAATTGCTGCAGCGGAATTGTTAGCGTGGAACAAACCAAGAGGGGGGGGGTGAATTGGTTATATACTTTTATCGTGCCTTTTATTATTTTTCTCTTAATTTTTCTTAATGAGTAGATAAATAAATATAAATAAAAGAGTAAGGGAAAGAGAAAAATTGCACAGGTGATTTTATCCTGGTTCAGATCACACGGATCCTACGTCCAGTCGCTTATCTTCAAACAAGATAAGCCTTTCTCACTAACACAAAACAATTACAAATATTAATCATAAAGAAAAACAATTTGTAAGAGTTTAGAAATACCACCTCTCTTGAAACCACAAGAGATGAACTTACACCTCCTTTGAATCTTCACAAAGGATGATTCTCTTCCAGGCACTTCCTCGGACACACCAAGGATGAACAAGTTATTCCTCTGTCACTGCAGGAGCACTTCAAGGCTTTGCAGACAAGAGTTTCCTTAGCTTCAACAATCTCACAGAGTTCTCAAAGAGTTCAGAGGTTTTTAGCACGAGGGAAGAGATTTTTTTGAAATAAACAGTGAGCCAATTTATAGGCTCATCCCAATACCCTTCCATTCTTCGAAAACCGGCCATCTAACGTATTTAATCGATTAACATAAGTATTAATCCATTAAAATGAGTACAACGGCTAGTTTTTCGAATCTGAAACCCCCAACGGCTAGTGTTAATCGATTATTCTCAAGAATAATCGATTAACTAATCGATTATTATTAGCTTTAATCGATTATTACAGGGGCAGTTGGGTTTTCAGTGCGAGCCTCGTTTTAATCGATTAAAACTGGGTTTAATCGATATAGATTACATGAATCAACCCTAATACATATTTGAACACTATTACATCAACTTTGATTATTATAAAAGCTTTATAAAACACAGAGATCTTCAATTTGTCTTCATGGATCTTGACTTGTGCAAATCTGTTCATCATCAAAACTTCATCTTTTCTTTTTTGCTAACATTCTCCCCCTTTTTGATGGTGATCAAAAATTCTCCTGAGTTTAAAGCTTTTTAATAATCTGAAACAAACACAACTCACGAAAGGAGAGATCATTAGAAAAATAAAGAGTTTAAACTATCTTCTCCCCCTTTTTGATCATATGAAGAAATATGTGCTCCCCCTTAATAAAAAGAAAGTATGCATAGAAGAAAAAGAAATGAACAACAACTTTTTATTGAAAAAAAAATGCATACAATCATAAAGGTAAACAACAAAGCAAACACAGAGGATCTAGAAATCATCACTAGCGTCACTATTAAAGTGTCGCTCTAATCCCAAAATCCTAGTGTCTAGATTTCGGAGATGAGTACATATTTCGTCGTGGCGAGTGTTTTCAATGTTCATCATCTCATTTTGGAGGCGAGCCATCTCAGTCATTTGTCTAGAGAGGCTCTCTAGACTATATTCCTCATTCACTTGAGATGGGCCAGCAACATGTGTGGGGTCAAGCATGGGGATATCCGTAGCTTCGTCTGCATTATCTTGCCCACCAATGGCATCCTCAGGGTGGATGTAGGAGAGTCCTTGTTTGATAAAACCCATTTGCCTCAGGGAGGTATCTCCAACCTTATGACCCGGAAGGACAATCTCATGATGTTCATTTGTGACATCTACTCCTTTGTACTCACAAATTTGGGAAACAAGAAGAGGATATGGAAGAGGTGCAACATCTAACCTTTTGGCCTTGAACATTACTGTCTGAATCAGGTGAGGCCAATTGAGTGGAATGCTCTGAAGTATTCCATACATAATGATGAGATCAGTCTCAGAGCATTGGGCATGATTTGATCCTCTAGGGCACAAAAGCCACACAATAAGGTAGTGCAAGAGGCGTTCTTCCATCTTGAATCCACCAGCAAGGAAGAGACGAGCATTGTGTTGTCGAGGATTGCGGAGAAATGACTGGTACACCACTATCTTGTTGAATTGAGCAAAGTCATTTGGAACAATTTGAGAATTTTCTAAAACAGGGACTTTTGCTATATTTGTCCAAATGTCATTGTCCAAGACAATGTCCAGACCTTTCACCCTTGTTTGGAAAACCCCATCACGAACCTTTAAATTAAAATAGAAGACGCGAACAAGATCCGGATAGTACCTTCCACGGAGTTCCATTATGTGTTGAACCCCTTGTTCAATGATGAGATTGGGAAAGGAGAAGTTGTAGGATGTATACCAAGCGAGATCAATGAATTTTTGCTTGATGAGCTTCCTTTCCTTCCAAAATTGTGAGAATGATTGTTGCTCATTGGAAACATTACTCTCCAAAACTTCACCTGTTCTTCTTCTCCTTCTTCTTGAATATTCAGCCATTGAGATGGATGGAAAGCAATGATTTTGGAGAAATAAAGGAGAAAGCAAGAGAGATATGATCAAGATTGGTTCAAGTATGGAAAGTGGGGACCAAGTGGGGTATAAATAGGCTCGAGAAGGCTCCCCAACGTGCAGAATTTGAGAATTTGCCCGTTACTAGCCGTTGAGAGCCGTTGGCAACAACTAGTTTAATGAAAACTGCAGAGTTTTTGAAAAAAAATGGTTTGGAGAACATTTAATTGATTAAACTGGATTTTAATCGATTAATTAATCGATTAATACTTGGATTAATCGATTAAGCCATTCGCAAATGTGTAGGTAACGCTTTTAATCGATTTACACGCAGATTAAACACGTTAAACAACGAAAATTGCAATATTAAGCCCAAAAATGCCTATTATACTATTTCTAATATGCTTAGATCTCTTCTAAGCTCAAAAAATCTATCCTTAGGCAATGTTTTGGTGAAGATATCCGCTAATTGATGCTTAGAATCTATGAACTCCATTTCACAATCACCTTTTTGGACATGATCTCTAAGGAAGTGATGCCTAATTTCTATATGCTTGGTTCTAGAATGCATGATAGGATTTTTGGTAAGGCTTATGGCACTTGTATTATCACACTTAAGTGGAATATGATCTAAATGAATATCATAATCTTCTAATTGCTGTTTCATCCATAAAATTTGTGCACAACAACTACCTGCAACAATGTATTCAGCTTCAGTGGTTGATAAGGCTACACAGGCTTGTTTCTTAGAGTGCCAAGAGTCTAAGGAACTACCTAAAAAGTGACAGGTTGCACTAGTGCTTTTCCTATCTATCTTACAACCTCCAAAATCAGCATCAGAAAATCCTACAAGACTCGGTTCAGCTCCTGAAGGATACCATAAACCAAAGGATGTTGTCCCCTTAGGGTATTTAAAAATGCGTTTTACTGCAGTAAGATGAGACTCTCTAGGGCTTGACTGATACCTAGCACACACACATACACTTTGCATGATATCAGGTCTACTAGCAGTAAGATATAATAGAGAGCCAATCATACCTCTGTATTTGGTCTGACTTACCTCTTTACCTGTCTCATCTTTGTCTAAGTAGCAGGATGTTCCCATGGGAGTTGATGCTTCTTTAGCATTGTCCATCTCAAACTTTTTAAGGATTTCCCTGCAATACTTGGTTTAAGATATAAATGGCCCTTCCTTCATTTGTTTGATTTGAAGTCCGAGGAAGAAAGTAAGTTCTCCCATCATTGACATCTCAAATTCTCCCTGCATGGACTTAGCAAAATTCTCGCAAAGAGTTGCGTTAGATGAACCAAAAATAATATCATCTACGTATATTTGAACAATTAGAAAATGTTTTCCAACTCTTTTAATAAATAATGTTGAATCAATTTTTCCTCTTTTGAAATCATTTTCTATAAGAAAAGTGCTAAGTCGTTCATACCAAGATCTAGGTGCTTGTTTTAAGCCATATAGTGCTTTCTTTAATTTGTAGATGTGATTTGGGTATTTAAAATCCTCAAAGCCTGGTGGTTGTTCAACAAATACATCTTCTTTGATATAACCATTTAGAAAAGCACTTTTAACATCCATTTGAAATAATTTAAATTTCATTATAGATGCATAAGCAAGAAGTAGGCGTATTGCCTCTAACCTTGCAACTGGAGCGTATGTCTCATCATAATCTATACCTTCTTCTTGACTATATCCTTTTGCCACAAGCCTAGCTTTATTCTTGGTGATGTTTTCTTTTTCATCCAGTTTGTTTCTGAACACCCACTTTGTTCCAATTACTTGATGAGTGTCTTTTCTGGGAATTAATTCCCACACTTGATTTCTTTCAAACTGGTTGAGTTCTTCTTGCATTGCGATACACCATTTTTCATCTTGAAGGGCTTCTTTAATATTCTTTGGTTCAATCTGTGACACAAAAGCAACATTCATACAATAATTTACAATATTACTTCTTGTGTTTACCCCTTGTGTGATATCGCCAATTATGTTGTCCAAAGATAATCCTCTAGGTTGTCTCCATATTTTATTTAAATCTTCATCTTGAGGATCGTCATGATTCTTCTCTTCAATTGTCTCCTTTGATGAATCTTCACTTGTTCCTACATTAGATTCTTCTGACTCAAGAGGTTTTGCCTCAAGGTCCACAATTTCATCAAAATATTTTGACATGTATGGATTCCTTTATTGTGAACATTTTCCTATTAAAAATTCTATATGCTTTGCTTGTTAAAGAATATCCAAGAAAAATTCCTTCATCAGCTTTTGAATCGAATTTTCCCAAATTTTGTTTTCCATTGTTTAAAACATAGCATTTGCATCCAAAAAATTTTAAATGGGAAACATTTGGTTTTCTGTTTGTGAAAAGCTCGTATGGAGTACATTTTAAAATAGGTCGAATTATCATTCTATTTAAAACATAACAAGTGATAAGTGTGAAAATGAGTTATTTTTACACTTATAAATAATCTCAAATTTTTAATTATTCATGTTTTTACTCAGTGAAAAGTTGTAATTAGTTCATAGATTGTTTTGTAATTTATTGTTCAGGAAAAGATGCAAAAATGGGAAGTTGTCAGCCAATTCTCGCAGAACGGAAGTGTAAATTCGTAGAGCCAGAAAATTTAATTCGCCTAGCGACTAGTTTCGCTGAGCGAATTATAAAATTAAAGGGCAAAATTTTGGAAATTCGCCTAGCGACTAGTTTCGCTCAGCGAATAATGGCAGTTAAGTCACTTAAATTTTAAATTAATTCGCATAGCGAACATATTTGTGCGCTGAGCGAATTAAGGAAGTTAAGTGACTCATTAAAAGACATGACCGGGAGACAGAAAGGAGATCCTGACACGAAAAATAGAAAAACGCTCTGGAGAACTGGAGAAGATCGTCAGGAGACCCTTCAAGACATCAAGACTTCACTTTCTGCAAGGAATTGCTGTAAAGAGTATGTTTTATATGTGTAGGAGAGGCCAGTCTTTCTGTTCATAGGAATTGGTTGTATGACTATACATTAATGTAAATTTTCTGTGCAATATATGTCTCTGTTCTTGTTCTTTTCTTGACTTGCTTTAGATTATACGAAAGTATAATTCTTTTTTAAAGGTTCTTTTGTATTGGGAAGTATTTTTAGAACCAGAAACGTAAGAAAAGAAACTAAAAGTGACTACGCTAGGAATAACTTCTATACTTTTGGTCATTCTACACATCTGATTTTAATGCAAAATTATCTGTTGAATTAATTAAGGAATTAATAATTTAATGGATAATTTTAGAACTTGCTTTAAGGAATTAAACCAAGATACGTTTTTGTGAATGCTTGAACAGAGAACGTATTTTATCCAGGATGTTACTGTAATGTTAGTCAAAGACCAATTCCTGGCACACCAACTGTTTTATAAAATACCAAAAATAGTTTCTTGTATTGTTTTGTGTATTTTGATATCTAATTGAGTTATAAAAGGAAAAATTCTCATGTGTTGCACAAGTCCCTTGGGAGAACGATACTTTACTTATCCACTGTATTACTTGTAACGATTTGGTATACTTGCCAAAAAGTTATCAACAAGCAGTACTCACAGCATCAGCCCAAAATTGTTTAGGAACATTATTTTCATTTAACATAGTACGAGCAAGTTCCTCTAAGGATCTATTCTTCCTTTCTACAACTCCATTTTGTTGGGGAGTTCTAGGTGAAGAAAAGTTATAAGAAATACCATGTTCTTCACAAAAATTTTCAAATAATTCATTTTGAAATTCACCACCATGGTCACTTCTAATAGCTTTTATTCTTAGATCTTTTTCATTTTGAACTAAAACAACAAACTTTTTAAATTCTTTAAAAGCTTCACTTTTAAGAGTGAGAAACAAGGTCCAAGTGTATCTTGAAAAATCATCAACAATAACCAAAGCATAATAGTTTCCACCAAAACTTTTTATCCTTCAAGGACCAAATAAATCCATATGTAAAAGTTCTAAAGGTTTTAAAGGAGACACAATATTTTTTGAATGAAAGGAATTTTTAACTTGTTTACCCTTTTGACATGCATCACACAATTTATCTTTTACAAACTTTAATTTAGGTAAACCAATTACTAGATCTCTAGATATAAGTTTGGTTAATTGTTGCATATGTATATGAGCAGCACGCCTATGCCATAACCATGGGTTTTCCTCTTTAACAACTAAACATGAAATATTTTTATTTGATGCATTTTCTAAATCAATTAAATAAATATTATTATGTCTAACTCCTTTTAATGCAATTTCAGAAGAATCATTCTTAAAAATAGTGCAAGAATTCTTTTCAAAGGTTACCTTGAGTCCTTTGTTGCACAGTTGACTTATGCTAATTAAGTTGTGCCTTAGTCCTTCTACGTATAGCACGTATTTGATCATCAAGGTGTATTTGCTTCCTATATCCCCTTTTCCAAGAATTCTTCCTTTGTTGTTGTCACCATAGGTGACAAAGCCTTGTTCCTTTTCTTTAAAATTTGTGAACTTTGTCTTGTCTTCTGTCATGTGTTTTGAGCAACCACTATCAAGACACCACATGACTTTTCTTGATTTCTGTAATACTTGCAAAATAAAAAAAAAAGAACAAGCTATTTTAGGTACCCAACTTCTTTGTATGAGTCCTTTTGGGTTAGATTCAAATTATTTAGCAACCCAAACATATCTTCCACTAGAAACACCAAAATGTTTAATTCTGCATTTGTTTGAGGTATGGCCTTTTCTCATGCAATAGAAGCAGGATACAACATTTGTGTTTCTGTTAATCGTTCCTTTTTCTACCCATGCTCTGCGGGTTCTATATTTACTTTTATGGACAAATTTCTTAGCAGCTTTATTTTCAGAAATTTTACTACATTCTCCAGTAGTTGTATTTTCAGAAAAATATTTGAATTTTATGCAAGATTCACATTCATTATTAGTAATATATTTTTCTTTTTCATGATATAAAACTTTACTTTTCAAATTTCTGATTTCTTCTGCTTGATATAAAAATTTATTTTTCAAACTTCTGTTTTCTTCAGACAAATTTGTAAATTCAGTTTTCAAAACATCATTTACTTTAGAAAGATTTTCAGAAGTAAATTTCAAATTTTCATTTTCTTCAAGAAGGCTGTCAAATTCAGATTTTAAATTTTTAAAATCCTTTTTCAGCTTTTTATGAGAAACATCTAATTTTTCAGATTCAATTAATAATGCAGCATATGTTTCATGCAATTCATCTTCATCAATGTGACTATCATTATCAGAATAATTAGAATTACTTACTTGACTGTCATTATCATCATCTACCATTAAACAGATGTTTGCTTCTTCATCTGAGTCGCTTAAGTCTGAAATGGTTTCATTGTCATCCTCCCATGCAATGTAGGTCTTCTTTTTCTTTAAGAATCTTTTCTCCTTTTTGTCTTCACCCTTCTTTTGATTTGGGCAGTCTGTTTTTAGATGCCCCTTTTCTCCACAGCCATAGCATTGGTAATTTGAGGAAGATACTTGATTATCTTTCTTTTCGTATCTAAATCTTCCTTTACCTTTAGACTTCATGAACCTGTTTAATCTTTTGATCACAAGACTTAAATTTTCCTCTTCGTCTCAGTCTTCATCTTCCAATTTACCTTTGCTTCTTTCAACCTCAAACTTTAATGCCAAACTCTTCTTGTTGTTTTTGACTTTTGCTTCTTCTTCATCAAGTCTTCCAAGATCTAGTTCATGTTCCCTCAATTTTCCAAAGAGTGCCGCCATAGTCATGGTGTTGAGGTTTTGTGACTCTGAGATTGCAGTCACCTTTGGTTGCCACGACCTGTCTAAAGACTTCAAGATTTTAATGTTAAGTTCATCGGTATCAAATGACTTACCCAGTCCAATGAGATGATTGACAATGTTGGTGAAGCGTTTTTGAACGTATGAAATTGTTTCTCCTTGCTTCATCCGGAACATTTCATACTCTTGGATTAAGGAGTTCTTCCTTGCCCTCTTTACATCATCTGTTCCTTCATGCGTTACTCTGTGTACGTCCCACATCTCTTGAGCAGTTTTGCAGACAGATACCCTGTAGAACTCATCAACAGTCAACGCTGATGCAATGATATTCCGGGCTTTCACATCATTTTGAAACCTTTTCTTTTCTTCAGTGGTCCATTGACCACAAGGCTTTGGTTCCTGCGTATTGTTAGTAGGAACAGAAGAGCCAGACGTAATAACATCCCAAATTTCACAATCAATGGATTCAATAAATATTTGCATTCTTACCTTCTAGAATGCATAATTCTCACCTGTGAATAGTGGGGGTCTATTGATTGATACACCATCTGCAAAGGTTTGATGTGATCCTGCCATTTGAATGACTATCAAAGCAAGCTCTGATACCAATTGTTAGAATTGCTACAGCGGAATTGTTAGCGTGGAACAAACCAAGAGGGGGGGTGAATTGGTTATATACTTTTATCATGCCTTTTATTATATTTCTCTTAATTTTTCTTACTGGCAAATAAATAAATATAAATAAAAGAGTAAGGGAAAGAGAAAAATTGCACAGGTGATTTTATCCTGGTTCAAATCACACAAATCCTACGTCCAGTCGCTTATCTTCAAACAAGATAAGCCTTTTTCACTAACACAAAACAATTACAAATATTAATCACAAAGAAAAACAATTTGTAAGAGTTTAGAAATACCACCTCTCTTGAAACCACAAGAGATGAACTTACGCCTCCTTTGAATCTTCACAAAGGATGACCACTTCCTTTGAATGCATCACGAAGGATGATTCTCTTCCAGGCACTTCCTCGGACACACTAAGGATGAACAAGCTATTCCTCTGTCACTACAGTAGCACTTCAGGGCTTTGCAGACAAGAGTTTTCTTAGCTTCAACAATCTCACAGAGTTCTCAAAGAGTTCATTGGTTTTTAGCACAAGGGAAGAGATTTTTTTGAAATAAACAGTGAGCCAATTTATAGACTCAGCCCAATACCCTTCCATTCTTTGAAAATAGGCCATCTAACGCATTTAATCGATTAACATAAGTATTAATCGATTAAAATGAGTACAAAAGCTAGTTTTTCGAATCTGAAACCCCCAACGGCTAGTGTTAATCGATTATTCTCAGGAATAATCGATTAACTAATCGATTATTATTAGCTTTAATCGATTATTACAGGG
This sequence comes from Vigna mungo, assembly GCA_036885675.1. Lineage (NCBI taxonomy): Eukaryota > Viridiplantae > Streptophyta > Magnoliopsida > Fabales > Fabaceae > Vigna > Vigna mungo. The sequence goes on from CP144700.1 coordinate 49,655,765, forward strand.
GCAGTTGGGTTTTCAGTGCCAGCCTCGTTTTAATCGATTAAAACTGGGTTTAATCGATTAAAACAGCTTGTGTTTGATTCCCAAAATAAATTAATCAAATATAGATTACATGAATCAACCCTAATACATATTTGAACACTATTACATCAACTTTGATTATTATAAAAGCTTTATAAAATACAGAGATCTTCAATTTGTCTTCAGGCATCTTGACTTGTGCAAATCTGTTCATCATCAAAACTTCATCTTTTAATTTTTGCTAACAAAAATGAGTTGGCTCATGTGGCCAATAAGGGAGGTCTGTCTTAATTATTCAGAAGTTGAAAGTTGGATCATTGATACAATTATTTTCTTTCTCTCGCACAACAATCCACAAAGCTCTAGAGCAAATACCAAGTCACAAGTTGTAGTAGTCATTGATGGAGGAAGAAGCGAGTTCCAACCACTTGTTGTCATTGACAAATATGAAGCTCAAAACGCTAGAAAAAAGACTTAGACAAATTCATTTAAAGTATTCCAAAAAGACTTAGACAAATTCATTTAAAGTATTCTAAAAAGGGGTGGAAAGCAAATGGAAGATACGATGTTAGAGTTTGCCAAATCAAATGAGTAAAAGTGGGTGTATGGATGGTGGAGTTAATTATAAGAGAGAAAAAGTGTTTCACCCTTATTAGAAAGGTACTTTTGTTAATTTAGAATTTGGAGGTGTAGAAAGAAAATTTGAAGGTATAAGGAGAAGCATCCGTGGAGAGATAGCATGTAATCTATAACCCAACTTTAAAAGACTAAATTGAAAAACGGATAGTCCAAAAGAAAAACGGGCTTAATGAGAGTGATATCATTATATATTATTATTATTATTATTATTTTAATATGAATTTCTTAAACATTTTTAGTCAATTTTTTATTTAGTTATAAATTAGCATTTTAGTTTGTGCAAGGAAGATAAATGTTTTATCATATATAACAAAAAGTACGATATATATATATATATATATATATATATATATATAATATCTCTTTAATGAACTATTATAAAAGTAGACCGATCAAATCTTAAATCTTACTTTAACAAGTTTTATATTTTATATTGTTTTAACATCATTTCAAGAAATAAATTTAAGTTTAACTATTGAGAGAGGATAAGGACATTTGTGAAATGTTGTTGGTCATTAGTATACTTTTCAGAACTAGAAGACTTGTTGCATCGATTTACCTGTTTTATATACACAATGATTGCACCAAATCTATCACATTATTTTGTGATTAATGTTTAAAACAAAAAACACTGTTATTTTCTTGAACCAATCAAAGCACACAGTTCCAAACAGAGAATTACAAGCATAATCAAAAACACAAAAGCATCATCATTTGTGTTATGACAAAGTGGATACATAATCAAGGTACTCAACCACACGTTGTCTAGATAGAGATACTGTTAGGGATTCCTCTGAAAGTCAACCCTTCCTCGCTCGAAGGAACGAGCAATGTGTATGGAAGTTGAACTGGTCCACATCGGTTTTTCATGGCTGAATCACTGTTCCTTGCTGTGATTTTTGCTTCAATCTCTGTCAACTTGCTTCCAAACCTTTTGAACGCTTCCAATGCCTTAGAATCAGATGTCCAATTTGGATGATCTCTCTTCCCAAGGTAGATCTCATCAGAAGCATGCCTTGACAATATCTCTATCACTGTCAGATCAATAATGGCCTCACGCTTAGGTGTAATGGTTCTCAAATATGCAGTGTGAGGACTCTTCAGCATCTCATCATATTCTTTGGTTCCTGGCTCAGGAATGAATCTTCTGCTTAAAGTTGGACGGTTCAGGATAAAACCTCCGTAAGGATATTGTCCAAAATTAACAGCTGCATGAAGAGCTGAAGCAGTCCAAATGATAGTAGAACTTGATTGAATAAGCTCTTGACGAGTCGTCATTTTAGGCCACCATTGTTTATCTTTTAAGTCTGCATGACCCTTTTCTACAGCTTCCTTCCACCATGCTTGAAGTTCAGTATCTTGTTGAACTGCCACATCTGTAGGGTAATACAAGGACACATACTCTTCAACCCATATCTTAATAGCATCCCATATTTCAAGTCCATCAACAGCATAAGGGTAGTCCTTTATCACAAGACGAAGGCCATGAGGAGCAGAAGGATCTTCAGTAGCCAATCCTCTACATCAAGCAAAAAGAAAAAAAAAAATGTTACTATTACCCTCTCAGTTTTGCCCTAATTAAAAGGGCACATTTTTGGTTTTTAGTCTCAGTTCATTTTAAAGGTAATTAGTATAAAAATTAGTAAATTTAATCATATTATAGTTTAGTTTATGAAGTAATGTGTATTTAATAAGAATACCTCTTGATGAGATCGGCTGGCAATGATTGTTCAGTGAAAACCCAATTCTTGTAAACAGCTGAAGACATCTCCATAGAATACTTTCCAGGCAAAAATGATTGTTCTATAATGCCATTTGCATTAATCAGGTTTTGTCTAGCAAGTGCATTGATATTTATGGTATCACGATAGTGAGGATAAAGAAGCTTATAAATGGGGTGAATCACACTGAGATTCCTGTTTGTTGCTATTGCAAATGGCTCCATCACTGCATGAGTATTTAACCTGCAACACCAAAAAGGAAGAAAAAGAAAAAAACTTGTCAATAATAAATTCATGTACGCATACACTATATATGTGCTAAATATTGCAAAAGAAGTTCTTACCAATGACTCATGAGCTGATGATAACCAGAGTCATTTACAATTACATAAGCCTTGGCCAATAGCCAAATTGTGCTGTCAACACCATCAATCGCAGGTAACACAACTTTGCTCACAGGACCCAAATTATCTCCACTTGGATGTGGCTTGCTTAATTCGATAGCAAGTGGCTTCAAAGTGCCATCATCTTTCAAGAATAGGATCGTTCTTGTGGCATAAGCTTTTGCAGTAGGTAAACTGTTTATGCTCGTCAAATAAGGAATGAATGCATCTTGGTAATCTAATATGAACAATCTCTTAGCAGCAAGTGCCTGTGTTACACAGAATTTAATTTCAATGATCACTTAGAATCACAAGGAATAGTTGTTTTATAATTCCAAATTAAACTAAGTATAAGAATATAAAAAACTAGTTGTTTTGTATTTATAACATATTAAATAGATTCAAATTGTTCTGTCAGCTGATGTACCCTATCAGTTTCCACTTGACCAATATTATATGTTCCTTGAAAAGTACGTAGTTGTTGGAAATAATGCAGTGGTCATTATTATATATGGCTATAGGTAATAATATTATCATATGGAGCTATGACACATGTATGATGTGTGTGTATATATATATATCATTACCTCTTCCACTGTGACCCCACCCATGTTAATCTCCAACTTTTCTTTTGTTACAGTACTAGTTTGATCACCATAGAGAGTGGGATCTAGCTTGCTTTTTGGAGGGAACTCCTGCAATTTTTAAAATGAAGAAATTGTCCATTAACAAGATAGTGGGGCAATAAAGCACCTAACATTCACTGATTAACCTTGGAAAAATTTACACTTACTTGAAGACAACGAATGACATTTGGGTTTACACCAGCAATCATTTCCCTTGCAAATTCCTCGTCAGTCATCCATGCAGATTTATTCACTGCTCACAAATCATAGATTATAGAATTGATTAACCTTTGTTTAGGTAATTTTGGATTAATTATGTAAGTGATTAATTATGTTTAGATGAAAGTTTGGAAAATACCAAGTTCAAACTAACATAAATTGTGTTGATTAGGATGTTGAATTAAGGTACCTCTGATAACATGAGGTGGTGGAAGCTGAAGGACATTTTCACCATCAGATCGGAAAAGTTCCTTGAAGACTGGTAAGGGACTAATGGCACTAAGTACACCTGTTGGTAGCTTAATTCCACCTTCATACAAATCACGCACTTCTTGAAAGCTATCAAACTCGTTCCATGTGAAATCTGTGTCTACAACGTTTTCGAGTGAAGGTAAGAGTGTCTGAGACAAGGATTTTAAACTATATGAGAGGAAATCTGAGGACTTCAGATGACCGAATTTTTCATCTCTTGGTATATAGAACTCGGCTGCAAGTTTCTCACTTTTAGGATCTGTCAGAGAATCGAACAGCAGAAATATCAGAAAACATTCAGAACACTCACATATTGCATGCCCAAAAGAGCAAACATTCTTAAACTGCAACAAAAAAATCCCTATTGCAGGTCTATATATCATTGCTCCTTATAACATATTTTATAAAAGTATAACAATGATATCTATGTTTTCTTGTGGTTTTGCTTTTACCATTTCTCCTGATAAATCAAATCAAATAAGGTATGCCTCATTGCTCATATTCATATAAAGTCAACTTTTCTCTCTTATCCCTTATCTCTTCTCTTATAAACTAAACAAACAAATCTCTTCCACATTCCTGCTCTTCCAACTAGAATATTGTTTTCTCTTTCTCTCTTCTCACCAAGAACATTATTTTCTATTGAAAAGTATCATAGTTATCCTTTTATTCGTTAAAGAACCACTGTCATTATTTTATCTATTCATTCAAAAATTCCCACCAACTACTTGGTCCCATGTGAGTTTCCTTATTAAAAATGAAAACATGATAAAAGAAAAGGCAAAAAATCTCACCTTTCTTGGTGGGTTTTCTACCAGTTCTAACCCTACGAGGGTAGGGATGGGTGCTGGAGCCTCCAAGCACTGGACGAGCAAGATTTTTATCACTATCTGGGTTGCCCAAATCATTATACACATCATAATCATAGATCCTTTCCCATTCCTTGCGTTCTCCCGTTCCATCTCCTCTTAAAACCTCCAACTCTTCTTTCCTGTACTTAACTAGTGGAGCTGGTGTTGCACTTGTAACATATGTCTGCAACATTTTTCACGAATCGTTTAAAAAATGACTGCAAAATATTGAGCTTAATCTTGCAAAAGTATTACTAACAAAACATTCAAAACAACTGGGTAGCCAGGTTTGGATATTCAGACTTACATTGTTAGCAAAGAAAATACGATCCTTTTTGTAGCTTTTGAAGTTGTAGATCCACGAGTTGCAGACAAACTGAATGCTTCCGTGATTCGGAATGTCATCAAGAGTGACACTGACGAGGAAGAACTCATCATACGTAAAGTTTCTGATGTAAAAAGCTCCCGGAATTCCAAAATTAGCATCCCATTCAAAATTAACAGCGAATGCATCTCGTCTGTCCCCAAACGTTGGTAACGTTGGAATATGCTTCTCTAGATACGTTTCCTTGCCAACTTTCCCGTTTCCATTTGCTACAAATAAAACCAAAAACATGAGTTTCTTTATCCAACAGGAATCTTAAAAAAATCATAGTTGCATAAATATTTATATAAAGCATTGAAAGAAGTGAAAAAAAATGAAGAAAGTATCACGGCAACTTGTTTATATATGGACAAAAAGTCCCATTTATTTAAGTAAAAAATGGAAGAAAAAAAGGTAGAAGAACAAACCATCAGTGGAGGTAGCACTGATCAACTTGAAGGAGACATTACGGGATAAGATGGCAGTTGCAGAATCAACTACTTGTCCTGCTACGTCGCTCACGGCGCCGAATAAACCAGAGACAACACCACCAAGACCTCCGTTCTGCACTGCGTTTAAGTCGTTAGCATCCAACACATTCTTTGGCATCAACACCACAGTGCCCTTTATCTTCTGGCTTTTGTCGAACAGACCAAACATCTTTGCAAGTTCTTGTCGATGATGAGTTTTATCGTAGGTTGTGAATTGTAAGGAAGCAAACTGAGTTATTTATAGATGGAAAGAGATGAAACCTTGAAAAATTCTTTTACTGTCAAGTTGCCAACTTTGATTGATTATTATATGTATGGCTGCTAACTCCATGAGCGATATATATACTTATCAACTCGTTCTTAATGTGTTTTTTATTATATCATATATTGATATTATCCATGTTATTAAATTGTCTGATCTCATTTAACGTTTCTTGTGTCTTTCTGCACTCAAATGATTCATCTGATATCACAAAAATCTTAAGACTATAATCAACGTGGCAGTCAATTATATATTTTATTTGATAGAAATGAAAATATAATTTTAAAACAGTTCTATTTGGATAAAAAATATCCACATACAGCAGAAAGAAATCATAATACTCTGTATAGAGATTGCTTTCCAACACAAAATCTGAAGTGAAAAACCTTGAAATTAGAGGTACGGGAAGCACTATACTGTATATATTAATCACGTACGTACGCTGCTTAATTGTTTAATCTGGACAAAGTCACAACGGTATAATATTGTGTTTTGTATATACACCCATTAATTATTTTATAAAATGCTTCTAACAGGGTGTTTTAAATTGTCAATTACGTTAACAATTTATTAAATTATAGAGTGTCTTTCTTAATTGTCACGGAAATTGTTTGTAATTGAATCTATATTAAACTTTTCAACTATTTTTTTAATATATATTGTTTTATAATGAGTCAAAAATTCAGCTTTTATAGCTAATTGTGACGAAGTATTAACTATAATCATATCAGAAAATTTCTAGACACTTATTTTGATTTTAAAAAATTACTAGTTCCATGATTAAATTAGAATAATTAATTCTACCGATTTAAATAATAAATTAGCTATACCCTTTTCATATGCAAGACCAATAATTCAAATACATATTAACGTGTATTAATATTTGGTGTCCCATGCATGGATATATCTATTGTTATTGTATCTTGTAAGTCGATTATATTGTTTGCTTTTGAACAGTTACATTCTCATTTGAACTTTAACTTAGTTATCAAACGAGGGAAGTGAACGTAGGTTTATAAGTAACAATAACTAACATTTATCAATAAAAAACAAAACAATTTCTAAAATGATATTTAAGTAATTATAATTCAAGTGGATGACACTCTTTTTTGTAAAAGAGTTACAATAACAAGTACTGTATTATTATATTTATTATTTTTTCTGATAAAAATAACATATTTATGTGTATTAGTCACTTAAGATAAATAATAAAATAAATTTTATTTCACTGATATCTAAATTACCATTTTATTAATAAACCATACTAACTTTTTAAAAAATAGTTCAAAAAATGTTAAAGTATATTTAAATAATTTAGCTGTTTGTAGAGTCGACTTAATCATTCTAAACTATGTTAATAAATTTTAATTTTTAATAAATATATATATTTATATTAATGTCACATTAATAGAGTTTGATTAAATGTTGAGCACTAATAAGATTAGTATGGTTAACTTTTTTTTCTTTTTTGTCAATAAAGAATATGAAACACATGGTTTATAATTCATAAAATAAAACGTTATAAAATTTATCTATTTCAATTTATATATATAATATTAATACAACTATTTAAAAGAATAATCATATAATAATAAATATATTTAAAACTACTACGAATAATTATTAAAGGACCAAGAAGATAATTCTCTTGTATCACCGTCATTCACTAGAGATGTTTCAACATTTATTTTTTATTATCTCACACCAATAAGGTGATCATTGCAAAAGAAACAAACATAGACACATGAAAACAACAAAGAAATATGTAAACTAATATAGAAAGAGTTTTTATAAATAATTAAATCATATAAATACACACAAAGTATAAGCTAGTTAAGATAGAAAAAGAAAATATAAATAGCATAACACACTAAATAACATGTTAAACTTCATCGCATCACTTTCACACATTTATACATGAAACCAAATCAAACTTATTCAAATACGTTTCATCGAGTCAGACTAGTGAAACCATGCATTTGTGGTGACAAAAAAAATATTGCTCTACCGAACTGACACACACATGATTAGTCTTATTCACAGTCATAAGAACCCTAAAGCTGCCATCCTTATGACAAGACCTCTTGCCACTCTCACCACCTAATTATCCTCCTTTACATGAGTATGAATGATTAGTAGAGTTCAGGATGACTACATAAAAATCAATCGTCCTTACCTCAATTCACACCCAAGTAAAACACATTCAACGAGATTCCCTCCCTGAAAATTCCCTACAATAAATCCATTCATACTAATATTTCACTTTAAAAAACAAAATACAACATTTACCACACATTAAACATATCATAAGAGACATATGAAAATTTAGTAAAACTTTGATATTTTCACTCAACTAGAATATCTACTCGATTAATAAATAGTGCTTGATAGCACACTCGCCCAACAACCAGATAGCTCCCTCAGCGAGAATATATTGTCAGAGCGGTATAGCGGAATGGTTACAACAAACCAAGAGCGGGGGGAGGGGGAGGTGGTGAATTGGTTTCTTATCGCAAATAGTACCTTTAATAATTTTCTCGTAAAATATAAATTCTTTAACAAAAATTTAAACAAATTAAAGAGTAAGGAAGAGAGAAAATTGTACAAGTGATGTTTATACTGGTTTGAATCATACATATCCTACGTCGAGTTGTTAATCTCAAACGAGAATTAATGCTTCGCTATCACAAACCAACAAACTGTTACAGTCATAAAGAAAATAACACAATTTAAGGTTAGAACACTTCTCTTGTTACCACAAGAGATGAAACTCACTTTTTCTAAAACCCACAAGGGATGAACACCTCCTTTGAATGCTTCACGAAGGATGAACACCTTTTTTGAATCTTCATTAAGGATGAGAAACTTTAAGTCTGCAACAACAATAACACTCAATCACAACTCCCGTGAAAGTTCTCGCTCTATGTCAACACCAAGTTCTCAAAGCCACACAAGCACATGGGTTACACAAATCCTATAACACTTATCACATCACACAACATATAAGAATTTCGAATAAAAGTATTTCGTATTTTAGAATGAGAATCCCTATCCAATTTATAAAAATCTCACTCAAGGATACCTCCAAAAATCCGTTGTCAGCTAATTAACGTGTGATAATCGATTATCCACTTATATGGTAATAGATTATGGATTTAATGAATGCACAACGATAAAAAACTTGGTTAAAAATTCTCATAATTGCTCGTGATAATCAATTATGACAAGTCATAATTAATGATAATAGATTATCTTGAGTATAAAATGAGGTTTTCTTATTCAAAACGAATTTTAACGCAACCTATAAGGCAAACAATACATAAAATCAAAGATAAACTACATCCTATACATAAATCTACTAAATTACAAAAACTTTAACATAAGACAAGTCTTCATGAAGATCTTCTTGCAACAAGAGTACTTGAGACTTGACTTTGAGACATCATCAAAACTTTTTCTCTTAAGCTTTATGCTAACATATATCACTGGAACTTATAGACTTAAATTCTCGCAAAAGTCGCTCAGCGAGTATATTCTTGTCCAAAGACTGTCAAGTGAGTGAACTCTCTAACTTTGGTCTCGCTTAGTGACTACTAAGTCAGTAGCTCTCTGACTTCAACTTTGCCTAGCGAGTATATTCTCGTCCAACGAGTCTGCATAATTTTGAAAAACCTAATTTATGATAATTTATGTCATTCCAACTCTACAAAGCAGTTCAACTACAACCACAAATGCAAGAACATACTAACTATCATATTAATGATTTAATTCATCTCAATTGCAATTTTAACCATATACCAATTTCAAAGTACAATGCATGTAAACTAAATCAATTTAAACTAAACTCAACATATCATATTTCATCAAACAACTCAATTACACAAACCAACGATCATATAAGCATATCATCAGCGATAATGGTGAATGGCTTGAAAGAGAAAAGTGTTTCATTGTTTTTCGTTGGGAAGAGAAGAAGAAACAATATAGGCGTGAGAGAGAAGACAAAGTTTGAAAAATGGAAAGGGTTTTCGTGCTTTGTAGTGAAGACATATTAGATCACTTGTTTCTTTAATCAATTTAAAATACTTTCTAGAGTATTTACAAATTACCATCACGTTTTGAATTAAATTGGTTCTGCTACAATCGATTTTATATCCTATTCTAATATAACCATTTTCCATTAATGCATCCTACCATACACAAGGTTAGTTCGTTATCATCTTAGGCCAAGGTAAAACTCCTAAACTAGGATTTTTTGCTAGTCTTACCACATACTTCATCCTTCTTTACTTGAGTCTTGATGGTTATTACAATGTCAAGATAACTTCCAATACTTAATTCTTATATCAATGCATGTACACTACGAAAATCCAAATATAATCCTTCTTGGATCAATATCAATCATTCTTATTCAAATCACATACACAAATAATTTTCCTAATAACTTATAAGATTACATCAACACACAAAATCAATGAACATAAAGAATTGATTAACTTTATTAATCCCGCTCAGTGAAAGCATTCATTGGCTTAGTGAGTAGTACCTAAAGGTTAACTCGTCCAACAACTATAAGTCTCACCCAACGACATTGGCACTAGAACTCACAAGGATTAAATCACCCAAAATTCACCTAGTGAAGTCCTGTCTTGCCTAGCGAAGTCCTACCGTGCCCAACTAAGTCAGTGAACTCTTTGACTCTAGAGTCACTCAGGAAGAATATCCTTACGCAACGACTACCAAGTCAGTGGACTCTTTAAATTTGGTGTTACCCAATGATGCAACCCCTTGCCTGGTGAGTATGCTTAATTACAAAAAAAATGAAATTATGCAATTATGAAAATCAAGACATGGTAAACTCAATTCAACAACTTCATACACACCATAAACATACCAAATTTTGAATTACAACAGTCCAATTGAGTTCAAATCATTACAATTGCAATATTACTCCTTACTTTACTTCAAAATTCATCTTACAATTAGATAATTTAATTGAAGAACCTAACCCCCAATTCAATAGATCATAGATCATGCTCATCAAACAACTCAATAGCTCAAGCAATGATCGTACAATCACTCAATCATTAATTTGAATATATTTATAACTTAGAAATACTACAATTAGCTTCTCTTACCTGTGAGACCACTCAAGATGCTTAGAGACCCTAAAATGCCTTTTGACGCTTTTACCTACTCTTAGAAACAACACAAATTCAATCAGGATACATAACTAAAAGCACCGATCAACAGAAAATCTTGTAGATGACTCTAAAGACACATGGAGGCAAGATAGACCTACATGCAATAGAAGAACAAATTTAACCTCTAAAGGGGCAGAAAAATAGTTTACTTATATGGAGAAACTGATCGAACATGATTGAAGAGCTCGTTGTGAGAATCACTATCGCTGTCTCCAATCTTCAAACAGAGAAGTAGAGAGTGAAAAAACCTAGAGAAAAGTTATAGAGTTCTAGAAAAGTAGTTTGTAAATAAACATGATTTGCTTTTAAATAATGAAACTTATTTATCAAAATTTTACTGCACTCTAGCGATCTTTAATCTCCAAACAGAAGAATATAGAGTAAGAAAACCTAATGAGAAGTTAACTCTAAAAATATAATTTCCAAAAAGATAGTATACTTTTAAATAATAAAACTTATTTATAAAACTTTTATTTATACTTTAGTGTTTTAATATTAAAATAATCAAGTATGTTTTGAACACACTTAATTCTAAAATATTATTTATATTTATTTCATTTCTCTTTTAAATAATTGCAATATTTTTAGTTTATCACGTAATTTATAAATAATTTTTATTATTTTTTTATTCTTTATTTAGTTTTATTTAAATTTATTTTTCTATTTTCTCTCAAATATTTAGCTTATTCGATTTTCACAAGTTTGTTCAGATTTTAAGGTACTCCGGATTTCAGATCTTAAAATTGACATAAATTAAATAAAAGAAAATATGTATATCCTTTTAATATTGAATATTTAATAATAGTTTTAGCTTTTGAAAAAAAATAATTTAATTAATAATTAAGACATTACACGAAGAGATGAAAATGACACAGAAACACAAAGATAAAGAAAATAAATAAATGTGAATTTTTATATTTAAAAACAAAGACACAAATACACTGAAACCCGCAACTTGATCCGTTATTATAACTCATATTAGATCTTTGATGGGAAATCTTGTACGAATAATCTTTATTATATATTAGTCTATTTCACATTATTATATATAGTCAAATAATAATAATAATAATAATAATAATAATAATAATAATAATAATAATAAACTACTTTTAAAATTGGGATTGTGATTAGAGTCCAAAGACGTATTGACAAACACAGTGGAAATACTATTAAATGAATGGTTGGAAAAATTCAAAGATCGGAGAAAGAATATTTATACTATATTATATGAACTTGTAAAAGAAAAATATTTGTTCTCTTTCTCCTTTTCTTAAAAAAACAAGTTTTTCAAACTTAAGTTTTCAGACAAAATCATCCAATATAGTTTAGTATCTGGGAAAATGTTTTAAAAAATCAAATTAAATACCCTTTCTAATGTTTTTTCTTGACTTTAGATTAGATAAAGTATTTATTTATTAAATTATACAATACATATCAATCTTATTTGTGATAATATCAATTAAAAAAAAACTTACTTGTCAGGAAATATTTCTAAATAAGGTAGCTCACTGATTAGAAAACTCTGGCCCACAGATTAGAAGTCACGTGCAAAGCAAGGATAACCATTCATTAAATAATCTAGTCGTAAGAAACTATTTTTTAATGCTAACAACCAATTTCTTAGTAAGTTCCATCATATCACATATTTTAAATTTCTTAAAATTTTTATTTTATTTAATTCAATTCCAATCAAACTAATAGCATGTTATTAATGTTTGTACAAAGAAAGAAAACAAAGGATTATAATATGTAAAAGAAATAAGAGAAAAAAATAAAAGTATATAGTGATTTATATATATATATTTATTTTTTTTTCTGCCAAAATGATCTACCAACCCATGCACTATTGGCATACTGATAAAGGTAGAGCAATATTTTATCACCTCGTGGGTTTATATCTTCTTAAATATAGTCACATCTTTGAAGGAAAGAGACTTCAAGTTTATAATAAGCAATGCCACCATGATTGTGAATGTATATTATTTTATAATTTAATCATATCAGCGTAAACCTTTTTACAATCTTATTTAACTATGCATTATTATAAAGAGACAAACATTAATTTTTTAATTAATTTACTTTATAAATTTTATCCAAGTAAGGTGTGCTAAAATAACGAGTTTTTTTAATGTTACCAATATGAACCTGAGTGTCTGACATTTCAGAAAACGTCATGGTAGAGATTAAGAAGTCTTTAAAATGTAATGGCTTTTTCTAATAAAATAATTAAAGAGAAAGAAGAAAGGAATATAGGAATGAGTTATATAAAAAGTAAAAGAGAAATCATACTTTCACAAACAACACTATTATTTCTTATTTTTTGCTTTTTTTTAATAAAAAATAATTTAATATATATAATTTTTTTACATTCGTATGATACACATAAGTTTTTTCCTTTGGTTTGACACTATTTTCTTTTATCCTTTTCTTTCTATAAAAAATATACAAATTTACTTTTTTTAAGATAATTTTATATTTAGATTATCTCTAAAATGAAGGTAAAAGTATATATCATCCTACGATTATTCAAATTAAAATATGATATTCATGATAATAACACTAGAATGATACAACTCAGGCCAAATAACTAGATTTCCATTGATAAAAGGAAATCTGCGCCTGTTTATTAGGGTACAAAAGCTGCAAGAAAACAAACCCTACTTAAAGAAGCACACAAACAAGAGGCATGCATGGCATGCTTCTGTTATTGAAAGGTAAAAGCACACACAGAGAGAGAGGCATGCATGTAATGCATCTGTTATTGAAAGGTAAAAGAACAACACAGAAGGAAACCACCATGCGTTTAGATAGAGACACTGTTAGGGATTCCTCTGAAAGTCATCCCCGGTTCACTCGTAGGAAGAAGCACAGTATAAGGCAATTTGATTGGTCCGGTTCGGTTTCTGAGTTCTTGGTTGTTGTTCCTGTCCGAGATTTCTTTCTCAATTTTTGCTAGGTTTTCTGTAAATTCTTGAAATATTTCTTTTGCATGTTGATCAGCAGTCCAATTCAGACTGTTCCTTTGTCCAAGATATACCTCGTCCGTAGCATGCGTTGATAGTAGCTCCATCACTGTAAGATCCATAACAGTCTGGTACTTTGGAGTAATTGTTTTCAGAAAAGCTTCTTGAGGATTCTTGCTCATCTCATCATACTCTTGAGTTCCTGGTTTTGGAATCCATCTTCGGCTTTGTGTAGGACGGTTCATGATATAACCTCCATAAGGATACTGTCCAAAATTAACAGCGGCATGAAGAGCTGAAGCAATCCATATAATGGTAGTGCAAATCTCCACCAGATCATTAGAAGTATGCATTTTAGGCCATAGATCTGCTTTTAAGTCACCATGACCCTTCTTCACAGCTTCCTTCCACCATGCTTGCAATTCAGTATCTCTTTGAACTGCCCCCTCTTCTGAATAGTACAGAAACACATACTCCTGTACCCAATTCTTAGTAGCATTCCATATTTCTAGTCCATCAACAGCATAAGGATAGTCCTCTATCGCAAGGCTAAGGCCATGAGGGGCAGTGATATCCTCGACCGCCAACCCTCTAAATCAACCAAAAGAAAAAAAAAAAGGAGTTATTTTGATAACAAGGCCATATTGACACATTGATCTTTCTAATTTAATATGGTTATTTTACCTTTTGATGAGATCCTTTGGTAAAGCTTGGTCAGTGAAAACCCAATTCTTGTATACAGCAGAAGTCATCTCCATTGAATACGGTCCAGGCAAAAAAGATTGCTCTATAACGCTACCCGCATTAATTAGGGATTTCCTGGCAAGTGAATTGATATTTATGGTGTCACGGAAGTGAGGATGAAGGAGTTTATAAATGGGGTGAAGTACACTGAGATTCCTGTGTGTTGCTATGGAAAATGGCTCCATCACTGCATGAGTATGTAACCTGTGACAGGCAACAGAAAAGTTACGAGATAAAATTTCATACTACATGTTTGCATATGTATATGTGTAGGATGTAAAAGAGTTCGAGCACCAAGTACTCCTTTTAATAAATAGATTATTTATTGTTGATCTTGCATATGTATGTTGGTATATACCAGTGGCTAATGACTTGATGATAGTTGGTGTCATTTACAGTAACATGAGCTTTGGCCAGTTGCCAAATTGTACTTTCAACACCTTTGTCTGCAGGCAGCACCACTGTAGTCTCGACATTCGGATGATCACATGGACATTGATGTGGCTTGCTTAATTCAATAGCAAGTGGTTTCAATGTCCCATCATCTTTCAAGAACAAGAATGTCCTGGTCGCATAAGCCTTTGCAGAAGGAAGCTCATTTATCTTCGTCAAATACGCCATGAATGCGTCATAGTAATCCAATATGAACAATCTCCTATCAGCAAATGCCTGTTCCACAAATTTAAGTTCAGTGATCACTTTGTTAATATCATATACCTTTGAATCACAAACAGTATCACTTCATATCCCTTTATATAGGAAAGAATAATTTCATATCCAAGTATTTAGAGGAAGTGTTGAACTTTGTATTTCTATGATATCAAATTGTTTCTGCTTACTTCATATATATTATTACCTCATCTACTTTGACCCCATTCATGTTACTCTCCAGAGTTTCTTTTGTTACTGTACTTTGTTGAACACAGTTGCATGATGTGTTCCTTGGCAATGCGAGCTCCTCCTTCTGCCATTAATAAAGATGTCCGATAATCAGAAAGAAAGGCCATGACAATAGAATAATTCAGCATATAAAAGATCTCTGTATATTAAAGATAAAACTAATATCTGCACTTACTTTAAGGAGGCGAATTACAGCAGGGTTTACACCGGCAATCATCTCTCTTGCAAACTCTTCATCAGTCATCCATGCAAACTTGCTTTCTATAGAAAATTATAACAAAGAAAAAACAATTTACAAGGGATGTAATGTTTGGAAGTAGTTACGCCGGAGTGCCAAGTGAACTAGTTACCTTTAATTACAGCGGGTAGTGGGAAGTCAATGACAGTCGGAATACCGTTGCCAGTGATAACACTCGGCGTACCGTTGGCAGTGATAGACAGAGGCAGATGAACTCCACCTTCATACATTTTATCCACTTCTTCGAAGCCAGTAAATTCATTTGATGTGATCTTTAAATATAAAGAAAGGAGCAAAGGTTCGACTCTTCCAGCTAAATTTGTCCTTCCTAATGAAAGGAATTCTACAGTCTTCTCCTGACTGAAATCTTCATCTCTTGGCACATAATAATTAACCTCGCCTGGTACCTCGTATTCTTCACCTGTCAAGACATAAATTAAGCATATATAGAGACACTTTTATCATCAACAATTCAAATGTAACTCACCATTTTTGTTATTGTGGATGAGGTTTCTCCCAGTCCTAAGCCTACGAGGGTAGGGATATTTGAGACCTCCAAGAACTGGGTGATCTTGTGGTCCATCGCTTTCAAGAAAGCCCAGATCATTATAGACATCATAATCATAAATCCTATCCCATTTCTCACGCTTTCCTTTTCCATCTCCCCTTAAATTCTTCAACTCTTCTTCTCTGTACGCTTTTAATTGCTCCGGTGTCTTACCAGGAAGATATGGCTGCAATGCATATTTTTTTATAAATATATAGTTTTCTCATGTAAATTTTAAAAATGGAAATAACAAACATCGTGATTTGACTTACAATGTTGGCAAAGAAAATGCGATCCGTTTTGTAAAACTTATGGTTGTAAACCCAGGAGTTACAGTCAAAGTGAATATAGTTCTGGTTGTGGTTATGGTCGTGCTCATTTCTTTGAGTTGGATATTCAAGAGTCACACTAACAAGTAAAAACTCGTTATCCATTAGGCTTTTTACGTAAAATGCTCCTGGAATTCCCATTTCTTTATCATCCCATTCAAAATAAATATCAAATTCCTCCGCTCTCTCTCCCCATGTTCGTAACACAGAAATATTGTTTTCCAGATAGGTTTCCTTTCCAACTTTCCCAGCCGAAACTAAAACTGCAAATGAAAACAAATCAAAATCCAACAATAACCAGAAAAAGTACAAGTTCAAGGAATGCAGAGATTCTTTTTGCAGTATCATTTGCAGTAAGTATCGTTTGAACGATTGATTATGAAAAAACGTTTATACTGATAATACATATATAGTGTGAAACAGAAAAGAAAAAGACAAGAAAGAAGAAACACTGACGATTGTTTGAGTTGGTACGACTGATCAACTTGAAAGAAACAGATTTAATGATATCAAGTTGGGGTGATGAGTCAATGATGGTTTTGCCAGTGGCAAGGAGACCCTGGACAGTGGTGGTCATGGTTTGAACAACATTTTTCCGGATCAATACCACCCTCCCCTTCACCAACTTCTTCTTTTCCACTATTCTTAGACTCATTGCTATAGCAAGGATATATAATTTCTGTGCTTGATATCTGAGAGTTGTGAGGTCTGACGAAGCAATGTAATCTCGGGTATTTATACACGAAACTATGTGAAGAATTAACGAATAAACCAACCCAGTTGGAAAAATCTCAAGAATAAATACAAGTTTCATTAATCCTCTACTGTGAACAAAAACATGAAAGTCAGATGGAAAAACACCAAAAATCTTTATCCCTCGAAAATATTTGTGTGAATATGAGGTGTTTCCACGTTAAACTTATGTGATAACTATTCTATTGAAATGAAGTTAAAAATAGATTCCTATATATCCCATCAAAGGTGTGTCTTGTTATTAAAGCTGTCAATTTTTTTTATTGGGAAATGATATTTTAACAACTATTTTGATATTTCACACGTAGTTGGATGATTTCAAATTAAAAAAACTGAGACAAAAATATATTTGAAAAGAAAAAACCAAAGTTTTTTTTTTAATTTAAAATCGTCCAACCATATTTTGACACATGTACAGTGTCAAAATGATGTCAAAAAAATTAATGTTAAAATATTTTTTTTTTTCAAATAGGCCAAGCCTCTCATAAAATTAGACCCCACTTTTTTAGCCCACTCTACCATTTTTTCAAAGCCTTCGACCTCACTAGGCCCATTAGATGGGTTGACGATGAAGTAGTAGGGTCGGGGTCAGCCCTCATCCTTAAAACTATGGTCCTGCACAGAAACTTTTCATCTCTCTTTCCTTATCATCAATAAAACTCTAATTAAATATTATTTTCATTCTTTGTCTTTTCATCCTTTTAATATTTCTTTTATTATCTTCTTTTAAACTTAATATAAAAGAAAACATTACTGATATATTATTTGTTTTCATAAAAAAAGGACATATAATAAAAGAGACATATTGTTGAAGTATAAATTATTTTATATATGGATAGATAATATTAGGATAAAATATTACTGATATATTTTTTTCAAAATATATGGAATATGTAAAAAATAATAATAAGGGTTGATTTAATTTTAATTTTAATACTTTTATTTTTCAAAATTAAAAATTTTAAAAATTTAATTAAAAATTATGAGACTAAATGTAACATCCCAATAAATATAACAAAAGATATAATTTATTGTAGAAGTTAACATAAATAATAAGAGAGAACAGTGATGAATAAGCAAGTAAGGAGAAAAGAATATGAAATTTCATATAGAATTAAAACCGTACACTCAAGAGTTTGATATAATTTTACAAGCTAAGACCGAACGGTCCTGAAAATAGCTCAAGACCGAACGAAAATACAAAAGAGGAAAATAATACGGACCAGACGGTCCTACACTGCCTTCGAGCCGAACGGCCGGTGAGACTTCCTCCAAGACTGCTACAAGATCACCCTCTGCTCACATCCATTGGATGATCATTGCAGTGAAGAGAACAGCCGAACGGTTAAACCGAACGACACATGGACAAGACAGAAAATATAAGGGTAAGCTTATGCAATTTAATTAATCCAACTCACATACAATTTTATCATCAAAGTAATATAATCACCATAAGATTTCAATCATTTAATCATCATATAAGAATAACAATAAAACCGAACGTATACATCACTTAATTCATCTCACACAATAAACCGAACGTATAAATCATTAAGACCGACCACTATGACTCTGTCCGGACTGTAAGAATATGTAGCTATGGTCGTCCCTGCACCCGTGGGTGGTAACCTGGAATTCAACCATCAGAGTTACCGCGGCATGGAAAACCCTTGAGCCTGCCACACGAGGTTAGCCCGTTAAAACACCTTAGGTCAAGGTCGTACACACCGCCCAGGCTAGAGCCTCCTGCCATTCTCACCACATGGCCACTCGCGCCAGTGAGCATTAGAATATCAGGATGGACAGACCAATTCAAAGCTGACCATATTCTTACTTTACCAACCAATCAATACAAACTCATTCATCCTTTACATCTTTTATTTTAGACGACACGGATACAAAAATGATACAACAGTGATGAGGAGACCGAGTATCAAAGTAGTTCAACAAATTATCGGACGGTCAGAGACCGAATAAGAGCTGAAACAAACCAGAAATTCTAACGAGTGACCGCAGGGTCTGGTAGAGAAGAAAAGGATTAATAAGCAACTCAACAATGAAAAACTAAGTCAGAGTAGCTGATAGAAACCGGACGGAAAGTCCATAGAATTCCACAATGGAACAAATAGGATTTACTCATTGAGAACCGGACGTTTAACAATAAAAGAGTTCTCTTCAATACAGCGAGCGTCAGTACAAGACCGAACACTCTGTGAGAAATCAAGTGTCAGTGTAATACCGAACACCTTTCAGATAAATGATACTATAAACCGGACGTTTTTCCCAAAAGAATAGGTAACATCAAACCGAGTACTTAGTCTATGACCAAATACTCAAACATAATATCATATATGCAAAACCGAACGCTTGGTTTATGACGAACGTTCTAAAAATGAATAATAATAATATAAAACTGAATACTTCAGAAATTTAGTGTCAGTCCAATACCAAACACTTGTATGACCAAACGTATAGTTTATGACCGAACGTTCTTAAATTCAATTATTGGTATAATACCTAGCACTTTTAAATAAACATTATCAATATAAACTGAACGCTCAGTGTATGACTGAACGTTCTAAATAGTTAAATGGGAGACCGAATATTTCTCAGACCGAGCACTCGATTTACGACCGAGTGCTATCAATAATCATTATCAATAGAAAAACGAACGTTCAGTGTGAACGAACGCTACTATAGTAAACACAGTTAACATGAGACTATGTAATCAGTCTATGACCGAATACATTAAAGCCGAACACTCAGTATAAGACCGAGCGTTCTGTAATGGATAGATCATTACGACTGACTAAGCAAGGCAATTAAGTTTCTATACAATAGTATAAGACCGATCGTTTTAGGGAAACCGAACAGTCTTAATGACCCTTCGATTACAGATTTACATTTTACTATGTTTTATAACTTTATGACATATTTCATACCAAAATCAATCATGCATTTCTCAACAACAATATCATATATTCAGCAGCATAGACTCACCAAATCATGCATACACATTAATCATAATTAAATTTATAAGCTTCCCTTACCTCTAACTCCAGCTAATTCTTCTAGGTCTTTAAGCAAATGTCTAAGACTCCCAAAAGTCCCAAGGACGTCCAACTGAGAATCCGATCGGTGCAAGTGAAAGGGCTTGGCACCGAGAAGAATTTATCTGAAAGAAGGTTGATGATCGGAGGGGAGGAAGTGGCCGGAACTTTAGAGAGAAGGTGGAGATTTCTAGAGAGAAGGAGGAGAAAATGGTGGGTTTTCTGGAGATGGAAGATGAAGAGTTTGCATCCAGAAGAAAAATGGTGCCAACTTCTAAAATTCTCCTTTAAATACTACCTCCCACAAAACCGGACGGTCCAATCGTTGCCGGCCACCTGTCTTCCACTCTCCGAGCTCTATAGCCCTTGAGTTGCCACGTGTTTTCCACTTTCTGCACTCCCACAACTCCTCTGCTACCGCACGGTTCCCAATGGAGAGAATTAAATAGAGCTGACAGCTTTGTCTCCCACTCACCACGGGAGAACAGACGGCCGACATGTGTGAGAGCGAACGGCTGACATCTGTACTCCACTAAGGAGGGTATTAAATGGGGTGTGACACTAAATACGAAAAAAAAACTACCATTTTTAATATATATATATATATATATATATATATATATATATATATATATATATATATATATATATATATATATATATATATATATATATATCATGTTTTTATTTATGTAACATTTATCCTATATTTGTACATACGTCTGGTTATGCTATCTATCGCGTTTCGTGTTACTTTCTTTAGTATAAAATAAATTAGAGACACTAACTTTAATCATAAAGCTTTTCTGAAATAATAGTGGATGAAGGGGTGATAAGAAAATAGAAGTTAAACCTTAAAATTGAAATTTAGTCGTTACTGAAATAAATATCCACCTGTAGAAGGAATGACGTTAGGAAATTATTGTTGAAGGTCAGAAATACAAAAGAAAAATTATTAAAACTAATACAACAGTAAAGGCTATTGATTATAAGATATTTATAAGATATTTATAAGATATTATTTAAAGTAAATTTAAATTAAAATAAAGAAAAACTACAACAAAAAAGTAATCATAATAATTATGTTTATAATATCAATGAATTAACTTTTTTTTCATTATATTAATTTTTATTTGATTACGATGAAGGAAATTTTTTGAGTTATTTTCATTAGTAGATTATTTGTAAAACCTGAAGCCCAGATGTGTTTTTAAATAAAAATTAATAAATATTTTAATTTAATTACAAAAAGTATATATATATATATATATATTACAATTTTATTGAAATAATTTTTGTTTGCTTTATGATTATTTTTTTATTATAAACAATTATTTTAATTTTAAAAGTAGTTAAATTTTAAAAAGTTAAATTGAAAAATATTAAATTTAAATAAGTAAAATCAATAAAATAATTATTTTAATTTTGAAAAAATATAACAGTAATGTTTACATAAATATAAATACACTAACAACAACTTATCTATCTATTTTAATTATTTTATAAATGAAAAGTCCATGGATTGATCCTAATCCATAGGACTTTCATAGTATTTGACTTTGTGGATTTTTTTAATAAGAGAAGTTTTTTGTCCTGAAGCATCTTTTCGCCCCAATCCACATGGGCTAGGGCCTAATCCCGGCTTATATTGGCCTATTTGACAGGTTTACTTGTTCTTCTCTCATTCGTACATTGGCCTATTTGACAGGTTTACTTGTTCTTCTCTCATTCGTTTCCTGCAATCTCATTTTTCTTGAACTAGTTTTTTCAGAAATAACCCTTTCAAGAGTGTGAAGTTGCATGTGTGCATAACATGCATAACATATAGTGAATTCAAAAATCGTGTGCACCGAGACAAAAAGAAACCAATTTGGATAGGTTACTATCTATAAATAAAAGAAAAATATTTTTTCACACATCTAAATTTTTTATATTTATTTGACATTATCCTTACTTACTTTTTACTTTTTTTTTTTGAAAATAATATAAAGGTTTACATTTTTATAACTATTTTACCCTTGTATTCTGTGTCAAAATGAATGTAAAAATATATCATGTTACCATTACTCTAAATTAAAACATACCTGTTATTTATTAAAACATGATTTTATATAATTTTTTAAATTTAATATATTGCAAGAGATTTCACCTTAAATCATACACTTACTAGAAATTATCACATCCCTCTTTCAAATTTCAAATATATATATATATGGGTTTGCTAACTTGCGTACACCTGTTTTTCAGTTGGTACATTTTAGCAATGTGTACCGGAATTTAGTAGACAAAAATATCCTAATATATCATGGATTCTAAGTTTTAAGGTTAAGGGTATTTTAATAATTTTCATTTTCAAAACTTAAAAAACAAAAAAAAAAACCCCAAACTCTTGCTCACCTCCCTCATTCCTCTCAACCCTTTCTCTTTCATCTCTCTCAGTCCAACATTTCCTCTGTCATCGTTATTGTAGCTCAGAAACACTCACTTTTAAACAATTTCTTACAAAAAAATAATAATTTTATAATAAGTTTTCATTTCATAATTTTTGTCTTATATAATTTTATCTAATTTTCACAAGCATAATGACATCTAAAGGAATTGATAATTGGTCTGTAAAAAATCAAAAACACTCACTATTAAACAATTTCTTACAAAAAATGATTTTATAATGAGTTTTCAACCCTTTCTCTTTCATCTCTCTCACTCCAACATTTTCTCTGTCATCGCTATTGTAGCTCCAATTGAAAAAATCAGAAACACTCACTTTTAAACAATTTCTTACAAAAAAAAATGATTTTATAATAAATTTTGATTTCATAATTTTTGTCTTATCTAATTTAACTAATTTTCACAAGCATAATGACATCTAAAGGAATTGGTAATTGGCCTGGAAAAAATAAAAAACACTCAGTGTTAAACAATTTCTTACAAAAAATGATTTTGTATTGATTTTTCATTTTATAATTTTTGTCTTATCTAATTTTCATAAGCATAATGACATTTGAAGGAATTGGTAATTGACCTGAAAGTTTTTTTTTAGAGATGATGATTCAAGATTCGCAGAGGATGAAATTAGAGAGGTTAGTGAAGATGGTGAAATTGAAGAGATCTTGAATGAACATTTTCTTGAAGGCGAATATGCTAATCACTTTATATATATATATATATATATATATATATATATATATATATATATATATATGCAATTATATTATAAAAAAATCAATTATATAATAAGTAACTAGGAAAATCGCTTACGTTTATTACTTTTTAGTTTTATTGCATTAAAATTATTAGATCAAGTAATATTTTATTATAGATTTTAAAATGATTTAGTTGCATGGTTCATTCTAAAATCTAAAATTTTAGAAAGTTATATTTAATTTGCAATTATCTAAGATTTTGGAAGAAAGGTTGGGAAGTGTCATATTGTTTTCCTTAATTACCGGAATCGAGTTTTGGTAGACAATTTTATTCATTGTTTGTTTTGAGTGGAACCTAACATGCTAATAAAATTTATAATTGATTTTGGTAATTTTCTAGTTCGATGACATTTATAATTGTTGTGACGAGTGCAACCTTCTTCTTCGAGTAATTGTAACTTTTATATATTTATTGAAAATTTAAGAATAAGTCTAAGTTTTACATTGAATAAAAAATAAAAGGTTTAAATTTTTTTTGGTCCCTAAGTTAAAAGTTGGTGTTCAGATTAGTCCCCTGTTTTAAAAATTTAAACGTTTGGTTCCCATGATGTGCAAAATGTATCAAATCAGTTCTATTCGTTAACGGCTTTTCATTAATAACTTTCATGCTTCAAGAATTATTGATTTGTAGCCTTCCATAGTAATTGTCTCAGGTTTATGCCAGTAAATTTCTTCTTAAAATTTAACAGATAGGACTAATTTGATACATTTTGCACATCATAGGAACCAAAGGTTTACATTTTTAAAAAGAATGACTAAACTGAACACCAACTTTTAACTTAGGGATAAAAAAAGATTTAAACCAAAATAAAAAAGTTAAATACCGTATAATAATAAAAAATATAAATGTATTGTTTTAAAATTTTGAGTTTAAGGTAATGTTAATTTCTTATGTGTGGATTAAACTTATACATCATTGGTATTATATCTAAACTTTTGCGTGAACTATATTTTGAGTTTAAAATTGCTTTCATAACTCTTCACATCTCGTTCTTGCCCTCAATTTTCATTTTCCAAATAATGCAATATTAAATAACCTTAGGTTTTTAACTCCTAATCCTCCAAACTCTTTTGGTTTGCAAATATTATTCCACTTAATCCATGTAATATATAGTTTCACTAGTCATCAAAACACTAGTCTTTGTCCTCCAAAAATGCAGATTAGGTATGATTAATTGTTATGTAAAACCAATTTCAACCTTAGAGAAAAGCATTTAGATATGATTTTGTAAAGGCATCCTATTAGCTATTCTAGTGATATTTGTTGTTTGTTGGACATATTGTTTTATATACCTCGATGCGAGGGATATGTGTTGGAAGTCCCACATCGAATAAGACCAATTTAGAATATATATATATATATATATATATATATATATATATATATATATATATATATATATATATTAGTGCCTTTAAAATCCCCTTTGATTATTTTCCATAAATAATAATGCAATATTAAATTTAAAATTTAAATCTTGTTTCAAGGTTGTAAATGGTCTAAGGCCCCAATCTACATGTGAAGTCATTAAATCCTTTGGAAGTTGAAGTCATTAAATCCTTTGGAAGTTTCATATTATCTATTTTGGCGTTGTTAGGAATGTTGAAGTCATTAAATCCTTTAGAAATTTCATATTATCTATTTTGGCGTTGTTAGGAATGTTGAAGTCATTAAATCCTTTGGAAGTTTCATATTATCTATTTTGGCGTTGTTAGGAATGTTGAAGTCATTAAATCCTTTGGAAGTTTCATATTATCTATTTTGGCGTTGTTAGGAATGTTGAAGTTATATTCATACAAATAATACAATTGTATGTAATAATTATTTTTAAATGACAATTCATATAACTTTTTTTTTCTTGTAAAGAATATGTTATTATATCTTATTAAATAAGAAAAAAAAGTTACCTATTAAAAAATGAAATTCTTTAAATGAAAAGTAACACTAAAAATAAATAAAAATATATTTCTTTTACTTTTAATTTTAAGATTAAATATATTTTTAGTCTTTAAATATTTAATTGAAATTGAAATTTGTCTTAATATTTTAACTTAATTGTATTAATTTACTTTTTACGAGACAAACATGTTCATTGTAATATTTAAGACTTTTATATTGTTTAATATATTTGAGTTCAAATGTGAAACACTGTTTAATAAATTAAAAAAAATTAACCTTGTTAACAAATTATATATATTTTTTAAAGTTTGAAAATTGAAATATACGAAATTTGTGATTTGTAATAGGTATAAATTTTAATTTTACACCAAAATTTAAAAAATAAAATCATATTTAACCTTTAATTTTATATTTATAAATATCTAAAACACGGTTTAACAAATTAAAAAAAAAATTAACTGAGGTTAAAAAGTTTATATTGATTCCTTATAAAATTGGAGAATAAAAATATATCAAATTTATAATTTGTGATAGATATAAATTTTAGTTTAAATCAAAATTTAGAAACTAAAATTATATTTAATCCTTAATTTTATATTTTTAAATTATCAACATTCTTAATTTGACTTTTAACAATAGGAAAAATCTTGTGTTCCTTTAATATAAAAAGAGTGAACTAATTTTTAATATCATTGACTTTAAAAAATACTTTTTTTATTTACTAGTAAAATTATTCTTAAAAAATTGTGTTTTGATAGGAATACACGAGGAACAAATGATGTCTGCTACTACTTCATTACTAACAAAATAACAATTAATTTCAATATGTTTGTTCAGCTACTACTTCATTACTAGCAAAATAACAATTAATTTTAATTTGTTTTGTTCTTTAATGAAAAATAAGATATTAAATTATATGTAATGTTTATTGACTATCACATTATAATCATATTTTTTATAATTAGTAACCCCAAATCATTAAGTAACTATTTGAATAATTTTAACTCACATGTAATTGTCATCGTATATTAACTTCTACACAAGAATGAGAGACAATTGATTATTTTAATTTTCCAGGATACTTAGTGTCACCAAGCCAGTCAAATAACATCTTGTAAGTAGAGAACTCGTCCAATCTGAATCACACTATCCTTATAGTTTTAATTTACTATCCATTTGTAACAAAATACTTTGCTTTATATGTTTCTTCATATAAGTAATAACTTTTAAGGTTGTCTTCCATGGTGAATCACACTATCCTTATAGTTTTAATTTACTATCCATTTGGGAAAATTTGCCTTCCATTAAAAAAAGTCTTTGATCCATGGTGATATTAATAAATAATCGTAAAAAAATTGTAATGCTGAAAAACTTATTATTTTTCAATAATAGAATTTTTGTTTGATTTTTGTTAATTGTTATCCCTGTTTTTATTAATTTTTTGAAAACTTGGAATTCGACTATCTTGGAACCAACTTTTTACCTGAGTGAGTTTTTGGGTATTCAATGGAACTGTTAATAATTAAGAATTTTATTCTGAGAATTAAATTCTGAATTAGATTTCTCCGTCACAATTAACAATTGAAAAATGAAGTTTTTCAGAAACTAAATTTCAGCTATTTTTTCGATCTATGATATTACTTTATGTTACGAATTTGACTCTATAAATATCAAAGACTTAATACCGCTTTTGGTCCCTAGTTTGAGGGTTGTGTTCAATATGGTCCTGGTTTTCTTTTTCGCGTAACAATTGATCCCACCTTTTGAAAAAACAGTTCAATTGACTCCTTTTTTGTTACGGCGTCAATTATCTAACAGTGTCGGTGCCCTCCTGGATAAAAATTACCAACGTGGCCAGATAATGTGACTGCGTGGCACAATGGTTAAAATTGGTACATCAACTAAGTTAAAATTGTGACAATTGACAGGTTTAAAAGGAAGTTGGGGGTTAAGATTTCTAAGAAGATAGATGGCTTCTTCCCAAGGGTGCTCTTCTTGTTCTAATAGATGGGACAAAGGTTCTTCGCAACATTAAAACCTGATATGCAGATAATCAAGACCAAATGGGAGAAGAACTTACAAAGTATCATAAGGCAAACCAACGAGAACACTAAGAGAACCAGTCAACTGGGTTTTTCTGCAAGAAACTACTAAAGAATTTCATAAGCCTTAACTTAACATTTACTACAAATCACTATCAGTCCATCAATTAAAATATCAACCAACATACAGAGAAGATTGGGCAGTGAACCAAATGAAGGAGGAAGATCCCCCGAGAAGTATTCCATCATAAAACTATTATTAGTAAGTCCATAATATCCAATCAACCAATTGACAATATAAGGTTTTTGTATGAAACTGTTCCTCTTTATCTACTTCTATCAGATTTTCGGTAGAGCATAGACTCTATATTAGTGCGATAAATTGATTTGCATTCTGATATATAATACTAAAAGTATGAGTCAAGTATAAAGTCAATTTATGAGCATGCTTTAAGGCTAAATCCAAAACTCAAAAAATTATCACGAATTCATAAACAATGTGACAATATTCATAAATATATATTATCACCAATTCACAAAATTGACAGAACATAGACACTTATTTCAGTTACGCTTTTCAATTCGCAATGCAAAGACACCCCAATTTCAACTTCGATCTTCACCAGAATGCTTACTCCCAAATTGCGACTTTGAATGGAACCCTAATCTCCTCTCTTTCTTTAACCCCTCTGTTAAACCTGTTGCAAAGCTCTTCCACGTGTTGAAATTTATTTTTCCCAATTTATAATTTACACGTCAATAAACCTCATACTGCCACGTTAGTAATCTTTATCCAGGAGACACCAGCACCGTTAGATAATTGACGCCGTAACAAAAAATGAGTCAATTGAACTGTTTTTTCAAAAAATGGGATCAATTGTTACGTGAAAAAAAAGGTAGGACTATATTGAACACAATCCCCCAAACTAGGGACCAAAAGCGGTATTAAGCCAATATCAAATTGTCTAACATAAACAATTATCAAATTTATTATGGTAAATAGTGTTGAAAAATATTTATTTGCGAAATTTATATTTGAAACGAGTTTACTAAGAGAAAACGAAAAAAAAAATGTGAAATACAGAAAAAAAAAAGAATTATTATTAATAGTTTGCAATTTATTAGCTTCTACATAGATTTTATTATAAAATTTAATTGTTTTAAAATATATAATAAGTCTCATAAAAAAAATTATTTTATTATATTGGAAATTAATATATATGATTGATTAATTTGGAAGGAGTTCGCTTGTCGTTATATGTGGAAACTTCTCGGCAAAATTACAATATTACAATATTTAATTTTGTTACACTGAAAGATATGGCTGAGAGTGACAATATGGTCAATGTCCTATTCTGAAAAGGAATATTCAACGGGTTAGGCATTTAAAATAATATTTGAGAAGTAGTATAAATTAATTTTTTTTTACAATATTATAGAATTATTGAAATGTATATACTTATTTTTTGATGAATGTATATTTATATTTATATTATTTTCTTTTTACTATTATGTTATTATAATACATTTATCTCATTTAAAATATTTCAATTTTAAATATAATAAAAACAAAAAATAAATATAAAATAAGTATATAAGATAAAGATATCTTTTATACACTATTGTGTATCATAATAAAAATTTTAAAAGGAATAATAATATATTAACTCGTGTTGGAAATCCAAAGATAATTTTACCACTCGTAAAGAGATAAAAAGAATTAAAAACTAAATCTCATATTTTAAAATTTTGAATAAGAAGAAATATAATCTTTTATATAAATTATACTCATATATTAATCTTCTCTTTTATCGTATTTAAAAAACTGTTAACTAGTGGAAGTTATTTTTTTTCAATTTGTAGGGTTTTTATTCTTCACAAATCTGATTAATGAAGTTTTTTCAAAATTTCATAATTAGAGTCGCCACAATCTATTTGTGGGAGTTTTTCATAACTTTTGGTATTAAATTTATATTACCAAGGATTTTTTTGGAGAGTGTTAACCTCTTTTATTAATGAATATTATTTTGTAGAGGTTTGAAACCTCTTTTATTTATAATTATTCACTTATATTCATAATTTTGTAATTTAATCAAATCTATTTTTTATAATAAAAAATAAATAAAATATAAAAAATTTAAAATACACAAAAAAATAATCAAAATTAATTTTATTGATGATTTAAAATAAAATACATTCATTCACCAGTAAAAATACAATTTGATTCCAACAGCATGTCCAATAAATCATTGTTTGTCGGCTTCACCAGTTCGGAGAATTTCTTTGAGCAGCTCTACAGGGATTTTACCTCTAACATTCTTAAGTATACCTTCAGGCACCATGATCTTAAACACATCTTCAAAGCTATCAAACTCATCAGGGTGTTGTCAAATAGAGATTCCAGCTCAGGTTTGATAACTTGAACTATGGAGACTTCAATGCACTAGCAAGAAAGTCTGACAATTTCAAGTGCCCAAATCTTTCATCCCTTGGAACATAGATGTCCAAGCTCATGGCCAAATTCAATCTATTCTCACTCTCGACATCTGCTAAAATAACAACACCATAAAAATTTTGATCTTGTGAAGCCTCTAAAAATTTGTCTTTCCAACTGTGTGGAACTCGTCCTCTATTGACTAAAATTGGAAAACTCACTGGAAGAAGAAAAACACAATATAAAAACAGAAGAAACTATGAACAATTAATGTCATTTATTCATTACACAAGTGGCAGAGAAGTATTCAAAACCTGGAATAGATTGCTTATGAACAAGAGAAAAAAAATAGCTGACTTGAAAATATGATGACATTTAACACAGAAAAGATTGAAGTTATAGCTTATGAAGTGATGCAAATAAATAAAATATCTTCTAAATATCTTCTAAGTCCTCAAAAGCTCAATGATGTTTAGCCAGTCACATTAAACACATTACATCGATGGATAATTATATTGATGAAAAGAGATGTCAATGACATGAAACATTCATAATGGGCCACAACAAATTAACAATATTTCACCAAAAATTAAAATCTTAAAGTTCATACAACACTCAAAGAGATTTTGAACCAAAATAATAAAATATACTCTAAGAGGAAATTAGCCTACAGTACATAGTATAAGAAATCTCCATTTTCAAATAAGAAATTAATTCCTCTAAAGTAGAGGGGTGCACTTTAGAAAATAAAGTTCAAATATATTAATTAGAAAATTTGAAATTAGGTTTAATCCCCTTTTTTTGTTCCTAAGTTAAGTTTTGATGTTCAGTTTTTAAAAATGTCAACCTTTAGTTCCTATGATATGAAAAATGTATCAAATTAGTCCTCATGACAACACTTAATGAACAACAAATCATAAGTTTTCATACCTAGGTATATAATATTTTGTGATATGTTTTGTGATTTGTTAACGGAAGGTGTTATGAACAACAAATGACTTAATGAAAAACTTGTGATTTGTTAACGGATAGGACTGATTTGATACATATTTCATATCATAAGAATTAAAGGTTGACATCTTTAAAAACGAGAACTAAACTGAACATCAAAACTTAACTTAGGGACCAAAAAAGGTTTAAACCTTGAAATTATAACATAGCAAACACATACCAACACACAATCGTATAACAAGTTATATTACAGGTCAATTTTCTAATCAATAGATATAACTGCACTTTATATGAACTACAAATCATGCAATATTTTTAAACAAAAAACATCATACCCCAAAGAGCAACCCTCTTTATAAGTTGTGGCATATGCATCTCTTTTTCTAGTTTCTTTATGCTCCTGGTATGCAAAAAGAACAAGATAGAAATTACTTACTCAGAAGAATAAGAATTCATATAATTTAATATAAAATACCAATCAGTTCAATAAACATCTTTGAAAACTTGGAATTCGACTATCTTGGAACCATTTTTTTACGTGAGTGAGTTTTTGGGTATTCAATGGAACTGTTAATAATTAAGAATTTTATTCTGAGAATTAAATTCTGAATTAGATTTCTCCGTCACAATTCGCAATTGAAAAATGAAGTTTTTCAGAAACTAAATTTCAACCATTTTTTCGCATCTATGATATTATTTTATGTTACGAATTTAACTCTATAAATATCAAATTGTCTAACATAAACAATTATCAAATTTATTATAATAAATAGTGTTGAAAAGTATTTATTTGCGAAATTTATATTTGAAACGGGTTTACTAAGAAAAAACGTAAAAAATTGTGAAATACAGAAAAAGATGAATTATTATTAACTACAATAGTTTGCAATTATTAGTTTCTACATAGATTTTATTATAAAATTTAATTGTTTTAAAATATATAATAGGTATAATAAAAAACAAAATAATTTTATTATATTGGAAACACATTTGTCATTTTGTCTCCGTATCGACGTTTGTTTATTTTATTAAAATACTATTGGAAACATAATTAAGGACAATATTTTGTAATATATATTTTTTATATTTAATGGGTGTAAATTTAATATATATGATTGATTAATTTGGAAGGAGTTCCTTTGTCGTTGTATGTGGAAACTTCTCGGCAAAATTACAATATTACAATATTTAATTTTGTTACACGTGAAAGATATGACTGAGAGTGACAATATGGTCAATGTCCTATTCTGAAAAGGAATATTCAACAGATTAGGCATTTAAAATAATATTTGAGAAGTAGTATAAATTAAAAATTATTTACAATATTATAGAATTATTGAAATCTATATAATTATTTTTTGATGAATGTATATTTATATTTATATTATTTTCTTTTTACTATTATGTTATTATAATACATTTATTTCATTTAAAATATTGTAATTTTAAATATAATAAAAAACAAAAAGTAAATATAAAATAAGTATATAAGATAAAGATATCTTTTATACATTATTGTGTATCATAATAAAATTTTAAAAGGAATAATAATATATTAACTTGTGTTCGAAATCCAAGGATAATTTTACCACTCATAAAGAGATAAAAAAAATTAAAAACTAAATCTCATAGTTTAAAATTTTGAATCGGAAAAAATATAATCTTTTATATAGATTAAACTCATACATTAGTCTTCTCTTTCCTCTTATTTTTTTAAATTTTTATCACTAATATTACATGTTTTTATTCTATTAAATAGACATATTAAAAAATTTAGTTCAATAAAATATTTTAACGGAATAATTTAAACCTATAGATATGTACGCTATATTTAGACGTCATAATTAACTCTCAATAGTTTTTGTGTGTTATTATTTGTTTAGTCATGCAAATAATTTCTACTTTTTAGTGACTTTTTTCACATTTTCCTTTTTTTTGTTTAGATTTTTATTTTTAAAAAATTAAAACAATTACGTCGTTAGATATGTGGAAACACAATAAAGATAATGTGAGTTCGTGTTTTTCTTTTTCAAACTTTTAAATATATTTTTAATTTTTTTTAAACTGACATGGTGGCATGTGTCAAACTGATATGATGTCACGTGGCAATGACATTTTTACTCGAATCGAACAGAACTGAGCTGATCTGAATCGAGTCGAACAAAATCGAAACGATTTGAACTGAACCAAGTCGAACCGAACCTAATCTAACTGAACCAAGTCGAGTCGAGCCGACCGAATCAAACCGAACCGAACCGAACTGAGCCGAGCCGAATCGAAACGAGCTGAACTAAACCCAACCGAACTGAATCGAGCAGAGCCAAACCAAACCGAGTAGAGTTAAACCGAATCGAACCGTCAGAACCTAGCTGAACCAAATCGAACTGAACCAACCGAATCGAACCCAATCGAACCAAACCAAACCAAACCAAAACGAGCTAAGTCGAGCCAAAGTGAAACGAACCGAACTGAATCAAGCCAAATGAACCGAGCCTAGCCGAATCGAACAAAAGTGAACCGAGTTCAACCAGCCGAACCGAGTTGAGCATGATTGAGCTGAATTGAACTGAACCTAAAAAACCGAGCCAGATGAGCCAAACGATTGGAGCTGAGTTGAGCTAAACAAGCCTATCTAAGTTGAGCTGCGTTGAGCCAAATTGAAGCAAACAGAATCGAACTGAGTCAAATCGAACCAAAATGAATGAATTGAGGTGAGCCGAACTGAGGCGAGTTGAACTGAGCCGAACAAGTCGAGCCGAGACAAGACGAACTGATTCGAACTAAACTGAGATAAGCTGAACCGAACCAAATCGAATCAAATCGAACTGAACCAAACCAAATCAAGCCAAACAAAACCAAATTGAGTCGAACCTAGAGGAACGAGTCGATCCGAGTCGAACGAGCGAAGTTGAGTCGAATAAAACTGAACAAAACTGAACCAAACAGAATTGGACAAAACCGAATCGAGCCGAGCAGAGCCGAACCGAGTCGAGTCAAGCTGAACCATACCAAACCGAACCTAACAAAACTATATCAAATTGAATCAAACCGAGTAGAACCGAGTCGAGCCTAACGAGCTGAACGCGCCGAGCCAAATTGAACCGAAGTAAACCAAAGCAAATCAAACCAAACCAACAGAATCAAACCACACCGAATCGAGCTGAATCGAAAAAATTTAATTGAAAATATATTAACTACACTAACTCATATTAAAAGGAAAAATAAAACTATTTGCTAGAAATTGTAAAACAAAAATTCTTAAAAGAATTACGCTAACTAAAACAAATATATTATAAACTAGACTATACTAGGCTTAAGAGGATGAGTTGGGTATAATCTAACGCTTCATAAAGGCAGAGCACAAAATGGTACAATTTTAATAGACTTTACATTTCATCAATATGGTTTTTCTTTTTCTCAGTTACTTAGTGTGGCAAGATGATTTTGGTGTTGCGACACTGATAGAAGATAAGATGCAAGAACTTTGATGGCAGTTGACACATGACATTTTTTTTTCTAAAAAAAGTTAAAAAATAAAAATAAAAGTATTTAAAAAAATATTTAAAAATTCAAAAAAATCACAAACTGACATGTGACACATTTTTTAATGGTGTTAATACAAAACTAAAAACAACACCTAGTTGCTTCAATTTTTAAAAAATATGAACTCATTTGAGATAAAAAAAAAAATAAGAGACTTATTTAAGAAAAGTCACCAAAAATAGGAATCATATGTATGATTAAACCTTAGAGTAATGATTCTTTGATACACCTAAATTTTTTATGTTCATTTGACACTATCCTTATTTACTTTTTACTTTTTTTTTAAACAATACAAACGTTTACACTTTTATGACCATTTTATCCTTATAATCCGTGTCAAATGAATATAAAAGTATGTCATGGTACCATTACTTTAAACCTTATTATTTATCATTTTATTATGGGCCTAGGGAGTTTCCAAACAAGAGTTGAATTTGTGGACTCAAAATCAAATGGTTGAGTGATGTAAACGTCTTCTAGAATGGCATTTATGAAAGAATTATTGATGCCAATACGCTGAATGGACTACTTGTTTGTAAAAGCTAAAGTGAGAATAAGTAAGAACCTTCACAACTGGATAAGTCCCATCCAAATTTACAACATGTTTTCGTAGGATAACGATGAGGCTTGCCAGCAGTACCAAATTTACAACATGTTTTTGTAGGATGAGTGTGTCTATAATATGATGAAACAACAAGGTCAATAGGATTAGGTTCTATATAAGAATTATACGCAATGTAAATAAAAGACAAACAACAATAAGTGATTCATGGGTAGCATGTGGAATTCAGAGTCAACAATAGATGAAATGATACGAAGAAAGAAATAATAAACAAGGCATTGAAATATATTGTGTTTGAGTAACAAAAAGGAAACTATTTTTGGAAATAAAGATATTGCCATTTGAATCAAGACACTTACAACTTTTGTGATATGAGAAATAACTTAAGATTGTACAAGCAAGAAAACAATGTCGTAAATATTAGTATTATAGATACTCAAGTATCACTGCTACAAGAAAATATTCTAATTTTAAGAATTAATAATGATTATTTATTATAATGATAAACTTAGATACTAATCTATAAATTAAAAAATATTGATATTTAAAATAGTCTTTATTATGAATAAAAATTTATAATTTATTTGTGAATTTTTCACTAAATTGATTTCAAACATTAGTTAATAGTCTTGATAATTAATGTTAGAGATTATTAGTAACTAATTCATCAATTAATTATGATTTTTTTACTCATAATAGAAATTATTTTAGATATCAATTTCTTTAATTTATAAATTGATATCTAAATTAGAAACTATAATAACTAATTATTTTTTCCTCTAAAATTGATTATTATTTAAATATATTTTTAACGGATGTAAATAATTAACAAGCTTAATACAATTTTAAAAAAAATATATAATTGAAATTAAATAGATAGTGTAACAGTTTTTTTTTTCTTTATCAGCAAAAACAAATATATTAATAAATTGTTCCAACCCGTATACAACAAAATCCATAACATAAAAAAAAAAATACGATATAGAAAGACCATCTTTGATGGTCCTCCCTAAACCCAACACAATATAATAAAAATGTTCATTTGTTTAGCCACAATATTCTTGACTATGCCGAATGTACTATTAAGGTCTTTGAATACAATATTAAATAACAAACAAACAAATGAGATTATAACAAGATCGTAAACTTATATACTTTTATATATATATATATAACTTTTTTTCTGCCAAATTTGTCTCTATCGTCGGCTAAATCAACGCATGCTCTGGTACCTAGGATAATAATAAACCCACAAGCAACATTATATAACATCGTCGGCTTATATCTTCTTAGATATATTCATATATATCTCCAAGTTGATTATAATAAAAAAGGGCAGGATGGATTGTCAATATATTTGTTTTTATAATTTAATTATGTCAGTGTAAACCCTTTTACAGTGTTATTTAACTATGAATTGTTATAGAGAGACAAATATTAATTTTTAATTAATTTACTTTATAAATTAGTTGTGTGTCAAAATAGAACTATTATTTAGATTTTGGAAAGTTGCATCAAGTCAAGGTGACATGTGCATCCTGGAAATGACAATCCTATCAATGACGTGTGAGAAGAATTATAACATGAAAATGGGGTTTCAGCACCATCCTTAAAACTTCATGGTTTAGAGATTAAGAACAATAAATTTTTTTAAACAATCTTCGAAATTCAATTACTAAATCACATGGCTTTTTTTTTAATAAAATAATTAAAGAGAAAGAAGAAAGGAATAAAAATGAGTTAGATAAAATGTAAAACCATAATATTCATGATAATGACTCTAGAATAATACAACTCAAAGCTTACAGTGATAAAAGGAAATATGCTAATGAGCTTATTATCACAGGATACAAAAGCAGCATCAAAGACGATGTGACCTAAACAAGAACACACACAATGAGGCATGCACGTAAAATGCAACTGTTATTGAAAGCAAAAGGAAGCCACCAAGCGTTTAGATAGAGATACTGTTAGGGATTCCTCTAAAAGTCATCCCTGGTTTACTGGTAGGAAGAAGCACAGTGTAGGGCATTTTCACTGGTCCAGTACGATTTTTAAGTCCTTCATTGTTGTTCCTGTCTGAGATTTCTTTCTCAATTTTTCTTAAGTCATCTGTAAATCTTTTAAACAAAACTTTTGCTTCTTGATGAGCAGTCCAATCCAGACTGTTCCTTTGTCCAAGATACACCTCGTCTGAAGCATGGGTAGATAGTAGCTCCATTACTGAAAGATCAACAACGGTTTGGTACTTTGGAGTAATTGTTTTCAGAAAAGCTTCTTGAGGATTCTTGGCCATCTCATCATACTCTTCAGTTCCTGCTTCTGGGATCCATCTTCGGCTTTGTGTAGGACGGTTTATGATATAACCTCCATAAGGATACTGTCCAAAATTAACAGCGGCGTGAAGAGCTGAAGCAATCCATATAATGGTAGTGCAAATCTCCACCAGATCATTACAAGTATGCATTTTAGGCCATTGATCTGCTTTTAAGTCAGCATGACCCTTCTCCACAGCTTCCTTCCACCATTCTTGCAATTCAGTATCTCCTTGAATTTCCCTATCGTCTGAATAATACAGAGCGACATAGTCTTGTACCCAGAGCTTTGTAGCATTCCATATTTCTAATCCATCAACAGCGTAAGGATAGTCCTCTATCACTAGCTTAAGGTCATTAGCGTCATCCTCAAACGCCAAACCTCTAAATCAATCATAAGAAGAAGAAGAAAAAAGTTACTTTGATAACAGGGCTATCTCAATTTTCACCATGGACATGATATTTTCCCATAATTGGACACATTGTTTTTTCTAATTTAGTACGGTTAAATTACCTATTGATGAGATCCTTTGGTAATGCTTGGTCAGCGAAAACCCAATTCTTGTATATAGCTGAAGACATCTCCATAGAATATGGTCCAGGCAAAAAAGTTTGCTCTATAACGCTACCTGCACTAATTAGGGACTTCCTGGCAAGTGAATTTATATTTATGGTGTCACGGAAGTGAGGATGAAGGAGTTTGTAAATGGGGTGAAGTACACTGAGATTCCTGTGTGTTGCTATGGAAAATGGCTCAATCACTGCGTGAGTATGTAACCTGTGACATTTGACGGACACCAAGAAAGTTAACAGATTAAATTTCGTATTACATAAACATGTTTGCATATGTAGGCTTCTAGCAGATTGAGTTCTTATAAATATACCAGTGGCTTATGAGCTGATGATAGCTGGTGTCATTTACAACAACATGAGCTTTGGCCAGTAACCAAATTGTACCTTCGACACCTTTGTCTGCAGGCAGCTCCAATCTGGTCTCGACATTCTGTTTTCCACAACATGGACATTTATGTGGCTTGCTTAATTCAATACCAAGTGGTTTCAATGTGCCGTCATCTTGTAAGAACAAGAATGTCCTGGTGGCATAAGCCTTTGCAGAAGGAAGTTCATTTATCTTCGTCAAATACGGCATGAATGCCTTAGAGTAATCCAATATGAACAATTTGTTATTAGCAAATGCCTGTTCCACAAATTTAAGTTCAGTGATCACTTTGTTAGTTTCATATACCTTTGAATCACAAACAATATCACTTTCAGGTGCCTCCATACCGCAAATAATAATACCAAATCCAAGAATTTAAAGAATATTGAACTAGGTTGTATTTCTATGATATCATATTGTTTTCTATTTACTTCCTGTATATTATCACCTCATCTACTTTCATCTCATGCATGTGTTTCTCCAACTTTTCTTTTGTTACTACTGTACTGCGTTGAATACAGTTGCAAAGTTGTTGCTC
This sequence comes from Vigna mungo, assembly GCA_036885675.1. Taxonomy (NCBI): domain Eukaryota; kingdom Viridiplantae; phylum Streptophyta; class Magnoliopsida; order Fabales; family Fabaceae; genus Vigna; species Vigna mungo. The sequence goes on from CP144700.1 coordinate 49,694,750, forward strand.
CCATGATACAAGGTCATCCTTCTGCCATTCATAAAGATGTCCAATAATCAGAAAGAAAGACCATGAAAATAGAATAATTTAGCATACAAAAAAAGATCTCTGTATATTAAAAATAAATTTAATATTTGCACTCACTTTAGCAAGCCGAATTACAAGAGGGTTTACACCGGCAATCATCTCCCTTGCAAATTCTTCATCAGTCATCCATGCAAACTTGCTCTCTATACAAAACCATAACATAGAAAATAAAATTGGCAAAGAGTGTAGTGTTTGGAAGTAGTTATACAGGAGTTCCAAGTAAGCAATAGTTACCTTTGATTACATCAGGAGTTGGGAAGTCAAGGACACTTGGATTACCGTTTCCGGTGATAGATAGAGGCAGATTAACTCCACCTTCATACATTTTCAGCACTTCTTCGAAGCCATTAAATTCATTTGATGTGGTCTTTAAATACAAAGATAGGAGCAAAGGTTCGACGCTTCCACCTAAAGCTTTCTTTGATAATTGAAAGAATTCTGCAGTCTTCTCGTCACTGAAATTTTCATCTCTTGGCACATAATAAATCTCTGCTTGCTCCTCGTAGTTACCACCTAGTCAAGACATAAATTAAGCATAGAGACATTTTTGTCATCAAAGAATTCAAACTTTTATTTTTGTCACATGTTTAGTCTAGGATGGACCTTTCTTTAGAACATGTAATAAAACCATGATAAAATGTAACTTACCATTTTTGTTATTGTGGATAACGTTTCTCCCAGTCCTAACCCTACGAGGGTAGGGATATTTGAGGCCTCCAAGAACTGGGTGATCTTGTGGTCCATCGCTGTCAAGAAATCCCAGATCATTATATACATCATAATCATAAATCCTATCCCATTTCTCACGCTTTCCTTTTCCATCTCCCCTTAAATTCTTCAACTTTTCTTCTCTGTACGCTTGTAATTGCACCGGTGTCTTATCAGGAAGATATGGCTGCAATGCATATTTTTTCATAAATATATATAGTTTTCTCATTTAAATTTTAAGAATGGAAATAACAAAGATCGTTATTTGACTTACAATGTTGGCGAAGAATATGCGACCTGTTTCGGAAAGCTTATCGTTGTGAACCCAGGAATTACAGTCAAAATGAATATTGTTCTTGTCGTGTTCACTTGGATATTCAATAGTGACACTAACTAGGAAGAACTCTTCATTCATTTTGTTTGTTACATAAAATGCACCTGGAGTTCCCATATCTTTATCATCCCATTCAAAATATATATCAAATTCTTCCCGTGTCTCTTTCAAAGTTCGTAACACAGAAACATTATTCTCCAAATAGGCAACCTTTCCAACTTTCCCAGCCAAACTACAAGCTGCAAAATGCAAACAAATCAAAATCTAAAAATAACAAGAAAGTAGTACATGTTTATGGAATGCAGAAAGACTTTTTTTACAGTATAATCTGATTTCAAATCATCATACATGATATAAACTATTGGTTTTGATAATAAAGGTAACTATTTTTGAAAGATTGAGAATAGAAAAACTTGTATACTGATAATGCATAGCATATATGGTGTGAACTGAAAAGAAAAACATGAGAAAGAGAGAAGACTAACCATTCTCTGACTTGGTACGACTAATCAACTTGAAAGACACAGACTTAGTGATATCAAGTTCATCTGAGTCGTTAATTATGTTGATGCCAGTGGCAACAAGACCCTGAACACTGCTTATGGTTTGAATCACACTCTTCCTTATCAACACCACTCTCCCCTTCACCAACTTTTTCTTTTCCACTATTGAACTCATTGCTATAGCAAGAACAATTTCTTAGGAATCTAATTATGCTGTGAGTTGTGAGGAATTCAAGCTCTAATCTCAGCTATTTATACACAAAAGTATGTATATGATGATAAATCTCTTTGTATTGATATATGTGTGTGAACACAGCGTTTTACTAAATTGAGCATTATTTTTTATAACAAGTTGCTTCAATATATAGTTATTCATTTATTTCATCATTATTCAAAATAAACAAATTGTAATTAATTCATTTTGGCATTTAATGCGATGTCCAAATAATAAAAAATAATAATGTGACACATATAAAAAATTTTACATTTTTATTTGATATTATTCTTTTTTAATTTTTATTTTCTTAAGAAAAAATACAAAAATTATTTTTTATGATAATTTTACCATTATATTATATCTCAAATATACGTGAAAAATAATATAAAAATATGTTACGAAAAGTTGTTAATGATATACAGGGATGACAACTACTATCAAGCATGTAAAGTTTAATTATACTTTTTTTTCCTTATTTTTTAATTATACTTGTTTCATATATCAAAATTTATATTTAAAATATAATACTATAACATATTTTTTTCTATTAATTTGACATTATTTTTTTACTTTTTATTTTCATTTTTTTAAAAAGATATATAAATTTATTATTTTATAATTATTCTAATTCTATATTATACGTCAAATAAATTGTTAGTTTATATTTAAGGTTTTATACCTTTATGTTATCATTATTAGGTCACGGGTGTACCATCCTCGTCTAAATATTCTTTCTTAAAAAAAATTAAGAGTTAAGACAAAAATTATTATCATTGTTTTAATGTTAAAATGATATATTATATACCTTCTTTTATATGTTAAGATAGCACGTCTAATAACTATATCATTGAAAATAGTTATATTTTCATAAATTTTCAAGCCTTATTAGGTTAGATGTAGGAGGAGAAAGAAAGATTTGTAATTTTTTATTCAGTTGTTTGTGTCTATTATTAGGACATATTTAACCCAATACTTATTTATAATAAGCTTAAATGATGAATTTGTGGTAAGAGTGAGATGTTTTGCTCTTAAGATAAGAAATTTCTATTAGATGAGTTCTGGATGTTGTTATTGGGATAGTTTTGGATAGAAAATTTCAGTAAATTTAAAATAGAAAAGAAAGCGATAACAGAAATATCTATAAACTCATTTATGCTTAAAACGTCAGATATTACCTATGTGATTAATTCAAATATTCTTTATTCATATCAAAATAAATTCAAACAATAAATACTAATTGAATTTTTTTCATTTGTCATCTGTAGTAACCAATTGTATAATTGTAATAAATTAAATTAATTAAGGGTGGTTACACCTAATTTCAATAAATATATAAACCTTGCACGATCTCTAATTATTTTTTCCTTTTTATTGTGAAGTTGAATTCTTCACATTCTAAAAAATATTCTTATCTTTAACTTACTTTTATAATATATGTTCTATCATTTAATTTTCTACATTATGTTTTAGACATTACAATATTTCCAATTTGCTTATTTTATTTTATAGTCGACAGGAAATCAATAATATTATGACATTCCTTTAGCACATGATTCTTAGAAGTCACTGGTTTGACATTTGAAGAACAATTTAAAAGAAAAATTATCGAAAAAGAATCATAGACAACCGCGATCTTAGAAGGAGGGAAGAAAACAGGTCGAAACATGTTTTCTTAAACATAAAGAGATTCTAGTGGAAACATAAATACTATTTTTTTCAATATAGATACTAAAAACTATTATATAACCTAAGACTTTACTCATGTACAAAAGTCAAGTCATATTAAAAAACATAACAAACTAAGGTTTTAATATAATAGAATTCCAAATCTTAAACCACCATATTTATATAGTTTACTCTGTCGTTACAAACACTGTGACTTTATATGGCCTTTTTTTTGCAATAATAGAAAAAAAAATATCTTATTGTTATTATAGTGTTAATAATAAAATTATAAAAAAGATATGTTAAAAATATAATTATCGTGATTTAATATGAATAGAATGTTGCAGGAAATCTGCAACTTTGTCACAAATATGAACTACTTTTTCATCAGTTTCGTTGATGTTTTATATATTTCTCATGAAGCAGCATGTAAGTTTTGAAAACTCTGCATTCATTTTTGTCATGCATCAAAATAAAATATTTTATTTGGGCACGTAATAGAAACATAAATATATTTATTATTACCACTTGGCATAGTAGCTTCATCACGGGTTCCTTTAGATATGTTTATTAGGAATGGAAAAAATTAAGACATTTTTAAATTGATAAACTAATTAAATTAAGGAATTGTATCAATAAATTGTAACTCATACATTTATTATTTTGAAAAGAGAAGAGTAATTTTCGAAAATGAGATTTTTTTTTTATATAGTTTTGTCATTTTTTATTCTATATTGAGAAGATAATGATTCGAAACAAACCATGTTCAGTACTAAAGATAATGAAACTTAACTTTGTATTGAAAAAGTATACAGCCATGTTCTATTCATATATGCACTAAGATTCGTTCTAAAATAACATATTGCCTTTAACAACCCTAAAACATTATTATTATAAAAATAAAAAAGGTCTGACTTATGAGTAATATTGTATTTTATTGTTTGGTCAAAATTAAATATTCAAGTACGATGATTTTATTTATGAACCTAATATAATTTCATGTATTAATTGATTTAAGGTGAATATTTATTGTATAACTAAGGATTATTTTGATTTAATTACGTGTAATTGTATATTTAGAAGAAGTCAAAACAAATATATAAATAGTTTTTGAGTTTTCTTTAAAGGTATAAGATTTTTATTTACACCAAATTTATGAAGTCAGTTATATTTTAAAGTGTGTATTGGAGGAGAATTTTTAGAAACTTTGATCGAAGAATAATTTTACTTTAATTTATTATGATTTCTTAGATCAATGCTTAATTTTTGTAAGTATATAAAGTTCAAAATTAATTATTTGTGAAGTATAATATTTTATCATTGATTTTCACTTTTTTTTCCTCTTTTATTAAACTTTCATATAATTTTGAAAAAGAATTTTGCAAGCTATAATTTTAAAGAGATTAGAAACGTGAGTTGTAAAAAAGTGAATATATATTTAAAGATAATGAACGTAAAAAAGAAGACCAATCTAGTAACAAAAACGTTACTTAAAATAAAATAAATTTATAAATTAAACATACTGTATGTGCATCAATATTTAGATATATCATTATTTAAATATATGAATTTACTATACCAATTAATATAAAATACATACATAGTTTTAAAAGATGAAAATAAAAAAGTATATATATATATATATATATATATATATATATATATATATATATATATATATATATATATTACATTATATAACTACACATTAAGTATAAAATTATATATTAACACACATTCAACAGACAAATATATCAATTAAATAAAGCATTTGAATTGGAAAAAAATAAAATTTTAAAACAATTGAAAGCTGGTTTATTAAAATAAAACATATACAATATATTAACTACAATATCTCAGATATTTTAATAAAGAAACACAAGCAAACAAGATAATGTAATAGTATAACAATCACATTACCGAATTAATGAAAAATTAAATACCAAAAAGTCAATTGAAAAATGTGAAAATTTGAAGTATACTCAATCAACTAGAAAAATTTATAAAAACTCAACTAACGGAAAATACTCAAAATTATTAGAAATTTAAAACTTAATTAAACCATTAATAATTAAGTGTATTTTATGAACAGTAAAATGAAAATATCAATTTAAAAAAATATCACTTATGAAATTGGTAAAGTAATTATTTTAATTTAAAAATATTTATTTAAAGGATAAAAATTAAAAGAACTAAAATGGACAATCTCTTTATATCTTAGTGAATGAAAAATTTACTTTATTAAATTGATTAATGAAGTCAACTTCTTCAAAAAATTATCAGAATTATTTAAAATCTATTCTAATAAAATAATTATCCTACTATTCACTACAAGACTTCTTTTATTTCTTTCCTCAATGTCCTCAACGCAATATAGTGTATTAAAAAATCCAATATTAAGTTATAGTATACATAAATTAAAATTCTAGCTTTAATAAACCGAGATTAAATATTAAGTTTCCCCATTTTTATATTTATTAAAAAAAATTGACGCAGTTGACATTTTAAGAAAATAATAATAATTATCGAAAAAAATCATAGGCAACCACAATATGAGGGTGTGATATGAGGTCAAAACGTATTTATGGAAACACATGTATTGTAGTAAAATTTTTCATTACAATTAAAAATACTTTATATTTTTGGGTAGTAATAAATACATGAATATATTTTATCATGGGTTTTTTTTTGTGTATGTTAAGATAAGAAATAATTAATTTTTTACGTCCTGAAAATACGTGCAAACACTCTCACATGCTTATTTAATAAATTTGTATTGCACTTTTATTTCCATGTAGTTATATTTATATTTATTTTGATATTATTTTATATATTAATTAAATATTTGTTTTATAAAAAATAAAAATTGTATACGATAACAGTTAAAATATAGTATTTAATAATAATTATATAAAATTAAAATTTCATATCATCTATTACATTTTATAAACATTAACTTGAATAAGTTTATTGTATATCAAACAATTTGATTTGTTAAAAGAAATAATGTAAATTTATATAATAAAAAAAGGAAAAATACAAATTTCTATAACTTATTTAATAAATTATAAATTTGAACAGTTCAATATTTAAAATTAAAATCAGAAATTTATATATGAAAAAAATAAATACTAAATAAAAATATTACAAAAAAATAAAAACAATTAAATGTATATTTTAAAATTAATTTAATTTAATAAATTTAAAATTTATGCTTTCTAGGAGGTAATATATGATTTAAAGATATGCAATTCTGATTATAATGAAAAATAAAATACTTTAAGAATTTAAGTTATTTTGATATTTATTGAATTGTGAAAAAGATAAAAATCATATAAAAATTGAATTCTTGAAATAAAAAAGAGAGTAAAAAGTAATTTATTTTAAATTAACCTTTTATTTAGTAAATTAATAATATATTTGAAGACAGGCAATGGCATGATGCAAAAAATGCAACACTATAAGCGGAAATGGCTTATCTTATGGACAACAACAATAGCAGCAATGAAAGCTGAAGTTGTCTACTCATGAAGGCTGTTACGAGCAAGAAAAAGTATTGTTCTAGTGTTGTTGAGATTTATGATGTGAAAAAGAGATATTATATTATGGGTCAGTTTTTTTTTTCTAACATTTTATATTATTTTTTTAAACAATCTTAATTTTTTTTTCAGTTATATATATTAGTTAAAAATTTAAATATTAAGAAATCATTAAAATCTTATTTTTGATAAATTTTGATATATCAAAAATATTTTATAGTAATTAAAATAGATTCCTATTATTTTATAGTAATTAAAGTAGATTCCCATTATTTTATAGTAATTAAAATAGATTATATAGTAATAGAAATAATTAAAAAATCAAATAAATATTTTATCTACGTTATTATTTATCTTTATAGACTATTAAAATAGATTCCTACAACATATTTATTTATTTTTAATAAAGTAATCATTAAAATTATTTTCAATCAAATATAATTTTGTAATATATAAGTATGAATAGATAATTTTATCCATAGAATTTAAATATATAATATAGAAATTTGGTTAATACATACCATCAATAATGTTTTATATGTTATTTGAAGTAACTCAACTTTTATAGACTTCATTCATGTATATCACACTATATTGATCATGCAATTTTATTTATATACATTCATGTATATCATATTTCCTTTTTATCATGTAAAATATACATAATGCATAAGTTAATAATTCATTTTCATTTTATTTTAATTTCTTTGATAAAATACTAATAAATGATAAATTATATGTAGCAAACATAACAAAAATAATACAAAAGACCAAATATATATATATATATATATATATATATATATATATATATATATATATATATATATATATATATTTTAAAAGTTGTTCCTTAATATTAATATTATTATGTATCTTTAAATATAGGCTATTGAAATAAATTTGTGTATATGTATTTTTTTAATAAAATAATTATTAAAATTATTTTCAATCAGATATAATTCTTTAAATAAGAATCTACATATAAAATTTTGAATTTGATTGGTTTTTAAAATCCAATATAAAGTTCAATCCAATCTATTAAAATATTTTGATTTTGAATTGAATTATAACAATTTACCTTTTCCACTGACGCATTTTAATTTTTATTTTTAGTTTACTCTCATATTATTTTGAATTGGTTTAATGCATAAAATTGTCTTCAAATAAAACTTCTTATTACTTTTTCTTTTTCAGAAAAACATGTTATTACGTGAAATTAAGATGTTTCCACAATATTTTTTTTTCAAAATTTTTATATGTTCTCTTTCTTTCTGTTTATCCGAAATGTTTTTTTTTTTTAATTGAGATTATAGTGCTTTTGTAATGATTCTAATGCTGAAGTCAATAAATAATATGATATGTTATGCTTATATTATCAATGAAGTCTTATCTTAATAAATAACATTTGTTATATATTTTTTCTTTTTTTTTTCATGGGTTTTATCTAAATGAACTTGACTCAGATATACTAATTATTATTTTAGGAATTTTTAGGACATGGGCATTGATTAACAACATAAAGTTACTTTTCTTTAGGTTGAAGGATAGATAAACATCATGTTCTTCTAGGGATAAAATCACAATTATCGTACTCTTCTTCGTATTTTGAATCAATCACTTTTATAATAAGAAATGCCACGATGGATTATGAATGCATTTGTTTTTATAATTTAATTATGTCAGTGTAAACCATTTTACAGTGTTATTTAACTACGAATTGTTATAGAGAGACAAATATTAATTTTTAATTAATTTACTTTATAAATTAGTTGAGCACGTGTGTCAAAATAGAACTATTATTTAGATTTTGGAAAGTTGCATCAAGTCAAGATCACATGTGCATCGTGGAAATGACAAGCCTATCTATGACGTGTGAGAAGAATTATAACGATTTCTTACAAAAAAAAAATGTAAAACCATAATATTCATGATAATAACTCTTGAATAATAGAGAGGTTTTACAGTGATAAAAGGAAATATGCTAATGAGCTTATTAATCAGGGTACAAAAGCAGCGTCAAAGACAATGTGACATAAACAACAACATACACAATGAGACATGCACGTAACATGCAACTGTTATTGAAAGGAAAAGGAAGCCACCAAGCGCTTAGATAGAGACACTGTTAGGGATTCCTCTAAAAGTCATCCCTGGTTTACTGGTAGGAAGAAGCAGAGTGTAGGGCATTTTCACTGGTCCAGTACGATTTTTATGTCCTTCAATGTTGTTCCTTTCTGAGATTTTTTTCTCAATATTTTCTAATTCATCTGCAAATCTTTTAAACAAATCTTTTGCTTTTTGATTAGAAGTCCAATTCAGACTGTTCCTTTGTCCAAGATACACCTCGTCTGAAGCATGGGATGATAGTAGCTCCAGTACTGAAAGATCAACAATGGCCTGGTACTTTGGAGTAATTGTTTTCAAATAAGCTTCTTGAGGATTCTTGCTCATCTCATTATACTCCGGAGTTTCTGGTTCTGGGATCCATCTTCGGCTTTGTGTAGGACGGTTCAAGACATAACCTCCATAAGGATACTGTCCAAAATTAACAGCGGCATGAAGAGCTGAAGCAATCCATATAATGGTAGTGCAATTTTCAACAACATCTGAAATCTTCTCCATTTCAGGCCATTGTGCTTTTAAGTCACCATGACCCTTCTCCACAACTTCCTTCCACCATGCTTGCAATTCAGTATCTCCTTGAATTTCCTTATCGTCTGAATAATACAGAGCGACATAGTCTTGTACCCACTTCTTAGTAGCATTCCATATTTCTAGTCCATCAACAGCATAAGGATAGTCCTCTATCACTAGCTTAAGGTCATCCTTAGCTTCATCCTTAAACGCCAAACCTCTAAATCAATCATAAGAAGAAGAAAAAAAGAAAGTTATTTTGATAACAAGGCTATCTCAATTTTCGCCATCCACATGATATTTTCCCATAATTGGACACGTTGTTTTTTCTAATTTAATACGGTTAATTTACCTTTTGATGAGATCCTTTGGTAATGCTTGGTCAGCGAAAACCCAATTCTTGTATATAGCAGAAGACATCTCCATAGAATATGGTCCAGGCAAAAACGTTTGCTCTATAATGCTACCTGCACTAATTAGGGTCTTCCTGGCAAGTGAATTTATATTTAAGGTGTCACGGAAGTGAGGATGAAGGAGTTTGTAAATGGGGTGAAGTACACTGAGATTCCTGTGTGTTGATATGACAAATGGCTCTATCACTGCGTGCGTATGTAACCTGTGACATGTGACAGACACCAAGAAAGTTAAAAGATTAAATTTCGTATTACATAAACATGTTTGCATATGTATGCTTCTAGCAGATTGAGTTCTTATAAATATATACCAGTGGCTTATGAGCTGATGATAGTTGGTGTCATTTACAACAACATGAGCTTTGGCCAATAACCAAATTGTACTTTCGACACCTTTGTCTGAAGGCAGCACCACCTTGGTCTCGACATTCGGATGACCACATGGCTTGCTTAATTCAATAGCAAGTGGTTTCAATGTACCGTCCTTTTTTAAGAACAAGAATGTCCTGGTGGCATAAGCCTTTGCAGAAGGAAGTTCATTTATCTTCTCCAAATACGGCATGAATGCGTCATAGTAATCCAATATGAACAATTTGTTATCAGCAAATGCCTGTTCCACAAATTTAAGTTCAGTGATCACTTCGCTAATTTCATATACCTTTTAATCACAAACAATATCACTTTCAAGTGCCTTTATATAGGAAAAAATAATTCCAAATCCAAGTATTTAGAGGAAGTGTTGTACTTTGTATTTCTATGATATTAAATTGTTTCTCTTTACTTCATTACCTCCTCTACTTTGACTCCATTCATGTTAATCTCCAAATTTTCTTTTGTTACTGTACTGCTTTGAACATAGTTGCATGATGTGTTCCTTGGCAATACGAGGTCCTCCTCCTGCCATTAATAAAGATGTCCAATAATCAGAAAGAAAAGCCATGACAACAGAATAATTCAGCATATAAAAGATCTCTGTATATTAACAATAAATTTAATATTTGCACTCACTTTAAGAAGCCGAATTACATGAGGGTTTACACCAGCAATCATCTCTCTTGCAAATTCTTCATCAGTCATCCATGCAGTCTTGCTCTCTATACAAAATCATAACAAAGAAAATAAGATTGGCAAAGAGTGTAATGTTTGGAAGTAGTTATGCCGGAGTTCTAAGTAAGCAATAGTTACCTTTGATTACATCAGGAGTCGGGAAGTCAATGACACTTGGATTTCCACCTTCATACATTTTCAGCATTTCTTCGAAGCTGTTAAATTCATTTGATGTGGTCTTTGAATACAAAGATAGGAGCAAAGGTCTCACTTTTCCACCTAAAGCTTTCTTTGATAATTCAAGGAATTCTAAAGTCTTCTGCTGGCTGAAATCTTCATCTCTTGGCACATAATAAACCTCTTCTGGTAACTCGTATTTTTCACCTGTCAAGACATAAATTAAGAATATATAGAGACACTGTCATCATCCACAATTCAAACTTTTACTTGTCACATGTTTCGTTGACTGGGCCTTTCATTAGACCATGTGATTCAAACATGATAAAACGTAACTCACCATTTCTTGGGATGACGGTTCTCCCCGTCCTAACCCTACGAGGGTAGGGTTTTTCGGGGCCTCCAAGAACTGGGTGATGTTCTTGTCCATCGCTGTCAAGAAATCCCAGATCATTATAGACATCATAATCATAAATCCTATCCCCTTTCTCACGCTTTCCTTTTCCATCTCCCCTTAAATTCTTCAACTCTTCTTCTCTGTACGCTTTTAATTGCTCCGGTGTCTTACCAGGAAGATATGACTGCAATGCATATTTTTTCATAAATATATAGTTTTCTCATTTAAATTTTAAGAATGGAAATAACAAAGATCGTTATTTGACTTACAATGTTGGCGAAGAATATGCGACCTGTTTCGCTACGCTTATCGTTGTGAACCCAGGAATTACAGTCAAAATGAATATTGTTCTTGTCGTGTTCACTTGGATATTCAATAGTGACACTAACTAGGAAGAACTCTTCATTCATTTTGTTTGTTACATAAAATGCACCTGGAGTTCCCATATCTTTATCATCCCATTCAAAATATATATCAAATTCTTCCCGTGTCTCTTTCAAAGTTCGTAACACAGAAACATTATTCTCCAAATAGGCAACCTTTCCAACTTTCCCAGCTGGATTACTTTCTGCAAAATGCAAACAAATCAAAACCTAAAAATAACAAGAAAGTAGTACATGTTTATGGAATGCAGAAACACTTTTTTACAGTATCATCTGATTTCAAATCATCATACATGTATAAACTATTGGTTTTGGTAATAAACGTAATTATATTTGAAAGATTGATAATAGAAAAACTTGTATACTGATAATGCACAGTGTGAACTGAAAAGAAAAACATGAGAAAGAGAGAAGACTAACCATTCTCTGACTTGGAACTACTAATCAACTTGAAAGACACAGACTTAATGATATTAAGTTGGGGTGAGTCGTTAATTATCTTGATGCCAGTGGCAAGAATACCCTTAGGAGTGCTTAGGGTTTGAACCACACTCTTCCGTATCAACACCACTCTCCCCTTCACCAACTTTTTCTTTTCCACTATTGAACTCATTGCTATAGCAAGGACAATTTCTTATCAATCTAATTATGCTGTGAGTTGTGAGAAATTCATGCTCTAATCTCAGCTATTTATACACAAAAGTATGTCATACTGATCGTATTTGTATACTCGTAAAGAAAGGAACATAAACAAAAAGAGGATAGATCTAATAAGATGATAAATCTCTTTATATAATATATGTCAGTGGTGTGAACACTGCGTTTTATGAAATTCAGCATTATTTTTTATAACACGTTGCTTCTATATAGTTATTAATTTATTCTATCATCATTAAAAAAAAAAAAAAATCGTAATTAATTCATTTTGGCAATTAATGCTATGTCTGTATAATACATAGGTTGGCGACGACTGTAAAGCATGCAGAATTTAATAATTCTCCTTTACCTACTTTCTTAATTATACTTGTTTCGTACTCAGATATTAAAATTTATATTTAGGGTTTTATACCTGTATGTTATCATTTTTAGGTCACTGGTATACCATCCTCGTCTATATATTTTTTCTTAAAACAAATCAAGAGTCAGTCTACTACAAAAATTATAATTATCAAGAACGCGCTTTTAACACGTAGTTTATTGGATAGCCGTTTATGACCGCGCTTAAAAAGAAAAAAAAGACTAATAGATAATGTTTGTTTCAAAAATCACTTTCTATTATGTCATTAATAGACAACATTAAAGGTAATGATTTTTTAAACAAGTTTTGTTTATTGGTTTAGATTGTTTTTCAATAATTTATTTAATTATTCAATAAACAACACTTTCTTAAACAAGTACGAATTATTAATTTAGATTTTTTTTATTAATTTATTTAATTTTTCAATAAATATTGTTTTTTAAATAAACATTTTTATTGGTTTAAATACATTTTTTATAATATATTTAATTTTTTGTTCAACATCCTAAGGATTTCATAAAAAAATAATCTAAATACGTGAAGTCTCATTAACACGTAAATGAGAATAAAAAAACTTTTGAATTAATTTATGAATATGAGAATCTCAAATCATACTAAAGGTTATAAGCAAATTTTTTTTATAAAAAACATAAAATATTAGAAAAAATATGAAGAAAAGAAAATGTTAAAAAAAACTTATTACTTTAGAGTATTAATAATAAATTAGTATAAATACAATATTCCGAAATACATCAAAATAAACTAAACAAACATAGGAAAACAAAAAAACAGTAAATGGCAAGACTAACAAATATGGCTATCTAACATGTTTCCTATAAATCTTTATTTTTAACATAATTGAAAATAGTTATAATTTCATAAATTATCTAGGCTTATTTTATAATATATATGTCCCATTATTTAATTTTCTATATTATGTTTTAGACATTACAACATTTCCAATTTACTTATTTTTTTTATCTTCGACAGAAAATCAATAGCAATATTTTCACATTCTTTAGCACATGATTCTTAGATTCCCTCAAAAGAAGAAAAAGAAGTCACTGGTTTGACATTTGAAAAACAATGTAAAAGGAAAATTATCGAAAACGAATCCTAGGCAACCGCGATCTGAGATCGAGGGAAGAGGACAGATCGAAACATGTTTTCTTAAACATTAAGTGTTTCATGTGGAAACATAAATACTATTATTTTTCAATATAGATTATAAAAAATATTATATAAGACTTTAACTCATGTACAAAAGTCAACTCATATTAAAAAACACAACTAACTAAGGTTTTAATATATTTCAAATCTTAAACCACCATATTTAGATAGTTTACTCTGTCGTTATAAACACTCTGACTGTATGGCATTTTTTTTCAATAATAGAAAAAAAATATCTTACACACAATAATAAAACTGTTATTATATATATAGTGTTTATAATAAAATTATAAAAAAGATATGTGAAATATATATAATCTTTATTATTGTTGTATTATCGTGATTTAATATGAACTAGTTTTTCATCAGTTTCGTTGATATTTCATTTCTCATGCCACGTTCAAGCAGACATGTAAGTTTTGAAAACTGTGTATTTGTGTCATGCATCAAAACAAAATATTTTATTTGGGCACGTGATAGAAACCTAAATATATTTATTATTACCAGTTGGCATAGTAGCTTCATCACGGGTTCCTTTAGATATGTATATCATTTTTAAATTAATAATTTAATTAAAATTAAGGAATTGTATCAATAAAATGTAACTTATACATTTATTATTTTGGAAAGAGAAGAGTAATTTTGAAAAATGAGATATTTATTTATTTATTATTATTATTATAGTTTTCACTTTTTCTCTTCATATTTCACTGGAAAGTAAACATGAGCAACCAAGTGATATATTTCTTTTTACTTTCCTTGCTACCAAAGGAGGGATGCACTTTCTTTTTAGTTATTTTTCTACATTAATAATTTTTCACTTTACAAACAATATGTCATTTTTTATTCTATATTGAGAACGTATATGACTGATAATGATTCGAAACAAACAATGTTCAGTGCTAAAGATAATGAAACTTAACTTTGTATTGAAGAAGTATACAGCCATATTCTATTCATATATATACACACTGTGACTTGGGAAATTTATTTTGTGAAAAGAGGTTCATTCTAAAATAAAATATTATCTTTAAAAACCCTAAAACCTTATTTTTATATAAAAAAAAAGTATTGCATAGGATTAATATTGTCTCTTATTGTGAGGTCTGACTTAAGGTGAATACTTATGATATAATTAGGAGTTGTTTTGATTTAATTATGTATGTTGGTATATTTAAAGAAAGTAAGAATAAATATGTAAGTAGTTTTTGAGCTTTTTTAAATCTGTAAGATTTCTATTTAAACTTAGTTTATGAAGTTATTTATGATTTGAATAATATTTTGAAGGAAAGATATTTAGAGATTTTGGTTAATAATGATTCTATTGTTATAATTTCTTGGATCAACGAGTTAGAGTCATTGTGAGAATAATACTAAAATTTACATTCTTATATAAATATATGCCGTTCAAATTTTCTCATATTTTTTATAAGATAAATTATTGTATTGATAAATTAATTAATTTGAATTTTATTCATAGAGTAATATAAGTGATATGATGTTTTATGAAGTGTAATCTTTTATCACAAATTTTCATATTTTTTTCACTTTTTATTAAAATTTCGAAATGCCAACTAAAATATCAAATTCATAATATAATACCTAATATAAATTATTTGAAAAAAAGAATATTAACTTGTCAAAGTATATATAACTTATGAGTTAAGAATTGTGTTGAGACATGAGCTATGAAGAAGTCAACATATACTCACTAATAAGGAACATAAGAAAAGAAGATCACAAAAATATTATTTAAAATAAAATAAATTTATGAATTAAACATATTCTACTTTAATATTTAGATATATCATTATTTAAATATATGAATTTACAGTACGAGTTAATATAAAATACATACATAGTTTTAAAAGATGAACAACGCCTTGTTCAGTGTCCCAATTTGGATGCTCAACACCCTCTTCTTAAGTTTTGTAGTGTTTAACTCCACAGGATCACTCGGTGTTTACCAGATGACAACAACTAATCTTGATCTTAATGTACTTAAAACCTATTTCAATGAACAAATCAATATTCTTAATACTGTAATTTATTAGATAACATATTTATATCTCATATTGAATACAAACTTGCTTTGACAATAATTCAATTTATCATATCAAGCTAATTATCCAAAACAATAACATCATATTCCCCCTTATACAAACTAGATTTATGTAAAATAAGATCTACCGAGTCCTAAATGACCTGAAATCAAAGTTCCAACATTAAAGTTACCCAAATAACCATTCTTCTAACTTTTCACCGGTCAAACCTAAAATTGTAGACAAAAAACCAACCATCCTACTAACCTATTATTAAACCAAGATCCAATAGCCAAATTAATCAATCAATATAGCAAATATAACATCCACAATTCATCAAAACTCAAATGTAATTCAATGACTTGTCTACAAACAAGAATTTATCAAATTTCAACCCAGCATACTAGATTTCCTCAAATAATTTCATTACTTAATTTAAACTTGTTTATCAGTTAAAATCAAAATAACTAGCTTTCCTTAGATAACCAAATAGTTCTAAGGATTTTAAAACTACTATAAAAACTCATGAAGTTCTATCTGTTCACGATTAGAATACATGGTTAGAACCAATTATTAATCGAGACTCAAACTGAAGAATCAAAAGAAATACACAAATTAAAAGAGACTCACATGCAACAAATATAAGAAAAAACAAAAAAAAAAAGATTGAAAACTTAACTTACAAGAATAACTCTTAGAAAGAATTCAGAAAACTTTAGGAAAAAATAGTTTCTAAAAATGATATATTTAAAAGAAATTAAAAAAAATATTTATATTAAAATCATTTAATATTAAATAATTAAGTCTTATTATTAAAAATATAATATTAATTAAATACATAATGAAGTTATAGTATACATAAAGCTTTAGTAAACCGAGACTAAATAAAGGTCAAGTTTCACTATTTTTATATTTACTCCATAAAAAGAATTGACAGAGTATACATTTAAAAAAACAAAAGACAATAATTATCGAAAAAATCATAGCAACCGCGATCTGAGGGTGTGGTATGACGCCAAAACGTATTGGTGGAAACACATATTTCATTATGATTAAAAATATTTTTGGGTCGTTGACTGACAGAAAATATTTTATTTTTAGGTAAGTAATAAATATATGAATATATTTATTATTGCCAGACATACATGAATATATTTATTTGGATAAGAAATAATCATATTCTGCGTCCTGAAAAACGTGCAAAATCCACGCTTTTAAATAAATATAAATGGGGTTGTCGAACATTTTTAGTATACTATTTTTCGTCTTTTAAATAAAAATTTACACTCATATCTTTATTTGCTTATTTATTAAAACTTTTATTGCATTTTTATTTCCATGTAGTTATATTTATATTTATTTTCATGTAATTTTAAATATTAATTAAATATTTTTTACAAAAAATAAAAGTTGTATCAAATAAAAGTTAAATATAGTATTTAATAATAATCATATAAAATTAAAATTTCATATCATCATTACTTTTTATAAATATTAACTTAAATAAATTTATTGGATATCAAACAAGTTGATTTTTCGTATATAAATTTATATAATAAATAAAGGAAAAATACAAATTTCTATAAGTTAATTAATAAATTAAAAATTTGAACAATTGAATATTTAAATTTAAAATCAGAAATTTATATACGAAAAAAATAAATACTAAATAAAAAATATTACAAAAATAAAAAAACATAAATGTCTATTTTAAAAGAAATTTAATTTAATAAATTTAAAATTTATGTTATATGGTAATGTATGATTTAAAGATATGTAATTCGGATTATAATGAAAAAGAAAATACTTTCGAAATTTGAGTAATTTTGATATTTATTGAATTGAGAAAAAGATTAAAATTATATAAAAAATGAATTCTTGAAATAAAACAAAAAAAATCAAAGACTAAAAAGTAATTCATTTTAAATTAACCTTTTATTTTGTAAATTAACAATATTTTAGTAATGTAAACTAAATTTGTTCATTAAAATCATGAAGAATTCTGAGATATTAATGTTTCAGATCATATTCAATGCTTCAGATCTCGAAATGAAACTTAGCTAAACTATATGTTATATTTTATTCCAATAAAAATACAGTTTTTAAGTGAAAAAAAAGTGCATTTTAAAACACTACAATAAAATAGTCTTTAAAGTCATTGTACTCTCCAATAAACACTAACCATTTTATAGATTTTTTTCATGGAAAACTGTTTGGGTCTGAAAACGGTGCGAAGGTTGGAGACTATAGGGTGTAGCTGCACCACACACAAACATCGCTCATAAGCGTCATTTTTTTTGTGTTATGGCAACGCAATGCTATCTTACTTTCTTAGTATTAAAAGCAAACACCTTGCCTACATGACAAAAGAAACAAAAAGAAAAAAAATATACTTAATCTCAAATACCATAAAAAGAAAAACAAATGAACAACACATAAACAAGAACCAAATACAGAGGGAACAATTTTCAGACAGAAACAAAGACGACAGTAATAAGAAAGACAAATCATCTTGTCCAGTAATTGCAGCAATAATCTTCCGCTGAAATTTGAAATATGTATGATATATGATAGAGACCGAGTATTCAAAGTCTGAAGATCACAAAATGGTTAAGATTGCAAATGATCGAGCGACCAAGACCGAAAAAAAATAATCAGAAAAATTAATTAAAATAATAAAATTACGTCAAAACAGATTAGTTTCTCGGTTTTATAAATCTATACTGAAACAGAATATATATAAAGATTAATATATTTTTTTAACAATTGTTATTACTGTATCGACAATGGGTTACTTTTCTTCAGGTTGAGAGATAAACATCTGTATGCATAAAAAATAAACAACTTCATGTATCCTACCACTTCCACAACACCTCAACGCCGAAAACCTAATCAGACCCACAAACACTACAAAACCAAAAGCTGCGACAACAAATCGATTAACACAAATCTAACCTCATTCACCATCAAACCTTCTAAGGTCATCGAAAACGAGAAGAACATGAACGAATCAAAACCTTTCATCAGAAATTAGGGCACATATAGAATAATAGCAACCCAAAATGAAGCTAAATTCAACCAACAATGCATATTACAAATGTACAAATACAGAATCCCAAATGCAACCGAAAAGGACGGGAGGAGATTTTAAGAAAAAGACAAAAAAAATGTATTTGGAAAATGATGGTAAAAAATAATAAGTAGTAAGAGAAAAAAAAAATCAGATAAACAAGTTGCATGCATGTATAGCCATAATTCTCACTTTGTATTGGTAAAATTTTAGAGATGATCCAAGCCATATTTTCTTTTCAACTATAGCCAAATAAGCCTATCCAACCACATATCTTTCCATTAGGCCATGATTTTGAACTGTAGCCTTTTCTTTGTGTTCATCCCACATTACAAACCCTAACTAGAAAAACCAAATTGAAATGAGCTTAGAGTCTTGTGAGAAGTGGTGAGAATTCAGGAATTTAGGAAGCAGGGAAGTATGTGGCCAGATTTGAAATTGAAAGAAAAATGGTTGTGAAAAAATTCTGTTTAGTGCGAAAAGAGAGAAAAAGGTCTGGAACAAAAGAAAGAATATAGAAAGAGAGAAAGATAGTCAAAATTGAGTTGAGAAGAAGACCTGAAAAAGAAAAGAAAGTCTCAAGAAAGTGAGAAAACCAGAAAAGAGAACAGTCTTTGGCCAGAGCTGAAATTGAAATACCAGCACTGAATTGTAGTTTCTCTCATTTCTTCACATTTCTCCACTCTATTTCAGCCTTTATTTCCATCCATTAATTCTATTCCATTCACCTTTACATTACAAGCCATGAAAGTCCTAATGATCTAGAGGATATCTTGATTCAAGCTGTGTCAATTAAAGTCTTTCCAAATTTATGAATTGTGGTCTGTCAACATGTTGAGTGAAACACAGGATCTAAACATCTTGAGTGCATTGAGAGCAAACACATTGTCCTGTTGAATCTGGTTACTACTTAATTTTTCTGTTTGGTTTAGTTGAATTAAACTGTTCCTTTTTACTTGGTAAATTTGAAGTTATTGCAGTTTTGATTAGAGAAATAGCTAATGTTGTATGAATTGGCAGATTTGAGTTAACTGTGAATATATGAATATTACTTTTTATTACTATTCAATTACTTGGTAGTGTGTGACTTTAGATATATATCATTTCAATTAAGTAGATGTGCGAGTGATTTTCTTTTTTCAATTCTTTAATTGTGTTCTATCCTTGCACTTATTCGATGAATGTATGAATGTTTAGAATAAACTTAAATTTTAGGGATAAAATTTTATTTTATTTGTTATTATGGGTCTATTTGTTCAGTTTATTCTTTTCTTTGTGTTTTTATCAAACTAGGTTAGTATTATTCTTTTGTATCCAGCTGTTTGTGATGCACGGTTTTTATTTTGTTTAGTTTTGATTTATAATGTTATTAATCCAGCTCAAGGTTATTTAACACGATCACCATTTAATGAAATGCACACAGAAATTTTACAGAACATCTTAGTCTGTCATTTATTTTTTATCTTCTTGAGCTTTATGATTTGAGTAACTTAGGAAAAAAAAAAAAGGAAAGAGTCAAAATACTGAGAAAAAAAAAGTGGTTGCTTGAATGTTTTGTGAAAGAGATGACAAATGTAGTCAACAAAATGAGTGTGCACAGTTGTTGGAAAAGATTAATTACGACAATTGGTCTTTACAGATGAAGGTTCTTCTTTAATCTCAAAATGTATGGGACATAGTGGAGGGCGAGTGAACTCACATATGATGAATATCAGACAGTGACCTAGATTGCTGCATTGTAAAAGATACAGGTAGAGGATATATCCGTGTGAGGCAAGTCTGAGTACAAGCTCTCAGTAGAGAGTTTAATCATATGGAGATGGATGGAAATGAGGGAGTTGCTGAGTTTATAACTCGAGTGTAGAAAATGGCCAACCAACTCGAAATGAATGGAGAAGAGGTGCCTCCTGCGGAAAAGATCTTAAAAAAATCTAACGGATGATTTTGAAAGTATTGTGACACTACGGGAGAGACAAAGGATTTGTCAACTCTGTGGAAGAGTTAGTTGAGTCATGAAAGGCCCATGAGCTGAGGAAGAAAAAGAAAAGGAGGGAACATGACGAGCAAACACTACAAACATAGTTTGACTCGGATGAAACTCATAATACTCATAGTTGAGGTCTTGGAGGCAAAGGACGAGGAGACTGAGGACGAGGTGGACGTGGTTGACATGATTTTGAGGATGATAGTGAAAAGCAAATCGGTCAGCAGAATTGGCGTGGCCGAGGACAAGGAAAATGCCATGAAGATCGAAGTGGAGTGTTTTAAGTGTGACAAACACGATCACTATATATGCAAACGAGTGTAGATCAAGGAAGTGGTACAACTGTGCTAAGGTTGACCACATTGCAAAGTATTGTCATACTAAGACAAAGGGGGAGACAAATCTCTTTAAGAGTGTAGAATCTTATTGATGGCAAAGAGCTTGGGTGCAGAGAGTGTGGACATGAAGAGCTCGGTCCCAACAATGGATGAATTGATCACGGTAAATGGTGAGGCAAATGTGGAGAAGGCAAACTAGGAGAAGAAACTCAAAAAACGATAATGAGATTCAGCGGATAAAGAATCTTCTAGATGAAGCTAATGAGATTATAAATAAATAAAGGGTTGAGCTTGAGGAACTAAAGAAGACGAGTGTTAATAAAGAGGAGAATTCATCAATTGTTCTTAAACCAATTGAAAACTGGAAAAAGAAAGATAAAATGTTGAGAAGAACAAGGATAAGAGAAGCTCGGATACTCAGATAGTAAAAATTTGATGAGTAAAATTTCAGACAAGATGAAGAAGTCAGCTGAAGTTGCCAAAAAAATCGATCCAGCTGAGAAGTCATAAAATTTGAAACTGAATTGATCAAGATTAATGAGAAGATGATAAAAACAAAGAATAATTTGTCCAATGTAATAAAGAATTCACTTAAAATGAAAAACAACATGGCCACAAAAATGAAGAATCCAAATCTAATTGAAAGAGGAAAGCTTGAACTTAGGTAATGCAAATAAAATGTTGAATAATAAAAAAATTATATTTATGAAAGAGTTTTGTTAAAATAAACATTGGATAAAGTTTGATGTTGTTTCTATTATTAAGGAAATATGTTTGTTCATTTATTAAACTAGATTTATATTTTGTATCCAGGTGCTGCTGTGACTTTTATTTTGTTAAGTTTTGATTTGTGACTTTTATTTTTGTTAAGTTTTGATTTATAATATATGTAATCCAGATCCAATTAAGTGACTGTTAAGACAAACATCTTAGTGTTTCATTTATTTTTTCTTAACCTGAATATTACTATTGAATTACTTGTTTTCAGTATGAAAATTTTCTATGCTATCCTTCAAATAAATACTTGCAATTAATACTCTTTATATTATAAGAGGTACGAAATTATTGACCTTAAAAAAAGAGTTGAACAAAGAAGACAATTGCATCCTATGATGCAAAAATTGCATTTTATTTTTTTTATAAACAACTTTTCTTCATTTTTCCATATATATATATATATATATATATATATATATATATATATATATATTAGTTTAAAATTTAAATATTAAGAAATCATTAAAATCTTATTTTTATAAATATTTATATATCATATTTTAAATTAAATAATTATTATAGAAAATTAATCTAAACAAATAATTTAATATATAATATATTAAAATTTAGATCTTCTCTCTATTAATTTAATGACATTATTTTAATAAAAAATATTATTTTTATTTTCTTTAAAAAAAAAATATGATGTTATTATTTACCTATAATTAAAAAAAAATAAATATTTTATCTACAACTTATTATTTACCTTACTATTAAAATAGATTCCTATAACATATTTATTTATTTTTATTAAAATTATTTTCTATCAAATATTATTTTGTAATATATAAATATGAATAGATAATTTTACTTATAGAATTTAAATATACAATATAGAAATTTGGTTAATACATCTCGTCAATAATGTTTTATATGTAATTTCAAACTTGTAACTCAACTTTTATACACTTCGTTCATGAATATCACACTAAATTCATCATGCACTTTTATTTATATACATTCATGTATATCATATTTTCTTTTTATCATGTAAAATTTACATAATGCATAAATTATACTAATTCATTTTATATTATTTTCTTTGATAAAATAATGATAAATAGTAAATTATATGTAGCAAACATGATAAAAATAATTAAAAGACCAAATATATATATATATATATATATATATATATATATATATATATATATATATATATATATATTTAAAAGTTGTTGTTTAATATTAATATTATTATGTATCTTTAAATATAGGCTACTAAAATAAATTTGTATTGTATGTGTATTTTTTTAATAAAATAATTACTAAAATTATTTTCAATCATATATAATTCTTTAAATAATAATCTACATATAAAATTTTGAATTTGATTGGTTTTTAAAATTCAATCCAATCTAGTAAAATATTTTGATATCGAATTTGAATTAAAACAATTTACCTTTTTCACTGTACCCCATTTTAATTTTAATTTTTAGTTTCCCTATCATATTATTTTGAATTGGTTTAATGCATAAAATTGTCTTCAAATAAAACTTACAAGAAAAGATGTTTTATTACTTTTTTCTTTTTCAAAAAATATGTTATTACTTGAAATTAAGATGTTTCACAAGACTTTTTTTCTTGAAATTTTATATATTCTCTTCCTGTTTATCCTAAATGTTTCCTTCTCTAAATTGAAATATTGGTGCTTGTGAAGACTCTCATGTTCAAGTAATATGATATGTTATGTTTATATTATCAAAGAAATCTTACCTTAAAAAATAACATTTCTTATATATCTTTTCTATTTTTTTTTTATGGAATCTGCTTGAATGAACTTGACTCAAATATATTAATTTTATTTTAGGAATGTTTAGGAGATGGACATTGATTAACAACACAGAGTTACTTTTTCTTCAGGTTGAAGGATAGATCATGTTCTTTGCACTTAGTCATTGGTGTTAGTCGGTGTCCAATATACTATATCAATCGGCCTACGTCATTTTAATAATTTTTTTACAATATGATAATTTGTGATTGTTTAATTTTAAATATTTTTTAAACATAAATTCAAATAAATCAATAAATTATTAAAATATCAGCATGTATACTAGCCACCAAGCTTTGATCGTTGTGACTCTTTGATTTTTCAAATTATGGTATTGTTAAATCCATTGGCTCTGTTTTTGAAAAGTTGTGTGGCTTCGAAAACAACGCCTATGAGAGTGATTTGAAGTGTTGTGGGTTTATGACCCTTAGATCAAAATTGATCAGATGGATGGGGTGTCACAACTATTAACTGGGCCTTCTCTGTAAATAGGTGTGGATCATCCTTCATTGCTACTTCGCTTTCTTCTTCAGAGCTTCTTCCTACCGCATGATTCATATCGCATTGATTCATTGCTACTTTCGGGTAAGGAAGCCAAGGAGTACACAGACAATACATTTTCGAACACGTTTATCTATTTTTAGGTTTTTTTTATTATGATTAGGTTTATTTTAATTAAAAATTTATTTCAAAACTTATAATTACATAAAATATGTGATTGCATTCATTCTAAATTTAATATTTTATTGTAATAATCAATCAATAAATATATATATATATATATATATATATATATATATATATATATATATATATATATATATATCTTAATTCAAAGTTAAAGACAGAGAACACAAAACAATTTTGTAACGGAATCCTAAGACAACATTAAAGAATTAAAAGAAAAAGTGTGAAGAAATATTAAGTCTGATTTTCAACCCCACACCCAAAACAATATATTAACTAAATTTTATCTTTATCATAGGAAAACTAAATTTATAATATATAAATAAATACAAATAATTAAGATTTATCATAAATAAATACTATTTCGGTAATTATTTATATATAAATACAATATATATATATATATATATATATTATATTCATATGTTATTTTTTCTTCTTATTCTAGAAGAATTTAATAAAAAAAGTCAGCTATTAGACTATGATAGTTAAATAGCAATAAATTTGGTTTTTATGAAAAAACAAAATAGATTGAAATTGATCTTATTTTGTTCGTAATGAAATAATAGCTAGCACTATTTGTCCTTCATATATCTTCTTATACAACTAGTATACATTGAACAAAAATAGAAACACAATTGACTTTTTTTTGTGCATGTTAGACATTCAAGATCTTCCTATTTTATTATCTTCGTATATTTCAGTATCATTATGATGGTTTATTTTATTATTGATAGGGAGATATATATTTTATTTTTTTATAAACATAATTATTATCATATTTATAATTATGTTTAAGAACATTATTTGAAAGCTGTTTGTAATATATATTTATATTAGTGGCTTAATAAATAAAAGGAGAATGAGTTTTTTTTTCTGTAGAACTTATCACAACTCTGCTAAAATAATACAAAAGAAACAATATATGAGTTTTCTTAATAAGGAAATGCTGTTGTTACTAACATAAGAGCTTAACTTCAGCATAAGGCATGCCAAACATCAGTACAGAAGGTCATATACATATATGACAGCAAACAATGGTAAAAAAAAGTCTAATAGTAAAACCACAACCAGAAAAATTGACCAACAACCTTAGATATGAAGACCTTATTTCTTAAAACTCTTAACAAATGATACCGAAATGCAATATAATCAAACAGATACGTAATATTAAAGTCACACTTAAATACCATGCACAAGTTTAGATAGAGATACTGTTTGGAATTCCTCTAAAAGTTAAACCCGTATCACTGTTGGGAAGAAGAACAGTATAAGGCAATTGAACTGGCCCAGTTCGATTTTTAAGATTTGGATCATGGTTTCTTTCTGAAATTGTTTTCTCAATCTCTGCTAACTTTTCTCCGAACCTTTTAAAGGCTTCTATTGCCTTTGGATTAGATGTCCAATATGGATTGTCCCTCTGTCCAAGGTAGACCTCATCAGAAGCATGTCTCGACAATATTTCTATCACTGAAAGGTCAACAAGAGTTTGATACTTAGGCGTAATTGTTCTCAAATAAGCCTTTTCAGGATTCTTCTCCATCTCATCATATTCTGCTGTTCCTTTTTCCGGTATCAGTCTTCTGCTAAGAGTTGGACGATTGAGGATAAATCCACCATAAGGATATTGTCCGAAATTAACCGCTGCATGAAGAGCTGAAGCAACCCATATAATGATAGTACAAGATTGAATAAGCTCTTCACGAGTGTGTACTTTAGGCCACCACGACTTTTCTTTTAAATCGCCATGACCCTTCTCAACAACTTCTCTCCACCAACCTTGGAGTTCACGGTCTTTTTTAACCATATCATCTGTCACATAGTACAAGGACACATATTCTTTGACCCATGTCTTGATAGCATTCCATATCTCCAATCCATCCACAGCATAAGGGTAGTCCTTTATCACAAGACGGAGGCCGTTCGGAGAAGATGAATCCTCAATAGCCATTCCCCTTAAACATGCAAAACAAATCGTTATCAATGGCAAAAAAGTATCTTACATAGCTTTCCATTGTGAACTATGTTATAACACAGAAAAATGTTCCTTCGTGTCCATAAATTTAGTTTATGAAAGACTGATTTAATTTCATTACATAATTCTCTCTTTATGTAAAATTTCTCCCACGATCATATAGATTACCTCTTCATAAGATCAGCTGGCAATGCTTGTTCAGGGAATTTCCAATGTTTGTAAACTGCCGAAGACATCTCCATAGCATACTTTCCACCCAAAAAGCAGTTCTCTATGGTGCCATCAGCATTAATAAGTGATTCTCGAGCAAGTGCATTGATATTCATTGTGTCACGATAGTGAGGAAATAGAAGTTTATGAACAGGGTGAAGAACACTCAGATTTCTGTTTGTTGCTATGACAAAGGGTTCAATCACGGCATGAGTATTCAACCTGTGACCCCATATAATAAAAAAAGGTTAGGAATAAATTTGTATACATATACTAAAGCTTTGTGCAATGATTTCAGTGACAGAGTTCAGACCAGTGGCTTATGAGCTGATGATAACAGGAATCGTTCACAATAACGTGAGCCTTGGCTAATAGCCAAATTGTACTTTCAACTCCATCGTTTGCAGGCAAGACCACTTTACTACAGGCACCCAGTTGTTGATTTGGATGTGGCAAACTTAACTCAATGGCCAATGGCTTTAAGGTACCATCGTCTTTCAAGAAAAGGATTGTCCTCGTTGCATAAGCCTTTGATGATGTATATTCATTTATCCTTCTCAAAAACGGCATGAATACGTCATGGTGATCTAGTATGAATAATCTATCACGCTTAATTGCCTGTTCCACAGATACAAAATGTTAACAACTCCAGTTTCATGATGCAGTAATGGATAACAACACTCCAAAAACAAAAAAAACATTCCAACAATAATGTTTTTTTAAGCGGAATCATTGCCTTATCTAGTGTGAGCCCTTCGAGGTTGATCTTCAAATGTTGTTCACTGATTTTACTTGTTTGATCACCATAGACTGAGCGATCCAACTTGCTTTGTGGTGGAAACTCCTGTCATTTCATCAAACATATTATTTATCAGGAAATATGAAAGAGAACAAGCTTAGTATAACTTCAACTTCAACTTACTTGTAGACGGCGAATCGAACAAGGATTTACACCAGCAAGCATTTCTCTGGCAAATTCATCATCAGTCATCCATGCAGATTTACTAACTGTTCCAAATAGTAAACAAAAATTGTCAGATTTATTAAGTTTCACGTTACATGTAGCTAGGATATATAAATATTATGTGTATAATATGATATATATACCTCTAATTACATGAGGTGCTGAAAACTTGAGGACATTTTCACCGTCAGTGCGGAAGATCTCCTGCAGCAGAGGTAAAGGGCTAATTTTGCTGAGAGTATCAAGAGGCAGCTTAATGCCACCTTCAGAGAGGTGATGTACTTCATCAAAGCTCTCAAACTCATCCTTTGAGATATCTGAATCAAGTCGAGGTTTGAGGTAAGGCCACACGTTTTTTGATATAGATTTTATCCCAAAAGAAAGGAAGTCAGATGACTTCAAGTGACCAAAATGTTCATCTCTTGGAACATAAATTTTACTGCTTCGTTTCTCACTCTTACAATCTGCCACGAATCGAATAACACCATAAATTACACCAACAAGAAGCCAATAGTTTCTTAAACTTTGTCTTACACAAACAAAATTGAGTTATGTTCAAGAAGTAAAAGTGAAACCTTTTTTTGTGGGTTTTCTTCCGGTTCTTCCTCTTCGAGGGTAGGGATAAGTGACAGACGCTCCAAGAACTGGACGAGCTAAGTCTTCATTGCTGTCAGGATTGCCCAAATCATTGTAAACATCGTAATCGTAAACTCTATGCCATTGTCTCAGTTTCCCTTTTCCATTTCCTTTCAGAATCTGCAGTTCTGCTTCTCTGTAGCTCACCAGTGCTACTGGTGTTTCACTTGGAACATACGTCTGCAATATATATACATATTTATTTAATGCTCATTATATAAATAACTTAAACGTGTGGTGGTGAAGATGATTAAAAAGCTTCAATTATTTCGGAAACATTTGAAAAATGGTATTTTAATTTTATGATACATGAAAATATAGTAGTTTACCTCATTGGAAAAGAATATTCGATCCTTGTCGTAAAGATGGTGATTGTAAACCCATGAGTTGCAAACGAAGCGCAATGGTCCTTTACGATTAGAAACATCTTCAAGAGTCAAACTGACGAGAAAGAACTCAACTAGCAGATGATTTCTTATTGTAAATGCTCCAGGAATTCCCATTTCCTCAATGTCCCAATCAAAATGAACATCAAATGCACATTCCTCCGCTGTCAAAGTTGGTATAGTGGAAATTACACCTTCCAAATAAGTCTTCTTTCCAACTTTCCCACTTCCATTTTCTGCAAACATCGATTTGATACAGATTTTGTTTAATAGTGATATGTAATATAACATCTATACATACATTTTAGAATACGTTAACTTGGTTTGTTAAGAACATGTTTTTTGAATGTGATGCATGTTGATAGAGAAGAAGTAATACCAGCAGCTTTGGTAGCACTGATCAAGCGAAGAGACACACATTTACCAGAGAATGCACTGAGACTATCAATGAATGTTGAACCAACTACACTCATGGTAGTTTGAACAACCCCTTTCACACTGGTAATGCTATTTGTGTCCAACACATTCTTCGGCTTCAACACCACCCTACCCTTCAGCTTCTTGCTTCGGTTGAACAACGCCTTCACCCCAGAATACATTTTACTTACTTCTCTCAGTTACACCAACAGTGTTTGATTTCTTGCGCCTTGCTTCGTTTGTGAGAAGTGTTAAGGCGATAACAGCTATTTATAGAGATGACTTCGAATAAAATAATCAAACCAATAATGCTCCCAGAAACATCACATTCTTTTAGCTTTTCACAACTAGCATTACATAATGCTTCCATTAAGAAACATGATACTTTTACTATGAAATTTTAGTTCTTTGTGACAGACACTGATCAATAATTTTGTAATGGTGACATTTTTATAACAATAAACCAAATTTAATTCAAAAGGGCAAAGTTAAATTCACACTTTCTATATAGAAACATCTTCCAAAAACTTGATTCGTAAGACACTTTTCCAAGAATGTTATTTTCACAACCTGAAAAAATAAAACAAATTCAGCATGAGAAACTGATATTCTCAATTTAGATTCTCATGATGATTCTTAAAGTTTAATTCTTAATATGTAATTTACACTTGAAATGAAATTTTAACGTGAAAAATGTAATAAAGATTTGGAACTAATCTCAATGTGAAATTGACTTTTTTTTTATTATTATTTTTATTTTTATCTGACAAATTTAAAAGTTAACTCTTTTTATTTATTACATAAAAAATATATATAATTAAGATAGAGAATAACTATTGTAAAATTAATATTAGAGTAACTTAATATTTCATTATTATATTATAATATAATAAATTGTTATATTATAATATAATACTACCGGCTTGAATTTAACAATATCCTATCCTAATCATTATACAACAAATTATATTAAATTCAAATAGTTAATATAATTATAAAAATTTAAATATATTGCACCAAATCAATTAATTTAATTTGATTTAATTAGTTATTTGAGTCTATTGTTTTTATTTATCCATTAGACAAGCAACTCTCGTTAATGATAAGCCACACGGTATAAGAAATAGTCAACATTAAAGCCGTTTTTACATAAAAAGGAATGTATCAATATTGAGAAAACTTATGCTTTAGAGAAAATATATTAAAAATTTAAATATAAATTGGAACTAACTGAAAAAATATTATAATAAAAATTTTCGAACTCATTATATCTTAAAATTTTAAATTAAAATAGTGTTTTAATAGATATGCTGCATAACTTAAATCTCTTGTATGTTCTTTAGAAGAAGAAAAATACTAACATGATCTCAATTAATACCATTAATCAATTCTATCTTTACAATATATTTCAACTAATACAACACGTGAATAAAAAACATAGATAAATATATATATTTAATCAGTTCTCCTTACATGTAGTTGCATGCCTCCCTAATAATAGCAAAATTAATGTCAACATTAAACTTAGTCAAAACTTTAATTCTGCACTACCGCCAAATGACATATCAACCTTGAGAATATAAAATTTATATCTCTATAAAGATGAAGTTTAGATCAAAATTATATATATATATATATATATATATATATATATATATATATATATATATATATATATAATTTTAAGCTTATATAGATTTTTTTTTTCATTTTTCATTGATTAAGAAAAAGCATATTTCATATATAAATTAACAGAAATTAAACAGGTCTTATAATATGAATAGATTCATCGCTACATCCTTTAAAAATAATTCAACAAAATATAGTATGATATTAAAGTTTGTATATAATATATTATATAATTTTTAACAGTAAAAAATTAAGAAAATGAATCAAATAAGTATACCATAATACGTAATTTTAAATTTCAACAATTTAAAACAATAGTTTTTAAAAATAAGAATTTTAAATTTAAAATAGAAAAAATGAAAATGCTTTAGATTATTTTTATTTTGTTTTGGTGTTTATCAAGTTTTACTGGTTCACCAGATCTACTGAACTATAAGTCGTTTCTATTTTGATTTAAACTGGCAAATTTCATCTGATAATATATTCAAAGAAAACATAATATTTACTAACGTGTTATTAAACTCATACTGAATCGGTCAATTCGAACAAATTAACTAAAAGTCAAAATGTTACCAAGTTGACCACTGAC
Organism: Vigna mungo; assembly: GCA_036885675.1. Taxonomy (NCBI): domain Eukaryota; kingdom Viridiplantae; phylum Streptophyta; class Magnoliopsida; order Fabales; family Fabaceae; genus Vigna; species Vigna mungo. The sequence continues at coordinate 49,726,511 of CP144700.1, forward strand.
TTATGATTTCATCTGTATGCTAATAGATTTATACAATTAATAATGTTATTAATGCTGCATATTTATAAATTTTTTTGATGATTAAAATGTTACTAAGTTAAAATTTACAAAACTCCTTTGGTTCGTTTGAATGATTGAAAAATTATTCATAGGTCATATGTGTTTATTTTAATTTTAATATTTATAAAATGTAGTATATATAGCGTGATTGTGATTGTAAAGATTATATTACGACCATGAGACCAAATAATTAACATTTGTAACTATAAACTCAAATTTAATTCGTATTCTTTAAATGTATAAAAACTTTAAATTGAAAATGATAATATTTATAGAAACTAAATTAAAGTGTTTAATTTATTTACCAATTTTAACCTTAAATTGATTTGTAAAATTTGAAAATATTCCTTTCGATACATTGAGAAGCTTCTTATCCCTAAAGAGTACTACAAATTATGTTATATATAGTCAGATATTTTTAATATTTTTAATATTGTTCTCTTTACGTTAATTTCACAAACATGTCAACAATTTTCTCCATTAATCATCTAACAACATCTTTCTTTTTATTTTATCTCCTTTATCCTTATCTTCAAATTAACTTATTTCCTTGAAAAATTCAATAGTCCAAATTATTTGGTATCACAATTCAAATTATTAATTATAAATTAAATGTGTCTTTTGGGTTCCTATCACACCTAATAGTTCTATATAGTTTGTAAGAACAAAACTGTAACAAAGTTTCATATTCCAGACAATACTTCAGAGTATAGCGATGACCTTAATGATGTCACTTGACGGATATGAGATCGGAACATTAACATCTACCATGAAACGATAACAAAACATTTGATCTCTTAAACTCTCTATTAGAAATAACCCACCATTCTTTTTAGATTTCGATTTTGAAGCTTATATTACTAACATGTATAATAGTTTCATATCGTTTTAGAGTCGATGTCAAAAATAGTTTAAATATTTTTTCTTTTTAAGTATTTTCTGTTTTAGAGCGTACATATATTCAAAACGCTTATTTTTTAAAAATTTACGTAATATAATTTATATATTAAAATTTTATAATAAAAAAATACTTAAATCAAAGTTTGTTTTAGAAAATCAATTTTAAAGAAAATTACAAAATCTGATTGAAATATCGAGTAGCCTGTATATTTAAAACTTGGAAACATCCATTTGACTTTATGAGACAAGATTAAAAATTGGTGTTCTGCATGTTCCAACATTTTCTAACTGTGTTTCCTTGTACAAGTTGTTGTGCATTCATTGTTTTGTCTCTCTTGTCCCTCACTATCTGACAATCACACGTTCATCTTTATCCTTTTTCCATATAAATATTCCATTTACCATTTCAACAAAACAAAAATATATTGCAACTATGAGTTTCCATCTATAAGTAGTGAAATGGGTTGAATTAATAACTAAATTTGAGTAATTAATGTTAATAAACACTTTAAGAACAGTTGTCATTCCCTTCTAGAATCAGTAGCAGTGAAATGAAAATAAAAATGAGAATCAGTGTAAAGAAATTGAATAAAATGTATATTTAGATTAAAAGCTTTGGAGAAACAATATGCCACTAAACATGTTTGAATACAAAAATTACTGCTAAATAGTACAAATTAAATCGATTGCAAAGAAAATTATTCTGAATGTATAAAAGAAAGAATCATTAAATACTTCAATGAAAAAAAATATGATTTATGTCTATTCACATTAATAAAAAAATATTGTGAAACATCAATTCAGAAATAACATCAACCTATTTTAACACTTTCTATCAATGTAAATTACATAATAAAAAAAAAACCTAGCTAAATATTGGCTAAAAGTAGTACTACTGCTACCAATGTTGGTCAAAAACATTCTAAAACATTGATAAAAACAAAATAAACCCAACTTATGTTATAATCAATGTCGGTAAAAAAATTACAACTTCATTTTACGACAACAACAAAAATCTTATTAGATATCAATAAAAAAATGTATTTTACATTAACTGAAATGCACTACTAATATAAATAAATAAAAAAACTTTTATCAACGTAAATTGAAAAATAACATAAGTTTATATCAAAAAATATATATAAACTTTGACAATAAAAAGAAACTTTGACAATAAAAATGTCTAACGTTTGCTAAGTAAGCAATATTTCAATTGAAATTAAATCGAAGATATTTCAACATACATTAAGTCGCAGAGAAAACAAATAAACAAGAAACATAAGTTTTAAGAAAATAAAATGTATAAAAGAATTTCAAATTTTAACTTTATAAAAATGAAATTTAAAATTCTTTAATTCTAAATGATAAAATTAATGTAATAAATTTTTTAAATTTCAATTTGTTATTAATTTGTCTAGACAAGTATTATATTTTAAGATAAAATGTTTTAAATTCTCAATGAAAAAATTAATTACCTCTAAAAACTTTCTTGTCTAAACGAATTGTCAAGAATTTTATTCAATTTTTACACAAAAATTGTATTTGTACACGTAGAAATAAGTTTCTACTTCAATATCATTGAATTTTGAATTACATTACCATCCTAAGTACGCATTTTCTCTGGTGACAAAATAAGCTATGCAAGTGGCGCATATCCCAACTAAGATTATATCAAATAGAACATAAAAACGACAACAATATAGCCATATTTAGAAAAGCAACTCATTCTGATATGCTTATATATAATTCTCAAATTTTGATCCACATCGGTAAGATATTGTCCGGTTTGGATCAATGTCTCATGGATTTGTTTTTTGTATCACTCCAAAAGGTCTCTTAACAATTGAGATATCTATATGTATATAAACCAACATCCCTGTACCCAACCAGAAAAACCTTCCAATTGTAGGTTTTTTCCTGTTTTGTTTTAAATTTCTTATTTTTATTATGAGTACTAAGTATGTACTATTTGACCGAATAATCTAAGTTGTGTTGTGTCACTGCAAATCGAACATAAAAACACCATGTTGCCATAAGTTATTTTAAACAGTAACAATATAGAACAGGTTCTGAAATAAATAAAAAAAAATTATAATTAAATTGTCTACATTAAGTGACATAAATTGTCAACGATTTATTTACCAAGCAAGTAAACGGAAAGACCTTCGAATATTGTAGGTTTTCATTTTTATTTTTTTAATTTCTTTGCTTTTATGAGTAGTAAGCATATATATTTGACCAAACAATCTAAACTAGTTGTATGTATATGTTCATTAAAGTTATCACAAATTGAACTTAGAAACACAAAAAAACAATATTGCCCTAAGTCATTTTAAAACAGTACCAAAAAAACGTGTCTAAATAAATTGGTCAGCAATATATTAATATTTCCCAAGCATAAAAAAATGCTCGACAAATTCAAATATTATACAGGTTTTCATTTTTGTTTCTTGAATAGTAAGTATATACTATTTGACCAAATAATGTAATAGCAAGTTGTATATTTGTGTTATCATTAAGATTTAGCAAATTGAACGTACCAATAATTATGTCATAAGTTATTTTATAACAGTTATAAATACCAAAAGAGTGTTTAAATAAACTCTCATAATTTGATAAAAGAAAAGCTTGTGATTTTTTTATTTTTTTTTTGTTGTAAAGTTGAATTAAACTTAAATTTTTATTTTTTAATTTTCAATTTTTATAGACTTATCGAAATTTTATTTTCGAACGTTTTCTAGAAGCTAAATCCTCTTTTGAGTTTGGTTTTCCCACTACTATCATTAATTTATAATGAATTGCACACTCTGTCAAATAGAACTGTGAGATGTAATTAAGATTTGTTTAGTTTAATCTTTTCACATGGAGAAACTAGCTTCCATTCACACATAATTAATGGAGAATAAAAAGGTTGACTATCATTACAACCAAATTTAGCCACATTTCAGTTTAGTCGACTTTCACTTAAACTAATCAACAGTTTTGTTTGATTATAGAACTGTTATTGGTTTAACCTTTTCTATTATTTATATTATCTTCATTATAAAAAACAGTTTTGAAATTTTTAATTTTTATGTAGATTGTAAAATTTCCATTTTAGTTAATTAAGTTTGTTATTTAAAAATCTTAACTCTTAAATTCCATTTAATAATTAAACAGTAAATTTCAAGACAAAAAATAATTTTAAATCTCCCTTAATATTTTTTCTTATTCCAACCGAAGACAACTTTAACGAAGAATTGGATTTAATAAAATAAAAAATAATAATAATAAGGATTAACTTTTTGTTTTAATAAATTTCCTGATAATTAATTTAGTTTTTTATAAAAAGAATAATTTAATTATAATTCAAGTTCATCATAAAGAGTATTTTCATTGGTCCTATTAACTCGGTTTTGAAATATTCAAACAAGTTGTTTAAATACAAAATCTAACCACAGCTAAACTGAAAAAAACTAACAACAAATCATAACATAACAAACCTTCTGAAAAAGTTAAGCACAATACAGCAACATACAGAGAGACATTATAATACTATATTAAGTTAAAAACAACCTAAATTTTCAACCCACACTCAGATAGAGATGCTGTTGGGAATTCCTCTAAAAGTCAACCCCGTTTCACTAGTAGGAAGAAGCAAAGTGTAAGGCAATTCAGCTGGTCCAGTTCGATTTTTAAGATTTGGATCATGATTCCTTTCTGAGATTTTTCTCTCAATCTCTTTTAGCCTTTTTCCAAACTTTTTAAAGGCTTCTATAGCCCTTGAATCGGAGGTCCAATTTGGATTGTCCCTCTGTCCAAGGTACACCTCATCAGAAGCATGTCTTGATAATATCTCTATCACTGAAAGGTCAACAAGAGCCTGATACTTTGGTGTAATCGTTCTCAAATAAGCCTTTTGAGGATTCTTTGCCATCTCTTCATATTCTGGAGTTCCCTTTTCTGGAATCAATCTTCTGCTTAGAGTTGGACGATTCAGGATAAAGCCACCATAAGGATATTGTCCAAAATTAACTGCTGCATGAAAAGCTGAAGCAATCCATATGATGGTACTACAAGATCGAATCAGCTCTTCACGAGTGTGTAATTTAGGCCACCATGCCTTATCTTTTAAGTCACCATGACCTTTTTCAACAACTTCTTTCCACCATGCTTCAAGTTCAATATCCTTTTTAACTGCATCATCTGTAACATAATACAACAAGACATATTCACGGACCCATGTCTCGATAGCGTTCCATATCTCTAATCCATCAACAGCATACGGGTAGTCCTTTATCACAAGACTAAGACCATTTGGAGAAGATGAATCCTTAATAGCCATGCCTCTGAATCAGGCAAAGAAAAACTGTTATTAACAGCAAAACTATCTTCCATAGCTTTGGCTCTCATCAAAGAAAAATTGTATGCGTTTTCACAGTACACAAAGGTTTTTAACATTTAAGAAAGTGAGTTTTTGGCATGCCTTAAGACCAACGAGATACTAGGGAATCAACCCTTTTGAATTTGAATGTAAAAAATAAGACAATAATTAGTAATACTATTCAAATAAAACCCTTCTTCCATATTCACATAGCTTACCTCTTTATAAGATCAGTAGGTAAGGCTTGCTCAGGAAACACCCAATTTTTGTAAGCTGCCGAAGATATCTCCACTGCATACTTTCCACCCAGAAAGGATTGCTCTATAACGCCATCAGCATTGATTAGTGATTCTCGAGCAAGTGCATTGATATTCATTGTGTCACGATAATGAGGAAATAGAAGTTTATAAATAGGGTGAAGAACACTGAGATTTCTGTTTGTTGATATGACAAAGGGTTCGATTACAGCATGAGTATTCAACCTGTGACCACGTTTATATGTATAAGAAAAATGGTTAGGAATAATTTTGTATACATATATTAAAACAGTGTGCAATGATTTTAGTGAGAGAGTTCAGACCAGTGGCTTATGAGCTGATGATAGCAGGAATCATTCACAATAACATGAGCCTTGGCTAACAGCCAAATTGTACTTTCAACTCCAAGGTTTGCGGGCAATATCACTTTACTGATGGAACCACGTCGTTGTTCAACTGAATTTGGCAAGCTTAATTCGATGACCAATGGCTTTAAGGTCCCATCATCTTTCAAGAAAAGGATTGTCCTCGTGGCATAAGCCTTTGTATTTTTTAATTCGTTTAGCCTTGTCAAAAACGGCATAAACACATCATGATGATCTAATATGAACAGTCTCTTGCCTTCAATTGCCTTATCTACTGTGAACCCTTCAAGGTTAATCTCCAAGTGTTGCTTAGTTATTTTACTGGATTGATCACCATAGATGGAGGGATCCAACTTGCTTTGAGGTGGAAACTCCTGTCAGTCATTAAAGAATATTATGAGGAAAGATGACAGAAAACTTCAACTCTCAAAGTAAAGAATAGAAACTTGGACTTACTTTTAGACGGGTAATCAAGCAAGGATTTACACCTGCAATCATCTCTCTTGCAAATTCTTCATCGGTCATCCATGCAGATTTACTAACTGCTCCAAATAAAAATGAAAATAATTTCCAAAGTTCAATCATGGTTTTGTTAAGATTCACTGTATGTGTGTGCAAATATAAAAGTCTACTCATATGAAAACACCTCTGATTACATGAGGCACTGAAAACTGGAGGACGTTTTCACCATCTGTGCGAAAGATTTCTTTGAGCACAGGTAAAGGGCTAATTTTGCAGAGTAGATCTGTATGCAGTTTAATTCCACCTTCACATAGTTGACGTACATCTTCGAAGCTATCAAACTCATTTGGTGTGAAATTCAGATCAAATGAAGATCTGAGCAGTGGCAAGAAGTTTCGAGATACAGCTTTTACCGCATAAGTAAGGAAATCAGATGACTTCAAATGACCGAAATTTTCATCTCTCGGAACGTAAAAATTATCGCTCAGTTTCTCACTGTTGGGATCTGTCAAGAGTGGAATAAAGCTACAAATTTATGTCAAGAAGAACTACAGAAGAAAAGAAAATTAGGTTATGTTCCTGAGATAGAAATGTAACCTTTTTTGGTAGGTTTTCTACCAGTTCTTCCTCTTCGAGGGTAGGGATAAGTGAAAGATCCTCCAAGAACTGGGCGAGCAAGGTTTTCACTGCTGTCGGGTTTGCCCAAATCATTGTAAACATCGTAATCATAAATTCTGTCACACTCCTTACGTTTTCCTGTTCCATTTCCTCTTAGAGTCTGAAATTCTGCTTGTCTGTAACTCACTAGTGGTCCTGGTGTTTCACTTGGAATATATGTCTGCAACGTATATTTCTTTAACGTTCATATCAAAACAAAAATCTTGCAAACGGTAGGTTATACTTTTTCTTTTTTTTCATGATAATCAATAACCAACATGCATATATACTTGCTAAAAATAACAGTTTACCTCGTTGGCAAAGAAAATACGATCCTTTTCGTAATTTTTATAGTTGTAAAGCCATGAGTTACAAGAAAAGTGCATGGTTCCATGATTAGGAATATCTTCAAGAGTTAAACTGACTAGGAAGAACTCAAGTTGCATATGATTTTGTATTAAAAAGGCTCCAGGAATTCCCATGTCACTGTCCCATTCAAAATGAATATCATATGCACATTGTCCAGCTCCCAATGTTGGCATCGAGGTAATAATTCCTTCCAGATATGTCTTCTTTCCCACTTTTCCATGTCCATTTCCTACAAAAGTTATTAAGAATGTCTTTTGGTCATTCACCAAAATATTAATATAACATTTTTCATATATATTTTAAAAACTATTGAATATTTTAAAAATATAAAATACTTAGAGATCACTACAGTTTCTAAATATACTTAGAATGTAGCTTTTACAAAGTTAACTTCGTCATGAAAATATATAGAAAAAATATAATATACTGAAACAGAAACTAAAAATAATTAATATCTATATTTTTTTATGGAAATGATGAAAAACTAAGATTTTGTGTTGTTTGACGTGAGAAGTTGAAAGCAATGGAGATGAAGGTGGCAGAGAGTGTGAAGCAGTAGTGAGAAAAGAAGATAGCTACCATCGGCAGCGGTGGCGCTGATCAACCAGAGAGCAACAGATCGTCCAACACAGCAAGTGAGAGTGTCGACTGAGTTTCCCACCAGATCACTGACGACACCGGCGGCGCCGCGGAGGATACCGGCGGCACTTTTGGCTGACTTAATGGCGTTGATATCCAGCACGTTCTTATGCATCAACACCACAGTTCCCTTCAACTTCTTGCTTCTGTTCAACAGTCCTTGAATCCCTGAAAACATTTTTATGCTATTTCTTGCTTTTGGAAAGTTGATTGAAGAAAGCCTAAGCTTGTGCCTTTGTATTTATAGAAAAACTAATGTAAGATAAAATAATGGAGGTGGGTTCACATTCTTCATTCTTCACAACTACCATAACATAGTATTTATTACTATCACTTTTACTTTCCCTTTAAATATATTCCTTTTATAATCTCATTTTCCTTGCTATTTCCTTATTATTATTTTTATTTATTTCGAATAAAAGTCAAATCACTTTCATTTCTCATCATGTCAATTTAACCACTGATAATTCTTTTCTAAAATGTGTATGGGTAATATATATCACGTTAAACATTATTATTCACTATTTACCATATGTATTTTATAATAGCATCTTGGTATTTTTGACATGGATTCCATAATACAACTATAACGAGTTGACAACTAGAAAGATTGAAAATAGACAACATAAATGTAAAAACAATATAAGAATATATTGTTGAAGTGACATGTTATATCAATAATTTCATATAAAAAAAGAGTAACTTAATTAAATTTTAAACATTTTTTAATTAAGTTTTTATTAAAAATATATTTTATTAAATATTTAAAATGTTTAGATTTTTAAGTTAAGTCTGTGATATCTTGAGGATGATATGCTTATTTGATCATTTTACTGCCTCAAACAAAAACTACATTTAAATGACAAAAAAAAAATTGAAACCTACTAAAAAAGATATCAATATATTTTATAAATTAAATACTAAAACAAAAATTAAATCAATCATATTAAGGATGATAAAGACAAGACAAAGGAAGATTTCATTATCTCCTGCTCATTTATAAAAAAAATGGATCCTTACTTTCGTACTCATATTTAATAGATATAATTTTTTTTATCATATATAATCATATTCACAATTTTTACTGTTTCAATGTTAATTAATTGATTTTTTAAAATAAAATAAAAACAACGATAAATAAAACATCATATTATAAAATATTAAATATTATTCAATGTTAAATATTTAGGAAAAAGTTATATATTTAGGAAAAAGTTATAATTATATAAATTTTAAATTAAAATACAAGATAACAATGAAATAGAAATGAAAAAATTATATAAAATATACAATTTCACGTAAATAAAATTTGATGACAATCAAAATATTTATTAATTTTGCAAGCATTAATAATAAATTAAAAAACGAAATAATGTCATACAAGTAACTTAAGATGCAAATAATAGTATTGAAAGAAGTGAAAATAATGTAATGAATTATTTTTTATTAAAGTAACTTTTTATAAAGGAAAAGTTATAATATTTGGAACCAAATATTTTAAAATATTAATAAAAAATAAAATCCCTTCTATTGGGCAGAGCGGTAATGTGAAGAAAACAGTGGAGGCATTAATAATTTGGTGTTTCGTACATTATTTTTCTCCATTTCACATTTGCTTTTGCTTTTTCACTACTTCTATACGTACAACACTTGCTGCTGGCAGCGATAAGCATTGAAGTTCATTTATGAGTTTCGCAGTCAATATACATTTGGATAATTCACACCATCTTTTTTATAATAGAGAATTTCAATTTTCTAAAACTATAATATATTGATTTTTAATTTTATTCTAAAAATAATAATAATTTTTTTCTAATTCAAATATAATATAATCTATTTTAAGACAATTTAAAATAAAAATATATATAACATAATCTAAAATCATTTTAAATTTCAAATACAATTTAAAAATAAAACACAAAAATTAAAATGAAATACGTTCCTGAGTCACAAATTTAACTGGATTGAACAAAACTTTTAATGACTCAGACTAAAAATTAATTATATCAAAATTAATTTTTTTTTAAAATTTGAATATGATAGATGAAATTTACTGACGAGTTTCAACCACCTATGTTGAGACAAGAGTTAGGGAAATGAAAAAAACGTGTTGCGTAAAGAGTAGCAGAAAGACAGAAACATTTCTGCCACGGTTTTTACCAACCTGTCTTCTTCTCATTGAAGTATAGTTAATTTAGAGAGAGATTTAATATTTTTTTTATTAATTTTGTTAGCTTCTTCCTTCAATGTTTCATCTATCTTCTTCTTGTCTTTCACTTCTTACAATGACTTATATCCTATCGTTGACTCTCTTTATCTTATATTTATTCCAAACTACTTTCTGCATATCTATTAATGTCTTCCTCCTATAGGCCATCATTTATAAGTCATGAAATTAATTAAAATTTTGTTTGATGTATTTAAGTTTATATATAATCTTCATTTAATCAATCACTGTTTTAAATTCTCTTAGTACATTAATTAACTATTAATTTAAAATTTAATTATTTTTAAAATAATTATCTATTTTAATTACTTTATCATTTTAAATTTTAAAATCATTATCTATTTAAATTCAGTATTTTTTTTAATTAAATTAATTATCTACAATAAATTCAGCGCTTAATGTGGATATTTTTTTTTATCACAAATTATATTACACATTTACATTAAATGTGACTAGTGCGTTTTGAAGAATAGTATTGAGCTATAAAAGAACTAACATTCTACTAACTAAAAATAACATAGTCAGTTTTATAGATTTAGGTGAAGATTTATTAATTTTGAACCCCAACTTAGTAATTAATGTATGAAATTTCCATCAACTCTTTATCACATTATTTGTTTATATATTAATGTATAATTACATTATGGATATTTTAATCAATTCATTAACTTAGCATTTGGTAATTATAAACATCATAATAATATCACACAACAAGATTGAAACAGTTATTATTATTGAAATTAAACTTCACCTATCTCATTGAATTGTACTTCTCCTAAATTATTAGATATTAGTCTGGTTACTTAGTATCGAAGAAAAATAATACCGTGTTCTAAATCAATTTCTTTAATTAAAAAATATAAGGATTTCGATCATAATTTTTGATTCCTTAAATCATTATAATAAAACTCCTATTTTAAGTTCATAATTCAACTAATACATTCATATTTATTCCTAAAATTTAAACTTATTATTATGATTTGATTCAATTTCATATTTAGGATTAGTTTTCCAATCTTAATATAAATCATTTAAAGAATATGAGTGATTAATTTATCTAATCATTAACTACAAGAAAAATTGATATTACTAACGGTCAAAATTCGTCGTAATGTATAAAATCTGTCGATAAATTAAAATTATTAACGACTTACCGACAGTCAAAAATTCGTCACTAAAATCATTGTTAGTAAATTTTATCGAAATTTTTTATTCATCGATAATTATCGAAGAAAAATCCATTGGTAAATATTGTGATCTGCTTCATCTTCTTCTCCCTTTCCTTTTTTTTTTCTTTTAATTTTATCAATCCAGAAGAATGAACACATTTAAAAAGTCATTAAGCTCGTGTCAAAATAGTGCAGGCTGCATCTCTGATCGTAAGAGTTATCACAAACATTGCTTTTGGTCGGACTTAGAATGGACAACAGCGATGTTGCACGGTGGTGACAGTGCTTAGTTACTTTGTTCTGCAAAAGAGGAAGAACAGAGGCGGCTTGGCTGAACGAAATTGATGGCGACATGGCTAAACGGAGACAACGAGCTAATTGAACAAAGATGGCAGTTTGACTGAACGGAGAAGGCAGCCTGGCTGAACAGAGATGGCGACCCAACTGAACGAAGATGGAGGCTTGTAGCTGCTATGGTGGAGTTAGGAGGAAGAAGAGGGAGAAGATGAAGCTACCTCGCACTCTGAAGATGAACATCTGCGAAATATATAACGTTTCAGTCTCGCGGACATAGGGGAAAATGGATAAAAAAAATTCTCGTTCATTTTATCGAAGAATTTTTTCATTGCTAACTAAAATATGCATTACCGACAAAAAAATTCATCGATAAATGAAAAAATAGGCGGGAAAAATCCCACATTTTTACTGATGAATTTTTCGTGGACAATGCATATTTCATTTACCGAAAGATTTTTTCGTCAATAAGTGAAATTTGTATTATTGACAAAAAATTTGTCAGTTAGTAAAATATGCATTACTGACGAATTTTTCTATCGATAAAATTTATCAGTAAATAAAATTTTAAAACCTATCAATAAAATCCGTCGATAATTTTGTCAGTTACATTCATTAACAAAGAATGAGAAAAGGTTACAAGTATTCTCAATACGAGAGAAGTTAGCAATTCATGGTGATGATAATTTATATATTTACAACATAGTGGATTTATGAGCAAAAGAAAGAGTTTTGAATCTTCTTTCTACTTGATCAAGCATTATTCTTCACCTCGCATCCCTCTCTAATCTCATTTCAAAGTAGCATCATCTAATTAGAACAATTCTTTTTTATGTAAGAAAAAACCTAGTACTCACATCATCATTTAATGCTCTATTGTAAAGATTTTCTTATGTAAGAGGACTTTCTCTAAACTCAAATCTTCGTCTTGACGTTTTAGTCCTTCAGATTTGATCATTTTAAGTTTTTTCCTTGTGAGTAAGGATGGCAAAATATTTGTGCCCGTTGATATCCGAAGATAAAATTCGTGATGGATAATTGGTATCTGCGGATATTTACTACTCGCAGATTACGTGTAGAAGGTATTTTAATATCCATTTATAAACGGGTCAGGTGCAGATAGTATATTATCCGTACCTACAGATATCCGCTATCCAAAAAAAAATGAAAATTTAATTTATGTTTTATTAAGTTAAGTTCAATTAAAATTAACATTAATTTATATTTTATAAGGTAAAATTTAATTAAAATTAAATTTTAATTTATACTTAATTTAATTTATATTATATTTTATATATTTTTTGTAATTTTATTTTAATAATTTATAAAAAAAAATTATTTTTTAAATATTTACGGATATTCGCGGGTATTCATGGATATCCATAGGTTTTAAAATACCTGCATATATTTTTTAAACGGATATCTGTGCTGTAACGGGTAGATTTTTTTTGTTAAATGGGATTACGGATAGATACTATATGTGCTCGACCCGTCATCCTTATCCCTATTTATGAGGGTCTATTTCATGGCTCACTATCCAGCTCTTTGATCATATGTGAAGGCAAAAGTTTAAAACTTTCTTACACTTTCTACAATTCAACATTAGTCTTAAAACCCAACTATAAAATTCTTCAATTCTCACAAAATTACTGTATTTTTCATCAAATTTTCATTAGTTTCACAAATAACTAATTCCAATTACCACATTTTTTATATTTTTTAAATTACGGGGTTTAATTTACAAAAAGAATTTATCAATTTTATACATATTAAATGTCAAAATCATATTTCAAATTAAGTAATCTAAATACTTATCATCTTTCAATTAAAATATAGTGTATCAATATATCATATAATCTTATCTTCAATATGTAATTTCATAATTCCATATACATACATTAATATCATTTTCAACTAGTTCATTTGTATCCAATTTCTACCAAAATTAATTAACTTCATTAAATTTTCATCCAAAGTAATTCTGAAAATCATTTCGATCTAAACTTTTATTAAAAAATCTAAATTAAACCAAAATAAGCCAAATCGACCAATGAATTTCCAACATAAATAAGATAAAAACATCTTTCCAACTTCCATTTCCTTTAACATTTTTTAAACAATAAAATACAACTAATCCAAATGTACATTTGAGTTGAGTACTAATCCTACGTAGAAACTATTACTCCAATTATATGTTAACTTTGTAATCCACAAATTTATACAATTTTACCTCTGGATCAAGTGAAGAAAAGAAAGTACGGTCATTATCAACTCTCTTACTTCTATTCCACCTTCCAAAAACTTAAGCAAATATAGAAAAATTCTAAAACAAAAAATATATCATTATTTAAGATTAATAGAAATTAATTTATTCAACTAAAATATCATACACATACATAAAACCAAAGAGAAAATTAAAAGAAATAATTAGAAATTTCAAGGAAAACAAACTTAGTCTGAAACAAAAAAAAATGATTAGTTTAAATTATCTTAAATTCCAGTATATTCTAGATTGTGATTTCTGATATGCAAAAAGGCAATAAATTGTCTCATAATTTTAGGAAAAAATTTAGAGAATGCTCTGTTCTTGGAGACACTATGAATTCATATCTATTCTCTTTTTGTAAAAGGCTTGAATCATAGTTGTTTGTTTACCTTATTTAGCGGTAATAATGAGCATGACAGAACATTGAGTTATAAAAAGCAATAGATACTATAGATAATGTTACTATGTGCGCCTCGAAAATGTTACCAAAATAGCAAAAGTTATATATAAGATAGTAATGCACAGTGTTTTAACAAAATATATACACGTTTGCTTTTAGTTTTGATACAAATTATCAATCTAATTAAAAATAAATTAATTAAATTACTTTAATTGTTTACTCACATAAAATATTTTAAAAATTAAGCCATTCAGAATAAAAATAATTACATTTCTTTTAAATTATAAAGTTTTTAATGCAAAAAGCAATCCCTTGAGACTTTGGATAATATAGACATAGTTGAACACATTTGATATTTACATCGTAACTTTTTGAAACTACGTACTTATCCCACTCCTTCTCTCTATAACCATTTATGGAGCCATAACAATAAGGTGGGATAGAAAATGTAGGAAAGAGAATATGTTGATACTAAAGTTTTTATGATATTAATTGTTATTTTTTATTTAATTATTTACTTGATATTGTATTGACGTATTTTAAATCTAATAAAAAGAATGAGAAATTGTGTTAGATAAAAATACATACGGTTTTAAGATACGAAAATATTTTTTTGACAATTTTTTACAAATGTTTATATGATAATTCGTGATTGGTCCGTTTTAAATATACAGACCAATAAAATAGTGACACATATGTATTATCCAAAATTTAGGAACAACATTCTAAATTCAAAGTGAAAATATTTTTTTAACAACTTTTTCTGATGATATTTTTAGTTCTATATAGTAATTTGTGATTAGTCCATTTCAATTGTACGGACCAATAAAATAAAAACTAATTGTTATCATAGTTCAAATATGTTACAAGTCCAAGTAAAAATCCCAGTTCCCAACGTTCATAAATTTTATTCCAAACTTGAATACAGATATAGAATGATAGCAAACACAACACTTAAGCATGCATAATTAAGAAACTAAGCATATAGCAAGATAAGTTGGCACATTTATTCAGTTGTATTTTCAGAGCAAGATTTGCAAAGAAATTAAATATAAGAAACCCTTTAGATAGATATGCTGTTCGGAATTCCTCTGAAAGTGAGACCTTCCTCATTGTTAGGAAGAAGCACAGTGTAAGGCATCTG
Source organism: Vigna mungo (assembly GCA_036885675.1). Lineage (NCBI taxonomy): Eukaryota > Viridiplantae > Streptophyta > Magnoliopsida > Fabales > Fabaceae > Vigna > Vigna mungo. The sequence goes on from CP144700.1 coordinate 49,742,083, forward strand.
AACTGCTCCATTACGGTTTCTAAGACTTGAATCTCTGTTCCTCCTTTTGATTTTCTCTTCAATGTCCTTCAGCTTTTCTCCAAACTTTTCAAAAGCTCGAAGAGCCTTTGTGTCATAAGTCCAATATGGATTGTCCCTCTGTCCAAGGTAGACCTCATCAGAAGCATGTCTTGACAATATCTCTATCACTGAAAGGTGAACAAGAGTCTCGTACTTAGGTGTAAATGTTCTCAAATAAGCCTTTTCAGGATTCTTCTCCATCTCATCATAATCTGATCCTTCTTTCGGGATTAATCTTCTGCTTAGAGTTGGACGGTTTAGGATATAGCCTCCATAAGGGTATTGTCCAAAATTAACAGCTGCATGCAGACCTGAAGCAGTCCATATGATAATACTGCAAATTTCATACAGATCTTGAAGAGTTTTCAACTTAGGCCACCATGGCTTATCTTTTAAGTCACCGTGACCCTTCTCAACAACTTCCTTCCACCAGTCTCCGAGTTCAGTGTCGTTACTAACATCACTGTCTTTGGAATAGTACACGTCGACATAGTCCTTAACCCATCTCTCTATAGCACTCCAAATCTCTAGTCCATCAACAGCATAAGGGTAGTCTTGTATCACAAGACGAAGTCCATGTGGGGCAGATGGATGCTTAATCGCCATTCCTCTGAATCATGAAGGAACACAAAACACTTGTTATTCACATCTCAGGCAGCTACTGATAAAGTTGAGGGCATTAAAGGCTAGCTCTTTGTATATAATAAACATTTACCTCTTGACAAGATCATTAGGAAGGGCTTGATCAGTGAAAACCCAATTCTTGTAAGCTGCTGAAGACATTTTCAAAGCGTCACAACCAGGCAAAAAAGATTGCTCAATAATGCCACCTGCGTTGAAGAGTGATTGTCGAGCAATTCTGTTAATATTCATGGTGCCACGATAGTGTGGTGATAGAAGTTTATGAATAGGGTGGAGCACACTGAGATTTCTATTTGTTGCTATGACAAATGGCTCAATTATGGCATGAGTATTTAACCTGTTATCACATGATATGGCAAACCAAATCAATTAAGAAGCACTTAATAAATTCAAAAAATTGATGGTTCTTTCATGATAAGGGATGACAAATGGAAGAATTTATTATATGTACCAGTGGGTCACGAGTTGATGATAACTGGAGTCGTTTACAAGAACATAAGCCTTGGCCAATAGCCAAATTGTGCCTTCAACGCCTTCTTTTGCAGGCAAGATGACTGTACTATGAGCACCAGACGTATCTCCCTCACTTAATTCAATAGCCAAAGGCTTCAATGTGCCATCTTTCAATAAAAGGAATATTGTCCTTGTGGCGTAACACTTTGTGTTGTGATCTCCATTGATCTTCTTCAGAAATGGTAAGAATGCATCATGGTAATCTAATATGAACAATTTTTTACTATTAAGTGCCTGTAGAACAAACATTATGATAATCTTTCAGTGTCATGGTTAAATGGATATTCATGTGTGATTTTGCCATGGGGTTAACATGTATCATTCACCTCTTCAACGGTGAGATTACCAAGGTTTTTTTTCAAATGTTCTCTGGTGATTGTGCTAGTTTGATCACCATACATAGAAGCATCTAGCTTTGGAGGGAACTCCTGTCATTCATTAAAGAACATTGTGAGTAAATTAAGATGATATGAAACCAAATCATTCTACGTTACTAAACAGTAAAGCATTATTTACTTGAAGGCGTTGAATTACGCAAGGATTAACTCCAGCAAGCATCTCTCTTCCAAATTCTTCATCGGTCCTCCATGCAGACTCACCAGCTGCTTCAAATTTTATGGAAAACAAAGAGTTTAATGCCAACTATTTTACTTTATACCTAGGTCTGACATATAAATACAGAATACCTCTGATGACATCAGGTGTTGGAAACTTAAGGAACCGTTCACCAATAACGCGGGAGATTTCCTTAATGTTTCTGACTACGTCTTCTGGAAGATTATGAGGTAGTTCTCTTTCAAAGAGTTCATTAATGTCATCAAACTTATCAAACTCATTCATTAAACCAGAAGCAGATTTAAACCGAGTTATGACATTCTCAGACAAGAGCTTTATTCCGTATGTAAGGAAGTCTGACGACTTCAAGTGACCAAGATTTTCATCTCTCGGAATGTAAGTCTCACTGTTCTTGTCTGTCCATAATCAGATAAAAGAGAAATCATTTTTTATCCTCAATAATAATAAATTTCTAAGTTATAATGCATATAACACATGTAACAACACCCCCCACACTATCCAAAAACATGATTAAATAAGAGAAATTTTAGTAACACGAGCACAATAATTTAGTATTTCTCATGGCATAATGTCAATATTGAGAGAAACTAAATAAATCTTAACCTTTCTTTGTTGGTTTTCTGCCAGTTCTTCCTCTGCGAGGGTATGGATAGTCATCGGTACCTCCAAGAACACTCTTGTCTGGGTTGGCCAAATCATTATACACATCATAATCATAGATCCTATCATGTTCTTTGAGCGTTCCTTTTCCATCACCTCTCAGACTTTTCAATTCTTCTTTTCTGGGCTCTATCAAATATTTTGGAGTTTTATCCGGAAGATACGTCTGCAGCATGTTCAACGAATTTCTTCAGTCACTTCATAAAGTGCAGTATTTAAATTTCATATTTTGTTTGCAGGTGCAGAGCTTAGTTACCTTGTTGATAAAGAAAATACGTTCTTTTTGAGCACTGTAGATCCATGAATTGCAAACAAAGTGAATGTCATTTGAATTGCCTTTGAGGGTGAGACTGACAAGGAAAAACTCAGATTCCATTGAGTTTTTGATGAAAAATGCTTCTGGAGTTTTAAAATTCTCATCCAATTTAAAAGTAACACTGAATGAATCTTGTCCATTTCCCAAGTTTGATGACGAAGCAAGATGTTTCCCCAACAAGGTTTTCTTTCCCTTCCCTAAATAAAGTATACTTATCAAACTTTAAAAAGACAATTTTTCTGCAAAAAGGAAAAATTATCCTGATGCCATATTCATATAGTATTATTTATAGTTCATAGATAAAATTCAAGTTTCAGATCATAAATTTCTGGTTTTTATTTTGATTTCTCTCGTGGCCAAGAAATGTTAGAATTTGGTTATCTCGAAACTGATACTAACTTAATTTTCTAGTTTTAAATAAAATTTAAATTATACAAATTTTTAAAAATTAAAAAAATATAATGATTAAAAATAATTAATATTCCAAAACATTAGAGATATTTGAAAATTAATTTTTGATAATGCAATTAAATTCTTAAATAAAATTAATGTTTAACTTTTTGTTAAAATAATTATAAGTATTTGATAATAAAATTTGAAAAATTAAAATTTATTTAAATTAACTATGAGAGACCATTTATAAATAATTAAATATATTTACTAGTATGTCAAAATGGATTAGAATTACGAATAGCAAGAAAATCTGTATTCGCAAATATCTGCAGATAAAATCCACGACAGATAGTTGATACTTGCGGATATTTATTAACCAAAATCCGCGGATAGCGGGTATTTTAATACCAGCTTATAAACAGGTCGAGTTCGGGTATTATATTATCCGTATTCGCGGATATCCGCTACCTGCAAAAAATAAAAAAAAATAATTTTTATTTTATTAAGTTAAATTTAATTAAAATTAACATTAATTTATATTTTACAAGGTTAAATTTAATTAAAATTGTAATTGAAATTAATTGTCATTTATGGACAATTAAGAGGTATTAATAGGTCAGATTGTCTTATTTTTTAATAAAAATATACTACAATAATTAATAGGTCATATTGTCTTACTTTTTACAAAATATATGGTATTAATTATTGATTACTGGGTTTGATTGCCTAAAAATATATTGCACTAATGGTTAATGAATGGGTTTGCCTGCCACAGGCCCTATAAATGTCTAGGTACAATATTCCTTTTCTATCATAATAAAATTTAGACCTCTTTATATCTTAAGCGTCAGAGTGTCTTCTACACGTCAACCATCCATCGGAGTTCAAGAAGGATTAAAGATCAAAAGATAACAAAGCAAAGAAGGACTACTGACCCTCGGACCAATTCAACCAAAACAAAAATTAAATTTTAATTTATATTTAATTTGATTTATATTATATTTTATATATTTTTTGTAATTATATTTAAATTTATTTTAGTAATTTATAAAAATATATTTTTTTAAATATTTGCGGGTATCCGCGGATTTTAAAATATCCGTAGATATTTTGTAAGCAGGTATCCATGCGGGTAGCGGATGAATTTTTTTTTTGTCAGATCGGGTTACGGATAGGCACTATCCGTGTTTGACCCGATCCATTGTCATCCCTAATTAGAACTCATGAGTCAATTTAGCTCATCACGTGAGTTAGGTTGAGTTGAAAAAAAAAAATAAACTACATATAATAAACAAACCCATAAACTTATTATTTATAAATTTATTAATTTAAATTTTGAAATTGAGATGTCCTATTTGGTTTTCAATCAGATTTAGATTAATTTTTCACCCAACAAAATTAAATGATTTTATATCTTTAAAGATATGTTTAACTATTTAAGAAAAATTAAATGTTTAGCCAGTCAAGGATTTCATCATCTATATTGTTACGTAATTTTTTTTATTTTTTTATATAAGGAAACAAGCAAGTTTATTGAAACTTTATACTGAGGATATGTTTGTCTAATTAAAATATTTGCAAATAGTTTTTTCAAAAAATAAAATTATTTATATTTAGGTTTAAATCCTCGTTTGGTCCCTAAGTTAAAAGTTGGTGTTCAGATTAGTCTCCCTTTTAAAAATGTAAACCTTTGGTTCCTATGATGTGCAAAATGTATCAAACATATGCGTTAAATTTTAGGAAGAAATTTACTGGCATAAACCTGAGACAATTACTATGGAAGGCTGCAACATCAACAACCCCTGAAGCATGAGAGTTAGTAATGAGACAAATCAACGAAGTTAATCAAAAACCGTTAACGGATATGACGGATTTGATACATTTTGCACGTCATGGGACCAAAGGTTTATATTTTTAAAAGAAAAAACTAAACTGAACATCAGCTTTTAACTTAGGGACAAAAAATGATTTAAACCTTATATTTATGATAAAGTAGAAGTTAATTGCAATTTTTTTTATTCAAAATTAATATTTTTTCTAAAAAAAATTCATGACTTAACTTAATTCATAAAACTTTTGTAGATATTTTATCTCAAAAACTATTTTAATGAAAGACTTTTTAAATCTGTAAATTTTTAGATTTTTCTCGTTCCAATCCATTAGATCAAAACCAAACTATATAATGAGACGAAAATTCACAAGTCTAATGAAAAATTGAAACCCATCAGAGATACCTAGGAATAAGAATGATCAAATATAAATTAGCATCACACCCTATGTTCTGCGCTGATAAACAAAAACACCCATATCCTTTTAACAAATTTGACATAACCTTAGAAAAATGAATAAATTAGAGAAGGGAAGAGCTATAAATGTGATAACTCATGTACGTATTGTGATTAATTAAGGGGTCAAACTTAATGAATTAAAACAAATTTTATTGCAAAGCAAAAAGTAAAAAAAAAAAAACATTAATTTATTTTGATTTTATTAAAATTTTCAATTCATAGTCCATTTGGTAAAAATCAAATCTAATACATCCATTAACTATTTCTAATATGGGATATTCAATTAATCCATCAGCTAGTGTATAAATAAATAGAAAATATATTTACATAAAAGTCAAAAATAAATTTTGGTAGCATATTTTTTAAATTAAAAAAATTAAGAAATATTTACCGATGAAAAAAAATGGTTAGAGTTCAATTTTTATATTGAAAACTAATTCTTCATATTTTATAAAATTCTCCTCCAAATATTGTCATGTTTTACAAAAAAATTCACAAGAAAACGGTAGTGATGAACATTAATGGAATGCTTCTCTCTCTCTCTCTCTCTCTCTCTCTCTCTCTCTATATATATATATATATATATATATATATATATATATATATATATATGAATGTTATTTTGCATGGTTTATATATGAGAAAAGGAAGAAACAAACCAGCAGCACCGAGCAATCGCATCTCAATCTTAGAGGTGGAGATCTCATCAGCTTTTGTAACTTTAGAGGTGGAGATGGCATCAACTTTTCTAACTTTGTGATTGAAGTTCAACATATTCTTTGTCATCAAAACCAGTGTCCCCTTCATTTCGCGACCGTTCGACATGTTTGTCACCTTAAAAACACAGTTACAGAGACTGTGGGAAGAAGCTTATTATTTCAAAGATATTTTTCTGCTTCACTCCATCTTATGAGTAAAATATATACAGCAATTCACTCAGAGTTTTTGCATAATGGGACGAATGGAAGGTGACAATACACACCCACCATGTTCGGGGTAAATGACAAGAAAAAAGGACAATGATTAAACATGTAAAATAAAAAATGACAGATACGATAATACAATATGCAGTAATTATTAAAAACAAAAATATACTTTAACACTTAATTTGTTTATTTACATTCATTTTTAACTACTTTTTTTTATAAACATATCATAAATAAATGTTAATGTGTCTCATTCTATTGTTAATCTGTTAAATATCCTTATATAAAGTAAAGTACGTGCAGTTTTTCTATTTTCTCTTTTTACTACCTATGTAGTTTTTATATTAATTTGAATATATATATTTTGGAAATTCCATTAATCAGCATAAAGAATATAGCATTGCTTAGTGCATATAATTTATTTTATTTTATACTTAGTTCGGAATATTTACATATAATATAAGAATAACAATAATAGAATTGCTAATATAGAAATAAAATCTAATAGTGAAAAATATTTTATCTATAATTAAATAAAAGGACAATTATTCTAAAATATGTTTATCGAGAGAGCAAAAAAGTAATTTATATAAAAGCATCGTAAAAGATGTTATTTTTATCATTTGACAGTTACTTCCACTGATAAATTTATCAAATCTTTTATCTGTACAATTTAATCTTTAATTTATAAAGGTAAATCGTGTTTATTTATTGTTTACAAATGTTTTTATTTTATTCATTCGTTCTCACATATATAAGAAGTAACTTTCTAAAACAGAATCATTGTTTTATCATTGTTTTAATCTCAATTTAGTCATTCTATTTATTATCTCAATTCAATTTTAATTTTTGTTAAAACAGAATCATTCTTCTCAAAATTAAAATCGAATTTAATTTTCATATAAATGTTGTCATGATATTTTTATTAAATATTTATATAGTTATTTTTAAACCAATCCTAATATTCGTATAAAATTATTAAATATTATACTGATTTTCTTTTATAAATTTATATACAATTTTTTGAAATATAAATTCAAATAGAAAACAATATTAAAATATGATGAAATAAAATATCAATACAAATAAATTTAAAATTTTAAAACAAAAAATTTAAAAATTTTAATATAAAATATAAATTTAAATAAATTTAATCTTGTTAAAAATAATTTTAAATAAAGTTAGTTTAAAAATAATTCTAAAAATATTCAATAAAAATATCTTTAGTAAAAAATCAATATAACATTTATATATATAAAAAATTAAATTTGATCTTTAAATAGGAGGAAAATTGTTTTATTTTAACAAAAATATAGACAAAATTGAATGAACACTTACAGTATATTAAGACAATGATACTTGATGCTAACTCTGACAGTACCACTACCACATGTGGCATAATACTGACTTAAGGATAACCATTGTTTTTTAGAAAAACTAAAAAAAATAAAATTGCAAACTAACATGTAACACATATTTAACATTGTTAATAAAACATTAACATAAAAGACTGAATTATATCACATTTCTAAAAATAGATACCTAATTAAGACAAATAAAAAATAAAAAACCTAGTTAAAATTTTTTGCACCAAAATGAGAAACATAAAGCATAATTAAAACCTTATTTTAATTTATTCAATTAGAAATATTAATTAATTAATTAATTAAAAATGTAAAGGTATCTATATGATTAAATATACTTAAAATATATTTAAATAATTAAAGTTAATTATAAAATATTTACATGACTAAATATTTTTTTTAACATGCGTATAAAAACAATTCAAAAAATAAAATTGGCAACCAAATTGTCAACCCTCCAACTCACTCTTTGAGGAACCACTCTTAAAATCTCATCTTTTATAATTTGAAAAAAGAAAACGGTATCATTGTTAAAATCATCATTAAAATCGAGAGAGCTATATCAGATTTCTCGCTGTAATTTTGTTTAGCTACATATTTGTTTATTTTAATAATTTACTTTAAAGAATTTCTAAATAAGAAAAAGAATTAAATCTTACAAGAATAATTCAAAGTTTTAGAATGTAATTAAATTGATAAAAATACTTATAAATATTTTATTCAGATTATATGTTATGCATCAAATCATTATAAATATATTAAGCAATATATCTCTAATTTTCACTCTGGGATTCACACCACTATTTAATAAGTCCTAATATATTAGATACAAGTGTAAATTTAATAATAAACAGCCTATAATGTGTTATATCTTTTTACTAAAAGTATGCCTTAAGCATTAAGTTCAAATGTTTTGAATGACTAGTTGACAAACCCCATTTCTAAATGTACAATTAATTAGTTGTTTTATATATTCTAAGTTTCAATATCATGTCTAACAATCAAAGACACATTCAATTGATCAATTATTAATTATCATGTAGATAAGAACAATAGTAGAACATAAGAATAATAGAAAAGATATTGAATAACATAAATTATAAAGAGTTAAAATACATTACCTTTTAACAACCTCTATGAATAGAGTTAATTATTTCTATACTCTAAATAATAACCATATCATTGAAATAAAAATAGCTCATAAAAATTAATAATTAATGTTTCACTCTAAATAAAATATTTGTCAAATATTTCTTGCAATTTTCACAACTAGAATTCTTGAGAATTTGATTTAAAATTGCACGAGGAATTTCATAAATAATTTCTATATCATTAATACTGTATTTAAATTATCTTGCAATTGAGTTAATCCATTCTCAATCCATCTATTCACTCCCTTGAGTTATAATATTGCTTAAAAAATATATGCTTTGCTTCTTCCTATAATTTTTTAAATGCATCAATAAACCAAATTGTTTCAGAAAAACTTCCTCTGGTATAATCAAAGTTAAAATATTTTGAAAAGACTAACTCACATCTAAATATAGCAGTAGAAAATAATTTAATGATGACAGCACAATTTAGGAAAAAATAGAAGAAATATATAATCAATTCTAAATTAAATCAATCCAATATCATAGAATTAATATGTAAGAACACAGATGTAAAGATTGGAAAACCTTTTACATATCATGACAAAAAAAGAAAAAAAAAATCTTTATTCTAGATATTTTCAATATATGAGTTCAGACAACTTAATTATCTCTTTCGTTATATTTATTTTTAGTGATAAATAAAAGTGCACATGCTACGTCTTTGACTAAGTGAGAAATTTGAATTTACTATAACATTGTAATAATTGTTGAAAAAGAAATGTGTATGGTTGTATCCGATAAAGATAAAAGAATTTCACATCATATACATATGTCTTATCGTATATCTTGTTTTTTTAGTGTACCAAAAAGTCACATGTTGCAGATAAATTTAGTTCATAAATAATTCGTACTTTAAAAATGTTATATAGTTTCAAATAGTGATTTTCTTTTTTGTAAATTGAAATTATTGAATTTTTGTTTGCTATTGACCAAGACCATATTGAATGTGAATATCCTTCCAAATTTACTAATAAAATTTTGGAACAAATTAATCACGAAAATTCATCAATAATTTCATAAGTTATAATAATTAAAATTATTCTTATCAAATCAGCCAAATTTAATTTCACATGTGTTTCTTTTAAATACATCAATAAAAAGAAGTATTAAAATAACAATTTTTTTTTATAATATTTTAAAATTATTTTCGTGTGATTTTATAATTGATTTAAATTATTTTATAATCAATAATAATAATAATAATCATAAAATATCATTATGAACTAATCATATAATAACACATAAAGATGTTAAAATATTTTAAAAATATTGTTAAATTATTAAATACTCTGTCTATATGTTTATTATTCGGAAAATGATATTTTAACACTAATTTTTGACATCATTTTGACACTGTACACGTGTCAAAATGTGGTTAGACGATTTCAAATTAAAAAAAATTGATGCAAGAATATATTTAAAAGAGAAAAACCAAATTTCTTTTTTAATTTAAAATCATTTAACCATATTTTAACACATATACACTATCAAAATAGTTTGAAAAAATTGGTGTTAAAATATCATTTTACTTCTTATTCAATTTTTCTGTTTTAAAAGCATTCTTCCTCCATGCGCGAAGAGTTGTGAAAGAAAAACGACAAAAGCTTCACCAATCCGTACGCAAACATCTGTTACCTTGAAAACACAAAAAGGTAAAAAGATTTTTGTTATTTACTATATGTTTTTAAGCAGTTGGATTTTTAATGTGAAATTATTTTTTAATTTTAAATACTTTTATTTTCAAATTTTAAAAATAAATTAATATAATTTTTTAATTTAATTATGTTAAATTTTTTAACATGTCATTTGTTTCTCAGTCGATATTAAACAAAAACATATTAAATAATGTAAGCAATTTAAATATTAAGATAAAATAAATTTAACAGACTAAAAAAAATTAAATTAAAATAATTATATTTATTTAATTTTAAAATTTTGAATTCAAAATTTATTAAAAATAAAAACTTTAATTTCCTATAAATATTAAAAATATCTCCATTAAATTATATATTTTATTTAATGGGATTAATTCAAGAACTCCTTAAAATATTTACTTTAGCAAATTTTATTTAAGAAAAAAGTAAAAAATTTTCAATACACATTTAGGAATGCTGTAAAAGTATAACATTGTTTCTTGATAAGTTCTATTATTGAATGACTATAAAGTGTTATTTTTATTTTGTACAGAAAAGAGTGGTTGAATACAAGGCATTGTACTTGCATGTGATATCGGATAACGCGTGCAAACAAACATGTTTAACTCTCCCCAAATCTTATCTACGCAATGCAAATTGTCATGTGCACTTGTTTGTCTGAAAAGTGATAAAAAAATATCTTGTTATCTTCAAATAATATTATCTAGACATATGTCATTTATATAAATCTAGATATATTATTGATAGATAAATAAAATCAATTAAAAGAGAGAGATTTTCAAGTTTTCCAATAACAATTATGAGAAATTCTTTAAGGTGTAAAAAGTGTATCATACGGTCCTCCCATAGCCGTTCTCTCAGCCAATCACCCAGATCATCTTCTCATAGCTGTCTTTTCATGGCAGTCCTCTCATAGTCGTTCTCTCAGGCTGCCTACTTAGGCTGTGTTAAGCGATAATGACTCATTAAATCCCTAATACAGATTAAAGTGCGATTGGACCGTCATTAAGTCAGCGAAAGGTAAAAATCCATTAAAACTAGTATAAATAAAGGTCTCAGGTATGACGTTAGGATCACTGTGCACAATATATGCATTACTTGTTGTGTCAACCGTTCGGTTACATTACTAACTTGAGCGTCAAAGTACTTTTGACAGGTACCCACACACACAACTTAGACAAGGAGAATGAAGAATGAACAACGTAACTTGGAAGATGGAGGACCACTAGGAAGTTTATCCGATCTTCAAGAAAACTTGAAATGTTTTGAGTAAGAGATTTCAATCCTATACTCAAAACACAAAGCATGTCTTATATATATGTTTGTTATCTAATTAATCTGTGGTGAAAATACAATAACTATATTGTAAAACAAAAATAAACTAATAGTCTTCAAAAATAAACATATTTTTAAGGTTTACAAAATGTTAAGAAAAATTATTAAAAAATATATTAAGTAGATACAATTGTAGTCTATTTAATCTGATTCAAGTACATATCTCGATTGTTAATTGATTTAGGTTGACTTATAAGGAGAGGAAGACTTAAACAAATTCACATGTTTAGAGTACTCAAAAACCTTATTTATATTTTGCTTAGAGTTAAGATTCAAACTTATTTTAGCCAGGAGAAATGATGATCATTTTTGTTAGAGCAATGTGTTGTTTTTTGTCTTGATCGTACCAATTCTATTTACAATTAAGTATTCCTTTGAAGTTATAGCTTTTATGCTAAAATTAAAGTTCATATCCTAATTTTCTATCTCATATTATAGTTTATTTCTTTATTTGATGATTATTTTATCATACTTACTCTAATTAGAATTTGCTACATTATTTAGCAATTTATTATTAATTATACCTTTATTTCAGTTTAATTATTACTTCGACAAAAGAAAGGAAGAAAAATTATTATTCATGTGCTATAATTATATTGTATATATAACAGAAAGTAAAACAAAAAATAACATACTTTATAACAAAGAAACAAACTGTAACCTAATAACAAAAATATATTAATCTTTTATATTTAATATTCTCCACAAGCTGAGGTATATATGTCTCTGATGCCCCAGAAGCGAAAATGAGCAGGACGTAAAGCTTTAGTATATAAGTCAGCAAGTTCAGCTGTAGTAGGAATAGAAATGAGCTTGATAACAAAAACCTAACAGAAAATCCTATTAAATTTAGTATAAGTTTTGGAAGATAATGGAATAAAGAGATTTGGCAAGATTCTTTTCAATTAAGAAATTTTGAGAATTGGAAAAACTTGAGAACTTTGATAATGATAATTTAAGACTTTTGAGAATTTTGATGATCGAGAAATTTGAGAATATTGAGAATTCAAAAAGTTTGAGAAATTTGAGAATCCAAAAAATTTGATAAATTTAAGAATCGAGAAATTTGATAAACTTAATAATTGAGAATTATGAGAATTCAAAAAATTTGATAATCTTGACAATCGATAAATTTAATAATTTTGAAGATCAAAAAATTGATAATCTTGAAAATCTTAAGAATGGAGAAATTTGAAAATATTGAGAATTAAGAAAATTGAAAATCTTGAGAATTGAGAAATAGAAAAACTTTAGAAATAAAGAAATTTGAGAAATCAAGAAGTTCAAGAAATCTAAGAATTTTGATAATTTTGTATGATGAAGTTTGAGAAATCGAAAAGTGGAGAATCTTGTTGAATGATCATAGAGAAAATCTTAGACAAAGAGGGTAAGAGATCCATAAGAAGAATCTTGAGAAAATTGATCTTGAAGATTTTTCCAAACAAGAGCGACAATATCAATCATAGCAATTTCAAGAGAGAGTGATTGATCCAAGATAGGACCAAATTGTTGCAATGCTTTCATGCAGGAAACATGAAGTGAAAATCAATCGGTTTAGGGATAGATCCATCTATGAAACCAAACTTGTTCTTCATATGTAATTAAACTCGTATACTACAAGTTATGATACAGGAACCCAATAGTTAACACAAAATGATACCACTTTTATTCAATGGAAAACCACATAACATAAGCATAGACAACTCATTTATGCAGAGACAAGGAAGCATAATTATTTGGAATTAAACAGAAATTAAACCACACACGAACACTCCTTAAATAGAGATGCTGTTGGGAATTCCTCTGAAAGTGAGACCTTCCGCACTGGTTGGAAGAAGCACAGTGTAAGGCACCTGAACCGGTCCAACACGGTTTCTAAGACTTGAATTGTTGTTCCTTTCTGAGATTTTACTCTCAATTTCCTTCAGCTTGTTTCCAAACTTTTGGAAGGCTTGAAGAGCCTTTGTGTCATCAGTCCAATTTGGATTGTCCCTCTGTCCAAGGTACACCTCATCAGAAGCATGTCTTGATAATATCTCTATCACTGAAAGGTCCACAAGGGCCTCATATTTTCCTGTAATTGTTCTCAGATAAGCCTTTTGATGATTGCTGCTCAGCTCATCATATTCTTTGGTTCCTGGCTCTGGGAGCAATCTTCTGGTTAAAGTTGGACGGTTTAGGATGTACCCTCCATAAGGGTACTGTCCAAAATTAACAGCTGCATGGAGAGCTGAAGCAATCCATATGATAATGCTGGAAATGTTAATCAGATCTTGAACAGTGTTCAACTTAGGCCACCAAGGCTTATCTTTCAAATCACCGTGACCCTTCTCAACAGCTTCCTTCCACCAAGTTTGGAGTTCTGTGTCTTTCTTAATTGCATCATCTGTGGCATAGTAAATTGAGACATAGTCTTTAACCCATGACTGAATAGCACTCCATATCTCTAGTCCATCAACAGCATAAGGGTAGTCATCTATCACAAGACGAAGGCCATGGGGAGAAGATGGATCCTCAATTGCCATTCCTCTGAATCAAGATATTTTAATATTTACTAAAAGTTTATAAGAAAATAGATTCAACTTACACACAACGTTGGTATGAAATAAGTGAACAATTTTAACTTAAAAGTTTTATAGTAATCTATTAGTGTATAAGTAGCACCTCTTAAGAAGATCAGCAGGAAGAGCCTGATCAGTGAAAACCCAACTTTTGTAAACTGCTGAAGACATCTCCACAGCGAATGGCCCGGGCAAAAATGATTGCTCAATAATACCACCTGCATTGATGAGTGATTGTCGTGCAAGTGCATTGATATTCATGGTGTCACGATAGTGAGGCAACAAGAGTTTATGAATAGGGTGGAGCGCACTGAGATGCCTATTTGTTGCTATGACAAATGGCTCAATTGTGGCATGAGTATTTAACCTGTGATCCCATGATATGGCAAACCAGATAAAACAAGAATCACTTAATATATTCAGAAAACTAATAGTTTGGTTGTGATAAGGGATGCAAATGGGTGAATTTATACATACCAGTGGCTCATGAGTTGATGATAGCAAGAGTCATTTACAACAACATAAGCCTTAGCCAGTAGCCAAATTGTGCTTTCAGCGCCTTCGTCTGCTGGTAGGATAACTCTGCTAACAGCACCAAACTCATCTCCCCTAGGATGTGGTAGACTTAATTCAATAGCCAAAGGCTTCAATGTGCCATCATCTTTCAAGAAAAGAATTGTCCTTGTGGCATAAGACTTTGCAGTGGGTAGGTCATTGATCTTCCTCAGATATGGCAAAAATGCATCATGGTGATCTAATATGAACAATCGGTCACCATTCAAAGCCTGTGGAACAAATATCATTATAATCATTCGGTGTCAGGGTTAAATGGATATTCAGGTGCCATTTTGTCATAGGATTAGTATTCACCTCATCCACGGTGAGTCCACCAAGGTTGTTCTCCAAATGTTCTTTGGTGATTGTGCTAGTTTGATCACCATACACAGAAGCATCTAGCTTGCTCTTTGGAGGGAACTCCTGTCATTCATCAAATAACATTGTGAGTAAATTAAGATGACATAATTCAACATGAAACAAAATCATGCTAAGTTACTAAACAATAAAGCATTATATACTTGAAGGCGTTGAATTAGGCAAGGATTAACACCAGCAAGCATCTCTCTTCCAAATTCATCATCAGTCATCCATGCAGACTTACTAACTGCTCCAAATTATATAGAAAACACCAGAAATTTTAAATATGATAAAAATTATAAGGAATACTAGCAGTTGGGTGAGATATATATGTGATACATAGACAAGCAATACCTTTGATGACATGGGGTGGTGGAAACTTGAGGACTTGTTCACCATCAGTGCGGAAAATTTCCTTGATCACTGGTATGGGGCTAATTTTGCTGATCACATCTGTAGGAAGAGAAAGTCCACCTTCAAAGAGTCCACGAACATCATCAAACTTATCAAACTCCGCATTCAAACCAAATGCAGATTGAAATTGAGGTAAGACATTCTGAGCCAAGGACTTTATCCCATACGTAAGAAAGTCTGATGACTTCAAATGACCAAAACTTTCATCTCTTGGAATGTAAGTGTCGCTGGTCGGAGACTCACTCTTAGGGTCTGTTCATAATCAGATAAAAGTGAAATCAGTAATTTCATTTTCAAAAAGAAAATAAATTTCTAAGTTCTCATGCATAAAACATGATTAAATAAGAAAAACTTTAGTAACACAAGCAGATGCAGTCATTGATACAAGTTACTGGATCACCATGCACTGTAATTGATTATTTAAGAAAGAAAAATTAAATCTTAACCTCTTTTTGTTGGGTTTCTGCCAGTTCTTCCTCTGCGAGGGTATGGATAGGCACTGGAACCTCCAAGAACAGGACGAGCAAGATCTGCACTCGTGTCTGGGTTGCCCAAATCATTATACACATCATAATCATATATCCTATCAGATTCCTTACGCTGCCCGGTTCCATCCCCTCTTAGGTTTTCCAATTCTTCTTTTCTGTACTTAACTAGTGGAGTTGGAGTTTCACTTGGAACATAAGTCTGCAACATATTTATAATGAACTTATTCATTAAAATGGGCTAAATCATGTGAAAGTTTAGGTAAGTAGTACATGAATTTCGTGTTAGTTACCTTGTTGACAAAGAAAAGACGGTCCTTTTTGTACTCTTTTGCGTTGTAAACCCATGAGTTGCAATCAAAGTGAATGGTTCCATGATTTGGAATATCTTCAAGAGTGAGACTCACTAGAAAAAACTCACCAGATTGCAAATAATTTTTGATGTAAAATGCTCCTGGAATTCCAAAACTCTCATCCCATTCAAAGTTAACACTGAATGCATCTTGTCTATCTCCCAAGGTTGGTAACATAGGAAGATGATTATTCAAATAAGTTAGCTTTCCAACCTTTCCATTTCCAAGCCCTGAAAAATCAGTACCAACAAATAAAAACTCATACTTTTTTTTTAATTAAAATTCAAAATTGCTTTTTAAAAAATTTACAGTCGTAATTAAAATTATTCTTAAAAATTTTTAGAAAAATATATTTTTAACAATTTTCTTTTTGATAATTTTTTTAGCTTATGATTAATATATTTTAAATATACATAATTTATAAACTTTATTATTATTTAATATAATCCAAATTTGGAGAAATGATAATTAATTATTCACTATCTTGCATACCCTGAATTTAATGCATGGAGTAATAGAGTTAAAAAATATATTTAATATATATATATATATATATATATATATATATATATATATATAAATAGCATAAAATGTTTTCATGTCAGTAACTATAAAGAGATAATATTAATGTCATTTTTAAAATTATTATTATAAGTAAACAATATTATTGTATATATTTATTTCAATGTTTATTTATCAAATATGAACAAGGTATGACATTATTACAACTATAATTATAAATAGAATAGGAAAAATATATATCCGAGTCAATTTTATTCATTTAAATTAAAAATAATATAAAATTAGAAAAACATTAAATAATATTGCTATTTTTCTCTAAAATAGCAATATCTTCACGAAACTCCCTACTCATTAAAACTAATAAACACTCTCTAATCCCTAAAAAGAGTGTCATCTTTAAAAATATATTCAGAAGTCCACAAAAGTTAATATTTTAAATATTGATAATATATAAATACTTATAAATAATACATAATATATGTATTATAAATCAATATAAATTTACTTCAATGTTAACACTAATTTCCTTGTAAAAGTACAGATCTATATTCTCATTAAACTCATAGGTTGTTTTGCACAAATTATTATGTTCATGATGTATCATACCATTTATTGTATTTACTATATTTTGTAGCTATCTAACTCCTCCAAATTAAAGTAATGATAAAATTCTCTTTATAAATCGTGATGCAATCGAAAATATATCATTAACATCATGATTAAATACATGAAAGATTTACAGCAAAAGAAACAAAAAAACCTCTTTTTTCTTTACTTTCTTGGACATCCCTATTATTTATACTTCAATCTACTCAAAAACAGTAAAATTATTATGAAAGTAAATTTTAAGTTTAATTTAATTTTATATAACTAGGTTATAAGATATTAACACTCATTTATATATTTTGGAAACTTTATAAAAAGACACTTTTGTATAGTGATAGTTACTATGAGTTTAATACTGATTAATTGATTATGCAGTGAGAATATATAAGTGCATATATGTAGCATGAGAAGAAGTTGTGAGAGTTAGATTATCAGATGCTAAGCAGAAGAGAAAAGAAGAAGAAAGAAACCATCAGTATTGGTGGCACTGATCAACTGTATGGCAATGTTGCGGCTGAAGATGGAGGTGGCAGTATCAGCTATTCCTCCAACTACTTTCGTTGCAGTTCCAAAGATCCCACCAACAATACCACCAACTCCACCATCAGCAGTTGAAACTATCTCATTGAAGTCCAACACATTCTTGCTCATCAACACCACTGTCCCCTTTATCTCTTGACTCCTTCCTCCTAAGATTCCAAACACCATCTTTCCCAATACAATAAAACACTCTTCAAACCCTTCTGCCTTCTACCCTCTCATCATCACCCTATTTATAGATTAATATCACGTCATTGTTCCAGTTATAGAAGTCTCACATCGACTAGAGATAAAGCAAATTTATAATATATAAGTGAAGTGCAAACCTTATCTTACAAGTTAGTTTTATGGGGTTGATTTAAGTTAAAATTCACTTTTTAACATTCAAGGCCTATACATCAACGTAAAGGAAATATGTTAGAAGTCTCGACTAGAGATAAAACCAATTTATAATATTTGTTTTTCTTTCTTACAAATGTAAATAAGAATTTGTAAGATCTTTTATACTTTTTTATTTTTATTTTTATTTAAATATTAATTCATTCGAAACAATATACTTTTTTTTAATCCAAGGAAATCTTACTAATGAAACGAATAATGGGATATTATACAATCTTCCTTATCATTTATACGTTTAAATTATGTATCAAACGATGATTAACAATAAAGTTAACTATTATACACCTTTTAAATATTACTTAAGTGATAAGTGACCACGTTGAGGAACATTATCTTACATTTTTAGAGAAAACAATCATAATATTAACAACAAAATATATTCTAATATATTCAAAACAACATTTAAATCATTAACAAATTCCGAATTAATCTAATTTACATTTCTCATTATATTCCAAATCAAAGATATATATACTATTCTTCATGTCTGTCATAATAGATTTTATATAAATTATAATATAACAACCACATTGTGTTTAAAAAATGTATATTATAAATCATAATATACATTATGACGTATTTAAAAAATGTTTGTTAATGTAAAATTATAAATCATAACTTAAAAACAAATGGAATAAATTGACGTAATTTTCTAATAAAATATAATTTATTTTCATTACTGGCGTGCAGCATGCTTTGTTTGAACATGGTTGTTTCTCCTAACAATGCAACCCTAAAATCACATCGATTGCTTTATCTACTTCTAAATAAAGTATAATTTTATATTTCTCATGCGGAACTCGAGGTCTCTTTACTTTCCAAAAAAGCTTATATTTTTAGGATTATCTATTTTTTTTCGTGGTCTTTATTTTTTCACGTGTTTAATTAGATTTTTATTTTAGTTACTTTTTTGTAATTTGATTTTTTGTGAGGATATTTAAATTGTTAAAAAATGTATAGAGGGACATTGTTTGTATAATTTTTATATTTCTTATATGATTTATTATGTTATATATTGTGTGAGTTGTATTTTTTTTTTAGTCCCTGCATGAAACATTGATGGCATTTCGTCCTTTTAGTTTTGAAACTCATATATTTAGTCCTTAAAATTGAACGGCGTTAGATTTTGACTAACGGCAAGCCAAATGTGACGTCAGCATTCTCTCAGTAACTCACTCGTGATTACGTGCAACATTGCTTTTTTTTTTTCTTCTTTTTATCCTCTCGTGATTCCATGGCAACTTCCACCTTCACCTCCTTCATCTCCACCCCAACTATTCCCTCTGCTTTTCCGCCAGCGATTCGTGACCTCCGTCGACTCTGTCTGCTCCGACTTCGTCGACTCTGTCTCCGTCGACTTCGTCGCTTTATCTTTGTTCAACAAACAATGTTTCTTCTGAAATGGTTGGCTCTCCAGAAATACTCTGCCCCGTCACTTGTAGTCCATTCCCATCCATGGTAATTCCCCTCTGTACCTGCAATGATGGTCCATGTCCATCATTTGAACCCCGAGAAGTAGAAACACGAGATGAATCATCTCATCACTCTCAAGCATCAACAGTGGATCAGGATAAAATTGAAGGACCAAGATTGGATAAAACAACTTGTTCTAGCATGTTTTGGGGTAGAAGAAGTTGCAGCAGGGAGCACCAATGCAATTCAGAGATAAATGCTTTACTCGTATGGTGCTTGTATGACCCATTCTTGTGTTGTGGATACATGCAAGAAGACCAGCAATTCAACCAAAATTAAATACGATAACCGAATCATTAGCCTTCTTGGATACAGGATAATAAGTACTGAAGGACTAACATCATAAATTTCTGACTAACATCATAAAATCACATTAATATTCAAAGTGTAAATATGACAAAGTTATATTATAAATGAAGAAATGAGTCCCACACATTACCACGTCCTTGATTAATAATATTATATTGAAAAAAAGTGTTATTGATAATATATATATATATATATTATAATATTTAAAACACGGTTAAAAGATTTTTTTTTTTGTGTTAACGGTGGATTATGGTTATGACATTGTTTTCTTCGTGCAATCTGCATAGAAATGAATCTAATAAAACATGTAGAGTTGATGGGTTGTTTTGATGTATTGTTTGGAGTAATGTGTGTAGAATTGAAGTTGTAAACTGTATGGTGTTTTCAAAGTATGCTAACTGTATGGTGTTTTCAAAGGAGTGTAGTAGGCTAACTGTACTATGTTTTCAAAGTTGAATAATATATATGAGAAGTGGAAGTTTTATGTTTGTTTCAATAAAGACAATTAAAGTTTAGTTCAAATGTTTGTCCAAAATTCTTTTTATAGTAAAGGTGGTTAAGGTTTGGTGAAAGGAATAAGGTATCAGTTGAAGATTAATAGTAGTTTTTCATAGGTTTACTAACACTACTAAATCGGTTTTCTTGATCTTTACGTTTTCTGTAAATTTAGGGAAGTCATTGACTACTAACTTTGATACCTAGACTGTGCAAAGTACTGAGCTACAGTAGCACATCAAGCAAAGAAAAACAATGGGGAAACCAAGGTATGTAAGAGAGGGCTTAGTATCACGTTTTGTAGACTATGTCCAGGATTAAAATATTTGTTTGATATTTAGGTTTCAGTGTAAGGTGGCCATTGTCACCGGCGAAGCCACCAGAATAGCAGACATAAAGGACGAACTGGGTCACAGTTTGACAACTTTGTTTGGCTCAGACAAAAGTGAGTTATCAGCACTGTGACGTGAGAGACGAGAATGAAGTTACAAAACCAGTGGCATTCACAGTAGAGAAATATAACAGCTTAGACATCATGTTGGTGGAAGAGCGGAGGGAGTCGTTGGGGTGGAAATGAAGGAGGTGAAGGTGGAAGTTGTCATGGAATCATCGGAGGATAAAAAGAAGAAAAAAAAAAGCAACTTTGCACGCAATCAGAGTGAGTTACTGAGAGTGTTGACATCACATTTGGCTTCTCGTTAGTCAAAATCTAACGCCGTTCAATTTTAAGGACTAAATATATGAGTTTCAAAACTAAAAGGACGAAATGCCATCAATGTTTCATGCAGCGACTAAAACCAAAAATCAGTGAAACTTGAGGAACTAAAAGCATATTTAACCATTTTTTTTAATTGAAAGCATAATTAAAAGTAGGTGACAATTGTTTTTAGGGTTTGAAATTAAATAAAGTTATCTTTGTTAATGAAGATTTTCAAAGTTTAATAACATTACAAACACAATTTAAAGAAAAAGGATTTTGTTTTTAACATTGGAAAAATAGTTTTGTTTTTATTTTTGATTTTTTTTCTCCTCAAGTGTCAGAAAAACAAAAAGTACTTTCTACTGTTTGTTTATTTCCACCAATGAATAATTTCCAAGTTTTTGGAAAAATAATAGTTGGGAAATTGCTGTGTAGTTTTCCATGACATTCTTTAAATGCTTTTTGCGAGTGTTAAAATGGTAAGGAATAACAGACAAAAGTTGATGAAATCGATTCGCTGCACACAGCTTTATTAACTACGGAAATAAATATCAGAAGAAAAAGTGGGTCATTGCCACGGTAGAACTTTGTCTTTCACAGACTTATCCAACTATATTGCAATTTTTATAAATAGGACATGTGTCACTTTTACAACAATAACCTTATACATTCAAATCACTAAATACAAAGTATAAATTGGAAAATGATATTTTGAAAAAAAAAATTTAACAACTTTTTTACAACAGAACACGTAATATTATTTTATTAGTCTGTTTGAATTTTATATTTAAAAAATATTTGAAACGGCCCAATTATAGATTATCATGTATGCATTATCAAAAAGTTGTTAAATTTTTTTTTTTATAAATAGGACATGTGTCACTTTTACAACAATAACCTTATACATTCAAATCACTAAATTCAAAGTATCAATTTAAACTATCATTAATAAACCATAAATGGAAGTAAATAGTTGGATTTGTGAGAGTAAAAATAAATCAATTTAAGGAGAAAAAGTGAAAATTTAGGTTATTTTGATTAAAGAAAAAATAATAAAAATGTAAAAAATGAAAAGATAGTATGTAAAAGTTTGTGAATAACTTAATTGAAATAGTGATAAAAAAATGTTTTAATAAATAAAATTGAATAATTATCAAATTAGTTTTATGATAAAAAATATTGTTATTATTATTATTGTTGTTATTATTATTATTATTAAATTATTTACTTTATTATTATTATTAAAATATAAATTTATTTATATCACTACTATTATTTTGTTATTAATATTTATTATTTTTTATATTTGTATTAATATTTTATTTATATATTATTGTTGTTATTATTTTTAATTATTATTGTTTTATCATATTGTATTATTTATATTATATATAATGATGGATTATCAATTTTTACATATATAAAGAATCGACAATTGATTCTATCTCTTTCCTTTGATGATATACTTTGGGAATCATCCAA
The DNA here is from genome assembly GCA_036885675.1 of Vigna mungo. Lineage (NCBI taxonomy): Eukaryota > Viridiplantae > Streptophyta > Magnoliopsida > Fabales > Fabaceae > Vigna > Vigna mungo. The sequence continues at coordinate 49,765,219 of CP144700.1, forward strand.
TTATTGTCACACTTTTTCTAAAACCAAATTTAGACATTCACAATGGGAAACCGATTTGTCTAGAAGAAAAAAAATAATAATTACACACTTTTACGTTGATTTAATACAGTATATAAGGTTAAAATAGTTTAAAAAAATATAAAATTTTGTAGTATTTTAAAAAAGAAAAGAATAAAAAGTAAATAAAAATAGTGTCACATAAATATAAAATATTTAAGTGTGTCAAATAATATTTTTAATAAAACAACTTTTTAAACTCCATGTACTTAAAATACTATTATTGTGCTGAAAAGTCATAATGCATCCATGTGCAATAATTGAATGTTGAACTCCATGGGCATAAATTTCTTCATTAGTTTGTGTCGACTTTTTTATTTTTTTGACTTTAGTCATGTGTAATGTAATTTAATTCATTAGAAAAACAAATAACAGCTATATTTCTAAAAAAATTCATAATTATATTTAATTTACAATTAGTCCGTTGAACCAGCAAAATTTGTCGACATTATCAGTGTATTTGACAATGCTGTTATATATATATATATATATATATATATATATATATATATATATATATATATATATATATATATATATATATATATATATATATATATATATATATATAAACTAAGAAAATATTTTTATCTAACTTTTATAATTTTAATTTAATAGATGTATAAAAATGTTATTAATTTATGAATGGAATTCATTTAAAACGTGACCTATGTACGTAGAACTTTACACAGATTGACCTACTTTGCTTAGTTATCCTTAATTTTGAGACAGAGTAAAACACTTTCCATGTGTAAAATTTTAGTTTTTAATCGATTTAGAAAACGAATTCATTGGAAAAAAAATGTATCACTAAAAGATTATATCCTGTATTAGGGACCACCGCCCGGTCGAAGTTACCATAGGACGGGCGGTACATCAAAGGCCCAGGCGTGAGAGCAACTAGGGAGAGGGCCGAACGAACATTGCCATCCGGTAAAGGAAAGTCGGCAGTGGCAAAAGAACAACCCAAACAAATCCAGCAGTTAATACCACAGCTCAGCTTTCATATCATTCCACTTTCCGCCATTACTGACAGCTAAGAACCACTGCTCGGTGATACCATAGCCGGACCAGACGGTCGGTTACAGGCTTCACCTGTAGGGTACGATTAACGGGTAAGGCGGTCGGCTGGCAGAGAGGCCGGATGGTCACAGTCGTCATGATTAAGGTGAGTTCAGAATGATTTGTATAATCACACGTTTTAGGTGGTTGGGCCACAATTGGGCCTTAATTAAGGTAACCTTAATACCAGGCCCATGTCCACCACTATAAATACGAGTCAAAGGTCTCAGGTAGGCAGGTTCATTTATTATGCATTTAATTCAGAGCTAAGATACCCGATCGGATAACAAAAACTGACTTAAGCATCGGACTGCCTTTGGCAGGTACCCTCCGGGCGCTTGGAACACAGGAGCACGCGGGAGAACTCGGACAGTAGGTTGATCAAGGAGAAATTGTATAGGTTTGGATCTCGGCCCTATACCGGAACATTTTGGTGCTCACCGTGGGGCCGAAAGTCTAAACCCAATGGTGACCACAAGAAACACGACCGTTGAGGACCCGATAGAGGCGATTAGAGCTCTACGGCAGCAGATGGAGGATATGAGACGGCAACATGAGCAAGAGTTATCGGTCGTAAGAGAGGAGTGCGCCGCACGGATTGCCCGAGAGCGAGAAGCTAAGGAGAAGGGTAAGGATGTGTCGGGACGGCAACAGGAGGAGGATCCCAGGACCTCGACCGGTCGGGAGGGGACGGCCGAACATAGTAGCGCCTCAGATAGAACTTGGAGGTTAGAAGACATGGAGTTGGAGGGAAGCCAGGCGAGGACGGAGAAAGTGACCAACATTGTTAACACAACGCCGGCAGATGTACTAGGGACCACCGCCCGGTCGAAGTTACCACCGGACGGGCGGTACATCAAAGGCCCAGGCGTGAGAGCAACTAGGGAGAGGGCCGAGCGGACATTGCCATCCGGTAAAGGAAAGTCGGCAGTGGCAAAAGAACAACCCAAACTAATCCAACAGTTAATACCACAGCTCAGCTTTCATATCATTCCACTTTCCGCCATTACTGACAGCTAAGAACCACTGCTCGGTGATACCATAGCCGGACCGGACGGTCGGTTACAGGCTTCACCTGTAGGGTACGATTAAGGGGTAAGGTGGTCGGCTGGCAGAGAGGCCGGACGGTCACAGTCGTCATGATTAAGGTGAGTTCAGAATGATTTGTATAATCACACGTTTTAGGTGGTTGGGCCACAATTTGGCCTTAATTAAGGTAACCTTAATACCAGGCCCATGTCCACCACTATAAATACGAGTCAAAGGTCCCAGGTAGGCAGGTTCATTTATTATGCATTTAATTCAGAGCTAAGATACCCGATCGGATAACAAAAACTGACTTAAGCATCGGAGTGCCTTTGGCAAGTACCCTCCGGGCGCTTGGAACACAGGAGCACGCGGGAGAACTCGGACAGTAGGTTGTTCAAGGAGAAATTGTGTAAGTTTGGATCTCGGCCCTATACCGGAACATTTTGGCGCTCACCGTGGGGCCGAGAGTCTAAGCCCAATGGTGACCACAAGAAACACGACCGTTGAGGACCCGATAGAGGCGATCAGAGCTCTACGGCAGCAGATGGAGGATATGAGACGGCAACATGAGTAAGAGTTATCGGTCGTAAGAGAGGAGTGCGCCGCTCGGATTGCCCGAGAGCGAGAAGCTAAGGAGAAGGGTAAGGATGTGTCGGGACGGCAACAGGAGGAGGATCCCAGGACCTCGACCGGTCGGGAGGGGACGGCCGAACATAGTAGCGCCTCAGATAGAACTTGGAGGTTAGAAGACACGGAGTTGGAGGGAAGCCAGGCGAGGACGGAGAAAGTGACCAGCATTGTTAACACAACGCCGGCAGATGTACTAGGGACCACCGCCCGGTCGAAGTTACCACCGGACGGGCGGTACATCAAAGGCCCAGGCGTGAGAGCAACTAGGGAGAGGGCCGAGCGGACATTGCCATCCGGTAAAGGAAAGTCGGCAGTGGCAAAAGAACAACCCAAACAAATCCAGCAGTTAATACCACAGCTCAGCTTTCATATCATTCCACTTTCCGCCATTACTGACAGCTAAGAACCACTGCTCGGTGATACCATAGCCGGACCGGACTTTTGGTTACAGGCTTCACCTGTAGGGTACGATTAACGGGTAAGGCGGTCGGCTGGGAGAGAGGCCGGACGGTCACAGTCGTCATGATTAAGGTGAGTTCAGAATGATTTGTATAATCACACGTTTTAGGTGGTTGGGCCACAATTGGGCCTTAATTAAGGTAACCTTAATACCAGGCCCATGTCCACCACTATAAATACGAGTCAAAGGTCCCAGGTAGGCAGGTTCATTTATTATGCATTTAATTCAGAGCTAAGATACCCGATCGGATAACAAAAACTGACTTAAGCATCGGAGTGCCTTTGGCAGGTACGCTCCGGGCGCTTGGAACACAGGAGCACGCGGGAGAACTCGGACAGTAGGTTGATCAAGGAGAAATTGTGTAGGTTTGGATCTCGGCCTTATACCGGAACATTTTGGCGCCCACCGTGGGGCCAAGAGTCTAAGCCCAATGGTGACCACAAGAAACACGACCGTTGAGGACCCGATAGAGGCGATCAGAGCTCTACGGCAGCAGATGGAGGATATGAGACGGCAACATGAGCAAGAGTTATCGGCCGTAAGAGAGGAGTGCGCCGCTCGGATTGCCCGAGAGCGAGAAGCTGAGGAGAAGGGTAAGGATGTGTCGGGACGGCAACAGGAGGAGGATCCCAGGACCTCGACCGGTCGGGAGGGGACGGCCGAACATAGTAGCGCCTCAGATAGAACTTGGAGGTTAGAAGACACGGAGTTGGAGGGAAGCCAGGCGAGGACGGAGAAAGTGACCAGCATTGTTAACACAACGCCGGCAGGAGGGGCGCCGACGGTGAAGTAGGAGGAGACAGTTGAAGGATTACCGTTCACTAGGGCCATCATGGATGTCCATATTTCGGAGCACTTTGTGCCCCCTCAACTCAGCATATACGACGGTACAACTGATCCTGATAATCACATCCAGGCCTTCTCCACCAGGATGGCGTTCCGGACGGGCAATAGGGAAATTTGGTGCCAGGCCTTTTCCCTATCGTTAGAAGGTGAGGCGCTCGAATGGTTTAATTCTTTACCTTCGGGATCTATCCAAAGCTTTGAAGGGCTGAAGGAGATGTTTGGTAGACAATTCGCGGGTAGTCGGGCCGAGGACCCTACGTTCTTCGAACTCTCCAATCTTAGACAAGGGAAAGATGAGACACTGAAAGCATTCATGGACCGCTATCAGAATATGGTCCGAAGGGTTAAGGGGTTAAACGTTGAATTGGCCCTGCAATACGTTATGCCCGCCCTCCGCCCGGGCCCCTTTAAGGACAGTGTATGCAGAAAGCGGCCGAAGACCATGGAAGAGTTGAGAGAGTGGGCGGCGGATGAAATGAGGGTTGAGGAGATGAAGCAAGCATACGAGAAGGAAAGCCAGGAATCGAAGGAGAAGGCCGAGGGGAAGAGACCCGACGGCTCCTCGCGGATGGGGGGTTTTAAGCCGAGGGAGGCCCCCCGAGGAGCCAGATTTCAACAGTACACTCCACTGAACGCCCCTCCTGCGCGTATTTTGCAGGAGGCGTTGAGTGTCAATTTGATTCCTCCCCTAAAAAAGCGGCCCACACCGGCAGGTGCCGACGGTAACAAGCATTGCTTATACCACCAGAACATGGGACATACCACGGAGGAATGCGTGACCCTGCGTGATAAAATAGAGGAGTTGATCCGTGCCAGGCATTTGAAACAATATGAAAAACGCCGCCCGCCGAACCCCCAAGAAGACGGAAGCCAAGTCCCGCTCCCCGGAGAGATCGAGGTCGGAGTCCGAGTCGACCATTCCGACAGGCGGACAATCGGTCGGGTTACGAAAACCGAAGGCGAAGGAGTAGGAGTTGCAGCGACGATCGCGATCGGCCAATACGAGGAAGAATTAATACGATATCTGGCGGGTTCACGGGCGGGGGACCGTCGACCTCCGCTCGGAAGCGGCATGTGAGGGCACTGCGCTCAGTGAACAGCGTCCAAGCTACCAGGAAATCCATGCCGCCGATAACATTTACGGACGACGATTTTCACGCACCCGATTTGGAGTAAGATGACCCGATGGTTATCACAGCGGAGATCGCCTGGTATGAAGTGGGGAAAGTTTTAATCGACCAAGGAAGCTCGGCCAATATCCTATATTGGAAAACCTTCTTGCAGATGGACCTCTCAGAAGAACTGATCGTTCCCTTTCACGAGCAGATTGTTGGCTTCGCGGGGGAGCGGGTGGATACCAAAGGGTACGTGGATCTCCGCACCCGACTAGGAACGGGGCGGGACGACGATGAGAAGAAGGTTCGGTATCTACTGGTGGATGCCAACACTTCGTATAACGTCCTATTGGGGCGCCCCTGCCTTAATTCTTTCGGCGCCATTGTATCCACACCCCACTTAACTCTGAAGTACCCCAACGAGAGGAGAAAGATTATAACGATGCGAGCCGATCAGAAAACGGCCAGAGAATGTTACGCCGCGGGTCTGCGGATGTATCCTCAGGTTCCGAGGGCGAAAGTGCCTCGATCGGAGGTGGCCATGGCCGATCTGGACCCGCGGGTAGGAACAGAGGATCGTATGGAACCGCACGGAAAGGTGCAGCCGGCCAAGTTGGGGCCGAGGGAGGATCAGGTCACTACAATGGCGGGTGGCCTAGATCCCGTAACTGAGGACGGCTTGAGGAAGATACTGTGGCGGAACAGAGACTTGTTTGCCTGGTCCGCGGCCGATATGCCAGGGATACACCCTTCCATCATGACACATCGCCTAGCCCTCTTTAGAGAGGCGCGACCGGTGGCATAGAAGAAACGCCGAATGGGCGCCGAGAAGGAGCGGGCGGTAGAGGAGGAGGACAAAAAACTGAAGGAGGTCGGGTTCATCCGCGAAGTGACATACACCACTTGGCTTGCCAACGTGGTGATGGTAAAGAAATCTAGTGGGAAGTGGCGAATGTGCACTGACTACACGGACCTGAACAAGGCTTGCCCCAAAGATTTCCATCCACTCCCGAACATCGATAGCCTGGTAGATGGAGCGTCCGGCCACCAGCTACTTAGTTTCCTGGATGCATATTCCGGGTACAATCAGATACCCATGCACGAGGCCGATCGAGAGAAGATGGCGTTTATCACCAACCGGGGGAATTATTGTTACGATGTCATGTCGTTCGGGTTAAAGAACGCCGGCGCCACATACCAGAGGTTGATGGATAAGATCTTCGCTGACCAGATTGGACGGTGTATGGAGGTATATGTGGACGACATGGTTGTCCGGTCAACGACGCCCGAGGCTCACTTTCGTGACCTGGAGGAAGTGTTCCAACAGATACGCCAATATAATATGCGCCTTAACCCTGCTAAGTGCACCTTTGGTGTCTCTGCTGGAAAATTTTTAGGGTTCATGCTGACCGAGAGAGGTATAGAGGTCAACCCCGACAAGTGCGCGGCCATCCTCGACATGCGACGTCCGACCAACCTGAAGGAGATCCAGCGACTGGTCGGACGACTGACGGCCCTTGCCCGATTCATTCCGAAGTTGGCCGACCGGATTCGACCGATTTTAAAAAGGATGAAAAAGGGGGACGAAGCAGGGGTTTGGGACGCCGATTGCGAACTGGCGTTCGTTGCTGTAAAGGATTTATTGACCAACCCCCCGGTGTTGAATCGACCCCTCCCAAACACTGAACTGCAAATCTACCTGGGGGTGTCTCATGAAGTTATCAGCGCAGCCCTGGTTCAGGACGCCAGGGAGCCCCGCCTGATATACTTCGTCAGTAGAGTGCTTCAACCCGCCGAAACCCGGTATCAGCTGGTCGAGAAGGTCGCCCTAGCTCTTCTCCACACTTCGAGAAGGCTCCGCCCATACTTCCAGAGCCATCAGGTGGTTGTCAAAACCAACCACCCAATATCCAAGATCTTGAGGAAGCCCGATATAGCTGGGAGGATGGTAAGTTGGGCAGTGGAGTTGTCGAAATTCGGCTTACGCTTTGAGCCGCGAGGATCTATTAAAGGACAGCACATGGCCGATTTTGCACTAGAGTTACCTCAGGCTCAAACTCCCGAGGGTTGGAGCCTTTACGTAGATGGGGCAGCCGGGCGGGCAAGTGCCGGAGCCGAGGTGGTATTAGAAGGACCAGGTGGATTCCTCATCGAGCAGTCACTTGTGTTCAAATTTAAAGCTTCCAACAATCAGGCCGAGTACGAGGCCTTACTCGCTGGACTCGCCCTGGCCTTAGATATGGGAGCCCAGTCCCTCACGTGTAGAACCGATTCCCAACTGGTCGTCGGACAGATGGTGGGAGAATTTCAAGTCAAAGATGACCAGCTGTTGAGGTACTTCCACAAAGCTAGCACACTAGCCAAGAATTTCCAGCCCTTCATTATAAAGCATATACCGCGAGAGGAGAACGCCCGGGCGGACATGCTGTCGAAGCTTAGCGCTGGGAAGGAGAAAGGGCAACTGACTACGGTCATCCGACAGGTGTTGACGGAGTCGTCCGTGGAATGCATGGCGTTGGGGGTACCTGTCGGCGACGATTGGCGTGCTGAAATTATGAAGATGATGGTGGACCAAGACCAGGGGGTCAACCTGAAGCCGGCGGAAGCCAGAAGGCTGGCTCGGTACGTCACCATAGGCGGAGACCTTTACCGGAGGGGATTCTCTGTCCCCTTGCTGAAATGCGTGAGTCCGGACCAGGCGGCGTATGTCTTGAACGAACTCCACAATGGAATCTGTGGGTTGCACACCGGAGCAAGGACGTTACGGGCGAGGGCCCTCAGAGCCGGATATTATTGGCCGACAATGGAAAGCGACGCCAAAACGTTCACGGCAAAGTGCGAACGATGCCAAGCCCACGCAAACATACCACACGCCCCCCCAGCTGAACTTCGAACTATCGTCTCGCCTTGGCCGTTCGCCAAGTGGGGCATGGATATTGTCGGCCCCTTTCCTCCTGGCCGAGCACAGAAGAAGTTCATACTCGTCGCAGTAGACTACTTCACAAAGTGGGTGGAGGCAGAGCCCTTAACCACAATTTCCGGCCGGCAGGTGCAAAGCTTTTTCTGGAAGATAATATGCCGGTTTGGACTCCCACGGACGATCGTAACCGATAATGGCCGTCAGTTCATCGACAAGAAACTGCAAACGTTTTTTCAAGGGCTGGGGATCAAGCACATCACCAGTTCGGTCGAACATCCCCAGACGAACGGCCAGGCGGAAGCAGCTAACAAGGCCATTGTGGCCGAGCTCAAGAGGAGATTGGGCGAGAGAAAGGGAGCCTGGGTGGACGAACTGCCGGAGGTCCTATGGGCGTACCGGTGTTCCCCGCACGGGACTACCAGAGAATCCCTGTTCAACCTAACATACGGGACTGACGCCATCCTACCGGTGGAACTGGGGGAACCGTCGCTACGGAGACAGATCCAGGACTTGCAACTCAACGAGGAGGAACTGAGGGTAGAGTTGGATTCCGTGGAGGAGCGTAGGGATCGCGCCGTGTTACACGCAGAGGCCTGCCGGCGTTTAGTAGAGCGACGGTATAACACTAAAGTACGACCGAGGAGTTTTCAGGAGGGGGATCTAGTGTGGAGAAAAACCGGGGATGCAAGAAAGGAGCAGGCGCATGGAAAATTTGCGGCGAAGTGGGACGGCCCATTCCGGGTGCTAGAAAATCTACAAAACGGAGCTTACCGCCTTTCCGCCCCAGGCGGGCGACCATTACGGAACACTTGGAACGCCTCCCATTTGAAATTTTATTTCAGTTAAACTTGTGTTGTAAGTATTTCTTAAAAAAGTTATATAATGAAACCCGAGTGTTTACCTCTTATAATTGCCGTGTTCAAGTGGTGAACGGCGTCTTTTCCCCGGAAAAGACACTGCCACTCCTGACCGGGTGGTGAACGGCGAGTTCCCTTGGAACCACTGCCACCCGACCACGTCACCGGGTGGTGAACGGCGAGTTCCCTTGGAACCACTACCACCCGACCACACCACCGGGTGGTGAACGGCGAGTTCCTTTGGAACCACTACCACCCGACCACATCACCGGGCGGTGCACGGCGAGTTCCCTTGGAACCACTACCGCCCGGGAAACGCGCTAAGATGGCACACGGCGCATCCCATGAAAGGACCGCCAACGGCGAGCCCTATAAAAAGATTCAACGCCGTCCGGGCAACGTATCACTTCGCAGTAAACAAAAGATTACGCAACAAAACGACGTGAAAACCAAATAATTTCATTATCAACAGAGGGCTGTACAACATATACTTAGTTTGTAATCAAAAAGCGATTGGCATAAAACCGGTCTGTTCCCACCAAACGCGTAATAACCCCCCAACCCAAAAAAGAAAAGCCAACACGCCGACCCACGGCCGTCACAATAATTGAATCAACTACCATCAGCTGGTGGAGCCTCATCCTCTTCTTCGGGGATCTCCGAGAGAGGCACCAGCTTCCCTTTGTGGACGTCCATCCTCAGGTCAAAATCCGCAGAGCTCGGGTCAAAGTTGAAGAAATAGGCGACTTGGCGGATGGCCTTGAAGAAACCCTCCTCATGCTCCAGTTGAATATCCGGAGTTAAGCGCGCGATGGTATCCGCCGCTCGTTGTAACTCTCCCTGCAAACGAATGTTTTCGGCATGCAGCTCAACCAATTCTTCATCCCGGAGCGAGACCTTCTTGTTCGCCTCAGCCAAGGCAGTTCGCCGGCGGCTATTGTCTTCCTGTTCCGCCTCGTACTTCAACCCCAAAGCATTAAGCTTATGGGTGAGGGTCTCCACCTCGGCGCAAGAATCCGCCAATTTCTTCTGCAAACCCGCCCGCTCCGATTCACAGTTGGCATGTTCAAAGGTGAGCGCCTCCAGGCCAGCCTTCGCCTCCGCCGCCGCCTTCTTCTCGGATATCAACTCCCTCTGAGTGGAATCCAACCCCCGGCGGTCAGCAAACCTCTCAGCATACCACATCAGCATAGCCCCCCGGCTACTATACTCCAAGGCGGCCTTAAGGAGCTGTTGTTCCGAGAGATGCTCCACAATTTCTCGCTGCGCCGAGCTCATGCGAAAATCCAGCCGGTCACTAACGCCGAAAGCCAGATCCATAAGACCGCCCGGTAGGGGTTGAGGAGTGCGGTCCCGTTTGCTCCTCTTAGAGGAAGATTTTTCCCCTTCCTTAGACCTCTTTTTCTTCTTACGAGGGACTTCCCCAGACGGAGGATTGGAGGTGCCGGCCGTGGCCTTCCCGGTGTCGGCCACGGTCACTTGGGGGGCCGACCCGATGGGCGGATTGGTAGGTGCAGCTTCAGCGACCCTGGTTTCGGCGGCCAGCGTAATACCCACCGGGGTGGGATCAGTACTGGCCCCTCGGTGGACGACCTTGAAGGTGGGTTTCGGAGGAGTGGCCCTCACACCGGTACCAGCGGTCAAGCGAGGATCTTTCTTCTGAGTGGGAGGAACATACCTCGTCTTTCGGGGGCCGGGAAATGACATAGCACCTGCAATACACGAAAGTAAAATCAGCCAGAACCAAACGTACAAGTAACGGTGCAAAACGATAAAATCGTACCAAACGCCACGTTAATAAAATCCTCGTGGCACAGGCAATCGACCAGCTTGCGGGCGGGGAGGCGACGGGGAAGATCGTTAATAAGCTTAACGGCTTCGCACTCGGATGGAGTCAGATCGCAAGCCGACACCGGCGTCATACGGGCCGGCTCCTCAGTCCAATAAAAGGGAAATAGGGGCTCACCGGACGAATCCACGAATTCCTTCCGACCGTTATCCCTTATCACTATTTTGAAAAACTTATGTTTAAAATCTTTGAAAGAATCTGCATAGTTCTGAAACAAACCCTGTTGGATGGACCTCAACGACACCCAGCCCCGCGTCGTAACCGGCCGGACGTGGAAGTAGTGGAAGAAAACGGATGTCGAAAGCTCGACGCCTAAAGCCGAACACACTACCATGAAAGCTTAGATACAGGCCCAACCGTTCGGGTGTAATTGGGCGGGGGCGACATTCATCCTCTTCAGGACGGCGGCCTGAAAGCGGGTAAACGGGATCCGTACCATCATGCGACGAAACAGATATGTATATACGAAAAAGAAATCTTCAGAATTTGTCCCTTTCCCGTGACAGACTCGCTCATTGGGATAACACACGCCCAATCGGAAAAGTTGGGCGTCCGCCTCATCACGAGCTACGAAAGACTGGTTGGCCCACTCCAAGAGGACTCCCCGGCTCTGAAACTCGGATTCATAGGTTCCCACATCGTGCGGGGCCCAATCGTACCCCCTTATTACTGGCCACCCTCCGGCCGGTGTAGGACGGATGGGTTCAAGCTCCACGCCGCCCTCCAAGAGATAGAGGGCCGTCCCGTGTATGATTCGGTCTGCCAGCTGCCCAGCGTCTGAACGCTCCACCCTCGAGGATGACCCCGAGCTGCGTGAACTTCCGCTTCCGCTCGACGAATCCCCGCCATCCCCACCCGCGGAACCAGAAGATGATATGGTCACTGCCATTTATTTACTTGGTTGATAAGAAATGCCGAACGGCTGCTGTGGAAAGAATGAGTAAAAGGTAAGTCTGACGCAGTCAAATGACTCCTATTTATAGCCGAATTTCTTGTAACTGTCAACCACATCGCACCGTTCATTTGAAGCATCCTCAAGGGCCCAGATTGCGAGACTGTTCCGCTCCCCCACAACGCCTCCACTGCCACTCCAACACGTGGCACCCCATTTTCAAAATTCCCGCCTAAGTTGTCCCGGCCCCGATTTTCAAAAAACAACCTCGCTAGTCCATGGAACGAGCCGACACACCCCCGGCATAGGCGGACACCGTTCATAAACCCTACAACTTTATGTCTAGGGCTTGGGGGGCCTGATGTACTAGGGACCACCGCCCGGTTGAAGTTACCACCGGACGGGCGGTACATCAAAGGCCCAGGCGTGAGAGCAACTAGGGAGAGGGCCGAGCGGACATTGCCATCCGGTAAAGGAAAGTCGGCAGTGGCAAAAGAACAACCCAAACAAATCCAGCAGTTAATACCACAGCTCAGCTTTCATATCATTCCACTTTCCGCCATTACTGACAGCTAAGAACCACTGCTCGGTGATACCATAGCCGGACCGGACGGTCGGTTACAGGCTTCACCTGTAGGGTACGATTAAGGGGTAAGGCGGTCGGCTGGCAGAGAGGCCGGACGGTCACAGTCGTCATGATTAAGGTGAGTTCAGAATGATTTGTATAATCACACATTTTAGGTGGTTGGGCCACAATTGGGCCTTAATTAAGGTAACCCTAATACCAGGCCCATGTCCACCACTATAAATACGAGTCAAAGGTCCCAGGTAGGCAGGTTCATTTATTATGCATTTAATTCAGAGCTAAGATACCCGATCGGATAACAAAAACTGACTTAAGCATCGGAGTGTCTTTGGCAGGTATCCTCCGGGCGCTTGGAACACAGGAACACGCGGGAGAACTCGGACAGTAGGTTGATCAAGGAGAAATTGTGTAGGTTTGGATCTCGGCCCTGTACCGGAACATATCCTATATAACCAAATTGCATTTTATCAAACTTCATTTGGGATTTTTCTATAAAGGAACCACAATGTATCTTTATATAAAATGACATTTATTTTTTGCTCACAACTGATCCAAATTGCTTAGCGAATTCTCTAATTTTAATTTGTGGTAACATAAAATAAAATAAAATAAATATAATGTAACAAACAACACTGAAAATTTATACTTGATTGAAATTATAAAAATACAATATGAAAACCCAATCATATAATCTTTCATATTCATAGGTAGAATAAGAAACTTGCAACATGATAGGAACTGAATAATGACAGTACCAAATACTAAAACTGATAAAATCCGATGCAGCACTTATGAATATATATATGTAGAAGACAGTCATGCACAGCTAGACAAGCTTAGCATATTTATTTATTATTAAGGAAAGAGAACAACACGTAGACATAGTCATTAGATAGAGATACTGTTGGGAATTCCTCTGAAAGTGAGACCTTCATCTTCACAGCTAGGAAGAAGCAAAGTGTAAGGCATCTGAACTGGTCCATTACGGTTTCTAAGACTTGAATCTTTGTTCCTCTCCATGATTTTATCTTCAATTACCTTCAACCTTTGTCCAAACTTTTGAAAAGCTTCAAGTGCTTTTTTGTCATCAGTCCAATTTGGATTGTCCCTCTCTCCAAGATACACCTCATCAGAAGCATGTCTTGATAATATCTCTATCACTGAAAGATCCACAAGGGCCTCAACCTTCCCTGTAACTGTTCTCAAATAAGCCTTTTGATAATTGTTGCTCAGCTCATCATATTCTTTGCTTCCTGCTTCAGGCAGCAATCTTCTGGTTATAGTAGGCCGGTTTAGGATGAATCCTCCGTAAGGATATTGTCCAAAATTCACAGCTGCATGAAGAGCTGAAGCAATCCATATAATAATGGAGCAAGTGTGAATCAAATCTTGAGGAGTGTTCAACTTTGGCCACCATGGCTTATCTTTCAAGTCACCATGACCTTTCTCAACAGCTTCCTTCCACCAAGCTTGGAGTTCAGTGTCTTTCTTAACTTCATCATTTGTGGGATAATACAGGGAGACATAGTCTTTAACCCAAGTTTGAATAGTATCCCATATTTCTAGTCCATCAACAGCATAAGGGTAGTCCTCTACTACAAGCCGGAGGCCATAGGGAGAGGATGGATCCTCAACTGCCATTCCTCTGAATCAAGGATGAATAATTGGTATCAAAAAAATGAAACTTTTATAGGAATCTATATGTGTATGAACATTACCTCTTGATAAGATCTGCTGGAAGGGCTTGATCAGTGAAAACCCAGTTCTTGTAAACTGCTGAAGACATCTCTACAGCAAATTTGCCAGGCAAAAACGATCGCTCAATAACGCCACCTGCGTTGATGAGCGATTGTCGTGCAAGGGCATTGATGTTCATAGTGTCACGATAATGAGGCAACAAGAGTTTATAAATAGGGTGGAGCACACTCAGATGTCTGTTTGTTGCTATCACAAACGGCTCCATCACGGCATGAGTATTCAACCTGAGATCGCCAACGAATACAAAATCACTTCACAGATTCAAAATAGATAGGTTTGTTTGTGATGACAGTGGTAGATTTTCAATTTCAATACCAATGGCTCATGAGTTGATGGTAGCAGGAGTCATTTACAACAACATAAGCCTTTGCAAGTAGCCAAATTGTGCTTTCGACACCTTGTTCTGCAGGCAAGATGACTCTACTATTGGCACCATTTCCCCCAGGATTTGGCAAACTTAATTCAATGGCCAGTGGCTTCAATGTGTTGTCATCTTTCAAGAAAAGTATAGTTCTCGTGGCATAACACTTTGCAGTGGGAAGGTCATTGATCCTTTCTAAATATGGTATGAATGCATCATGATGATCTAATAAGAACAATCTGTTACCCTTCAGTGCCTGTTGCACAAACATAACCAATCATTTAGTGTCACGATTAATTTGGTATTGATGTGTCATTTTGTTATGATGTTTATATCACTCACCTGTTCCACAGTGAGTCCACCAAGGTTGATCTCCAAGTGTTCTTTAGTTATTTTACTAGTTTGATCACCATAGCTTGTAACATCTAACTTGCTTTTTGGAGGAAACTCCTACCATTTTGTTAACAACATCAACAATGATTCAATGAATATATAATCCAACAGAGACACCAAATTTGTTCTTAGTTACTAAACAAACAATAAAGCACTGCTTACTTGAAGGCGTTGAATTAGGCAAGGATTTACACCAGCCAACATCTCTCTTCCAAATTCTTCATCAGTCATCCATGCAGACTTACTAACTGCTCCAAATCATTTGGAAAACACAGAAACATTGAGAAAAAAATGTAAAGTATTGATTCTACTTAAGTTATTAATGTAATAAGCATATGTATAAACAATACCTCTGATGACATGAGGTGGTGGAAACTTGAGAACTTGCTCACCATCAGTGCGGAAGATTTCCTTCAGCACTGGTATGGGGCTAATTTTGCTGATTACATCTGTAGGGAGATAAACTCCACCTTCAAAGAGTCCACGCACGTCTTCAAATGTATCAAACTCATTGTTGAAACCGAATGCTTTTTGAAATGTAGGTAGCACGTTTTGAGTTAAGGACTTTATTGCATATGTAAGAAAGTCTGATGACTTCAAATGACCAAAGTTTTCATCTCTTGGAATGTAGGTGTCACTGGTTGGCACCTCACTGTTACGGTCTATTCAAAGTTAAACAAAATTGAAATTAGTGCAGTATATATCATCCAGACCATCATCACACTTTCAAAACAAAATGAGTTTTCTATGTCATAATGCATAATAACATCTCTATGTTACCAAAAACATATGAAACATTTGGGTAAGCACTAACAAGAATCTCAGTGCATGTGTTGGAAACTGGAATTGATTACTTAAAATAGAAAGTAGAATCCTAACCTGTTCTTGTTGATTTTCTACCAGTTCTTCCCCTGCGAGGGTATGGAAAATCACTAGACCCTCCAAGAACAGGACGAGCTAGACTCTTGTTATTGTCTGGGTTGCCCAAATCATTGTAAACATCATAGTCATAGATTCTGTCATATTCCTTGCGCTCCCCTGTTCCATTTCCTCTAAGATTGTCCAGTTCATCTTTTCTGTACTTTACCAGTGAAGTTGGAGTTTCATTTGGAAGATATGTCTGCCACACATTCAAAGATGTTTTTCATTCGAGAAATAAAAGTGTAATTTTTATAGTTTAAAAAAACTTTCTGGGTGTAAAAAGAATCATTTATCTTACCTTGTTAACAAAGAAAATGCGATCCTTTTGGTAAGATTTAGCATTATAAACCCATGAGTTGCAAACAAAGCTAATGGTTCCATGATTTGGAATGTCTTCAAGAGTGAGACTTACAAGAAAAAACTCAGATTGCATAAAGTTTTTGATGTAAAATGCTCCTGGAATTCCAAAACTTTCATCCCATTCAAAATAAACATTGAATGCATCTTGTCTATCTCCCAAATTTGGTAACGAAGGAAGATGCTTCTCCAAAAAGGTTTGTTTTCCAACCTTTCCATTTCCAAGCCCTACAAAAACAATACAGATAAACAACACTTCAAATTCAGCTTCTGATCAACCGTTATTCATAATGGCATATATAAGTTTATCTGATAAAAAAAAAACATACAGGTTTTGAATGTGTACTTTCAGTTATTTTAATAGTTATGAACTTTGCAATAGTTTAGTGGTTATGTTTGGTCCCATAGTATTTACTGTTTATATCTACAATCATTATTAGTTATACATTATTCAAATTTGGTAGTTGTGCATAGCTGAAATTGGTTGTGCAATACATAATTATTTTTAAAGTTAAAAGCCAAAATTGCATAATATTGATTTTGATCTTATTCTTACACTATTCTATATTTTTACGATATTTGGATTGTGTAATTATACATAAAAGAAAGTTTGATTTGGCTTAATAGTAAAATAAATCAATGATATATATAATATATTTTGAATATAATATAATTATTTAAGAAGGCTCCAATAAAAACTGAATAGTTTAATTTAATCCAGACAATACTTTTGTTTTTCTGATTGGGTTCATATTTTAAATAAAACACTCTAAGCATAATTACACCGTGAGTTAGTATATTTGGATCAGTTAATTTTTTTTTTTTGTACTTAAAATCAATCTGTGAATAATGCTCCTACTCTACGCTAATATTTATATTAACATTAATATAAACTGGTAATACATAGTAAATATTTTATGCCATTAAATTATTTACTGTTGTAATATAACATATAATTAACATAAATCTATTTTAATACCTCTACTATAGCATTTATTTATAAAATAACATAAAAATTCAATCTTTTTCTGTATTTTTTATTTCTATCTTTTTCATCATTATCTTTTTTTGTTTATTTTACCGCAGTCTATTAAAACATACTGCAAACTTCTACCATGAATCTTTGCATTTTTTAGAAAAACAAATACTCTAACGAAAGTTATTTCGAGTATATATATAAAATTAAATGAGATTTTTTTTTTTATAGAGGATACTAAACGTAATTATTGTCAAAAGAGTATTATCATGAGAAACAATGATAAAAGTATACTTATTATCTATATATAATATTTTGTTTATTTTTAAATAGTAATAGGCTACATTACGTAGAGAAACCGAAGCCTATTTTTATTTTTTAGTTTATATAGACTACGTTTTTTTAGAAAAAAAATGTAATCTATTTAAATACAAATTGAGTTTCAAATCATAATGATATGGTTGTTTTTTACTGCATAACCTAACATTCAAAATAGTTGTAATAGAAGGTTTTTGCTAGAATAGTGGTGTATTCAAAATAATATAATAATTATTTATATAAAATAGATTTATATTAAATGAGATGTCAAGTCCAATCCATATATTCAACTAAAATTAAGTCAGTTTAATTCGTCGGTTAAATTTTTTTTTATAAGTTAAAAATTTTATAACCTAATTCAACTTATATAAATTAAATGGATTTATTTACTCAAACATTTTATGTTTCTTTTTAATTTATTTTATATATTTATACTCAATTCTTTTTTTTATAATAATAAAATCAAAATGTTCAACTATTTTATCAAATAAACAAGTACAATAGTTGAAAACTAAAATATTAATATATGACAAACAGATAAATTAAATATTAAATTTTTTCCAAACATTATTAAATCACTTTGTAATATCAAAATGATCAAATTATATCTTTCAGAATTAGAATAATAAATTGATTATAATAAACAAACTTATAAAAATAAATGATAAAATTGAAAATACAAAATTATTGGTGATAGATTATTTTCAACCTATTTTCAATTTAATTCAAACTCGTTTAACTAATAATAAGTTAATTAAGTTCGATAACCATATTTAAAAAAACTGAGGTTTTACTCCAACTTGACCATTACTAACAAGTTAAATCCATTTTGACATTTTTAATACTATATTTCAATCATAAATAGCCCTTTTTTTAAGCTGATTATTATAGAAAGCAATGCACAATATCATCAATAACATGTTAAAAAACTAAAGTATAGGTGTTCGTTTTCTTATTTAAAGAAATGTAGACATGATTTGATGATGGAGAAGATTAGGTTAATTAAGTGCTTTGCATGTATGTTGTTTAAATGTTGAAAAAGGTAGAAGATATATATATATATATATATATATATATATATATATATATATATATATATATATATAGAGAGAGAGAGAGAGAGAGAGAGAGAGAGAGAGAGAGAGAGAGAGAGAGAGAGAGAGAGAGAGAGAGAAACCATCAGTTTTGGTTGCACTGATGAGCTGAATGGCAATGTTGCGGCTGAAGATGGCAGTGGCACCATCAACTATTCCTCCAACAATGTCAGTCGCAGCACCAAAGAGACCTCCGGCAGCACCAGCTATTCCACCTCTCGTACTCGACACAAATTCATTGAAGTCAAACACATTCTTCGTCATCAACACCACAGTCCCCTTTATCCTGTGACCCCTGTTCAATATCCCAAACATTTTTCCTAGATTCTCAAACACGACACACACTTAGGTCGGAGATGTTTTCTAACTGCTTGTGTCTTGTGCAGAGGAAGAAGGTATTATTTATAGGCAAATGTGCAGTGTTCCAAGTCAATGCTGGATTACCTATACTTTCACAGATATATTCATGGAGGGACAAAGGGTAGATCACAAACGTCTGTCTGCATTTATGACTATGGATTCAAACCAAATGGAAACACACCATGGAATATGAATGGGAGAAAAATCAAACCACTTTCTTTTTCTGTGTTTTTATCTTCATATAACCTAATAATTCAAGATCAATTAACTAATATAAATTTCATGATCAAATTTAATTATTTTAAAGCTACTCATTTTTACTCACTTTATGTATGGATAATACATATAAAGAGTTTTTACACTATAATTTAATTATAATTTATTTTATACAGTAAGTTTATCGACTTTTCCAATGTTACCTTGAAATTCATATTTTTTATGATTTTTTTATTGTAAACTATTCTTCTTTATCAGAATTTTTTATATATATTGTTAACATAGAGAATTTCAAGTCATACACACACAACAAGAAATGTATATTAAAAAGCTTAGGTGAGAGGAAGAGAAAATAAAATGTGGAAATTATTTAGTGAAGTTAGTTATATGGTTAATTTGACATAGAATTAAGTAAATTGTGAATATGTGATTTACATCCAAATTAAGTTACTTTAAATAGTTATAATATTTAAATATACAAGACTACTTCAAACCAGTGGCAAATATTCAGTAAATATTTTAGGAGTACCAAAAAAGAATATATATATATATATATATATATATATATATATATATATATATATATATATATATAATTATTTTGAGATACTACATACATAAAACATACTAAAATTAAAATAAATTATTTAGGAGTAATTATATCAGAATTATCAATCTTAACCATTATATTAAAATGGAAAGCTAATACTAAAACATTAAAATCTAAATTAAAGACAATTAAAATATATAAAATCATTAGAAGAAATTAATGTTTAGTGTTGGCAAAAAGCCAAAAACTAATTAGTTGATAATGCAGGATTTGTATCCCACATCCGGTAGATTCTAAAATTATTGAACCCTACGTTGATTTTTTTTTGTTTTACGCCGACCCTATATTTAACATGGGTTAAATGAATGTTAATTTATTATTAATTTTAAAATTATTTTTAATTAAATTAATTTATTCTAGACCAAATTCACGTTATTACTTTGTTTTATGTAAAAATGTATTTAATTTACTATCAGTTTAATCGATGCTAAATAAAAAATATTTTTAATATTTATTTAATTTATATCAATTTATCTGACATAATCACAATAAATTTAAAAGTAAAGTTTATTGTACTATGCATCTATTTTCAACAAAAACATCATAAAAAATAAACAAATATTGTTGTAGATGAGTATAAATGGAATATATATGAGTGTGTTAAAGGAGGTGAACATGAAAAAAATAAGTATAAATAAATGAAAATGATGGATGTGATTGAAGAGTATGAATGTGAACAAAGGAGATGAAATTAGCCAAAGAAAATAAGTACAAGAAGATTTATACAAAGCGAATGAAAGATAAAGAAATTTTTATCTTTGAATTAAAATAACCTATATAATTATTGTTTGTAAATTATTGAGAAAAATTGATTCGTAATATATAATTAATAAATAAATATTAAAGTTATGTTATATTAATCTCAATCTAATTAACGTTAACTTCAAAAAAAATTAATATTTTTCATATTGATATTAACTTAAAATATAAATACTATAATTAAATAAAATTAGGTTATGTTAATATCAATCTTAATCATTTTAATTAAAACTCATAAAAAGTAATAGTATAATTTAGTCTAATATTATTGAAAGTAAATATATTTTGTCTAAAATAAAAATAATTTAGTATGTTTAAATTAATTTATAAAATAAAACATATTATAAAAAAAGAACAATTATTATAGTAAAAAAAAGGATATTATCCTATTCATATGGTTTGAAAATGTATTTTTTGTTGTTATTGATTTTCCTTTATTACTTTTTTGTTTGGTAGATAGGATAAGGTTTTTGGGCACCAATAAATATTACTCGGTGATTAAAATATAATTGTTGAGGGAAACAATTCCCACGCGGAACACGAGTTTCTATAATTTAAACGTCATTTTTGTCAAAATAAAAATAGAACTTATGCGTCATAAATAATAAGGTAGGAAGGATGAACCTACCACACAATTTTAATTTTATTTAAAGATTTGTGATTATAATTTAATAAATAAATAAAAAATCAAACACTAATTTATCTCTCAAACAAACATTTTCACCATAAACACATTAATAAAAATTATTTTTTTAAGAAATATATCCTTTATCAATCAATAAATAAAAAATATTAAAGTATGCGATATCTCTATTGTATTGAAAGAAAAAACCAAAAAATAGAAGACAACCCATTTTTGATGAATTAGTTATTGTAATCATTAATTTGTTTAAGGACAAATTGGTTTGAGAAATAATGCATTGAGAGTGTGAATTTAGATGTGTACATGATGACTAACAAATTCAAACAGCATGTGCGTAGGGACAAACAACAAACCAATTCTACCACACCAAATTTAAATACGATGCGACATATATGTTACTACTAATAAATTAAAACTCAACTTTTATTATAATATAACATTGTTTTATACATATTTATATAAAATCGTATTTTGTTATAATAAAAGTTTAGTTTTAATTATATAATATATTTTGTTATGGTTATTTAATCATGTTAATATTATTATCTGATTTTAATTCATATAAAATATTAATAATATATTTTTTAATCTAAAATCTTAAAATAATATTTTACTTTTATATAATATTTAAAAGAGATTTGATCCTAACAAAACCTAAGTATAAAGTGTTTATACATATTTTATAAAGACTTCAACAATTTAACAAAAGGGTTGCTCCTTCCATCTCTTCATTTTCTTCCTCTACCTTTCCATTCCTTTTTTACCTCTCATCCTATCTTTTTATTCCTAATTTATCCTTCAGTAAAAATTTATTTTTAGAATTAAAAT
Organism: Vigna mungo; assembly: GCA_036885675.1. Classification (NCBI taxonomy): domain Eukaryota; kingdom Viridiplantae; phylum Streptophyta; class Magnoliopsida; order Fabales; family Fabaceae; genus Vigna; species Vigna mungo. The sequence continues at coordinate 49,787,116 of CP144700.1, forward strand.
TTTATAAATTTTACCCACTTCCAATAAAACCTATTCATTCTTTTTTTACCTTCATGCTTCGTACTCTCGTTATTATATTCATTTTGACGTTTATGCTCTTATTCTCACTCGTCTCATTCTTGTATTCATTCTAGGATTCATGCTCTTATTCTCACTCGTCTTGATAATTCTTTCTCTTATTTTTTTTGGTGTGAGAGTGTCGTGAGTGAGTGAGAGGTTTCCATTGTTGGAGGGTGGCAATCTTCAATCTACATTTAAATCTCTGTCGTTGCTTCAACATGAATAAGTCGGAAGTACGTAACCTGTGTGGAAAACCTTCAACATGTCAATATTCGTTTCAGGTAAACTATAATAACTACAATAACTCAAATAACTAAAATGTAGGGGAATTTGAAAGACAGTTTCTACATATTTAAAAAGTCGTTTCAAAGAAAATAGAACATTGTGTGAAACTAAGAACGGAATAACTCCATCCAAAACCTTTGGACCACTTGAATTTCCAAACCGGTAATGATTGAAGTAAAATAGTAAAGACGAGTGTTACTTACATGGATCCCTTAATAGCTTCAAAAGCAATTGAGGCAGGCAAAAGGTCGTTTACAGCAACTTCCTTGTTTTCATTCTTCTTGTCTATAAATCCTTTATGAAGGAAAATGTATAGCTTTCATTAAATGCTGCACTGAAATGACCAATGCGTTTCATGATTTCATTATGTCTGTAGAGATAGGAGAAGAAGAGACGACGGTGAGACGTAGGAGAAGAGGCGTTTATTAAAGTTTTAGGGGAGGGAGGTGGAGGCTGCAGAGAGTAAAAGTAAGAAAAGGGGGAAGAGTAAAAGGTTAGGGTTCAGTTATTTTTCTAAAAGTAAAAAACTAGAAAAAGGTAAAAAAAAGTAAAAGAGAAAGGTTATTTCTGTAAATAAAAAATAAAGATGTAGAAATTTCGAGAGGAGAGGAAGGAAATGGGGGGAGGTGGAGGGAACAACCCTTTAACAAATGTTTCCAATTTTTTATTTTCAAAATATTCGTCTTATACCTGAGTATTCGTCTTTCCTTAACAAAGGTAATAAATGCCTTAACAAAAGTAATAAATTATTTAATTAGACGTAACATGTCATTTATAATATTATTTATGGTTTGCGGGTCTTTTTTAGGATAGTTATGGGCTTAAGCTCATTGGCCCATTTATCTTAGTAGAGTGAGAATGTTTAACATCCTAGAATAACAACTTCAAATTCTGGTAGACCGACAATTTAATCCATTAGGCAGTCTATTAGTAGTCACATACTAGGCGCGGATACTTAAAATGTATTCCATTATATAATATACATTGCATCGTCCAAGGACGAGACCAATGCTGGTGTAGCCGAGAAGTATTTGACCATATATAATACATGGATCTTCGTCTATATATGATGTTCAAATAGTAAAAGTATAAATTTTAGTTATTTCATAACTGATATCTATCATTTGCTAATAATTTAATAAATGTCATCACACTTTTAAATGCTTCAATTTTTTAAAAACCGTAACATATTATGCTAAGTTGAATGTTTTTTTTCAATACACACCTAATCATCTTTAATGTAGAGTTCTTCTTTTATCTGAGACGCCTTAGAAGAAAAAGTTAGACTGTAATTTAAGCCTTTGATAAGACTTTGAACATAAATTATATTAAAGGAAAAATCAGGAATATACAAAACGTTAAAGATAATAAAATCCTTAGATAATTGAACAGTTCCTGCATGTTCAACAGTGATAATAGAGTTATTTGGGAGTTTGACATAAATGGGTTTAATTTTATAAAAGGTGACAAAATTCATTTTCTCATGGGTCACATGATCAATAGCTCCAGTGTCAATGATCCAAGAAAGGGTACCTTGTCTATCTTCTGTGTTATTTCTCTACATCTGGTTGACCTTATGAGCATAATCATCAACCTTTTCTATCATTTTGAGAAGTTTTTGTATCTACTCTGGGGTAAAAGAATTGAAGGCAGCATTGGTGCTGACCTGGTTACTAGGTTGAACATCCTCTAGGCCAAAATTGCTCTAGCAGATGTTGGTAGAATTCCAGTCAGCCTGGTTCTTTCTATCTTGATTATTGTCAGTTCTTTTGTACCAAGGCAGAACCATGCTTAGAATAACATTCATCCATAGTATGATCCATTTTGTGACAATAAGAGCACTTTTTCTCATGGTTGAGATTTCTCCCTCTTCCTTTTCCTTGGCCACATGACTCAGTACCACGTCCTTGGTTCTTTCAGGTCTAGTCGGGTTTCCAATTGTTGTTTCTGTCAACAATATTGACTATAATTCTCATATCAACAGTCTGGTTGGCAGTCACAATGTCTTGTCTTTCTTGTTACGTGATTGATGTTGGGAAGAGGATCCATCAAGAGGATTGGGTTATCAGTATTATAAGTATCATTCAACCCCTTTAAGAAACATATAACATGCTCTATTTCTCTATACTTAAGAGAAATCTTTGAGAGCCCACAATTACAAGGGATGTCACATGTACAAGTAGTTATGGGTCTAAGAGATTCTAATTCCTCTCAAAGGATCTGTAAATCTGTGAACAACTGGCTAACATTTCTTTCTCCTTGCTTGATTGAATGAATGTCTTTGAGTAGATAAGAAATTTTGAAAGTCACATTTAGATAATATTTCCTTCAATTTGTCCTATAACTCTTTGGCATCTTCACCATACACTAAAATTTTTGCAATCTATGAAGAAAGTGTCTTTATGATCCAAGAAAAAACCATTGTGTTGCATCTTTCCCATGCATCAAATAAAGCCTCACTTCTTTGAGGTTTCTTGATCGATCCATCAATGAACTTGATCTTATTTTTTGGAAAGAAGAACTCTTCTCATGCTTTTGCTCCAAGAAGAGTAATTAGTTTCATTTAGGACTTGAGAGATGAGAGTAAGTCTTGGATTCTCCCCAGGATGTAGATAGAAAGGACTGATAGGATTGATGAACTTGTCTGTTTGGTCCATCACAGCAAGAAGAGGCCAAGAAAGCATCAAAATTGCGCAAAGAAAACAAAAGGAAAGGATATTAGCACAACAGATACAGAACATGTATTAAACCTGCTCTGATACCATTTTAGAAACGTATTCTTCCAAAAAAAAACCCTCGAGAAGGTCCTGGTCACGCAAAAGAAAAAAGCGGTCATGGAGAAACCGAATGCAAAGATCGAGAACATGAAGAAAGTTAGAAGCAACGGATAAGAAAACTCAATCTAAACTTTTACAATGTCTAAATATAAATGTCTATCTTGTTACAACTCAAAAGGAAAACCATATATATATATATATATATATATATATATATATATATATATATATAAAAGGTTCCTATAGGAAAGGAGGAAAACTGAAAAACAAAAACCTAATTAATAAATCTAATTTATTACTGTACCTAGAGAGTAATCTAATCAATTATTTTAGTTCCAATCAATTTAATTGTTTTTCAAATCACACACACAAAATAAAATAACTTTTAAATATTTAATTGACCTTTAACACAAAATAAAATAACTTTCAAAACTCTACAAATGGTGTTATTTATCTCCTTTTTCTATTAAAGGATATCATTTTTTTTTCTTTCTTTTTCTCTCTCTTCCTCGTGATCTTCCATAACATTAACTTTCATTCTCAATCAATCAATGACATTGTTTTCTTCTCCAATTTCACCATACTCCTAATTCATTCACCACACTCCAATTTCTCCTCTATAAAATTTTCCAATAAAATTGTCTTTGTATCACTCTCAATTACCCTTCTCTTAGCAATTCTGTTGCTTATTCTATTTTGATAATGTAAATAAAAAATCATTATATTTTTAATTAATTGTATTACAAAAAGAGGTTAAAGTCTTTTAACTAAAAGGTTTTTGTTAAGTTACTTGATGAATGCTTTCAGTAGTTTCCTTTTTCACTTACGAGGCCTTAGTTGGTCTTTCAGACCATTTATCAAAAAAACATAAAAAAAAAATAGTATTACTTACACAAGTTTTTTCAGTGGTAGAATGTTAATATATGTTTTGATAATCTTATTCTTATTATCATTATTATATTTTGCTACAAGTAATCTTAACAAATACTTATACGAAGGTTATACTAATTTATACATATTATGTGATTTAAAATCTTGAAAATATCAGTCTTTTAAGAAAGATTAGTATAACCTTCCTACAAGTATTTGAAATTTTTTAAACAATTTTTAGAACAAAATGTGTGAAATACATTACAGAACTCCTTTTTCAGAATATATTTCTAGAATAAATTTTTCAGAACGCATATAATATTTTTCAAAATGGGTTTTCCAAACATTCCTACATGAAATGTATTATATATGTGAAATATTTTTTGGAAGAAAAAAAAATCAGAATGAGTTGTTTTAGTATATTTTTTTCTGTTCTTCCTCTGCGATAAGGTCCCCCGGTAGTGGCAGCCGCAGCAATAATGACAGTAGTGATGTGGTGCAATAGTAAAGGGTTTTTTCTTTTAAATGTCTAAAGTCATTAGGAGGTCAAAACTAGAGCAATTGCTTTTAACACCTCATCAAATTTCTCCTTGCACTCCACAATACAAGAAAAAAAATATTCAAATACCGCTGCTGCGAAAATGCTTAAAGAATTCATTCTAAAAAGTATTTTCTGAAAAATATTTCGTGTTCAAGAAAGTGTTTTTGGAACACAGTTCATATTGAAGAATGTTGAAAAACTCATTTTGAAAGATATTATATGCATTCCAGAAAGTTTATTCTGGAAATATATTACAGAAAACGAGTTCCAATGTTTTTTTTTCGAAAATCTTGTTTTAAAAAATTTATTCTGGAAATTTTGTTCCAAAAATGTTATTCCGAAAACTTTTAAAATTCTGTCAGAAATCAGGTTTCCAAGGATCAAATGGTTGTTTTGGAATATTGATGAGGTGCAGGAAGAAATTGATGGGCCCAAAACTAGCTGTATATGATTATTGACAATCGAGTAAAATAGTAATATAAGTTAAATGTAAAAGTTTATTAAATATCAAAACATCATATTATATTGTTAAATAACACAAAAAATATAAATAAATAATAACATTTATATTTTATATTATTAGTTCAAAGAAGATTACTTTCAACTGGTCAAATCTTAATTATGGTTAGAGTATTCAGATAAATTTAGATACACAAAACTCTAATACTGACAAACAGAGGGAGGAAGAGAATCAGCCAAAATATGCTGTCATTCCTAATCTTGTATGAAGCCTGGAATCAAGATTAGAGTGTCATTTTATGCTAAAATTTACTTTCATCTAAAAAGTCTGAAGATACATATATAGCTTTGCCACAAGCTTTTCATTAAATTTCCCCTCCTGTAGGTTTAATTGGAAATCCATTTTATCAAAAACCCAAACAGCACCATTGATTTTCTGAACAAAAACACATTTATAAATTATAACCACAATACTTTCTTGACTCTCAAAAGTGCTTCTTTTGTGCACATATATTCAAACATAAAAGACTAAACATCATCAACTTTACTAATATACCTTCAAAGTACAAGGCTGCAATGAGAGCTAAGGAAGGTAACAAACAATGAAACATGCAAAATATATCATCAAAGATACCAAGATTCATCAAAAATCTCACAAGGCACAAACAACCTTTTCCTAATAAGGTAATAGTAGTGAATTTAAGTCTAACTTATCTCATAAAATCAGTTTGAAAAATAAAATTTACTTTTAATCTATGTAAGAATTCCATCGCACCCCTCACAGATGAAACTAGATATTTATGCAGTGCCATAAGTCTAACAAAATTTACTATAATGAACTCTGATATGATATCTCAGTCACACAAAAAACCACATTCAAAATGAGATTCTTCAGTCCAAATGTTTCCAGCAAACCAAGGAAACACAAGATGAGGTTTGGTATTCACTCAAAATCATACCCAGCAAAGCCCATCACATAAAAAGAGGCACAAAGAATCACAATTTTTTTAGTGGCATCACAAACTATATTCATCACAAGGTGACTCAATAAATTACACACAAGAAGCCGCAGCCATAGTAAAAGTGAAAAAACATGGCATGAAAGCAATACTCTGCAACCTGGAAAAATACTCAGTCACTGCCATCAACACTACCGTATTTGACATAACAATTACAATCATTTTTTAACACTGTAATCTATGTTATTTCTTTATCCCTCAAAGTTTGATATAATTAAAAGATATTAGAGGTTCTGTTTCGCATTCTAACCGCGTGATGATCTTTCTTTCATATAGGCACATATCGTTTCAACGCTTGCTTCCCCGCCACGGCGACTCCCACGACAGCGCCGCCCACCGCTCCGGCTACCGCCGCTGATCTCACCCCTCTCGCCGCCCGGTACAGTGCGCCGGTGCCGAGCCCCGCTGCGACGCTATTCCATACGTCGTCGGCGTCTCTCGCCGCCTCGATTCCGCTCTCGATTCCGGCGTAGAGTAACCCCAGTATCCCGACCCGGTTTCCCCAGACCCGACCCGAGTGTCCCGCCGCGTTCAGGACGCGGTTGATTCGGAGCTTCGTTGTGTCGCCGGATTCGAAGGCCCTGACGCCCTCTACGAGTCCTGAGCCGGCACCGCCAAGGGCTCCGGCCAGGTAGCCGCATCCGGTGTAGAAGGTGAGGTTCTCGCCCCATGAGCGGCGCTTGCGGCGGGCCTCTTCAACGAAGAGGAACTCCGGCGAGGTTGGGAGGTGGTAGAGGTTTCGAATTGGAGCATCGAGATCCTTGTAGGGATCGTAAGCTCGGGTCCGGGTCTTCGGGTCTGACATGGGGAGAGAGGGTTTTGCAGAAGCTAGGGTTTAGGAATACAAAGTTGGTTCTCAAACCATAAAACAAAACAAAACTCGGTCCGTTAAAGAATCTGTACAATCAGATTCGGTTCGATTGGAGTATGGACCGGGACTTCAGCTCGAACCGGAAGAACAAGCAGGATTTGGTTCAGTATTACTTGTAAGTTGTACGATTCCACATTATTTATGAATTTAAAATTTTCTAAATATTTATATATATTAATGTTATTAATGATTTAATAATAATAATTAGTTTAAAAATAATCTTTAACGTGTATTCTGATTTAAAACCAGTTCATATTATTTTTATTTTATGGACTCATTTTGATTTGACACCAAATGCAGGATAATTGGGAAACGATTTTGGTCCAATATGGTGATGGTTAAAAAAAAGGTGAAAATAGTTTAAAAAAAAAGGCCACTAAACTATACACCAATTGTTAATTTTTGGTTCAATTGAAAGATGAACTTGATCTCAAAAATTTGACTGTTCATGGCAAACAGCATGTCAATTTTTTTAGCTTTGATATTCCAATGTTATGAGATATAATAGCTGATGTGTGCCTTTGTGTGTATTATATATATGAAATTCCCAGATATTTTTGGAAAGATGATTTTGCTAATGTGGACCATGCCACTTGTCAACACTATGACACAGTTACCATGTTTCTCTCTTACAATAATTTTACTTTTTATTTCTCAGCAATTGCTATTCCACCATTATCATAAATTGGTTAAAACAAAAAATTGAATCAATCATCATTTGTAGTAATAATTTAAATCAATTAATAATACTCGGTTGATTAGCATTCACGCTTGAAAATATGTTTATATCTATTTGAAGTAATGCATAATTGAGTTCATAATTATTCGACATAATGTAGAATAAGAAGGATAAACCCCAATTTTACCTTAAAAACTTGCTTCTGAATGAAGTAAAATAAAATTGTGGACTAAGAACAGCACAAAATTTCTACCTGTCTCTCTCTTCCTTTCTTTCCTTCACATTTCTTTCTACTTCACCCAAAATCTTGGAATGAATAAGAAACTCACCAGTATACTTCTTCATATCTGTGAAATGCAACAGATGCTTAGTTTATCTCTGAGAACCAAGACTCTCTCCAGTTGCATTCATCTGAATACAGTTACAGTGAGCTACAGAATGAATTACGCAAACTGTCCACTGATTAATTAAATAACTTTGTACAATCGCATTTAATAACATTCAAAATCTTTGTCAGTCAATTCAACATCCAAAACTGCCCATTTCAAATGCAACTCATAAACAACTCCAACCAAAGAAAAGCATTCCAACAACTACAAGTCAGAATTTGCTTACACAAAAATCACTGCTACTATTCCTCTATACGAATTTCAACCCTGTGTATCTGTGTGTGAACAATTATCTTACAAAAAAACTGTTTAACAAATCAAATAAACTAAGCAAAACATTTTCACCATTTATGGGGTGGTGAAGGTCCCAAGATTGGACCTTCCAATCCCCTGCCTCTCATTCATAGAGTTCATCTTGGCCATCCTCAGACCAGCCCTGAAGCTCTCGATGAAGTTGTGAGCTTTGGTATCAACATCAGGGCTAGGACAGAACAATGAGGGTGCACTCACACTTACAGAATCTTCACCATGTTTGGCAAAAGGACTATTAACTTGGCTTGTTTCATCATGAGTACTAGTTGTTGGTGTGTCCACACTAACTTCATCCAGATCAGGTGATCCACTACGTGAACTACCAATGCTGTCAACCCTAACATAGTCACCCTGCACCCGGAACTTCCACCCTGGCAACTTGAACGGCGGAAGCGGCGGCGGCGGAGGAATAGGGTTTAATGGTGACTCATTACCGGCCATCATCACATTATTTTTCAACCCAGAGGAAGAACCAGACTCCCTCTTGTTTGATTCCCCTGTTATTGCCACACGAACATTCTGGGTGGTTTTGTGTTTCCCTTTCTTCAAAGAAAATAAGTTCTGAAAAACTTTAGGTGGCGGGGGCGGCGGTGCCGGCGGTTGTGGCAATAACGTTTCAGAATTCAGAATGCTTTCAAAATTTTCAACGCTTCTTTGCCTCAGTTTTTTCTTCTTCCCTCTTAAAGATGTCAAGAACTCTATGGTAGCAGTCCCTCTTTTCTTCTTAACCTGCCCCGTCTTTGCCTCCGCCGGCTGCGGAGGCGGAGGCGGTGGTGGCGGCGGTGTACTCTTTACAGCCGAATAATCTCTTTCCGGTTTGGCATTCCGTTGAACACCCTTCGTTCGAACCCTCGGCAGCGAATGAGACGACGACGATGGTTGTGAACTCTGCGAATCTAAATTCTTTATTTCAAGTTTCTCGATGGTATCCGATTGAAAAGTTCGCTTGGCGTTTCTCCGGACACCGTGGGTTCTCGTCGCCGGTGGCGTAGTAGATGGCGGCGATAGTGAAATCTCCTCCACAGCTGAATCATTTGTTTCGTGTTTCTCCACAACTTCCGATCGATGTAACCGGTTGACATTTCGCCGTACAACTTGCTTTCGAATCGCCGGCGGCGGTTGTGAAATCGTCGCATCTAAATCATCCGTTTCATGTTTCTCCCCAGTTTCCACCTGATACGATCGGTGGACATTTCTCCGAACAGTCTGTGTCCCTTGTTGCGGCGACGAGGTGACAACATTGTCAATTCCTATTTCTTTTACTTCTTCTTCGGCATCGTTCCTGGGGTGCCGATGCTGCAGGAGGTAAGTGTCATCATAGAACCGAAAACGTTCATCGGCGGCGATCGGTTGGCGGAGATCAGGGTAGGAGCTGAAGCTCCTCAACCTATTAAACGATCGACGAGGAGTGTGACCATAAGAGTAATCGTACTGGTACCACGTTGGTGGCTGCGTGGAAGGGTTGGAAAGAGTTCTACCGGAACGGGGGGTCAGGGTTTCGGGGGTGGTGTTTCTGCCGAGGAAGCCGCAAATAATGGCGAAGAGCACGAGCACGAGGTTGAGAAAATCCCAGCTGTTTTTCACCGTACGAGGTTTAAAGATGTTGGAGGCGAACGACTGCACTGTAGGAACCACGATGAGCGAGAACACGAGCGCGAGTACGATGAAGAGTACGAGGAGGGACGTGGAGGTGCGTAAAAGAGAGTAAGAGCGGCGTAGGCGGCGCCGGTCCCGGTACTCCGCCGCCCAGAACGGCGGCATTGTCCACGTGTCTCCATCTTGTTCCATTTTGTGTTGTGTAATGACTTAATACGATGTGCTTTACCGTTTGTGTCTTTTGGGGTAGTGGAAATTGAAAAAAAAGTGTGCTTTGGTTGATTGATGATGCTCTTTTCTGCTTTGATTTGTGTGAGGTTTGTTTCTGCTTTTTCTGTGTGGATTGGTTGATTTCTTAGGTTAAATATTGGTGGGTTAGGAACGTGAAAACGAGCATAGAAACTGCTGGCGATACCGTGTTGTTTGTCGTTTAGTGGAATGTGACAACCTATTACAGAGAAAACAGTGGTAAAGCATGTGAGCATTTTGAAACAACGTTTCCAAAGACCTTGACTTCACTTTATTAAACTTTTTTCCTTGATTTATTGGGTTAATTTTGCAGAATGCTCCTTCTACTTTCTTCTTCATGCATGGAATGAAATGAAAGATAACTCAGAGACGTATTTGCATTAACTAACAAAGACGTAGACAGCGAAAAAGGATGTGCATGGAAAACAGAGGTTTTGTTTTCAAACCAAAAACAACGATTGACACGAGCACATTGGAAGAAAGCGCGTTTATGTGATTGTTGTTTGAAAGTTTTGTTGCTTGTGTGAGAAAATTATACAGCTTCTTGTTAATAATCAGCTAAGGGATTTTTTCTTTATTCTTTGCCTTTATTATTTCATCTAATAAAGTATATCTTTTTTCATCCTAGTCTGTCTTAAGCACTTGTAATGCCACTTTTTACTTTATGACAAAATATACTTTTTCCTCTTTCAATCTCATTGAGCTATTACTTGTGTTAACATTTTATGTGTAGTGATGAAATAAAGCATGTTTTCCAAAACCACTCCACCAAGTGATTTCAGTAAGAAAGAAAATAATTACAAACATACACGCTTTACTTTTTAACTTATAAGGCTCAAATTTCCCTTCTTCGATTTTTTCTTGAGAAGATGAGTGAGGACACGAGAGAAAATAAGTGCATAAATACTATTTTTATTTTCATTTTTGTTGCATTTATTAATTGTGATCCTTTTGTAAATTTGATTTTTTTACTATGTTTAAATAGTTAATGGAATATGAACATTATATCACGTATCAGTTAGATAAGGGCGAAAAGATTAGGACCAAAGCCAAGAGTTATGTGAAGTTATAGGTAATTTGCAAATGGTTTTGGAGGTGGAGGCTCTAGCATATCATGTTTGAGAATTAATGACTTTGGTTTGTGTGTCTTCTTGGTCTAAACCAACTTTATTAGGATAGATATTTATACCCCGTGCAAAAGGGTGTTTGTGTTTCAACTTAATATACATGATAAATGCCTTTAAAAGTAAGAGTTTTCCTCTATCTATATATTTTATTGTATATATAGTCTATATCAAATATCTAATAATAAAAATTAATTTTATTAGTCAAATTTGGTGTTTGCTAAAAAAAATGTGTCTACAAATCTATCACCAGTAGTTAATATTTACGAATATTTATTATTCGTAGGTGATATGTATTTCAATATTGGTTTATAGGTGTGAATATTATACTGCGGGTATCCATTACTTCCAAAAATAAAAATTTAATTTATATTTTATTAAATTTAAAATAAAATTATTTTACATTGTATTAAGTTAAATTTAATTAAATAATAATAATTTATATTTTATATTTTTTTGAAATTTTATTTTTAAAATGTATAAAATATATATTTTTTAATATTTGCGGGTATCATCATATACCCGTGGGTATTTTTAAAACGAGTATTTGCATGGGTAGCGAGTGAGTTACTGATTGTGTCCGACCTGACCTATTATCATCCCTAATTAAATTTAAGTAAATTTTAAACACCTAACTCAATATCACAAAGTTAGTTTATGAAACAAGATTTATATTCGTTTTAAGGTCCAAACAGATAAAGCTTGTGCTTTAGACCTTTTAGAAAAAAAGTTTTCTTTAATTTTTTATATTAAATTAATTATAAAATTATGTTTGAGAATCAAAAGTTAATTAAATTACCAATGACGGTTAATTTTTAAAATAATTTGATTTATTAGTAAAAATGCATCATTTTTAAGTTTATTTTAGGTCTTCTTAAATAATGATATATTTTTAATATAAATAATTTTATTAAAAATAAAAAATGTCTCATTTTTAAGTTTGTTTTAAGTCTTCTAAATTCTTGAGTCATCAATGTTTGCATCTTTTATATCTCTATATTATCTCTAACAGTTTGAGATTATATATTAATAGTGCTTTGATAAGAGTTTGATTGGTGGTAGGATCCAACAAATAACAAATATCGTTAGGATAGACTAATATCATCTTAAGAAATAGACTTTAAATTTAACTCAACCTTACAAAATTGAATTGTAAAGTGAGGTTTGCATTTACTTATATATTGTAAATCTATCTTATCTATAGTCGATATGAGATCTCCAAATAGAAGAGAGTTGAGAATTGTTCGAATAAAAAAGAAAGAATGATTTATAGAAAATTAAGTTAAAGAAAGTTAAAATGAAAGTAAAAATATTTAAAAGGAAAAGTTATTGGAATTCTAAATGTGAGTATAAATGAAATATTGATGGGTCTATGATAATGAGTTTATGGGTCTTCTAACTTATAAGAGGTTCAACTTTCTTGTATCCATTTAATGTGAGACTTATACTCATACTTGAATTCCCAAAATACCTTCCTCGAGCGTAAGTTCCTTCAACATTAGTACGTTCTCTCTCGAGCGCCTTATACCCTTGTCAACAAGACTTTTGATAATAGGAATCCTCATAACTATGTTTCTTTGTCATTGTTATACCTTATTTGAAATTTACTGGGAAAAACCAACATAATTGAGATCTCAACCCAACCCACATAAGAGATTAACATCACCTCTAATATAAAATCTTAAGACAATGAATTTATAAAATTTCATCCATATACAAAGTTGTTAACTTGATCCATGACCCATGGGTCAACCTTAGCCTAACTTTAAATACCTCCCCTTTTAGAGCTCCATCAATTGAGTGGGGAAAAACACACCTCCAGCTTGCCCCACTATAAGAATTTAATTATCTCTTAAAAACAATATCTTTAGCATGAGTCATATACCGAGTCAGGCCATCTTGAATCAAGTCCAAAATAGGTTGAAACCCAAGATGGGTCAGACTACGCTGAAGGTTGTGATAGGTTGTTTCATATGGAAAATTGATACGAGCTCTCTCGGGCCGAGAGTCGAGATGAGCTAACTCGGGCCAGAAGTCAAGATAGGACGAATTAGGCAGAAGGTAAAGAAGGGTCGACTTAGGCCAAAGGTTAGGATGGAGTGGTATAGGTTGAAGGTTGAAATAGATTAGTTTGGGTCGAGGACCAAGACAGGCCACCTCGGGTTGAAGGATGAGACCAGGTCGAAGGTTGAGATGTGTAGGCTTAGGCCAAAGTTCGAGACAAGCTTACCTAGACAAATGGTTAAGAGGAATCAACTAGGATGATGGTCGAGATGGACTAGTCTAAAGCGAAGGTCAAGACGGGTGGATCTAGGTCAAACGTTGAGCCCTCTAGCATGGACTGAAAGCCGAGATGGACCGAATCGCACCAAAGATCGAGATGAGTCTACTTGAGTCAAATATCGAGACAGGTTGGGTCAAACCGATGGTCAAGATGGATAGCCTGTTCTAGAGGTAGCCATGGGACTTGCCCAAAATTCGATTGAGTCAACCTAGACCGAAATTCACCTTAGTTAGCCCTGAAAAAATTCAACCAAGTCGACCTCAACCTAAATTCTACCCCACCATTAGCCGAAGATCGAGATAGTGGGGTTTGTGCCGAAAGCTAAGATGAGCTAATTTGAGTCAATGGTCGAAACAGGTTAACATGAGTCATAGGTTAAGATGGTTGGCCCTAAAGGTCAAAAATTGGTGTGACTTAGGCCAAAGGTCAAGACTTGTCAGGCTGATTAGGTCGAAGGTCGACCTAAGCCGGCCCAGGCTAAGGTTTGAGATGGATCGGTCAAGGCCGAAGGTTGAGATGAATCGACTTAGATCAATGATGAACCCTGATTGGTTTGGCTGAAGGTTAATACAGATATATTTAGATTGAAGGTTGACATGGGACTCGTCCAAAATTCGGTCGAGTTGATCTCGACCGAAATTCACCCGAGTTAGCCCCGGTCGAATTCGGCCAAGTTAACCCTAACCCAAATTATGACCCACCATTAGCCGAAGGTTGAGACGAGTGGCTTTGTGCCAAAAGTTGAGATGGACTAAATCGAGTCAATGGTTGAGATAGGTCTGCCTGAATCATAAGTTAAGACAGTTGGTTCTAAAGATCAAGAATGGTGTGACTCGAGCTAAAGGTCAAGATTTGTCGGGCTGAGTTAGGTTGAAAGTCAGCTCAAGCCAGTCTAAGATGATGTTTAAGATGGATTGACCGAGGTCAAAGGTCAAGATGGGTTGACTTAGATTGAAGATCGACCTTGACTGGTTTGGTTGAAGGTTGAGACAACCTATTTGAATTGAAAGTCGATATGGGTCAACCTAAACCAAAGGTCCAATAATATATTTTAAAAAATTAATATTTTTTTCATGTTTAAAAAGAAAGTGAATGAATTGGTCATAACCCACAATACTTTTGTAAATATTTTGGTCTTAAGCTTTTTCAATGGCGATTTTTTACTTTGTGGACTTATTTTGCCCAAACTCACGTGGATCAAGATCAAGTCCTCTAAAATAAGCCAAATTGACAATTTTATTTATATGTTTCTTAACTTTTTTTATTTTTTCCTCAAATGTGAAATTTAAACTCATACTTAAATTCTAAATATATATCAATAAAAAAAAACTTAGTTTAGAGACAAATATTCATCTAAATATCCAAAAGAAAATTGAAACATAAATTTTTTTAGAATAAAATATATTTATTTCATATGAGTAACTGAGTGGTTAAATTAATTAAAATTATATTATAATTTAATATTTGTTAACTTAATGAAAGCAAACATAGATAAACCAATAAATTTTATGTCAGTTTTTAAAGAGTGTAGTTGGATAGGGAGTGAAACGTGTAAATTAGTTGAATAAGTGTAAGGGATAAGAAAACAAATGCTTCAATTAGAATCATGTGGTACGTATAGACTTATATTTTCCTTTTACACGAAAGAGCATTTTAAATACTCTTCGCTTTGGTCTCAAGTTTTCAATTATTAAATGTTTTGATGTAAGATGCAAGGCAAGTGCAACCTAACATTCAACTTTAATTTAATTAACCAACAATAATTATGACAAAAATGCTAATCATGTAATGATATTAACAATGATAATAATAATTATGTAATCGTGTTATAATAGTAACAACAATAACATTAATAATAACATAATTTGGATGTAATAATGCTTTAAAATTGATGTTTTCATTCAATACACCGTTGACAACTTTTATTTCCTATTCTTAAAAATATAATAATTTCTGTTAACATTTTTGTATAATTATATGTTTGTTTTCATTGTTTTGTGACTGATGTATTTCGTACTCTTATTAATTCCTTTAAATAAAATTTTAATTTCTTTAATCAACACTCAAGTTTTTAAACATGAAATACATATTTCCAAAATACAATTAAAATAATTTTACAAAAAATTTGATGTTTTTAAAAATTGAAAGTTTAATTCACTTGTACTTTTATATTTTAATTTGTTTTCTGACAATAAAATTAAAATACATATTTCCAAAATACAATTAAAATAATTTTACAAAAAATTTGATGTTTTTAAAAATTGAAAGTTTAATGCACTTGTACTTTTATATTTTAATTTGTTTTCTAACAATAAAATTATAATATATTATTTAAGCAAATTTTAACTTACTTTTGTATATTTTAACTATTTTTTAAAATAAAAAGTATTATAAAATACAAAAATAGTTTCTCGTCATTGTAAACTAAGAGTTGAAGGATTTTGTTTATTTCTCCCATAAGCTTAAAAAACACTGTAAATTTCTGAATTAAAAAATTGTGCTTCAAAAACTTAAAAATGAAAGTGAATTTTACTTTTGTTCTAACAATATCTAACTTATATCACTTTAAAACTTCAACATTCCTTTACTCAAATTTATTTTCCAACCTTTCTAATTTTTAAAATCAAACATATTTTTCATAGTTTCCTAAATCCCTTCTCCATACATAATCTTATTTTCTACTTAAATGATTAAGAATTTAAATTGGATGATAATTTGAATGATGCTTGGACTTCAGAACCATGTTATATCAAAGTTATCGGAACAATCACAAATAGCTGAAATTCAACTGTTGGAATTAAAAGGTCAAAACACCAACTTTGGTTGCAAGAAAACAAGCTTCAACTGTTTTGCATATTTCACATCTTGAAGTACTTGGCAAATATGCAATTTCTCATTTTGAACGTAAATAATGTGAGAAACACCAGCACCTGCAGTATAGTTTCACTTCTAATAAATGAAAGCTAGCAACTAATTACCAAACCAAGAAACATACACACCAAAATAAGTTGACTGGACCATCTTTTTGGATAAAATCTAGTTACATCATGTCATCCTTGTCTATACACAACTCCAAAAAGGGGTGCAGAAGCAGCTCTATGTTCTCATAATTAAATGGAACTAGCTTTGAACCTTTGGTGCCTAATAGCTAGAGCTTGATCATGGGTTCATCAGGCTTGCCTTTCTCATGTAGGGGCAGATGTTAGAAGTGATTTTGTTTTCCTCCTTAGCTAGAGATAGATCAGTTGATAGAAAAATTTACAAGACAATAACAGCTACTGTTATCACCGCTGCAGTTGTGAAAACTAGCGCCTGCAATACCAATAAAAATGTACTAAAAACAAGATTTTTTTTTTAAATACTACAAGATAAATAAGATTTGACAGAGCAAACGAAACAATAGAAAATACGGATAACTTGTAAAGTAGAAATTCTGACAGTTGAGATGTTAATGCATACTCATTTTTAAGCACAGGACTTACAGCAATTGCAGAAGCAGCAAGCCCAGCCCGCTCTCTCGGATCCTTGTGATAGTAATTTCCAAAGTAGAGAATTGTAGCGTAATACCACATTAATGGACAAACAAATCCTAGCAGAAGACTGACAAGAAAAGGAGAGGGGAGGAGAAGATGTAACCATCAAACTATGCAAGCAGAAGAAAGTTAGAAAGAGTAAATATGTACAATATTACTCACGAGAACCATCCAATTCCACACCCAAAACATGGTAGTGGCTTATCAAATTTTCCCAGTAGAGGGTTCTCTGCATCCCCGATTGGAGCATACTTGTCTTTTCTTTGTTCAGCTGTATCCATCTAGAGCCCTGTGTATATTAAACTCAGGTTCAGTTTACTTCTTCTCAGACAATAAAGAGGGACACTTGCATATTTGAGTGTTTCTCTTAACGAAAAGGCATTAGAATCATAATCCATATAGTAAATGGGAATAGATTTAGATAAAAGAGAAACAAGAAAAGGAAAAAAAAGTGATAAGTAGATGCAGATGTCAACTGTCCAAGTCCCTGATCATTACCAAAACAAACAAAAGACATATTAACCAAGAGAAGCAACAGAACATAATGAAAAAGTTTCTACATCTCATTCCACGAAAAGAAAACCAACTACATTGAGATATTCATATATATTTTAACTATGCATTGACAAGGAGGGAAAGGCTTTTGTTCTCATTTTAAAGTCTTTTCTGGGCATATCTAATGTTACCCTGTGTAACTTCATATCTGTTAACTGGTAACCACTACTAATAGTACTTTTTGGTTTTAGACTTCCTTTGAGAACCAGAAAACCATCCTTTGGAAAAAAGCTATAAAAGACAAGCTTTTGCTCAAAGGGTAGTTTTCAAGTTGGCAGCTACTCAAGGCCAACACACAAGTGGCTAAAATGCTTTAGTTTATTATTCCTTCAGGCAGACAACAAAACTTGTGAAAAGGCTATAGTGAATGAAAACATTTTACTGAAGAGCTTCAACGATTGAACATGTAAGTTACTTGCATTTTATAGAGATGAAGCAGAATAAGTACTAGTTTCAGTAACACCATGGGCCTTTTACTAAAAGGTTATTATCTCTCTATCAATTGGGAAGATGTAGGTTTAAAATTGGACGAGAATAGTGAGCTAAACCCCACTTTCTACCAAAAATGATCTCTAAACTGTACATAGTTTAACACAAATCAGTCAAATTCAAAAGACCGTTTCTAGTTCAATGAGTGACATGCGATTTGCATACTCTATTTCACTACATGTAAGAAGACAAGCGCAGAAATGTTTTGGGAAATTGACTTAAAGAACATATATTGCTTAAACAGTTCGATGTTGAAGAATCCAGGAATGCATAATAATAGTTTTTGAGGCATCAATACAAGAACCACAATTAACCAACAGTTTCTTAGGCATTTTAGATAGAGTATGTTGACACTAAATATTAATGATGATAGTAATATAACCCTCAGCAAACTGGGTAGTTTATATAGTAATATAACCCTCGCCAAACTATACATTGCACTTTTCTTTTCACGCGATAATTATAAACAAAACGATATGGAATTCCACCATTTCACTAGAAATATCCTCGGACACAAGCTGCCCTCCTTATAAAGAACTCTCAAATCTCAACCCCGAATTTCACATAACTGGAGAGGACAGTTTCCTACCAAATTTTTCCAGTCCTAAATTACAATCAGTTTCAGCATCTAAGAGATAGACAATCCACAGACTGAGGATAGTTGGTTCATGATAAAGAATAGAGCTTAGCTGAGAAAAACTGGATGATCAAAATCAAATTTAGATATTATAGATGAACTGAAGCTACCAATGAACAATGAAAAAATCTATTATTTTTCAACATCAGAACACATCTAATTCATCTATACAGTGGGAGAAAAAAAAATACACGCCAGAAAGGGAATTATGAGCCGATACTTCAATTGACACTGAACATAACCAAGCATGAAAGAAACGCCCAATTATGAATGCTAATATAGTTTAACTTTGCATTGCTTTCTCATGCAAGTTAGAGGATCCATCACCTAAAAGGAAAAGTAAGAAAACACTCACGTCAGCCAATCCCCTGTACTAATTGCATTTCAAGCTATTCCCCCCAAATTACCAAAATCATCAAACACAAGTCAAGTATAATTATGCAGAAACTTCAGAATCAATGTAAGAATAATGAGCATAGAAGCTTACCAAAATCAGTACTACCTTACAAGGAAAGTTGTTAGCTTGCTTAAACTACATGTATAAAAATATAAAAAATATTAAGAATGACAATGATTTGCCCCCAAAAGCCTGCAATACAACAACAACCTTAAAAACTTCGACAAAAAAACATCAACTTGTTTAAAAATAGCGAAGACCCATATTCCATTAACGGAGTTCCTTCAAACCCATCTTCTAATTTTCCATCCCCTCCTCCCCAGTAAGAAAATTTTAACAAAAAATGTATAAAAATTAAAAATTTACCTTCGAAATTGAAGCAGAGGAAAATGAAAAAGAGAAGCGCTTCTGGGGAAGAAACAGGAAGCGCTTCTGTTCTACATGGCGGCGTTGTTCATTTGTTGGGAACTGTAAGTGGATAGTACAAAGCTGAAATCTAGCTTTTCTCTTCTTCAGTTGCAGTGACAAAACAAATACACTATCTTGTACAATTGGGTTTGGGATCATGCAATACGACGTCGCGCTGATTTTACTTTTCTAAGAAAATTAAATTAAATTTAGTTGTAGATAATCGGGTTAATAGACTATATTGAAGGTTGTTAATATTAGCAAAATATTTAAAATTTGTTTGAGTAGTAGTTAATATTTTGAGTAAATAATTTATTCAACATCATAAACATTTCTATATTTATTAATAAGGATATTATTTTAGATATCATTAATTTTAGTTTATAAATAATATCATACTTTGTTAATAGAAGATTAATTATTTTTATTTCTAAATTAATTGTTATTTATTGATTTTCTTATAGTACATTAATATTAATATTAAGTTTCTAAGATTCTTAAATATATATTTAATATTAATATTAAATATATATTAATTTCACCAATCATTATCAACTATAAACAAAGATTATTAAAATTATATTTTTAATTTACAAATAAGATATATTAATATTTATTGTACTAAAATAACTATATATCTAAATTTTATTAAAATACATATATATATTTTATAAAACATAAACGGTACTTTTTTTA
Organism: Vigna mungo; assembly: GCA_036885675.1. Taxonomy (NCBI): domain Eukaryota; kingdom Viridiplantae; phylum Streptophyta; class Magnoliopsida; order Fabales; family Fabaceae; genus Vigna; species Vigna mungo. The sequence goes on from CP144700.1 coordinate 49,807,346, forward strand.
TTAAATTTTTAACTATTTATCACATTAAATAATCTAATAAAGAAGACTAATGTTATATTTTTTTCTATGATTTTTTATTTTTACTCGAAATTTTATATTTGCAAATGATTTTATGAAAAACTTAACCAAAATAGTCAATTTAGTCTTTTAAAAACTAATAAGAGTGCTAATAAATTAAAAATTAAAATCATGGTTCAAGATACTAAATCAGAAGACAGTGTCTTATTCTCATATGAAGAAAAGGCCAAGAAATAAAAGAAAGTGATTTGACAAAAATCATAAAATAAATTATTTCGCCATCATCTACAACTTGTATGATTGCAGAATCAATTATTTTATTCGGATTTTTAATCAACTGGAGTATGTATTAAAATCTATATAATTTGGTGATGGTTCGGTATTTTATAAAATTAAAATTTCAACTGAAAACAACAATAAATACAGATATAATTGTAATTCAGAAAAAAAAAACTATGAATTTCACAATTTTAAAAATAAAACATATATTAAGAATAATAATCGATAAGTGTAATTAACTGAAAGGCAAAACAGTTAAATATTAAACGTTTTAAAATAGACAAAAGTTGGTTTTGCAGATAATATTAAGGAGTAAATAATGTATATTGTAAACTCGTTAAATTACATCAATTATTTAAAATTTTGTACAAGAGATATAAGATACTGTGTTTTAACAATTCTTTAATCAACAAAAAAAATATGATGTCAATACTAATTAAAAATACTAAGAAATCAAAACATACAGAAGATATGAGTTTGACTTTATATATATTTCTTAAGAATTATGAAGTGGTTGTGATTATCTTGTATTAGGATATTATATTTTCATGCTTATTTTTTTATAGGAGATATAAAATTAAAAAGTTAGTAACTCTTGTTAAATTTTATATCTAATTTAACATTTTCGTCACATATAAAATTTATGCGTCATTTCTGTTTTTATATGGGAGGTAAGTATATACATATATACACAATTTTTTCATATTATTTCAAACATTAATAAAAATATTTTTCTTAAACAATTAAACAAAATAAGAGTTTCAAATAAAAAGAAAGTAAATAGAAAATAAGCATGTTATGTTCACTAATATTAAACACTCAAATCTAAAATTAAATTCTAATGAAAAAAACGATTAATTGTGTATCACGATTAATTAGAATGATATATTTGTATTACATATAAAAGTTTATATGATTTATAATTACTTTCATTTTGTGTAACTTGAAGACAAATGCAAAATGCTGACAAATTTCGTGGAATTTTAGATATGTTGTTTAAAATTTATATGTTTAAAAAACTAAAAAGGTGAATCTTTTTGAATGGAATATGTCTATGTTTCGTGAAGTATAATTTTTAGTATGAGTCTGGCATGGTGTCTCATGTTTTGTATTCTTTTGTTTTATTTTTTTATTTTAATAAATTTTCATATGATGACAAATAAATGATGAACTTTAAAATATTCTTATAGTTAAGATGTTAAAATTCATAATAATACCTATGATCTTATTTAAAAAGTCTCAAATTAACAATTCTTTAGTCTATAAAATTTAAAAGAGTCTCCACGCATAAAAAAAAATGAAACATTTATAAATATGTAGAAACATTCAAGTAAAGTGGTGAAAGTGATAAAATAAAGAGTTGTGACTCTTTACACTAAAAAAGGAGATAACATACTCATTTGACACTCTAAAATAATTTAACTATATTTATATTATTTTTTTAATTTTGTAACAAGCATAAGTAGTAAAATAAAATGTTTCATCGCCATGATTATGTAACATTCTAATTTTGGCTGCATGTTGATAACTTCAAACTAATATTTGTTTTTTAAATCTTATCTAAATTTATAAATAACATTGACAGCCATAGTTAGAACTAAACTTAGGCAAATGACATGTAGACACAAGGATTGTTAAAAATGGAACTCCAACTAATAGTACAGTTCCCACCAGATCATGGTAGTTCGCTTTATAAAACAAGAAACTTTACGAGAACACAATAACCTTGTTCCTTGTGTCTCAAACAATCTAGTTTCTTCAATAATCCATTCCAACGTGAGACACCATTACCGATCATGTTTTCCAATACTCCAACACCTGTTGTAATCAGAAGAGACAGCACCGTGATCGCAGTAAGCGGAGGTCGACATAGCAATGGTGCTGTCAAATGGGCTGTGGAACACCTCCTAAAGAAGAACTCCTCATGCATCCTTCTTCATGTTCGAACTAGGACCATGCTTACCCGTAGGTACCTTCTCCTTAGCCTTTTTAATTTTTCAACCGTAGAAAATATACACTTTTCACATATGATTCTGATAGACAGAATATTTTTCTTTCTTTTTTGTTTTTATTCCTTTCTTTAAACAAAGTCTAAAAGTAGGTTTCTTTAATATACATATATATAAAAGTTAAACAACAATATGTACAATGACTTTTCAAATTTGGTTTATGCAGCTGATAATAATAATAATAATAATAATACTAATACTAATGATCCACCCAAAGGAGCTCGCCCACCAACTGAAGAAGAGTTGCACCAATTCTTTCTTCCCTTTAGAGGATTTTGTGCCAGAAAAGGGGTGTGTGATGTGTATTTCAGTGTATCTTGTATCAAATTTTAAATTCTGATATGTGTATCATATATAATTATTATTATGGATGTTGATCATTTCAGATATCAACAAAGGAATTGGTCTTGCATGACCTTGATGTTACAAGTGCACTCATTGCTTTCGTTGATGACAATTGTATCAGCACCCTAGTTGTTGGTGCTGCTACTTCTTCCTGGGGTTCTATTCTAAGGTAATTTATTCTCTCACATGAACATTCACATGCAAATATTAGCAATTTTTGTGTTGAATTTTAATGAATGGTTTTTCTGTGGTTTATTATAGGAGATTTAATAAAGATGATGTGTCAGCCACTTTAGCAAAATCCTTACCAGATACATGCAGTTTATATGTTATATCAAAAGGAAAAGTACAACATATTCGACCTTCAGGTCATCATGCTCATCATTATCATCATCAACATGTTGAGGCCACACCAGCTAAATCTATAAAAGATATAGTCAACTTTTTAGAAAGTGATCCATTGGAGCAGCCACACAAAGATCTCAACATTAACCAAATAGCTTTTGAAGATATAGAGAGGTATGTTTTCAGCCTTAAATCATAATTCCAGTTATTGGAAGCTTTATCACTTTATTATTACAATATTGATTTGTTTATATGTTCTCGCTTGAATATACAGGAAACTAATCAAAGATGCAGTAAAACACCAATCTAATAATAAACTTTGGGACTATTTACATGAAGAAACAAATTCACCAAAAGGTCCAATCGAGTACCCTCCATCACAAAATTCTTCTGCAAATAATACTCCTGGAAATAGTGACAGCACGGGGCAATCACTTGGTCCTTCTTTGACAAATAGGTTAAATGAAAACCAAAAAATTGTTCTAAACGCACACCATTCTAGGACCAATTCACACCATTCTATTAGGAACATTTCACACCATTCTAGGACCAATTCACACCATTATGGGAACAATTCTTCTATAAAAGATCAAGTAAGTGTTTTATTATCTATAAAGTAGGAAAATGTCGCTTTTTCACATGGTTTAGCATTTAAGAAAGTTAAAAAATACATGATTTCATAATCATAATAAGAACCAAGTTTGCATGCACATGTATCCATTTCAAAACTTAACATATGATATAAAGCTTGAGGTTAGATTAACTTAACCTATATGCTTTACTCCCCATTTTAATCATTTGAAATTTTTTAAGCATGATTGACAAAAATTACATATCTTTTTCAAATTGCAGGTAAACTTTGATATGCAGATGAGGAAATTGAAATTAGAACTACAAAAAACTGCAGAGATGTATGGTATGGCTTGCAAAGAAGCTGTTCTAGCTACACAAAAGGTAAATTCATGTTATAACTTTTTGTTTGATGCGACGACACATTATTACACTCTTTTGAACCGTATATGGTTTTAGTTATTGCTTATTAAACATGTTATTAACTATTGCTTTTGTCAATTTCAAAACACAACTACTTTTCATATACAAATTATACACATTTAGTTTGAGATCATGTAATGAATTCTCAGAATCCAATGTTGCTTATGATAATAAAAAAAACCTGCCCAATTAGGCAATGGAGATTGAAAAGTATAGACAAGAGAAAGAACGCAATATAGTGGAAGCAAAGCTTGCTCAGTCCAAAATGACTATGGAGTCAACAGAAATGTCAAAACACCTGGTAAAAATGGATTCTCTTAAGAGAAAGGAAGTTGAATTAAAAGCCAAAAGTGAGGAAGAAGAGACGATTAAAGCATTGCAGGAAACTCTATATAACAATATTCCCTACAGAAGATATACAATTGAAGATATTGATGCTGCAACAAATAAATTCGATAATGCTTTAAAAATTGGTGAAGGTGGATATGGTCCTGTCTTTAAAGGACTTCTTGATCACACTACTGTTGCTATTAAGGCTGTGAGACCAGATTTAGCCTATGCAGAAAAACAATTTCAACAGGAGGTAATAAAATTGTAGTTCTACAACAATGTTTCCTTAAACCATGCCACAAGTATTTAACATGAACAATTTTCATGCAGGTCATGGTTTTAAGCACCATAAGACATCCAAACATGGTGCTTCTCTTAGGAGCATGTCCAGAATTTGGTTGTCTTGTGTACGAGTACATGGTAAATGGAAGCTTAGAAGATCGTCTGCTTAAAAGAGATAACAGTCCTCCAATCCCCTGGAAAACGCGTTTCAAAATAGCAACTGAGATTGCCACAGGCCTTCTTTTTCTTCATCAGACAAAGCCAGAACCCCTGGTGCATCGTGACTTGAAACCAGCAAACATTCTTTTAGACAGGAACTATGTGAGCAAGATCAGCGATGTTGGTTTGGCACGACTAGTTCCTCCTTCAGTGGCTGATCAAACCACACAATATCGTTTAACTGGTGCAGCTGGAACATTTTGTTATATCGATCCTGAGTATCAACAAACAGGATTGTTGGGTGTGAAATCAGACGTATATTCATTAGGAGTCGTGTTGCTACAAATCATTACAGGAAAATCTCCAATGGGGTTGTCACATTTGGTTGAGAAGGCTCTTCTGTCAAATACTTTGAGTGAGGTGCTTGATCCAAGTGTTACAGATTGGCCAATAGAAGCGACTTCATCATTCGCTAAGTTGGCCTTAAAGTGCTGCGAGTTGAGAAAACGTGATAGACCAGACCTTGGTAATGTTGTCTTGCCGGAGTTAAATAGAATATCGAGGTTGTGGGACGATGAAAACGTATATCCCCTTAGAAATTATCACATGGCTTAAGATCATCTCGATCCTACCCAATCTCCACGAGCAATCAAGTGTTGTTTTCTTGTAAAAATTTGATCATATATTATTAGAAGATTGGTAAAAGATAACAACCCATGATTCAATGTTATACAATAAAATTTTGCATTCTTAATATTTTTTCAATGAACTACGTGCACGATATACTAGTTATTGAATTTTGATGTAATTACTGGTTTTGTTTACTGATATGGGACAATTTAACAGTGCACTTATTAATCTGGTGTAAGTTTTAAAAAAATTACAAGGTAAGTTGTCTACAAGGCTTTAATACAATGAAGTCATGCCAATTAAACATGATCATAATTAGACTCAACCGCGGTGATACGACTTTTTTTTGTATTAAAGTTGTGTCATGTTGTTACAATTTTAATTTTTTATTGATATCGAGCAATTTAACACTGAAATTTGGGACAAGTTTTTAAAAATTACAACTTGAGGTAAGTCATGTTAATGTAACATGACTTTGGAACAAATTTTTTAAAAAATTACAACTTGAAGTTTTGTCAAGGTGATGACTTGATACAAATAAGTTATGTAAATGTAAACATGACTTTAATCATGTCAATTAAGAAAAGATGTTAGATCTTCCTTTCATAAAAAAGTCTCAATCAATATGTAATTCTAGTTTTTCCATCATCCATTATGAAATATGGAGACCTAGTCGTATTTTCTCCTTTGATTTTAGATATTTTGTTACTTTCTTCATTGATAAATATTCAAGATGTACTTTTAACTTATGAATTTTTTTAACTATCATTACATTATTTTTTAATGAAATCAAGAATCAATTTGGTCAAATAATCAAAATATTAAGAAGTGATAATGCAAAAGAGTATTTCTCATCCTCCTTCTCTCCCATCTTGAGTTTCCATGGTATCTTACATCAGTCTACTTGTTCTCATATACCGTGGCAAAATGGTATAGCAGAACGAAAAAATAGACACTTGGTTGAAACTGTCCGCACCCTTTTGCTTGGTCTCCATTTTCCTATCGATAACTGGGAGATGTTAATTGCATGTTTTCCTATCGATAAAGTCCATTTCTCTATTTTGTTTCCTAATGATTTTCTCTTTCATACATCTTGTTCATGACATGTCTTCAGGTCTAAACAAACTCTTCGCTTGTGCTCTCAAATGTGTCTTCTCAGGCTATTTTCGACTCCAAAAAGGATATCGATGTTAATCTCCTGAAACTAAGAAGTATTACATGTATGCTAATGTCACATTCTTTAAACATACTCCTTATTTCTCTCCATCTGTTCACATTGTTTCTATCCTCCAACACGTCCTTCCTATTCTAGTAGTTGTGTCAAATAACTTCCATGTCTCTGTCATTCCACGTATTGATCCTAATCCTTTTACACCTGTTTCTCCACATACTGAGATCATCCTAGGACCTCAATGAATAATCCACTTCCCCAAGACAATAGTGAATCTCCTACTTGAGATTCTTTTTCAGTCTATCTTGGACACAATATTTTTGTTTTGAAGTTATAATACATTGATACAACTTATTCATATTGAAGTCGTGGTATGACTCACCTCAAGTTTTAATTCTTTTAAAACTTAAACTGGATTATTTATAATTTTAGTGCTAAATTATCCTATATCAATAAAAGAAAACCCAAATTATTCTTGTTTATTAAATAATATATTTTATATGTAAGACCCGAGAAATTGTATAGATTGTGGTATAAATTAATAAATTGAAATGTTGATTACTAATAAAATAAGACTTATACGAGAACCATGGAATTGATTAGATGGAGTTGGTTGTGGTACGTACAAGTCTTACATGGCAGGAAATAGTATTAGTTACATTAAAAAGGTGGAATAAGCAAATAAGAATAATTTAAAAGAATGTTGAGTGGTTAGATTATCAATGAAGAATGACTTGACTTAGTGGTAAGGATGGTGTGTGACTCGAGGTCTTGCCTCTTCGAACTGCAGAGAGACCAAAACATGATTTATTTCTTTTTAGTTGATAAACCTTGGGCTTTATTTCATTTTCATTCTTTCCCCTATTTGGTTGGAGGGTTTTTGAGTGGCTGGAAAACATAAGAGTGGGGGGATGTGAAGGATAGGAGCTACAACTAGTAACAAGGGGCCAACTGAGTAGAAGTGGAGGTGGAGCGAAAGACGTTGAGAAATCGTGAGAAGGGTTTTAATTTGTGGGATTCTCGGTCAGGTATGGGGAGCTACCTCTGTATTTGATAAAATTGTGTGTTTGGGGGAGGAAATCAAAGCGATGATGTTTGGTTCAGCCCAGGGTATCGAAGGATGTGATAAGCAAATATTATATGTCTCGTTTGTCTTGCAAGTGTGTGATGCATTGTTTGATTTCTGTCACGATCATGATTAAAGATGCTACTCTGCTTGATGGTCGTTATGATACTGTTAAAATTTGTTTTTTGGTTCTGATGAATGAGTTTTCATTGATTGAGTATTCTGATATGAACTGGAATCATTCCTTGTCTCGGTGGTATGGGGTTTTAGTAATGCCTCGTTTGTTGTTATGTTTTAGGTAGGATACACTCGATGGGTGATTAATAATGGATTAATGATACTCTATCCAAATGCATGTGATATGAATTATAAAAGTGGTTTATTTGGTATAATATCATCTTAGCATGAATGTTGACTTTTATAATTTGTAGTTACTGAAATGTGTTTGGATATAATTATGGTGTTGCAGTAATTATATTTGAAACTTTAATAATTGGTGAAGTGTTTTGTATACTAAATGCCTGATATATTATAAAATAGTAAATTGATAATTTAAAGAATGAACTATTTTGTGTTTCAAGCTGCACAGTTGAAATACTTAATTTACTTGAATCATGTATATAATGTATTGAAAACGTTGGAATTAAGTAACTGTTGAGACTTGGTATAATAAAGTATAATTTGTGAGAATATATTGATGGAGGTATGTGTGAATATATGCTAAAGATATGTCTGACTAATTACTAGCTGCATTATTAAGATAGAAATTAAGACTACTTCAAAAGCACTAGTTGATCGGGTATATTTACTATTGTGTTGTAAATGCTTGAGTGACTGTAGGCTATGTATGTGTTTGTCTAGTGATTTTTATACTGGTTTTGATATCTGTTTTGATTGGTATTAACAAGAGTTTAAGGTATGCAAAATCTGATGGTATAAGTTAAAGAGAGTAAAATAACTTAGGGGATTGTAATATTATATGCTTGAAGTCATGCGTTAAAGTTAAATGTTGAAGGTTTGTGGTTACGTGAGTTCAAATATGGGAAATGGATGCTTGGAAATTGGAAATTTTTGGGAGATATATTGAAATGGTTTTGCAAGACTGGGTTGTTTTAAATATGGAATATTGTGTGATGTATAAATGCTTGAGTAAATTGAACTTAATGGTATACATTTGTTGTTTTGTGTTTAGATCTAATTAGAACATAAAGAACGAGTTAAATGAAGTTTCATTTTAGTCTTGGAATGTTTGGTTTGGTCGTTGACAATAAGAATCAAGTGGGTAAAGTTAAAAAGTGAATTTGGAATAATTAGTTAGAGGTTTATGTTATTACATGTTCTGAGGTTTTGGTATATTTCTTATGAATAGTCAATTACTAGGGTTAGGGAATGATTGTATTATAATGGATACATGTAATTGAGATGATTATTGGGGTTTGTTTTATACATATGTTTTAAACGTTAGCTCACCCATACATTTGTTTGTGTTGTCTAGCGTGTGTGCAAGTGCAGTGATCGTGTAATGTGTGTTATACGGAAATGCAAATAAGAATGTAGATGATTTTGGTGTTATGAGATTGACAAGAGAGGAAATTTGTAACTGGGAGAGAGATTTCTTAAAGTTTTATTTAATGTATGCAAAGGATTAAAGAATTGGCTCAAACTATTTCTTTTCGTGTTGTATTTTTGTTACAAAATATTTAAAGTTGTATTAAGTCTTTTGGTAATAAAATTTTCTATTCATTTTCAACTCAAGGAAATTTTAATTTTTGCTTTGTTTTCAGTGACATCCAAATCAGGGGTGTTACATTATACTTTTTATGTTATCATATAAATTTTTTATTTATTTTTTAATTATGTGCCAGGTTATCCCTTAGCCATTATATTCATGAAAGAGTAGTATTTCACGTTCTTAATGTTATTTATTTTTTTATGTTTTACTTCACAACTCATTATATTATAGGAGATTTTTATTTATTTTTTACATTATCGGAGAAACAAAAAGTACATGTACGTAAAGGAAAATGAAATTGTTCTTACCATATTTTGCCAAGATGTATTAGTACGAGGCTCTTAAGAGAAAAATATTCCATCTTGGTGAACAAACTTAAAGTTTTGAGGAGAAACAGAGGAAAATTTACCTATAAAAAACAGTTTTATGTTTAAGTCATTAAAAGACTAATGATAATAAGTGTATATAATATAAAGTGAGTCCCATAAATAGTGTCAGTTTAGTGTTATTTGTAATAGAATAATGTATTTACAAACTTCCTAGTTCATCAGTAAATAAATATATTTTAAAATATTATATTACATGAATATAATAAAATATTATTTCTTGAAGATATAAGATAATTAATTAGTATATCGTAATAATATGGAGAGATTTATAACATAATATCTTAAAAATATAATAGAATATGATAATTGTGTAGTTAATTGGATAATATGAAAAGTAATATAATTTAAAAAAATATAATTTTGTAGAGATATTATTACAAAATTACGGGACAATTAATTTTAAGAAATTACTTTATCATTTTAAAATAAAAATTATCAATTAATTTATTTTATTGATTAAATAAGTTAATTTTATTTATTACAAAATTAAATTTCCAATTATATATATATATATATATATATATATATTAATAACTTTATGATTTTAAAGCAATTCACTAAACAAAAGATTATTAAAATAAAAAGTATTTCTCAAATTCATATTAAAGTGAAAATATGCATAAAATTAATTACAAAATAGTTTTTTTTTTTTTTATGATTTTTAGTAATATTATAGTTAATGTTTGATCGAAATAACTATTATTTATCGAGAAATATGAAAAAAAAAAAAATTTAAAAAGTGTACATCTCTATTATACACTATATTATATTATATGAAAGCGAAAAATAACAAACAAAAACACAATAACATTTAATCTTTTGTATTAGTAAGAGGGTATATATGTTTATCTTATTTTATCTAACCCGAATTAATCTATTCAAACTTTTAAATTCCATTACTTTTAAAATATAATTGTTATACTTTGTAATAAAACTTGATATATTATTTTTATTTTATATTTTTATTATTTAAAAATTAGAATAAAATACATTTAATTGGTATAATCAAATAACTACATAAAAATATATCTGTCACTATACATGCACACTTTTTAATAATACCTAAAATTAACTCTATATTTGATCTTTTAATATTTTCTTATCTACAATCCAGTATATATTTTATTCTTTATTTTTTTTTACCAAACATTAACTATATATTTTTTTATCTTTCTTTTACCAAACATTAACTATATATCTTTTATCTTTAAATCTTTTGGTATTTCTTTATGTGACCAGAATACTAAATCCCTTATTTGAGAAATGATTATTTCACAAATCTAAATTTTTTACAATTTTTTTTCTTCTTTTTAACACTTATTCTGTTGGCTCACCAAGAGAACCTATATAAGGACTCTTAAACCCTAAAACCCCGCACGACGCAAGCAACAGCAGAGACTAGGAAGAGCAATTTATGGGAGTAGAATACTCGCGGCGGACTTTGACAGCGGACGGTGGAGTATATTTGATCGGCGGCAAACACTCACACCACAATCCTAACCTTCACTAATTAACTTAATGGTTTTTGTTTTCTTTTAAATTTTATTTTTCTCTTTCTAATATTTCATTGTTCAGTTTGTATACAAGTGTTTCAGCTTCAAATGGCTATTGACGGTAGTTTCAACCTTCATTCTTCGCTTCGGAGACTTCTTGATCATTGTCCAAATCTCCGGTGTTTTCCGCAGTTTGAGTCGCTCGAACAGAGGGTATTGCCTCCATTCTGGATTGTTTGCTCGCATTTTTTATGTTAAAAGAGAATCTTATTATTGTACACTTTGAAGAATTTCTTTTCCTTGTGAAGAATACAATACGATTCAACTGTATTTTGTACACTTTGAATTTTGAAAATGCATAATCTTATTATTGGAATATGTCGTATAAGAAAGTCTGGCAACTTGGTACTACTGTAGAAACTTTTGGAAATCACACAGTTTTTGTGTATCCCACTCTTGTTTGATGAGCTCCACTCATGATTTAACACTCTTCCCTAAATTTTAACCAATGAGAGAAACACTCTGCTTTTGTATTATTTTTTTGTTTATCATGTTTTTCTTTTCTGGACAGGGAGAGGTGACAGAAGAGGAAGTTGTTAATGAGCTAGGAGGGGTGTTTCTGCACCCGAGTTATACAATTCCATTGATGGGCTGTTTCCGACCGATTGCTCAACGAATTGTAGATAAAGCTGTTGCTTTGCTTCGTCTTGTGCCAAATTTGAAGTCTATTCCGGAGGACCCTGCTTGTGAGGATGATCGTGACAGTATTTCGGATGGGGTCGTGAATATCATAGAATTTTATAGTCAACAGGGAAGGGGTCTGGACCTTCATGAGCTTGCCTGTCGAGCTTTCTGTCGTGCTCTTGACATGGGTCCTTTTCTGTTGAGGTTCATATATTTCCGAGTCTTCTATTCGATAACAATGCTTATCTTTGTGTTTGTTCCTCCACTTTGTCCTAAATAAAAGAAATGCTCTGCTCATCCCCTTGAAACTATATTTAATAATGTTAAGAGTTAGAAAAATACTTGTAAAGGTAAAAACTATTATTATTTTAAAATGAGTTTTGATACTTCAATATTATTATTATTATTTTAAAATGAAATCATAGTTCATTGTGCTCTCTGAATCTTTGCATAATTATAAAGTGTACTGTGATGTCTGCGTTTTTAGGCAGTTCTTTTAATATTGTTGGTTTAATGTAACTTTAAAATGAAATGGAGGTTCTTTTAGTATTGTTGCATTACTGTAATTGTTTTAGTGATCTGAGTTTTTTTTTTTTTTTCTAGCTTGTTTTGTTCTGGCTTATTTTTTAATAACATTATGTGTTCTTCTTTGATTCTTGACGCAGTTCTATATTAAGCTATTTCAATTTTGCTCCTGCTCCATTTGAAAGATTTTCACTGAAACAAGTTATGGTTAGTATATTTCTTTGTAAAGGATTTTTGAGAAATAATTTTGAGTCATGCTTCTGCATATTGCTAAGTAATGCCTTAACACAGGTTGAGACCCATGAACTGCATGTTGCACGAATATCATACCGTTTCCTTCTAATGGAAAGTGAAATTTTCTCAAAGCTTTGGGATTGGTCTTGTTTTCTTGACCTCGTAAAAGAATCATGCAAATCAGATCTTAAATGGTGTGGGGTGCAGGTATTGAGCGTTCTGCTCAAATTAGGCTATAAAGCCACTGAAAACCTAAATGTTGGGGCTGTAGAAGCTTTTTATTGTCAATTGCGGTTAGTAATGTTTACTTACTTTTGGCCAAATGTTGTACTTAAATATAGTGTGTGTTTAGTTACAAATCTTCAACTTTCCATATTCAGTTGGGAAGAGTTCTGTCAGGACACGTCACTAGAGAAAGATTTTTGCTATGTCAAGCCAATAGCAGACTATGTGTCCAGTTCCCCAGATAGAACCATGGTTTTGAATAATGAGAACTGTTTAAAATCCTCTGGCTTTAATTATCTGTCGGTTAGTTCACCAAAGAGGCAACGAGTTACCACAAGGTACATGTTATATTAATCGTATTTGAAATGCTGATGTTTCTGACATGTATTAGGATTTTACTTTTTAGATAATATGCACTTACTTTTATAGTGCTTGAATTATAAAATGATTTTTTTATGCTTTTCCTTGTTTTATTTTTTCTTGTAGCTTTTCTCTGAAAACTTTATAACATTCCGTATTTCATTTAGATTACCCTTGATTTTGACTTGACGTCTTCTGTAATTTTAGGGATGATATATCAATGAGTAATACATTTGTATTGACCCCAACGGTGAAGAAAAGTTATGATAGAGTTCTTTTGGCCATTAGTCAGAAGTGGCCTGTTCTTTTATATGGCCCCACTGGTTCTGGAAAATCCGCTCTCATTGCCAAGCTGGCTCAGGATAGTGGAAATCGAGGTATGCCTTAGTATTTACTGGTTAGTTAGTAATTGAAATTCAAGACTCGGATAAGATCTAGTCTTTTATTTGGATTGTGGTACTTGGTAGAGTTAATAGTGAGGATATGTTGCAAATAAATAGGTCAAGCTAGTTTCTTTCCCTTGGTATGTTTGTAGTTTGTGGTGTATGATCAAAATCTGCATTTAATGTGTTTTTACATTATTCATCTAATATTTTTTCATGGCACTTTATATCAGCATTTCCAGTGAATGTTGGTGTCTTAGGTCCGTGTATCAATATTTAATCAGTCTTCAGGGTTTTGGTATAACTGGAGGTCAAATTTTTGTTTTAGTTTGGTGTTTGGCATTGATTCAGTGCAAAACTTTTTTGCGTTCTTCCATATTGTTTATTATTTTATAGTTTGTTTTGGAGGATTGCATATCCTCTTTACCTTCTCTTCATCTCAATAGATGCATGTTTGGAAATGCTTAAATTTTGAAAATAATGTAGTTATTTTTCAAAATCTATTAAGAGGAAGCTAGTAAAAGTAAGAGCTTATTTTCAGAAATAAGTTGAAACTTGCACTAAATTTCTTCTTTTATTCTTGTTTGCATCAATAATTTTTTATGTTCTTATTTTCAGTTCTATCCATCCAGATGGATGACCAAATCGATGGTAGAACATTGGTTGGAGCTTATGTCTGTACAGATAGGCCTGGGGAGTTTAGATGGCAGCCTGGGTCACTTACCCAGGTTTGTTTTGATAGGTTCTATCATATCTAATCATCAAACTGATTCAGATTTCTTGCAATGTATGCCTAGGAGTAGGCTTCTTAATATACTTGTGTGTTGTCTTAATCTCAGGCTGTGCAGAAAGGGTTGTGGATTGTTTTTGAGGATATCAACAAAGCACCATCTGATTTACACTCCATATTAGTGCCTTTATTGGAAGGGGCTGTTTCATTTGCAACAGGACACGGGGAGGTGATTTCTTTGCACATTACAGTTCTTAAATGATGTTATTGGAGTCAGTGTGTTATATGTTGTTTTTTCAGGTTTAGTTTGGTATGTTTGATATGTTTGTGTCACATTTTGAAGTCGTCTGAAAGAATGACCATCCTTATTGAAACTTTATCCAAGTGTTGAATGTTTTGATATTCTGTTTCCAAATTTTGGGATAAGGATATTCTAGTTGAAGGATTGAAAGGAAGTAAATCCGATGTAGGTTAAGAATTCCACTTAAGCAGAACAGTAGGACAAGTAGAAAAAGTGACAAATGCTACAAGCTAGCCTATGCATAGTAGTGAAGCAGTTCACTTTAAACAGAGCCATATGTGGAGACGGTGTAGATCCAAAGAGAAACCAAGTTGACAATTATAAACAACTTTAATATGGACACGTCTCTCCATTAAGATACAATAAAACTGATTAAGTCATAGTCTGTGTTTTTTTAAAAGCCTTCAAAATATATTATGTAATTCTGCACCTAGGTGAAAATATTTATCTTGTGTGCACCACGAACCCAAATCACAATTCACTAGAAAGGATCTGCTTTGTAAGTCATGTCAATTTTCTAATAATTGTTTTTAATTTCATTTTTTATTCTACATTTGGGTGAAACTAGTGTAAATGTCACCAAAGTGCTAAATTTCATGTCAACTTTTCTGTCTGTTCCTCTGTAATTGTCACTAACTGTTGAAACATTACATATTCTTCAGGTAGTAAGGGTGGCCGAATCTTTTAGAATTTTTTCAACTATTGCTGTTTCTAAGCTTGACACATTTGAGAGTACAGGTTTTTACCTTACATCTTTCAATTTTTTTTTTATTTCATTATAATTTTTACAACATGACATTTTTTTTTGATGCCCATGTTAGTTTGGTACTTTAGTATGAATCCTTTCCAATGAATGTTGGTTATAAGACCAGACCAAACATTTTGTGGAAGTGCACAGTAAATGCAGTCCTTTGATACAGTATGTTGAAACATGATGCATGCATCTTTGAAGGAACACAACATGATATTGTTTCAAGTTCTTCGCATCTGTGGATTCCCAGGATGCATGCATCTCTGTTTCGATGGCCTATCATTGCTTCCATTTACTGTGGATATTTATATGGTAAAAATTTCATTTATAAGATTTTTGGCAGACTATTGGTGCTTTTAATCCATCCACCTTACAGAGGGAAAACTTGGTTGCTTTTGTTGAACAAACTTTATTCTTTTCTCTTTTTTTGGACTATAAATGAGATGCTGACCTTTTTGTTCTGGAAGGTCAAAATTCATTTAGTGTCTTTTGGAGAAGAGTGATGGTTCCGCCTCTTGATAATAAAGACTTGCAAGAGATACTTAAAGTGAGGTATCCGGATTTGGAGCTTTACGTTAACCAACTCATAGGTATTGATATGATGTTTTGTTAATTTGTAGTTTCATGCAAACACATGTTTATTTTGTAAGAACTTTAAGTGATGCATTCATTATTATATTACTGCTGAACGTATCTGTGTATGTATGCCTGTAAATTTTTTGGCAGAAACCTTTGAAAGGGTAAACAATATTTCCATGCTTCAATTTGTGGGTTTCCACCCAGGAAATTCTTCTTCTGGTTACTGTCCCTGCAGGTTCTCATTAAGGTAATTAAAGTAATAATATTTTAGTGTGCTTGATTTTTCGTTTTTCAATTGTTGATATGACTTTTGATTATCCGTGACAGGGATCTCCTTAAATGGTGCAAAAGGATTGCGGATTTAGGATTTAGCCGTGATGGTAGTTTATCTGAAAACCAATGTTTTTGGGTGTATAAGGAGGTCTGACTTTTAAGTTCTTATATCTTTTCTTTTCCTCAATATATTTCCTAGACTTGGTTCATGTTTAACTATTGTCTTGTATCTCAGGCTGTTGACATATTTGCATCCTCTTCGTCTTCAATTAAAAACCGTTTGTCAGTAATGAAAGAAATTGCTGAGTTGTGGAAATTACCTGTTTCTGCTGCTGAGACCTTGTATCCCTTAGCCAAACCTATAATTAAGGTTTTATCTAATGCAATTGAAATCTTTGCTTCATGATTTTGCTACATCAGTTTCTCAATTCTGTATGTTAAATGCAGGATTCTATAACATGTTTAAGAATAGGCCGAGTTTCCCTGGAGTACACTGAAAAACCTGTAAGTATTGAGTCCAGTCCGTTGATGACTTTGAGTTTAAATGATGATACAATTTTGGTAAAAGGTCTCATTTTCCCTTGGGATTGCTATTTTTGGTTTTAATGCAGTTACAACAACATAAGAGACCTTTTGTTGAGATTCGTAGTTCTTTGCATGTTTTGGAGCAAATAGCATGTTCTGTCAAGTATAATGAGCCTGTACTCTTGGTTGGAGAAACTGGTACTGGGAAGACGACCATTGTCCAAAATTTGGCTTTAAGGCTTGGCCAAAAGCTTACCGTTTTTGTATGTTACGATTTTTTCTTTTCTATTATTATTATGTGTCATTTATAATTGTGTTTGAAGTTTTGTGACACATGACCGTGGTTTTTTTCTCCAGAATCTTAGTCAGCAAAGTGATGTTGCTGACTTACTAGGTGG
Source organism: Vigna mungo (assembly GCA_036885675.1). Taxonomy (NCBI): domain Eukaryota; kingdom Viridiplantae; phylum Streptophyta; class Magnoliopsida; order Fabales; family Fabaceae; genus Vigna; species Vigna mungo. The sequence continues at coordinate 49,824,555 of CP144700.1, forward strand.
TTTTAAGCCTATGGATGCTCAGTCTGTCTATTTGTCTCTTTATAAAGAGTTCAAAGAACTGTTTACAAAGACATTTCCTGTAAAGGTATTTATTTTTGACTTTTGATTTATATTCTTGTGTCCAGTCTTTGCTAATGGCTCTATTGCTTTGCTGCTGTTTAGAATAATGGAGGCTTTATTACTTATCTACATGAGTATATAGAAATTCATCGAAAGAAGTTTTTGATTGATAAGAATGGGGAACATCTGTTGAAAGGGTTGGAAGGATTGCAAATAGCAGTTAGAAAGTCACTTAAGCTTATACAACCTGGATCTTCCAAAAAGCGTAAAAGACCAATCCAATCTTGGGAGAGATTTGACATAAAACTGCATAATGTCTGTCAAAGTAATCCTTCTTCAACGATGATGTTTTCTTTTGTCGAAGGAAGTTTTGTTACTGCACTTAGAAAGGGTGAGTGGATTTTGCTTGATGAGGTGAATTTGGCTCCTCCAGAAACCTTGCAAAGAATTGTTGGTGTTCTAGAAGGGGAACATGGTGTGCTATGTTTAGCTGAAAGAGGTGATACAGATTATATACATCGCCATCCAAACTTCCGTATATTTGCCTGCATGAATCCAGCAACAGATGCAGGGAAGCGGGATTTGCCCTTCTCTTTAAGGAGTAGATTTACTGAGTATTTTGTCGATGATGTTTTGAATGATGAGGATTTAAGTCTATTTATTAGTCAATTCATTAGTAGTGGCTACATGGATCAACAGTTGGTTAATAAAATTGTTTCTTTCTATAAAGAAGCAAAATTGGAATCTGAAGAGAGGTTGCAAGATGGTGCCAACCAGAAACCTCAGTACAGTTTAAGGTCACTTTATCGTGCTCTGGAGTATATGCAGAAGGCAGAAAGAAAATTTGGATTGCAAAAGGCATTATATGATGGATTTAATATGTTTTTTGTCTCGTTGTTGGATGGATCTAGTGCTGAAATTATGAGGAAAAAAATATCATCTCTTCTGTTAGGAGGTCATATGCCTCCACATGTACATCTTTCCCGATATTTAGAGAAGTCCAAATCTGATGGATCTTCAGGGAACTATGTTCAAACTAAATCTGTACAGGAGCATCTTGGCAATTTGGCGCGTGCTGTTCTAATGAGATATCCCATCCTCTTACAAGGTCCCACATCCAGTGGGAAAACTAGCCTTGTTCGGTATCTTGCTGCAATAACTGGTCATGATTTTGTAAGAATCAACAATCATGAACATACTGATTTGCAGGAGTATCTTGGTTCTTATATAACTGACACTACTGGAAAGCTTGTTTTTAATGAAGGTGTTTTGGTTAAAGCTGTAAGAAATGGTCACTGGATTGTACTTGACGAGCTTAATTTGGCTCCATCTGATGTGTTGGAGGCATTGAACCGATTGCTTGATGATAACAGAGAGCTTTTTGTTCCTGAGCTGCAAGAAAGAATTCAAGCTCATCCAAACTTTATGCTTTTTGCTACTCAAAATCCGCCTACACTATATGGTGGCCGCAAAATGTTGTCCCGGGCATTTCGTAATCGTTTTGTTGAGATTCATGTTGGTGAAATTCCAGACAATGAGCTCAGCAAAATACTGGAGGATAGATGTAAAATCTATGTAGGTCATGCTGAAAAAATGGTTGAAGTGATGAAGGATCTTCGATTGCACAGACAGAGTAGCCGGGTCTTTGCTGGCAAACATGGATTTATAACACCTCGAGATTTGTTTCGATGGGCTGATCGTACCCAGAGATTTGGTAACTCTAATGAAGATTTGGCCAAAGATGGCTATTATCTTTTGGCAGAAAGGCTACGGGACGAGGATGAGAAGTCTGTCGTTCAAGAAATTCTGGAAAAGTACTTTCGGGTTAAACTGAATATAAAAAGTTTGTATGAACAGGTATTGTTCTTTCTTTTAGTGTTTTAAGCTCATCTGTGATTACCGAGTATATAATAGTTGCTCTTTACTATTGTGCTGTCCTGGTTTTTTTTGTGCGCCTTTATACTTTTTAAATGTGGATCTTATCACTTTGTAATTAGTATGTGAACTTGAAGGAAAATATGTATATGCTTTCCTTGACTTAGCACTGAAAAGTTATTATGTAAATTATATCTTGGATTAAAATTGCTTCAAGCTGATTCTTATGATGTTCCGTCAAATTTGACTCTATCTATTTTCATATTTTCCATCATATGCAAATTTCTGTGTTATTGATAACAAATCATATAATCTGGACTTGAATTCAGAACTTTTGTTTGTACCTACGCATATATAATAAATCATATAATCTGGTCTTACATCAGCACTTTCGTTTATAATATTATAATATATAGGTACAAACGAAAGTGCTGCATTTATAATATATGATAGTATTATAATACTTTGGATTTGTTGATGCTGTATCACCTGTCTTTCAGGATTGAGTTGTTGGGTGTTGGTTTGAATATTATTTTTGCCGTTGAGATTAGTACATGTTGTTGCCTTTTTCAATACATAAAGGATAGAGAGGGAGGTTGGAAATTAAGTTTTATCTCTACTTTTTTAACTGTATTTCAGATATCATGTAGAGATAACTCTTCCAATTTGTTAGTTGGCTTTGGAGGTTCAGATGGTCTAGAAAGGTATGAGCTTGTTGTTGTCTTTCCCTTTTGGTCCAAAATCTTAGGTTCAATGCCTCTAATTGTTTTTTTATGCAGTGTATTCTTGACCAAAGGTATGCAGAGGTTGTACTTCCTCGTGGAACGCTGCTATAACTTACGTGAGCCTGTACTGCTTGTTGGAGAAACAGGTGGAGGAAAGACTACCGTGTGCCAGTTATTAAGTGCTTGTTTGCAGTTAAAATTACGCACCTTGAATTGCCATCAATATACAGAAACATCTGATTTTATTGGGGTGGGTTTTCTCATGCCTTTTCCTTTAGTAATTCTTGTAAGGACTTCAACCCGAAATACATATATTACTATTATTAGCTGAAGGTCTTATTAGAAATTTTTTCGCAGGGATTCCGTCCTACACGAGAGAGATCTGCATTAATTTCTGGGTATAAAGAGATAATTGAAAAGTTGAAACTAAAGACTTGTACATACTCTCATATGGACCTTGTGAGTGTTCTTTTTTTATCTTCTTAGGATTAAACAAATAATTTTTATTTCAGTTCTATGTATATATCTTTTGCTTAGCTTTTGCTGCATTTAAGCAGCTTTTCTATATGCACCATGATTCTTTCCTTTTCCCTTCTATCTGAATCAATGCTATTGAGATCCAGCGAATTCTGATTTGTCATTTTGTGCTACAGTCTTCTGACATCAATGCTGCTTCTTCAACTCTTGATCGGCTGAGTGTTATGATAAGGAAATGTAAAGAAGGTCAAGTTTGTTTGGATAGAGAAGAACTTAAGGATCTTGAGCAAATTAAGTGTGATCTCAATGGCTTGCATCAAAAGTGGCAGAGTATATTTGTGTGGCAGGATGGTCCTCTCGTAGAAGCAATGAGAGATGGTGACCTTTTTCTTGTGGATGAAATATCATTGGCTGATGATAGTGTACTTGAGAGATTGAATAGTGTGTTGGAACCAGAAAGGATGCTAGTAAGTTCGATATCTGTATTGCCACACTCAAACATGCTACTTTTATTTTATTTAATTTTTTTTTTGTGGTTGCAGTCTTTGGCTGAAAAAGGAGGGACCGATCTTGAGAAGGTTACTGCACATTCAAATTTTTTTGTTCTTGCAACAATGAATCCCGGCGGTGATTATGGGAAGAAGGAGTTATCTCCAGCACTACGCAATCGATTTACAGAGATATGGGTTCCCCCTGTTAATGATCTAGACGAGCTTCAAGGCATTGCTCTGAAAAGGTACCTGTAATTTTCCATATTTTAGTATGACCTTCAGTGTTTAGATGATTTGACTCTATTACATACTTATCTGTTTGTTTTTTTTTTCAGAATTTCTAAGTTTAAAGTTACTGGCAGCTTATGTCCTGAATGTCAAGAAAGACTCTCACTAATTGTTGATGCTATGATAAGGTTTTTTGAGGTATGTTATGAATAGGTTTGCAATAAAAGTCATAAATTGTTGACTCTTGCATGCTTTTGGGGATTTTGTTAATTAAAGTACTAATTGCCATGGATTCTTTAGACTTCTTTCCCTTAAAAGAAATGGCACAGTGAATCTTATGTTTGGAGAAGCTAAAAATTAGAAGTTTAATAAGGAAGAGACAAAAATTTCCCGAGTCTTGTTTTAGTGATGTATTCTTTGATCCATTATATATTATTATTCACTTGCTCTTTATTGTTCCCATGCATGTCAGTGGTTCAATAACTTGCATCCAGGAAGAATGCTTACAGTGAGAGATCTCATTTCTTGGGTTGACTTTTTCATTACAATGGAAACAAGCTTAGGACCAGAGCATGCACTTCTTCATGGAATATTTCTGGTTTTGCTTGATGGCTTAAGTCTAGGTATGATCTGTTTGTTTATTCTACTTCCCTTATTTTTTATATAATATCTTTTTTTTAATCTTACATCAGTTACCTATTATATGTCCTGGGTAAAAGGACCAAACAAGGGAAATGTGCAAGTTGAGAATATTGGCTTTTTGCCACTTGGGGCTTAGTTTGTTCCGGGGGTTGGAATGTGTAAATAATTTTACTATCAGAATCTTTTGTTTGGGTTGCATAAAGAAATTAAGTTCAATTTTTGGGCTTGATTATTTTATTATGTTTCCAGATCTATTTTTTGCTGAGAGTTCTACAATATTGTAACTAAAAGTTCTAAAATTAATAAAAAATTTAATATTTGTTATGACTGTTGTGGTAGTTATCAGGGTGTTAGGGTAGTGCTACATTTTAACCCTCAACTATCATCATTTTGCAAATATTACCACTCAAGTTTTTTTTCTAGTAAAATGGCATCTTACCATTTTATTTTTTGCAAAATGACGTTTTGTTATCTACATGTTGGTAAAATGTGGAAAGCATGATATAATAAAGTGTGTGGAAAAAAACTTTAGAGGTAACTGTGTAAATTGAAAAACTTAATGGTAAAATGAGCAAAAGTAATACTTGGGAGTTCAAATTTGTAAAATGATAATTACTGAATAGTAAAATGTGGATTTAAGCCTTTATATTATTGTCTTGTGTCATAAACGAATATTGTTTAAGGAATAGAACTGTGTATTAAACTATTGTTTTTCTATTGCACAAAGCTTCATTTATGAGCTCCCAAAATTCCTAAAGCAGAAACACCATTCAAACACATACTGTAGAATTTTGAATTTGGATTCTCTCTTCTGGGTTTTTCTGTGTTGTTCCTCTGCTGTGCTTCAAAATATACCGCTGGGCACTGATTTTGATGTCTCTAAATATATTAAAAAGTTTTTTAAAGCACTAACATCAATGTATTTTTATGCTCAGCAGAGGACTGCACCAAAAAACCCAGCAGAGAATCTAGAATTTTGCATAGACATTTATGTTTATTGACAGTTGCTAAACTTTACCAGGGACAGGACTTTCCAAAAGGGATGCTGCAGAGCTAAGGGAGAGATGTCTTTCCTTTCTTTTACAAAAGCTAAGGGTATGTTTCTCCCCTTGTTATTCGTCATTTATGCACTACAATGAAAATGAGAGCATTTGATGTTTATTACTATTCGAAATAGATTATTGTACGGGTCAGCTTTTTATAATGTTCTACAAAAGCTAAGAGTATCTGTCGACCTTGTACAATGTTTTATCATAATTTCTCTTGAAATTGAATAACACAACATTATCCAGCTACCAGTCTTATGGTAAGAATAATTTTGATTGAAGTATAGCAAGCCTACCTAAGTATAGTGGAGATAGAGATCAGATTGTCTAATAGCTAAGTAGAGTCACTGTAATCTCTTAGAATTTGTTAAGATTTAAAACAGAGAAATATATTTGTGAAGGGCTTAATGGACCCTCCTCATGTTCTATCATTTATATAGATAAAGATTTGATACAAAGAGAGATGGAAGATGAAAGGATTGTCCTAGACTACTAGGAACAATCATTATAGATAAACCAACACACAACTCCCTACTTTAGGCTCTACTAACTATACTAATCATAGGTAGACTTAATGATTATTCTAACATTAAGATACACACTGCTCACACACACTAACCAATAATTCTAACACTCCCCCTCAAGCTGGAGCATACAAACTGTATGAACCAAGCTTGGAATAGATGAACTCAATTTTTGAACTAGACGATTTGTCTTCAAAAGTGTGAGGTAGTGTGTTATCACATGTCAACGAACAACTATCAGTAGCTTGTGAAACTTCAACTTCAAAGGTGGATGACGGAGAGCAGTGGTGGACAATGATGGAGAGCAGCGGTGGACAATGATGGAGAGCAGCGGTGGACAATGACAAACTGTAAGGACGAAATCCCTCATCAAGTAAGGATGGGGCCTGTAGTGGCGCTGAAAGCTGCACAGCTATAGGGACAATCCATACTTGTGTGGCTTGAACTGCCATACTTGACTTGCAATGTATGGGGCCTGTAGTGGCGCTGAGAGCTGCAAAGCTACAGGGACAATCCATACTTGTGTGGCTTGAACTGCCATACTTGACTTGTAGTGTATGGGGCCTGTAGTGGCGCTGAAAGCTGCACAGCTACAGGGACAATCCATACTTGTGTGGCTTGAACTGCCATACTTGACTTGCAGTGTATGGGGCCTGTAGTGGCGCTGAAAGCTGCACAGCTACAGGGACAATCCATACTTGTGTGGCTTGAATGCCATATTGGCTTGCAGTGTCTTGGAACCAAACTCCCCCTCACTGTGAACGGTGGAAACAGTGAAGTTGTTGACTTGACTTCTTTCTGGAAGCACCATTGAAAAAGCTTGATTCAAAACTTCAATACCCGCATCCCATCTAGTGGTCAGCTCCTCAAACAGTGCAGCGGAACATATTAGAGCTACAGATTGGTCATTAATTATGCCACGAATAATTTTTCTTTAAATCCTTGATGTGCTCTAAGCAGTTGCACACCTGATGCTTGACTTTTAAAGGGACTGTATTTTGTACCACTTCCTAAACATTCGCTACCATCGGCAGTGTTATTTGCAACCTCCACCTTAGCATACCAGAAAGACCAGAAATATAGAAGAGGAGAATTGGACTTGTGGCATCAAAAGGCCAAAGACAAAAAATGCTCTGCTGGACAACTCCCAAAATACCAAAATACTTAGCTTTGTGTCACAAAAGAAGGACGGACTAAACTTGAGTCCAAAAGTCAGCAATCCAAGCAAGAGGTGACGCAGTGGCGTCATAAGGGATTTGCTGAATATAGTGGCGAGACAACCGTGGACAACAGCGAACGACACACAACAGTGACAGTGCTGGAGGACATTGGTGGACCATTGATGGAAGAGTAAAGGTGCTTGAGAGATTAGCTCCCAAAGCGGCGCGGTTCCTGTCCTGGAAGTGAACACCGGAGATGGCGGACAGTGAGGAAATCGCAAAGAGGAGCTGAAGACAATGAAGACGACAGCAACGACTGCTATGGAGGTCTGAACAGAGAGAGGAAGGTCCGGCGAGACGTTCTGTGGCGACGCGGTGAAGCTCTGACCACGGGAAGGCGGCGCGTGCAGAACACGCGGCCGAGACTGGCCGGAAAGAAGCGGCGCGTGACGGCTGGTGCGAAGGCTCCGGAGGACGAGACCACTAGGGTTGGGTTGCGCTTCTCAAGGCGCACCTAACCCTTGACTTCGCCGAAGAAAACGACGTTCGACAGCGGCGGCGACTGGCCGGAAAGAAGCGGCTCGTGGAGGCGCGTGTGAAGGATTCTGGTCCCGACTCCGGCGGGGTTGGCGGTCGCTTGAGGAGGTGATCCAGATCCGCTGGTCACCGGTCGAAACTGCGACGGTGGCCGGCGGTGGACAGCGGCGGACGGTGGCCGGCGATGGTTGACAGCGGAGCTGACGACAGCTAGTTCAGTGGAGATTCAGTGGAGACAATTGCCTTTCTAGGGTTCCCGAAAGACTTTAGGTCTTTTGATTTTGGGTGGAAGCCAATCAGAATGCCAATGTTTGGGCATTAGAGAAGGACCCATTCTAATTTTGTGGGCCAAGTCTGGAAGAAAAACTTCTTTGCTGTTATCTGAGGAAAGAAAGTATTGGTGATATTGGAGAAAGGCTAAGTTAGAAGTAGAAGCCTGATCTTGTGGCTGAGAAAGACATAAAGGCTGAAAGACAAAACCTTTAGGAGGGGCCGTCGGCGGCCATGGTGGCCAACCGGCGGCAGAAAGGAAAGGCAATGGATAGAAGATCAGAGAACCCGCTCTGATACCATGTTAGAAGTGGACTTTAAGCCTAACTCAACCCCACAAAACCGGCTTGTAGGGTGAGGTTTGCACCCACTTATATACACTTAAATGGCCTCATCTCTAGTCGATGTGGGACTTCCAACACACCTCCCTCACGCCGAGGTATATACATCTCGAGCGTGGGATTAGACTTTTTTAATGGGTGGTCCGATAGCGGCCCGATAGCGGGTGGAACAACATGCCCAACGACAACAGAAATCGCTAGGATAGGCTTCAATCATGGCTCTGATACCATGTTAAGATTTAAAACAGAGAAATATATTTGTGAAGGGCTTAATGGACCCTCCTCATGTTCTATCATTTATATAGATAAAGATTTGATACAAAGAGAGATGGAAGATGAAAGGATTGTCCTAGACTACTAGGAACAATCATTATAGATAAACCAACACACAACTCCCTACTTTAGGCTCTACTAGCTATACTAATCATAGGTAGACTTAATGATTATTCTAACATTAAGATACACACTGCTCACACACACTAACCAATAATTCTAACAGAATTCAATTATGTTAAAATATGCATAGCTATGAGTATTTCTATGACCATGACTAGTCTATATAAGTAAGTTGAAAGAAAGCTAATTTGTTACCGCAGCTATAAAAAAGTGTAAAGTTGCAGAAAATACAAAATGGACATATAATGTGCAAGTATCTGTAACACATTTGTTTAAATTTCTTTTGAGGCAGTCAGTTATTACCCAGTTTGGTGAAGTTCTTATGAATGCTTCTGTATTTATTGTGTAATTTGTTTGTTGAACGCTTATATTTGTATTTTAATGTTAACTCCAAATGAAAAAAGTTGAAAATATTGTTTGGCCTATTCTAACAGGTTGGTGAAAGTAATTTATTATATTCAGAGCTTTCAAGAATGGGAAACTACGGTTGGGGTGAATTTGGTTCCATTATGGATGTGCCACACAGTAATAATACGCAACATGATGGTTTATTTGGCATTGATCCATTCTATATCAATAAAGGTAACGATAATGCGGTGCTGCAATTCTGTTATCTGATTTTGTTTTGTAAAAGTATTTCTATATTTGTATACCGTCATCTATCAATTGGGGTTTTTCCACCTGAAATAGTTGTAATTTTGTAAAGGAAAAAGTGGTGTTATGAGCTAATAAATAATTGTCTCTTGTGTTTATTTTGCACTACTTTGTTTTATGCATGTAGTTGGCATTGTTGAGGATGGTGGGTTTAAATTCATGGCGCCTACTACTCGCAGGAATGCCTTGAGAGTTTTGCGGGCTATGCAGCTTCCAAAGCCTGGTATGTTCGACCATTATTTAAATTATGTCTGAAAATTTGAATTTTGTTTAATTATGTATGAGATTTCATATTTAAATTATTTAAATGATTGTACATATTCAGTTTTACTAGAAGGTAGCCCAGGTGTAGGGAAAACTAGTTTAATCATTGCCTTGGGAAACTGTTCTGGGCACAAAGTGGTACGAATAAACTTTTCAGAGCAGGTCAGTAATTAGCTTGGTTGACACTTAGTTTTTTATAATAATTTGTTCAACTACATTTGTCATCTTAAAAGTTATTAATAAGCTTTTCTATTATGTATGTATTTCTGGTGCAGACTGATATGATGGATCTGTTAGGGTCTGATTTACCAGTTGAAAGTGAGGAGGGAATGAAGTTTTCTTGGTCTGATGGGATACTATTGCAGGTTGATTGTCTTATACTGTAACATATCATGTTCATCTCTGCTTTTGGTATGTTTTTAATTTGTAACCGAAATTTGCAGGCACTGAAGGAAGGTTGTTGGGTTTTGCTGGACGAACTTAATCTTGCTCCGCAATCTGTTTTAGAAGTATTTTACTCATCAATCACAATCTCCATTTGTTCCTTCTCTGTACCTTCTTTGCTTTAGCACATTTTTCTTTGTGACAGGGTTTGAATGCTATACTGGACCACAGAGCTGAGGTGTTTATACCGGAGTTGGGAAATACTTTTAAATGTCCCCCATCATTTAGAGTTTTTGCGTGCCAGAATCCATCACATCAAGGTGGGGGCCGAAAAGGTCTTCCAAAGTCATTCCTAAATCGATTTACAAAGGTATGCTGATATGTTTTTCTTGTATTTATTTTGGGCCTATGAAAGTTGAAACATATATATGTTCAAGCAAGCAAACCTGTGAATCTAAAGTCCAAAACCCTCTATGTAGTACTTTGATTCATGTATAACCGAAAGAGACTCTACTTATGTTTTATTTTGCTGTGTTTAATAAAGGTGTCCTGTTTCAGAATATTTTTCCTCTTTTCTTAAATAATATTGTCACTCTAATCTTTTCTTTTGAACTAGATGCAAGATTTATCAAATCTGTTTTTGGTTGTTGATACAGGTATATGTTGATGAGTTAGTTCAGGAAGACTATCTATCCATCTGCGAATCAAAATTTCCGACCATCCCTCAAACTTTACTCTCAAAGTTAGTCTTATTCAATAAAAGGATGCATGAAGACACCACAGTAAATCAAAAGTTTGCCAAGGATGGCTTTCCATGGGAGTTCAATCTTCGTGATATATTTCGGTCTTGTGAGATAATTCAAGGTTCTATCATCCATATTCCTTTCACTTCTAAATTGAATCTTGTTTTTTTTCCTTGCCTCCTCTCTTTATTTCTAATGTCCCTAAGAGAGTCATTCCCTTTCCTATGCTGATAATTCCTTATATTCAATTTAGGTGCACCGAAGCACTCTGGATTGTATTCCTTCCTGAACATTGTTTATATTCAGAGAATGCGTACAGCAGCTGATCGCAAGGAAGTCTTACGAGTTTTCAAGGAGGTATTTGAGGTGACACCGTCTGTAAACTTATATCCCCGTGTTCAACTCAATTCAGAACATTTAATTGTGGGCAATGCTACTATTAAGAGGAATCATGTCCAATTAACTACACCCTCAAGCAAACAGCTCCTGATGCTGCCTGAAATTCGCCAGAGTTTGGAAGCTGCTGCTCAATGTGTAGAGCGTCAATGGTTATGTATCTTGACTGGGCCATCGTGCTCTGGGAAAACTTCACTGATAAGATTATTGGCTAACCTAACAGGCAATGTGCTGAATGAAATTAATCTTTCATCTGCAACAGATATATCTGAACTATTGGGATCTTTTGAACAGTATGATGCCGTGCGTAATTTTTTCAATGTAGTTGGTCAAATTGAGCGCTATGTTAATGAGTTCATTAGTTTGCAACTGGAGGCTTCAAAGGATGCAATTTTCAGGGAAACCGATTTCTATACCAGATGGATTGCTTTCCTCTCTGGCTTTAAATTTGAGAGCTTGTTATCTTCTGCTACAAATTATCTTGAAAACCAGAAGAAAATATTATGTTCCCTTAGTTTGTTCGTTGAACAACTAAAGTTGCAGATAGAAAGGAGTTCTCTTCCTCTATCCTACTCTTTACAGGAACTTGATTTTGTATTGAAAACAGTTTTAAAGATGAAAGATGATAAAAACGGGGTTGTTTCAACCAAATTTGTATGGGTTACAGGACTGTTGATCAAGGCTATTGAGCAAGGGGAATGGATTGTTTTGGAGAATGCAAATCTATGTAATCCCACGGTATATGATGCCTTGCGAGTTCATGCATTTACGAGCTTATTATGCTTGAATAAGATTTTATTTAATCCCTGTATTTTGTATAAATGTTTGTGAACTGTGTTAATGGACTGATATCTCTTCGCTCTCTTTTGCTGAATCTGTTAATGTCAAACTCATGTGTGTCATTAAACTTCCTCATCATCCATTTTTTCTTTCTAATCTATTTAAGTGTCTTGAACTCAGTTCGCAATAGTTTTCCCCAAATGAACTATAAATTAGAAGCATCTAGATGATATTTTTTCTTGTTTAATTTTTCTGAAGTTTGGAAGGCAATATCTGGATAGTGCTTTATTGTCTTACTTGAAATCTAAAATGGAGAAAAATATTTCTAAAGGGCTTGAAAGACCCTTCTCATGTTCTATTATTTATATAGATAAAGATTTGATACAAAGAGAGATGGAAGATGAAAAGATTGTCCTAGACTGCTAGGAACAATCATTATAGATAAACCAACACACAATTCCCTACTTTAGGCTCTACTAACTATACTAATCATAGGTAGACTTAGTTATTCTAACAGTCTTTAATCACCTAAATTGTTTAATTTTTCTACTTAAGGTTTGCAGCTGTACAAGTATTTAAATTGGTACTATTTAATTATTTTTACTTGTTTTTGTTGCTAGGTCCTTGATAGAATTAACTCATTGGTGGAACCTTGTGGATCGATCACGGTGAACGAGCGTGGAGCTGTTGATGGAAAGCCATTGGTTATTCATCCACACCCTAATTTCCGCATGTTTCTCACAGTGAATCCGCAGTATGGTGAAGTTTCTCGAGCAATGCGTAATAGGGGAGTTGAAATATTTATGCTCCAGCCATATTGGGCATTAGATGATATGAGTGGACACAATGGTGAGGACATTGAACTTAGAGATGTCAGGAGGTTTCTTGTTTTATCGGGTATTCCGATTGCTCAATTGGTTGATTCAATGGCTACAGCCCACATTTATGCTAAAAAGGAAGGTTTGAAGCTTAATGATCGCATTACATATCTTGAACTCTCACATTGGGTTCATCTGTTTCTGCAGCTTCTTAGGAATGGTTGTTGTCCTATTTGGAGTCTACAAATAAGTTGGGAGCATATATATCTCTCCTCATTGGGTGCTGAGGGAGAGAAAATAGTCAATTTAGCCAAAACTGAATATTTATCTGTATCTAATTTTGTTGGGTATGACTTTTTGACAGTGTGTCCTTTGAGTTTGCCTGGAGGATGGCCATTGCCACTCAGTTTAAGGGATTTTATATATTACTCAAAAGAAGCTTCTATCAAACAGAATTGCATGTATCTAGAGTCACTGGTAACTCAAATTGCATCTCCTAGGGAGTGTAAATTTGATTCAGAGTTGACAAAGAAGATGCTATTCTTTGCTGCCAATTGGGCAATTGAGCAAGCTACTGAAAGTGATATAAAGTTCTATCTTCTGAGGTTTAACTGGTTGGGTTCTCAAATGCAGAATCTTCTGAGGTTTAAGTGGTTGGGTTCTCAAATGCAGCCGTTCTGCAAGTTCTTTAATGACTTTGTCAAACTGATTGAACAAATGATGAAACATCCTATTTGGGAGTATATTTCATGCCGTGACGAACTAGATGTTGATTTGCAGTTAATACCATTGTTGTCACTTGATATTGTTAATTTGGCTCCACCAAATAGCAAAACTAAATATCTCTCTAATGCTGTTAGTTGCTTTGATCCTCTAAGGCTAACATTCCAGCAACGGAATATTGAGAGCCAACATAGTTTTGATGAAGAAGCCAGTTGCTTCATTCCACTTTTGAAGTCCCTTTATGTTTTGCAAGATGAAATACTTTACAAATTTGTTTCAGCATCTAAGCTAATTGAGGACCAGTCATTTGATTATAAAATACAGTTATACTGTAGCCTCATCGAGGACCATGTTTTATTTTGGCAATACTTGGTTTCTTTGAAGTTTGATCAGAGGATAATTTCTTGGCACTCTTTGGTGAAAGGTGCTCAAAAGTTTATAGATATCTGTCCTGAAGCAGTTGATGATTTTTTGGTAAGCTAAGAATAAAGTTGTCTATTTAGTGAGAGAGTGTGCATAAAGCATCAGAATTAAGGCTGTTTGCATCCTACATATTGATTAAATTCTTTTAAGCTTAACATGCTTTGAATCTTGGTGAATACACCCTTATTTTCTTCTCACATATTTTGTTTAGTGTCACCAAAATATCTCTTTCATGTTTTGTATTACATTCAGACTATCTTTACTTGAACAGATGGAGAGCAAAAAATTGGAGAGCAAAAAATTGAAGTTCTCTTTTTCGGAAAAACCCTTACTATGGATTCATGGTGGCCACCCACTTTTGCCCTCTTCTTCTGATTTACATGATCAACATCATCAGATTTTGAAATTTGTTGAAACAATTTGGCCAAGAAAGACAGGACCCAAATACCAAGGTTAGGATTTTAAAGTCCATTTTTGTTATTTATTTCTTGGAAAATTTCATATGCACAATTCATGGTCAAGATATTCTTAATTTTGGAACATTTAACCCTTTAACTTCTTAAATAGTTAATCAACTCAGCAATTGCCTGTAAGTGACCAAGAGTTGAGCATCATTAACTTGTTAAGTGGTCAATTATTCTTAAGATGGGAATATTTTTTCCAAGAATTTTTTTTTATCTTCTTTGCATTTTATACATCTTATTTTTTTATATGTTCGTTCATTCTTAATTTTCTATTCAGAACATCCAGGAAATTTGAGCAGGCATCTTGTTGATGTTGTTGCATCATTTGATCATGATCTTCGCGTCCTCATTATGCAAGGTATATTATTGAGATCTTTATTTTCCCTGTAACATTTTTTATAGAAAATTGGGAATCAAATATTATCCTTTTCTCTTATTCCCCTGTATAACTTAAAGATAGGCCAGTTTCAGTTGCATTTACCTTGTGAAATAAATTTCTTTGGGAATGAAAATTTTTCTATTGGTGTATATTTATGTTTGCATGATTGATGTTTAGTCCCTTTTCTTGCAAGAGTAAGGCTTGTCACATTACCCTCTATAAACCTCACTAGGTTGGAGCTTTTTGTGCTTGGCCATGGCCTCTTTCCTTGCAATAGTACTTGAACTGGTGTTTTCTTTGCTTGTGATGTCTTCTAAAATTTACTATATTAATTATGATATTGATCTTGAAAAATGGCTTCTTTTTTTTTTCATTCCTTCCTAATCAATGTGGGCAACACTTATTTCCTTTGTTTTAAATGTTACTGGATCCATTTTTATTTATATTTTATTTGTTCATACTAGGACAGTAATTTTGGCTCCTTATAATATTCTTTTTTTTTCATCTCGCCCTTATGTTTTTGAACATTGGTTTAAAACCTTTTTAGTTTTTGTTTCCTGTACTGCCCTTCTATTTTCCAGCATTTCCTTTTAGGTTGGTTTTTTTATAATTTGCTCTTTTCATAACGAATTTGATGTTTCTTAATGCCTTCAATTTTTTTGCTTTTAATCCTGAACAATGAAAGTCAACATACGAATATTTCAGGTTTTATTGCTTGTTGAGGGCAATGAATGTAATCGTATTAACTATTGTTTATGAGGCTTTTTGGTATTTACTTATTATTTCTCTCTTTATTTTATAATTGTATAGATGTGTCAAACTCATCATTTTTAATGGTGAAATGGAGTCATGAGGATGGTATCCATAATTTTCAGAAGTTGGAGGAGACGCATCAGGTCTGTACCTTTCATGATGGTATTGATATCTATAATGCCCAAGTTAACATTTGATTGTTAAAATTGTTCCACAGGTGCTGCTAAGAAGGTTTGAACATGAAAAACAGAAGTTGCAGTTGAATTCAGGATCTAAAGACAGTTCATCGTTTGTTGAATATTCAACTGCTTGTTGTTCATTTTCACGTGAAATGTTGTGCCAAAAGTCTGCATTTGAGGCCTGGCAGGATACGTTCCCTCCAGTTGATTATACCAGTGTATTTTGGGACATGGAGTTACTGCAGAAGCTCACATCAATTCATTTGGATGATCTTGAAGGATCGCACCAAGTAATATTGATAATACTTATTTATTTATTGACGTAATTTGGATATACATTCGTTTGGTTGCTTGGCTGTTCATGTTTGATTGTTACTCAAGCTTTCCTCTTATGAATTGCGTTATTGTAAACAAAATTTTCTTTATAATATTGAAAAAAATTGTTTCTTTGTAATAGACTGGTGAGACTCTTGTGCTCAATAATTTTATGGATAAGGAAATACCCCTGGTTGAGTAGGTGAACCATGAAACTAAGTGGTCGAAAGTATATACTAGGAGAAAAGGTGGGATTTGTGACAGCATCCTGGGGGTAAATAGGAGTCTGTTATGGTGAGTGGGTAAGGTGGGTGTATGGAGGGGGGAGGCGGTGGACAATCACTCAATTAAGTTATTGTGGTTGGCTAGGAACAGCGAGTTCCTTATGTATTCCTGATAATTCCATTTATACCCTGGACATCTAATTTCATCCTATGGTGAAATTAATACATTGTTTAATACCTACTATTTGTGTTCTGTTTCTATCAATAGCTGAGGGTGGCTACCCTTATTATATTATGCCACGCATAATCTGGAAACTTAATTGCCATGTTTCTTTGATTCTGTTAATAGGCTGTGGGATGTCTATCAGACCTTTTGGACTTTGCTTTAAAGTTTTCGTTGAGTTCATCAAGGCCTCCACAAATGTTTGTGCCACACCAGAAGATATTGTGGACCCTTAATGCATGGGCTTCAGTGGATGCAGGTTGGTGTAAGGACTTGAACGAGTCCAATGTTTCCTTTTTGTTGGTTAGTATGCTAACACTAAAATTCGAACTTATTTCTCTGTTTCTGTGTTTTGGGTATAGTGAATTTGAAAATTGCAAGCTTTATTCTGGAGATGTGGTTTAAGTGGCATGAAACTATGTGGGTATGGTTCCCTAAATTTATTAAGGTACGCAGTAAGTTAGAAAATTGTGAGCTTTCATATTTAGTTTTTCCTATTAATATGCCTTTTGACTTTTTTTATGATATTTTTCTGTACACAGAACTTTGTGAAGATTGATGGCTTTGGTACAACTGCACTTCCCCACATTCTCATTGAGCCTTTCAGTGCATCAACTGTGTTGCAGATCACGTGAGTTAATTATATAGTTTCAGCACTATATTCTTGTCATGTGCTATTGATTTTTTGAGTGGAGCTTCCAATAAACCAAGGTTGTTAGTCGTTACTAAAGTCAATATTGGGGCTTCGTCACCCCTAAGCTATCATGTTGTATATTGTTTGTTACTATATACATGACAAGGGGAAGAAACTTCTGCCTGAAATCTTGAACTTTTAAGTATGTATATCATAATTTCCAAACACACAATTCCTGAAAATTAGGATAAGAGGAAAATATATCATTACCTGGTAAGGATTGCAACCTGTGTAGTGATGCAGTATCGTTCTTTCTATTGATTAAAATATTTCAAATAATACCACATACATAATGAGTCCTTATTTATGCTGCCCCTTAATATTCCTCCATTTTCTTTTATATTTCCACTTTAAAAGCAATGTAGTTGATTTTCTCGTTTGTGTTAAAGTTAGTTTTATCCTATGTAGTTGACTACTATTATTTCTCTCATTTATAACTAGCCTGTAAAATATTTAAGAATTAGGTAGATATATTTTGACATCTACGCAGGTAGCAGATAGTTATATGTTTTTCATCTTAGTATTTTGTAGTTGTTTTGTTGTATATGACTATTTGTTAACTAATGTGAATATTGAACATCTTGTTACTGAAAGTCTAATCCTTTGGATATTATTTTCAGGCAAAGCACACATGCTATCAAGGAATCTTGGGTGCAATGTCTCAAGTGTAGAGTTACCTTGTTCAATCTGTGGCGTTGTTCTCATCATGGAACACATCTACCTAAATTTCTTTTATCTGCTGCTCGCTCTCTTTTCCAGCAGGTAAAACTATTGTTTTCTTTCGATTTAAAAGTCACTTGAGTCTAAATTATTATACTGATTCATGCCTATGGTATGCTTAAGTGCAGATTATTTATGCTCACAGAAAATCATTTGATGCTGATCAGTTTGCTAGAATTAAATCTACTTTTTCTTCTTCTGAGAAGAATTCACTTACGGTATGCTTTAGACTTCTCATAAGTATATTATACCTGTATTTAAAAAGTCTGTGAACACTAATTATAGTTGATTACGAAATGCATAATAATTATATGTAAATTTTTCCCCTTTCTGTGTGTATTTATGAATGTAAAATAATTCCCAAAGTGTTTGGCTGAATTATGAAAGAGAACCTTCATCAACAATTAACAGTGCTATGTTTTATGGATTCTGTTTGAATGGTTATAATTCCCAAACATCAGTTTTCTTATTCTCATTCCCGTGTTAACTGAATCTAGGAAGAAAGCATCTATATTCTGAGCTCTCTTGTTGCTTCATCGAGACATCAAAGGTTGGAAAAATCCGTTCAGAAGTTCATTGTTCCACTGCTTAGAGAGCTGTATCTTCAGACTAATGCTGCCGGTAAATATACTAATTATTCTCCACTTTAATAAACATGTATAATAACTGACTGTTATTTTAATATGGCCATAAAAGCTAAGTAAAATTATAAAAATCCTCTTAATACGGTATTCTGTTAGATTGTAAATTCTTTATTATAACTGTGACCTGGGAGCATTAGTTACCTATTATATATGTATCTTTATTCTTCATGTTTAGAATGTTCTCTTATATTTATATATCTCTTTTTTAATTGTTTTAGATTTCAACTTTACTATTGGTTGTGCATGGGCGCACATTGGAGCATTGCGCATTCACCTATTGCTTAGCTGTAGTGAAATTGATCCCACCATGAAGTACTATTGCAAGTACTCTCAGCTCATGGAAACAATATCAACGCTTGAACTTGAAATTCAGGTATTCTATAAAGATCTTTAAATCAGTTGCTTGTCTTTGTTTTCTTGTGTTTTGAACAATTCTTTGCTTATTTTATTTCTTCTAGTACTTGTTTGATGATTTATACCAGGGGTGAATAATTTTCTATTTACTAAATTCATTTAGGTGCGGAAAGAGTGTGGTTATTTTGCTGGACAGTTTTTAACACACGAGTCTGACAAAAGAAAAACACAAAGGTTGGAACAGCTTCAGGCAGAGCGTCGGATGCTGGAAAAAAAGGTTTATAGATCCTAATGTTTTATTCTGTTTCTTGTTGGTTATATTTTTTTTTTCATGTTTTATATGTAATTATTGGCTTGCATGATTACCATTTATGGATTTGGTGCCGAAGGCTGCAAAGTCATTTTTGTTAGTTTTTTGTTTCAGTCTGAATGTTGCATTAAAAACTTACTACTTTATACATCTAATTATGTTAAGAAATAAACTGTAGTGATGAGTGATGCAATAGAAAAAAAAGCAGTGGAAAAAATGGTGATTTGAAATCCTCTATTGTGGTTCCCTCTAAAGGAAGCTTGTTTTTGTAGTCAATTTTATTGTGGAAAAAAAGGTGGCTTCTTTGGACACTATTATTATTGGCAGTTTAAGTGTCAATTTGTTTTGTTGTGATTTTAGTTGAACTCTAGCTTTGGTTCTACAAAACTATTGATATTCACCTAAGTCAATTTTTGTGGCATCGATCTGATAAACGTCGCAGTGCATGCTGGTCTTATCATCTGTATTTCATTATCTTTTTCAACTGTATATTAACACCCAGTCCCCTCCTTCTGTTTCTATTTGCTAATTTAGAAAGTAATTTACATTTGATCTCTATCTGTACTTTGCTGCTCACATCCTTTCAAGTGAATGATGAAAATTGATGACGGTTGTGTTGGCCTTAGATTGTGTTTCGTGCTGAACCATGGAAATACAAGAAGTTAATGAATGAATGTGATGACTTTCTTAAACAAGTTGATGGTTTGGAAGCTTTGCTGAGTAGGGGTACTGCTCAGGACTTACAGCAGATTGTTGACCATGCTTGTGGCTGGCAGGTATTACTGCTCATCTATGTATGAATAAAAGGGGAACACTTTTTGATGACTTATTTATGCACTGTATATAACATTGGCGTAAATGTTGCAATGCTTAGAGTGCTTTTGTTCTTGTCAAAATTTTGAATAATTTAATTAATGCTAACTACAAGGATAGTGATAATTTAATTAATTTTCATATTGTAGTTTCAAAGAATTTTTTTTAGAATGTATTAATAATACTAGAGAACCAACTACAAGGGTAGTGATAATATATTTTCATTAAAAAGGGCAGATTAAATTAACAGAACAACCTAGAGAAGTTAGTTAACTAAGCAAATCTTACTCATCTCTCCTTACCTGACTAAACGAACCCCTGTTAAGTAACCTTTTTCTAAGGCCCCAGGGAGTCTAAGAGAACTTCTGTAATGGCTTGACCATGGTAGCATATAGATTTGTTGGATTAATTCTAGAGAAATCTATAGTCCATGTCCTATTACTTGGTTTTGAATAATATGTTGCAGTGGAAATTAAGTGTAGGATTTTTCAGTAGGGACTCATTCTGAAGATTCAACAACAATGAGATATGAACTAAACACAAAAGATTATGAATCCATTTCTAAGTCAACTTTAAAACAATAATTTTATGAGTCATCTTCCTTATTTGTTGTTTGACTTTTTCATTTTTATTCAATAAACTTAACTTAGACTTGGACTCACACACACACATATATAGGATTGTAAGTCGTTCATAGACTTGGTGATGACTTTTTCGTTGGCATAGGTTGAGAGAGAAATTTAGGTGGCACCTATATAGGATAGAACTTATGGTAGAAGTTTTCTTAGATGGTCTGCTCATCCACTGCGAAGACTTATAGAAGGTTTGCTAAGCACAGGAATCCCTGGTTACTGGAGGTAGGATGATCTTACCATTTAGAGGTAGATTCTTCTTATACAGTATAGGAGTGATTTAGGACACAACATTATGCACTGTCTTAGGTATTTATTATGTATTTTTCGAAATGGTGAGTGTTAAAGTGAAAAGCACAAACAAGGCATGAACCCGACACGCTTATACTAAAATTTGATTTATGAAACATCCATGAATTTAGAAGAAATCAAGTGAATTAAGATGTACTTTGCCTGCAGGTATTGTACAACCTTTTTTCTTTTACTCTGCATTTGTGCTAAGATTATCTGACATTCTAAAATTTTAATTGAGGGAACAACTATGCTCAACTGTTACCTGTATTTGGTAATATTCCTGAAGTTTATGGATAGTTTAGCTACCTATGGTGTTAGAATTTTAATTTTTACTT
Organism: Vigna mungo; assembly: GCA_036885675.1. Lineage (NCBI taxonomy): Eukaryota > Viridiplantae > Streptophyta > Magnoliopsida > Fabales > Fabaceae > Vigna > Vigna mungo. The sequence continues at coordinate 49,845,845 of CP144700.1, forward strand.
GATGGGATGTGTACCTCCTTGTATTGTCTCGTAATTTTCTGGAGATAGATGTGGTCTCCCACATTTCAGATTCTTTTGGTGGGCTTTGATTTGGTCACCCTACTTCTGAATTTTTTTTCTTCTATTAATTGTATTAAGAATGCTGCATGCAGCCTGTATAGTGATGCATTAACATTCTTTCCTTTTGAATTAAAAAAAGAAGCCCCTGTTTTCTGATTGGTATGAAAACATGAAACTGCAGACCTCCCAATTACTTTGATCCCTTGAACTACTTATTGTTTGGAAGTGAAGAAAGGTCTCTGTAGATAAAAATTTATCAGAATGATTTGATCCTTTCTAAAATAAAAGATACTCCTTTTCCATTGGCTAATATGGAAATTACAAAATCATGGTTTTTGTTGAACTCATTACCCTTCTCTCATATTCTTCTTTCTGATTTTGAATTGCAGGAAACAGCTACATGTTTTATTGATCGATTAATGGATGAGTATGCTGCATATAGTGACATTATTCAACCAATTCAGGTTGCTGTGTATGAGATGAAATTAGGATTATCACTGGTTCTGTCAAGTATCCTGGAAAAGAAATGTTTGAATAAACTTGGGGTGGAAAACATCAACGTGGTTACGGTATGCTATTTCATGAGTTTTGGTTTGCTGGGATTTTCTTTATATTTGTTTGGGAACTAACATGATGAGCATGACAGGAAATGATGTACACACTTATGCGCTTCCCTCGGGCTGCTTCATTTAAGTTCATTTCTGTTAAGCATGGCATTGAGTTGAACTTCCACCCTGCATACAGTTTTGACTCTTGTTTGGTAGATATGGATTTGATGGAAAGGCTTGTTACACTTTCAAGTGGTGTTGCTGGTGATGAGATGGTATATATACTGTTGAATTAAGTTCCAAATTCTAATTCTAAATGAAATTTTGAATGGTGTGATTTCAGAATTTATTAGTTTATTTTATGGTTTGTATCTGAATCTTTACAAACAGGTATCTGCGGTGCAAAATAGAGCTGCTATCTATTGGAGCTTTTTTGTTCAAATTGCACATCGTATTGCTAATGCTAAAATAATTGATGATAAATCTTACATGGTCAGTTTCTTTATTTGGGTTTTTCTGTTAACAAATTCATTTATATTTGCTTAAGATATTCTATATTTTCTGTGGTTTGGGTTTCTCTGTTAACAAATTCATTTATATTTGCTTAAAACATTCTATTTTTTCAGTTCTTGCAAAATATATTTGACGAGTTCGTCAAATTTTGGTTTAATACAAAAGCTAACACAAAGCCAAAGAGTGATTTTGATGCTCAACAGTACACGTTTAGACCTCGAGCTTTTCAAATTGAGAGTATTATTGATGTTGAAATGCCACCACTTGCAAATTCATTTGCCCCTGAGACATTTTCTGAATGGAAGGAATTTTCTTCGGATGAAAATTCTGCTGACAAAGTAATCCTTATATGAAGTTTCAATGTTGTATTTGTTTTGTTGATTCCATCCTGTATGTGTTGGTTGTCTCAAATGAAATGTTTATTCAATCAGATGGTATCCTCTGAGGAATGTTTCACATTGGATGAAGAATGGAAGCAGCTGGAAGAGTCTATCCTCAGCCATGTGGTTCTCATTCACAATCAGATATTTGGGTCAAGTGATCTAGTCCAGACTGTGAGTCTTTGGTCTCTGTCTTTTCTATAAATTCAAGTTAGAATATGGTTTCTGATTTGAAGTTAAAACTTTTTATGCTAAGTTTCCTAGTTGATGTATCTTGTTTATTATGTGTTTCATTGTGTAGCTGGTTAAAAGAGGTCAAGCTAATTTTTTTACTCTTTTAATGTATCTTTAGTCAAGTCAGATTCAGAGTTTCATCTTGTAGTAGTTCTATGAATTGAATTGCCCTAATTGACCTAGTGTTCATTCATATGTTTGTGAATGAATTACTGTGTATGATTGCTGAGTATGGTTATCAATATACACTTGCACAGACTATTAAGTGCTGTCATGAATCAATTTTGACAAAGCTTAAGCCATTAAGTAAAAGCACTTGCATATGTTTATATCTAATGTGCTCTGTGCTGCAAGTTCCCTGTGGGGCTCGATGCATGGTGGCAACATACATCAAAGCTCTAATGCTATGCGATTATCAATTTTTCCATAACACTGAAGCAGTTAAATAAAAGCCCATGAATGGTTTTATTTTCTGTAATTAATGACAATATTGTTTCTAGGTCTATCCACTAATCACCATGTTTTAGGGAAGTTTTATGCATAGCTAACAGCCATTACTAGTGCTGATTTGTTGTAAATTTTCATTTTTTTTCCAATTCCCTGTGGTTATACACTTCATTTTTTGTTCAGCCTGGAAATTTTGAAGTTTCTGATGAAGATCGGTTGCATTCCTTTACAAACTCATATTCTTTGGGCATTGATTTAATCAAAGGTGATCTCGTCAATACATATTCTTGATGAATGGATTTAAACTGGTCATTGCTAGTAACATCACGTCATATTTTCCATTCTTTATCTTGTTTCCTCAGGTGTCCACTCCATAAATTTGGCCAGTTTAGATGCTAAACTCATGCCAGAACACTTATTTTATCTCTGTTTAGACTACAGAAAGAAGTACCTTCTGTCTCACAAATCTGCTACTAGATACAATTTTTATAAGGTGCTTAACTCTTCTGATTTTTTGGAACTTTTGATCTTTTTACCATTCTGTTTTCACGATTGTGTTTTCTTTACATTATTTTTGGAGTGAAGGATTCAAATGCTCCTGAAATGGTACACATGTTGAAAGTACTTGGACCTCTCCAACAGCAGATCCTTCCTCATATAAATGAGTGGGAAGTTCATAATGATCTTCAAAAAATTTTGGATGTAATTGACATGCTCTTGACTCTCCCATCAGATACTCCTTTAGCGAAGGTAGTAATCACGTACTTAAACTGTGTATATCATTTTGTTTTTACTTCAATGAACATGATTACTGAGATTTTTTGAATGTACTCCCATTTCTTTATCAAATATAGAATATTTTTTCCTTTTTAATATAATGCCCTTAGAAGTGTTTTATTTTTAACCCATGCTTCTTAAAATACAAAGAACTTGTTTTTATTCATGACTTAAAGTTTTGTTTTAACTATTCTCTCCTCTGTAGGCTTTTTCAGGGTTGCAGTTTTTACTTCACAAAGCGGAAGTTATGCAACAAAATGGTTCAAAGTTCCCCCTTTCAAGTATGTATTTTCTTTTAAGAGATAAATTTGAAAATATGTTCTTTGGAATTACTAATTTTTTTTTTTTTTTTTTGTGTTTATATGAATTGTAGATCAACTCAAATCTGTTAATGATCTGTTGTCATCATGGCAAAAGATGGAACTAAATTCTTGGCCTGCTTTGCTTGATGATGTGATGGATCAGTATGAGAATAATGCAGCCAAAGTAAGTGACTTGGCTTTCCAATTTTAGTATTGTTTTAATGTATAAAGAATGATAGAAAGAACAACTAAAGATCCTAATTATTCTGTTGCTTCAATCCATTTGATCACAAATAACAACAAATCTTATTAATTCCGTATCATATGTAAAAGCATTTGTTGTGCAACATAGAGCACATCAAATTTGTTAGTTAAAATAATTATTGAATTCAATTCTTACGTCATACTAAGTACTCAACTATTGGCGTTACTTTTTTTTTTTTTTTTTTTTAAATTTATGTTTAATCTGGCTGTTGGAGATGGTACATACATAAGTTTGGGGTGTTTTTAAGATAATAGTATTAACATTTTTTAGTCCGATTGTATTAGTATTTCCAAATTCATCTGGGCAGATCCAAACGGTTTTTAATCAGTGTTAATGAAATACGGGTCTTTTTTCACAGAATAGATCGTCTAACCAACCTGTCTTGATAAATAGTATCATTAAATGTGGTTAAATTAATTGCAATTTGCTTATATTTAAGTCTATCTAATATGATAATTTTTTTATTTACATTTAAGTGTAGAATAAATATAGTATAGTTGACCCTAGTTGTGAAGTACTTATTATAAAAAGTTAATAAGTTTATTGTTTATGATAAGTTGTGATTGGATACCATTATACTGAGTATATATAACTGCATCATCCAAACAAGTTCAACTTTCACTCCCCCATCTCCTTGATTTTATTGTGTTTGACTGCTATTTTTCTTGCTATTTTTTAGAGCTCAAAATCCTCTCTGAGAACATACCTTGAAGCAATTATAAAATCCCGTGTGTCAAAAACATTATCTAACTCAAACCAGCTTAGGAAGGAATTATCTTGTAGAATTTGGAAGAATTGGGGAGATGCATTTAGCACCAAAGTTTTCTATTGAGGCAATAAAATATGATTTTTAATATCGAACGAAAAGTTACATGTTTTTATCAACTAAAGTTGCTTGACATTTTCATCAAAAACATATTTATGTGTATTTTTCTTGGAATACTCTTTGAACAATATCATAAACTGGAGGGTTCTGTCAAGAACTTAGTGTTGGCCTTCTATGTAGTTTTTTTTTTTAACCTTTGCCCCTGGATTTTTTTCACTCTGTCTTGGAAGTTGTTTGTTTCAAAGGCATTCATTCCCAATAAAAAAATTCAGTTATTGTTTCAAATTTTAATGCTTTTGTGCAAGTTAGTTGGCAATGCCTGCCACATTTTGGTGTACTCATGGTGATGGTTTTATGCTACCATTGTGGATAATTACATCTTTTGCAGTTACTCCTCTTCTAGGAAAAATCCCTTTTTGTCATGCTTGTGTTATTGAACTTTTTTTGTGTGTTTCTGTTGTTATTTCTGCTCTTTTATACCAGTTCTGTCTCTGATTGGAGTGAAAATACTCAGTGGCCTCAGGCAGTTATCAATAGGTCGTTGTGTTTTGCTGTTGGTGGACTCATGGTGATGATTTTATGCTACCATTTGTGGATATAATTACGTCATTTGGGGTTACTCCTCTTTTAGGAAAAATTCCTTTTTTGTCATGCTTGGGTCATTGAACCTTTTTTGTGTTTTTCTGTTGTTATTTCTGCTCATGTACATCAGTTCTTGGTTTCTGATTGGAGTGAAAATACTCACTCTCGTATCTATTTTGAGATCTAAGATTGATGATTGTTTGTTTAGACCATTACTTTTTTTTTTTTCAGTTGTGAATTTCTCTAAACTTGGATTGATAATTTTATTTGTATAAATAAATTAATAGATTATTTATCTTGTATCTAAACCTTCTGTATTATGTTCATTCAACTATCTGCTACGCTGCTACAGTGTTTTTGGGGTTTGCCACTCCATGTGTGGTGCATGTTGATGACATTGACTCCAAGTCCATCATTATGTTGTTGATTGTCTTATTTCCTTCCAATAACTCCTTTAATGAAAGCATTTTTTGAATTTTCTTTATGGGATGTTCATCACTTGGATATATTTGGGAAATAGTTTTTATTTTATTTTATTTTTTTTATTTCAATATTTTTGTTCAAAGTAAGAATATCACTTATTTGTTTCTTGATTTTGTTGCAGTTGTGGTTTCCTCTGCATTCTGTGCTTCGACAAAACTCTTGTGAAATATCAATTATCCAAAGGCATGTTACAAGATTAAATTCAGTCTGTTTGCAGCTTCCTCCTTTAGACTTTTTGACATGCTTTTGACATGTTTCAAGATAATTTGCTGTTTTGTATTTTGCAGCCTTGAGGACTTCATACATACGTCCAGTATTGGGGAATTCAAGAAACGTCTTCAGCTTCTCTTTGCTTTCCTTGGTCAAAATCATATCAGTGCATCTTTGGAAATTAATTCCAGGTATGATTCGTTACTTTCTTGAAACCAAAAGAAAGAAAAGTCATTTAAGCAAGTAGAATATTTCACTTATAATTTCAATTCCATCAAACAGAATATAGTTGTTTTTGTTCTTTTGACATGTCATATTTTGATGTGGTGGAATATATAGCATTAAATGTAGGATATATGCTAGCTTATGTTAAAATTTAAATCTGAAATCTTTTCCTCATTATTAAACCCTGCAGTTCTTGTCGGTTGGAACAGTCAACATTCTTGTACAATATCTTTGGATTTTATGTGCAGTTCTTACCAATGTAAGTTCCTTGTACTTATTGTTTCTTTAGTTTGTTGTCTATTTTTCTCGGCCTTAATGTCTATCAAATTATTTGCTGACTGCAGAGTATTGAAGTACATTGATGCTAGTAGGAAAGAGGTTGGTATTGAACTAAATAAACTAGTGAAACTATGTCAGTGGGAGCATGGCAAGAGTCATTTGTCATTTGAAAGCATGAAAAAGAGTCGGCAGAAGCTTAGAAAGCTTATACAAAAATATACTGTAAGTTTCAGGCTATGTATTTGATTATGCAAAAGCAAATTTGAACACGAGAAACTTTTTTTCTTTTTTCGTTTTTCACTAATCCTTCTTACTGGTGTTAATTTCATTCATCAATTATTGCCACTTAAAAAAATAAACAAGTTAGTGTATTACAACATTCATAATTGCTACACATACTTTATCGGCTGCTTTATAGGGCTTTTTGTTTTTCCAAGTTTTAAAATCACGTACCCCCCGAAATAGTTGAACATTGTGATCAACTTAATTATACTGGTTGGTTGGATTAAATGTTCTTGCTGATCACAGATGGACCTTTGTGATATACTAGTACGTTGTCATAAGAAGTACTGTTATTCCTGAATGTCAGCTGTAGATATTTTTTCCAAACTACTTTGCGCTTGCTTGGTACATGCATCATAATCTCTTTGGTCCTTAAAGTATTTCAATTCAAGTTATTTTCCTCCTTGAGGAATAGTAAGGCTATCTGGTTGAGGAACTGTACATAATGTCCTTTGTGATGGGGCATGGGTGTGAGCATATTGACACGACAGTTTTTTTTTGTGGACTTATAAAAAGCTTGTAAAGAATGATTTGTTGCATATACAGAGGCATGGAAAGACACTTTTTAGCTAAAATCAATGTCCTTTTCTCCTGTTGTCTCTTTTTGTGTAGGTAATTATCTTGTGTTAATATAATGTTGTACTACTTGAAACCAAATTGGAACAAATTATTTCTTCGGGCCTTTAGCGGATCTTTCAACATCTATAAATTTGTTATGAATATAAAGTTGTAAAATATTTTTGTATGTGAATGGGGCTGGACACTGGCAATTCATTTTCCTCATTGCAACTTTTTTTTTTTTTTTTTATTTCCAGTCTTTTATTTGGGTGAATTATTAGTTTTTTGCCTTGCTATCCGGCACCTTGAATTTTCTTCTCTGTACTCACTAAAACTTGTAAATGCTTCTTGAAATATGATATTCATATTTTGCTCCCTTTTGTTATTGGTGAAGGATGTCTTGCAAGAACCCGTGTCTATTTTCCTTAACCAAGAAGGTGAACAAAGAGGAGCAAAAGCACAATCTTTTCATAATCATAAGCTCACTTATGATGTTACGAGGAAGGGTTTGGCTGATGGTTCTTTTGATTTGACATTGTTCAGTGAAAACAGGTTATATTCGGATGAGTACACAGTATAGCTTAATCTTTTATAATTTGAGTTGTTTTAACATTATTTTTCTTGGTGTAGGTTCATGTGGTTTGACAACTTTGGTGGGGGATTAGACAGTGCTTTTCAGAACTTGTTGCTTAAGAAAACATCAGTATTGGATATTATTCCTTCACATCGGAAAGGTGTTGAAAGTTCCTCCTGCTCCTTTGTTTTCTTATCCTTGTCTTTTTTTATGTTCCTTGTTTTTTTGTCTTGTTTTCTTGTTCGGAAATATTGAAACTTAGTAATCTGTGCAGAAATTAAAAGTATATTTAGGCCATGTCGTGATTCCCAGCGTACACTTTGCCTGAAAGGATGGAAAACTGTTTGGCATATGATTGAAAAAATATATACCACCGCAGTTGACTATGGTAATCTTTTGAAGGAAGAGAAAAAGGGTCAAGGAAAGAGAAGAGCTTTGTCTGAGCTTCTTAAGCTTTTAGAAAGCAATGGATTGTCTCGACACAAATCAGCTTATACAGGAGTATGAAACTGGCTGTTTATTTTCATGAATGTCCATATTACTTAATAAAATTATCTAATAAAATCCCATTTTCACTTTTTTCCTTTCTTTTATTTGAACTAATATACAGGACCAGCATAAAACTTGGTGGTTCCTTCAGCTTTCTGAGAACATATCGTATTTACTCCCAACCAGCAGTAGATTAGAGTGTGTAACCCTAGGAATTCCTGAAGTTGAAAATAAGAGTATTGAAGAAGAAAGTTTGCTTATGGAGTGGAAAACTGCCATTGATTATTACTACAAGAGTGTTGTGTCCGTGCTGCTTATGCAGCAGATGTGCCTCAATCCACATAAAGATATAACTCTTCAACAGGTGAAATGACTCGTGCAATTTATTTGTAGTGTGAGATTCATTTGGTTTTCGTAGACCTGCTATTTTTTTCTTATTTTTCCTCTGCATTATATAGTATCTTCTACCCTGTTAGTTTTCTGCAGGGATTATGATAGGTTTGATACAGTTTACAAAAGAAGGAAAAAAGAAGGTAGTTAGTACAGTTGTAATTACATAACTGTAACAGACTATTATAAATAGTCTTATTAGGAGGTGAGCAGGCAGTTTTTGGGGAGTATTTTGTAAAGGAAAAAGTTAGGAGAGACAGGTCCTTTCGAAATATCTTTAAAATTGTACATGGTTGTTCCTGTTCTTACCACTTTGGTAGAACAGTGCTGTTTGGTTTCTTAATAAACATCCAAGAATTGTCTTGGAGTTCTCTTGTAAAGTCTGGGTAGCTATCAGATTATTTATTTAATAATTGGATTTTTCATATTTGCTGCATTGCTTTTTTAATAGTTACAGTTCTTGGAAGATGCTATCAATCTTGCCCACAAGTTTCTTTGACTTCTGAGTCATATAATTGCTTTGGTTTCTGTAGGTTGACAGTTCTAGTTCTTTCCTCAATCAACTTATCCAGATACAACAGAAGCAACTGACTGCTGCCAGTGCATTCAACAAACAATTGAAATGCTTTAGAGAACGTGTTTCTACTCTGGGGAAATTGTTTTCAATTTCCTCCACCAATAATGAAAAAAATTATATTTGTTCTATTATTCCCAAACAGGATGCTACTTATAAGTGCATGTGGCAACAAAAAGTAAGCATTGTTATTAAAATTTTATTTGGACATCTGATTTTGGTTGTGTTTTAAATATTTGTATGAATTCTTTTTCCTTGATCATGCAGCATTTGTTTGATACTCTTTGTGCTACATCACAAGAAGAATTGCTTTTACTGAGAATATTAGAAAGTAGCCATTTAAACACTTGCAATAGAGCCAGACCCTTAGTCAGTCGGATGATTGCTTTCATCGAAGAATTTTTACCGTCGTTCAGTAAATCAAAGGTGCATATGTTGGTTTTCTGCTGTAGATTTCTTTGAATTTGCAGAAGTACCTACTCTCTTCTTATTCATGAAAACATGATTACAGGAATCATTGGATTGTTACCTAATTGGGAGGTCCAAAGCTGTGACTGCAGTGACTTCTTCCTTGCATCCTTGCATTGTTACTCAAGAAATGAAGCTGCTGGTTTCTCAAAACTTCAAGACCATTGGGAATTTTAAGGTTCGTTTGCTTGAACTACAGAAGCAAGATTTTCAAGAGCAAGATTTGGATAGGAGTACAGTTAGAGAAGTTCTGATCCAACATTTTCTAGAAATAACTGACAAGGTACTTTGTATTTTGACTTATCCTTGTCAAACCTAGTATTTTGAAATTGAAAATTGGGGAATAAAAAGATTTTTTCTTCAGGCAGAATTAATCAAGGATGAGTTTAAAACAGCAATACAGGGAAATTTTGGTGAAGTAGATCTATCTGGAGATATATTTTGTGAAAGAAACTCTGTGGAGCTTAATGCTGGGTTCAATGAATCCCTTATGTCTATATATCAGCATCTTGCATCTGTATTGCAGAGTTTATGTTTTCCAAGCAATATTCCTATGGTTGATGAGTCCATGGAAAAAATTGTTTCTTGGGAATCACTATTTGAGTCATTTGTTACAAGTCTTAGCTTGGACAAAGTTGTTTCTTCTGTGGTAAGCTTTTCTCTTTGCAAGTTGTTTCAGTACTCTTTGTTACTGTACAATTAATTGGACAATACCTTTGCTCTGTAGGAGATGTTAGTGAATTGCTGTGACGATAAAATCAGTAGTTATTCATCCGTTGGAGCCCATTTTAAAAGCCTACATATGTTCATGGATGAATTACTAAACTTTGGTGATGAACTCATGAAAAATTTCTTAGCCATGCACAGATCAGTAAGGCTTAATACTCTCCTCATTTTGTGTATAAGTTAATTTCTTTTTCTATGATATTGTGTATAACCTCACATATTCTCTATTTAGACAATATATCATTTTCTATTTTAAGTTGGATGATGTAGTTGTATGTCACTTTGCAGGTATCTGTAACAACTCATGTTATTGCAAATATTTTAGCTTCTTTATTTTCAAAAGGTTTTGGAATATCTCCCGAAGACCAGGAGGAAGATGGAATTGATACCACTGGAGATTCAAATGGTACAGGCATGGGAGAGGGTGTTGGATTAAAAGATGTGAGTGATCAGATTGCTGACGAAGATCAGTTGCTTGGAACAAGTGAACAGGTTAGCTTTTACTTATATATTTTGCTGATTTTAAGATTCTTATCAGATTTCTGATATTTATAAAATGTACTGGTGTCAATACTGCAGCAAAATGAAAAGCAAGATGACACGGACAAAGTGCCAAGTAGCAATAATACAGGGATTGAGATGGACCAGGATTTTCAGGCTGATGCATTGAGCCTCAGTGAAGACTCTGGAGAAGATGATGATACTGATAATGAGGATGGGGAACTTGAGTCTGAAATGGGACCCACTGGGCCAGACAGTGAAGCAGTGGGTGAGAAGGTTTGTGATAAGAATGAAAATGAAACTCCCAATAATACAAGAGAAAAGTATGAATGTGGACCTTCGGTTAAGGATAGAGATGCAGGCAACACAGAGTTAAGAGCCAAGGATGACTCTACAGCTAATGAACCTGCGGATGGTAATTGTAATGAAGATGATGCTCAGGATGATGAAACTGTAATACCAGATGATGTAGGTGATGAAGAGAAAGAAGATGAAGTGTCAATGGACAAAGAAACAGCATATTCAGATCCTACTGGGTTGAAGCCTGATGAGTTGGATCAAACCTCTGACATGGATTTGGATTTAAATGAAGATGCAGATCTCATGGAAGATGCAGAACCTGATGAGCAAGATAATATAGCTGAGAATGGAAAGGAAGAGAAGCAGGAAGAAGAGACTTGCTCCCCTGACGAAGTTATGGAAGAGGCACATACTGAAGTTGATGTGAACTCTGAAATGGATGGTGAAGGTCAACAGAATGAAGACATGCACTTCACAGAACCAAAAGAGGATATATTTAAACCTTCGGAATTGATTAATGAGGAAGTTTCCCCTGCCGAATTAGCATCACAGTCCAATTTTGATTGGCAGACATCTGGTTCTGAAAATATTGCAGCAGAGTCAAATTTGTCTAATAGCCATCATGACTCTGACTCTACTCTGTTGGGAGGTGTGCCTTCAAGTATATCTGAGATGGATTTTAAGATGTCTGACTCGTCAAATGGTGGGGGATTTGGTGAAAATCAACCTAAATCTCATGATAATCCCCAGAGTGAGCGTTCCTTTATTCATGAGAAGCATACTAATCCTCGTCGGAGTATAGGTGATGCACTTGAATATCAGAAAGAAAGAATTAATGTATCTGGTGACGCTCAGGAAGATAACAGTGAGAAACAGGATGAGATGGAAGATGACAATGCTGATGAGTATGGCTATGTTTCTGAATTTGAAAAGGGAACAGCTCAGGCTTTGGGACCTGCAACACTGGAGCAGGTTAATAGAAACTTTGACGGTGACCAGCCTGATAAAGAATGTCATGCTGGAGAAGATTCAAAGTTACAGTTTGAAAAGGAAAAATCAGAAATGAATTCTGTAAATAATTCATCATCAGTTACCAAAAACGAAAAAAGGGAGCAAGCGAATCCGTCAGTCAGGGAAACATTGCGGGATGATGGATCAGCACATTCTCTTGCTAGTACAAATATTGATCTTGAGAATCGTTTGGAAGATTTGGTTTCTTTCAGAAGTTCATTCATGAGAGATAGCACAGATCTAAGCCAGCTTTCTCTGCACGACAAAGACTTGGGTAAAGGCCAAGAACCTTGTGATGTACCTGATCATGTGAAAGATAGTGCTGCTGCTCTCTGGAGTAGATTCGAACTTAGCACAACAAAATTGTCTATTGAGTTGGCTGAGCAACTGCGCCTTGTAATGGAGCCCACTCTGGCCAGCAAACTCCAAGGGGACTATAGAACTGGAAAAAGAATAAATATGAAAAAGGTAGATAATTTATTCTTATTCATAGAAATTTTAAACGTTTATTGACAATATATTTGTCCTTAACTTACCATCTTAAAAAAATGCAGGTAATTCCTTACATAGCAAGTGATTATAGTAAAGATAGAATATGGCTGAGGCGGACCAGACCCAACAAACGTGATTACCAAGTTGTTATAGCTGTTGATGATTCACATAGTATGTCAGAGAATGGTTGTGGTGATGTTGCTATTGAAGCTTTGGTTACTGTATGTCGTGCTGTTTCTCAATTGGAAATGGGAAGCTTGGCTGTTGCTAGTTTTGGAACAAAAGGAAACATAAAGTTGTTGCACGACTTTGACAGGCCCTTTAGTGGAGAGGCTGGTGTTAAGGTTAGCAAGATAATAACTTGACTTATAATTTGATTCTTTTTATTAAAATCATTGTGCATGTGTGGAATATGCTTGTGAGAGGATCTAAGTCTAATCTAGGTCTAACTTTTTGTTTGGCTGAGGAGCAGATGATATCCAATTTGACATTCGAACAAGAGAACACGATTGCTGATGAGCCCGTTGTTGACCTATTGAAGTACCTGACTAACAAACTGGATACTGCAGTTGTAAAAGCACGACTTCCATCTGGACATAACCCACTACAGCAACTAGTTTTGATAATTGCAGATGGTCGGTTTCATGAAAAGGTACTCGATAAAAAAATTGCTTTTATACTTTTTTTCTTTTGTCCTATGATCTGTATTCTTAACTAGTGACCACATTGTTCCCTCATCATCAACTTTAATATTTTCAGGAGAATTTAAAACGGTGTGTTAGAGATATATCAACTGGTAATCGAATGGTTGCTTTCTTGCTTCTTGATAATTCTCAGGAGTCAATTATGGATATGAAGGTATTTGATCTATTATTATGCTTAAATGTTCTTTAATTGAGAGTATTGTAGGCAACTTTTCTTCTCACATTTAATGACGTTCTGGACTGCAGGAAGCTTCTTTTGAGGGTGGGAAGATGAAATTTTCTAAGTACATGGATTCCTTTCCCTTTCCCTACTACATTGTTCTGAGGAACATTGAGGCACTGCCTAGGACTCTTGCAAACCTATTGAGACAGGTTAGTTTGAGTTTCTTCCCCCTTTCTTTGAGGCAGAAATATAAATAAATGAAGATTCTGGTTAAGAAAGTGAGTTATATTTATTTTCTTTTGCTTATTTCAGTGGATGGAGCTTATGCAGCATTCAACTGGTTGAGGACTTTTATGCTGCGAATTCCATTTGGCCGAGAGCGTCTGCTCCCTATTTTGTATTTAGTAGTCTACAAAATTGTACATACAGTTCAGTGTTCAGATGCATCTTCTCTACCCATTCTTTCTTTATATATAGACAGTACAGATGCTGCATCATTCATTTTTTCAGCAAGTGTTTACAAGATGATCTTTAATATTGTCAAATTTATTTAGATAAATATAAGTTTAAAAATTCTTACAAACTGTCGAGTTGTAAATCTAAATTCTCATCAAACTTTCTATCTCCTCACTGAAAACTAGTTAAAACTTATAATCAATTTAAAAATGAGTGAAACACTGATTTGATTAAAATTGAATATGAAATTAATAAAATGGTAAAATTATAGTTTATCAAACAATTTACGAGTCCTAAAAACATAAATCTCTGACAAAATTTAATGATCCCCATGATTTATATATAAGTTTCTCGTTAAGTTAGCTTTCAATAACTTACTTCCTACTATTACCAGAATATAACAGATAGTATTCATAAATCATGTAAAGTTAATACAAAATGTTTAAGGTTAAGTCATTTGCTCATAAATACAGACGTGCTAGACACTTGAATAGACAAAGCTACAAAACCAGGTATGCTATGTCGGCTGTTATATGAATATTCTCATAATAATATGGGAAGGATGTGATTCCAAAATCTGAGTTTTCGAATTAGGATTCTTATAATCATATGATTATACAAAAAAATAACCATCAGTTGCAGGCTATATTAATTAATGAATTTTAGTTAATAAAATACTCAATTTCAATTTTTATAAAAACACATAAAGAAAGTTCCCTCCAAATAGATTTTATATACTTGTTATTACTTTCCATGAATTAACACTACAATTTATGGAGTTCTATGTAAAGTTTTAAGGAGTAGAACTAGCGCATTCCTTAAACATGATAATGTTAGGACTCATCAATCTTTTCTCCTCCACATCATAAATTTAAACTGTCTAAATGCAATAATGTTAGAACCTCTTTAATTCAATACATTGTAAGAGATACTCAAAGTTTTCATATTTTATAAATTTTTAATGTTTTGTTAAACTTTATAAAATTTACAAAAGAAATTATACGAACCATTTTCTTTTACGATACAGAATTTAAATATACAATTACCGAGTTTGTTTGTAGATCATCATCATCCAATGGGATTTCTATTTTGAAATCAGATTTAATAATATAATCAATTTATTATTTTAAGAATAAAATTCCAATTGAATTAAAATTTAAACCAATGAACCCTAGCTACCTTCATGCAATTAATTATACCTAAGCTGGCGTGACACGCAACATAACTAGTTCATTTCCTTGAAGCTATAGGTAGGAAAGATCTATTTATGAAGAACAACCATTGAGAGTGAGTCAAGGGGAAACAATGAAAGGGTGGAGAAAAGCTTTGAGAATTGCAAGCAATTGGTTGGCACACAAAGACAAGGATGAATGGTTGAAAGACATGAGAGAAATGCTGAGTTTGGTGGCTACAGTAATGGCAACTCTCACCTTTCAAAATGCTATTAATCCATCTGGTGTTGTTCCTGCAAATGAGAGTGGAGAAGTTCAATTGGACAAGCTGTTCTAGCTCTGGTTTATCCAAACGGTTATACCACCTTCCTTTGCTGCAACACTATTTGCTTCGTTTCATCCTCTAAATAATCGCTTTTTCACATGGCTGTTATCCATGGGATGTGCATCAGTGTTGGAAGTCTTACATTGACTAGAGATAAGGCCAATTTATAATATATAAGTGAGGTGCAAACTTCACCTTACAAACTGGTTTTGTGAAGTTGAGTTAGGTTTAAACCCACTTCTAATATGGTATCAGAGTCATGGTTAAAGCCTATCCTAACGAGTTCTAAGTGAGCATTTCTGTTTCTATTCCACCCGTTGTTGGGCCGTTATTGGACCATCAACTAGAGATAAGGCCAATTTAAGTCACTTCTAATAATCAGCCTCAGCAGCCTCACTCTGACCTACTTGTTTGGTGCACAAATGGTTGTTCCTGACATTGTTTGGAAGCATGGTTATCAAACTCTCGAGTTAACTCTTAAATTCTTATAAGTTTACGTTCCCAGTCATGGTTTCCGAGTTAACTCGGAAGTAAACTCTTTTCTGCGCAAACTCGGTAAAATTGATTGTGAAATCGATAGGATCGTGTAGAATCGCAAGTTTGGAGCGATTCTGCGAACTTAAAAAGGGAAAAAGTTAACAAAAACAAGGTCGTTTGGTCTTTTTTTATTATATATTTAATGAAATGCATCAAAATTATTGACAATAATCCAAGTATTTATGTTTTACAATATTTATTTTTATGAACAATATATCTATAAATTTTATTTATTTAAAGTTATATAATTTTGTAGACTTATTTGAATTAAGATATTATTTATATAATATTTTTCATCTGAAGTAAACTCTTACGAGTTTACGAGTCGAGTTTACTCTACTCTCACGAGTTTACGTAAACTTGCGAGTTTGATAACCTTGTTTAGAAGGGTTATTTTAGTTTGGATGATACTCTTGGCACTCATCGCCTTCTTCCTTTCCCTGCGCCTAGGTGTTTGGATCCTCACTAAATGCATTTACAAACAACGTGAAGTACGAATAACTCCAACAATCTAGTTATCTTCATCCATTGTCAGTCATAAATTATCAGACATGACTTTGTTTTAGGTTGTTGTGTAATGTTAGTCATAAATTATCAGACATGTCTTTCATAGCACATGTCAAACATGGTAGTAAGTTACTGCAGCGTTAACCACAATAACATAATAGTTGTGGCAACATTTTCATAACAAGGCCGATAAAACTGTATACACTAAAAATGGTTTCGAAAGGTAAGAGAGAGATAATAGCATAATGAAATAAAGGAAGCTTATTAATTATCATGATTGAAAGCGACTATTTCTAAATATATACATTCAATAGCTATTTAAAATTGTCATACAATGTTAATATATATTGTTTAGAATTTAACAGAAATACGACGAAAGATAAAATTCTAAGAAAGTGACAAATTGAGAGTAAAAATATGTGATTCAGTATTTTACTTTACTTGTAATTATGCTAAATGTTGACACTATTTGTTGTTAGAGAGACGAGTTTATCTCTTCGTAAATATTTGAAGAATGGATGGAATCTTACACTGTTGGCCATAAAGAAAGAAGACGGTCTCTAATGGTGGTGGCCACAGTCATTCCTATTGACCATAATAAGTCTTTCTTTAATATTATAAGACTTTCATTTATTACTATTGACCATAAGTCTTTCTTTAATATCAAGACTTTTATTTCTTACATTCAACAGTATATGGATTATTTATAGATTCTTTAATATCAAGTCTTCCAAATTGCCAGAAACATAATGCTGTTTGTGATTATTCTATACACAATTTCTCCTCTTTTTTTCTCCCTCCTTTTCCTTCTACAAGTGGTTCTACAAAACCATTTTTCTTATCAAACAGTGAAGGTGACACTGCATGTCTGTCTTGCCCAAGTGCTCATATTTTAAAACCTAAGAAATCATATCAAATGACAGTCAAAGACGACGGGCTCTTAGGTAAGCATAGTTCGAAGAAAGTATACTCTCCATGCACAGGAAATTTCCCAGAAAGTATATTTTCTCAACCCATGACCAGGCTTTGCTCCAACTATATATATGGAAGTGTGAAGGAAAGAAATGAATGCTCCTTTTTATTCCCATCTGATAAAATATTTTGAGATAAAATATTTGAAGAATGGATGGAATGTCACTACCAACGAGCATGGTGACTCGAAAAGGAAGACATAATTGGATGGAAGAGAGAAGAGGGTCTCTAATGATTGTGGCCACTGTTCTTGCAACGATGAGTTTCCAAATTGCGATAAACCCTCCAGGGGGTGTCTGGCAATCTACCTCACATGAAGAACAAGGTTGTGAACCTGGTAAAACATGTCGTGCAGGTACTTCAGTTTTGGCCTTTGGGGACAGCAAGCAAAGGCCAAAATTTGAGATATTCATGCTGTTATGTACCATATCTTTCACAGCATCTCTCATCACAATCATATTACTCATCTGTGTAGTTTCCCTTCGTAACAAGCTTATCATGTGGTTCCTCACCATTCTCATGTTCATCTCACTAGTTTGCACAGCAGGAGCCTACGCAATTTGCATTTGGATGATACTCTTTCCTCTTGGTAAACATGTTCAACTAGCCGCCAAAATTTATGCATGGTTTTGGGTAGGGTTTACTGTAATGGTGTGTGTGGGTTTCCTCTGTCGCCTTGCGTTTTTGTTTCTGAAGAAGTTTTTCCGCTTCTTGTGTTGCTGCTAGAAGACAGTATAATGTAGTATCCACGTCTCAAACATTCACAATAAATAACCTAGTACTTTCAGCTGCGTTTGAATTTCTTGAGATAATATTTTGTATATCTAAGTTTCATTTTATGGATTGATATTGAAGGAATCTGGTAGAGTTAAATTAGTACTTTTATGGATGGTAGGTTTTATTCGGATAATTTTCTAGTTTAATGGATTTTTATGGGGTTTTTTTTTTTTTTTTTACTGAGCTTATGTAGATATATTACAAAGATTTTTAATATATTTTAAAATATTGATTTGAAAACATAATAAAAAGGTCATACTAAAAATTTCAATTCCAAATTTTCATACTATTATAATTTTGTTGAGAAATTTTTTATAAAATAGATAAATTATTGGAAACTTATAAAAGTGGATAAGTTATTTAAGAGAAGTACCACTTCAATTTAAAGTTGTCTTCCACAAGTAATTCAACTTTTTTTTTATTATTTTATACCAAATATAAAAGTCATATTTAATACACATATTTTATATATTATTTTATTATAAAGTTATTATGTTGGCGAAAACTAACTACAATTTATTAGGTATGACTTCAACAAATAAATAAATAAAATAGTGTTTATTAATTACAATTTTAATAAAAGAAATTATATATATAAAAAACAAAGTTATATATACCAAAAATGATTTTTATTATATTGTAAAAAACAAAAAGTTGAAATCATCTTTTTCATGGATATCTTAATTACAAAATTTTAAAGTTATTTTACCATTTATTTCATTCTAATACTTTCTTGCTAGAAAGGTAAATTTTTTATTTTGTTCGCAGCATATGGATTAATCAATGATTTTATTTATACCGTATGGTAAAGTAAAATTGTGTCGAAAATCTTTGGTATCGTGTGCGGAAGAAAATGAATAAGTGGCGAAGTGGCAACTTTTATATTTGCGATTGACTTGACTAAGAGTTTAATGAATCACCCTTAAGGTTTGTGTGGAATGAATAGACACCAAAAGTATATTAAAAAATAACTTAGTGAGTGTCATACTTTTAATAAATTGGTATAAAAGTTGAGAGAGTTTGAGTGTTTGGAGTGAAAAAGAGAGTTTTTGAGAAGGAGAGAATGAAAGGTGGTGAACCTAGCAAATAATGTGTTCCTGTACGAAGAAAATCAATTTTGATAATTGGAGTGTGTAAACGAGAGTCTTTCCTGGATCCCAAAATATGTGAGATGTTGTTGCCAATGGATATGAAGATAGTGAACGCTAAATCTTCAAGAAAAGCGTGACAAATTCTGGAGAAAGTATACAAAAGTGATAATTGTGTCTATCAAGTCAGACTTGAAACTCTCAGATGAATTTGAAAGCCTGAGAATAAAGGAAAGATAATGAATGACCGAGTATATATCTTAAGGGGAGGGAGTAGCGAATCAACTTAGCATAAGCAAAGAGGAGTTATCTGTTAGCCGGATGGTGGAAAAGGTCTTAAGGTCCTTGACTAAGGATTTTGAGAGTGTAATATGGGCCATTGAGGAATCCAAGGATTTGACAATGCTCTCGGTTGAAGAACTTACCGAGTCCTTGGAGGCACATGAGTAACAAAGGGAGACGATGTTTGAGCCACTCGATCAAGCACTTCAGGTCAAACATGACTTGAAGGGAAGTGCTTGGAACATTCAAGGTCGAGGTGGTCTTGGTGGAAGAGGCTGAGGACAAGGAAATAATTGTCGAGCTGATCTCGAAAACTATAAGGAGCAAACACAACCATAATACAAATAATGTAGATTAAGTAATTATGATGTTGAATGTTTTAAATGTGGCAAACACAACCATAATACAAATAATGTAGATCAGTCAAATGTTACTGTTGTGGTACGGTCGATCAAATAGGAAAATACTGTAGGAAGGAGAGAAAGGAGGAGACGAATCTCCTTACTGAAGAAGTAGATGAAGAAATAGGAATTATGATGATGATAAGAAGCTCAGATGCCAAGCTGCTAAGTTGGAGCCCGAATGTCGGGTTGTCAAGTTGGAGACCATATTGCATTCGAGTTGTTCAAATTCGAGGAGACTGGATTCTGAGTTGCATTCAAGTTGTGTAGAGTCGATGAGACTGGATGTCGAGCTGCATCCGAGTTGTGAAACGTCGAGAAAACTAGGTGTCGAGTTCAATCCAAGTTGTATGATGACAAGGAGATTGGAGGTCGAGTTGTGTTCAAACTAGAGATCAGGTGTCGAGCACAAGAAAATTAAGCAAGTTTGTTGGAAAGCAAAGAGAGCTCGGTAAGCCGAGTAGAAAGAAGAGTTCAACAAGTGTGCCACATGGAAAGAAAAACCCGACAAAATAGCCAAGTAGTGCAATGAACTTGAACAAATAGTCGAGAAACAAGGGAAACTCGATTAAGCAGTCGAATAACATGGAGAGGCTAGTAAGATAATTGAGTAGCCAAGAAAGGTTCTATGAAAGCTCAAAAGAACTAATGGAGAGCCTAGGCAGCCCAAAAAGGTGCTAAGAGAGCTCGTTCCAGATCTCGTTGGAGATTTTTCTAAAGAACTCGATGGAGATCTAGGAAGTTTGGGTAGAGAGTTCAATGAAGAACATTGTGGAGAATTCATTTGTGAGCTCAGTGGAGAGCTTAAAAGACTGAGTTGGAGCAGTAAGAGAGTTAGATTGAGGCTGCTAAGGTTAGGTATGAAAAGCTCCAGGAGGAGATAAAAGAAAGTACTGATAAATTAGTTGTTGAAGCGAGCTAGGTTGAGGAGCTAAAGCTTAATATTAGAGATCAGGGTTATGAGATTGATACGATTCAATATGGTTTGAGGTTGAAAGAAGAGCAAGTGGAAAAAATAAGGTTGAAATGGAGGCGAATAGTCAGAATGTTGCATTTTTTTACTTTAAGCTTAGGGGAAAGGGAAACTGCTAAATGGAATGAGATTATGAATAAACAAAGAGTTGAGCTTGAGGAGCTAAAGAAGGCGGTTGAAGACAAGGATGAGGAAACATCTAGTGTTTTTGAATAAAAGAAAAACAAGAAAGAAGAAGATGAAGATGTTAAGAAGAACTCGATTATAAGAAGTTCAGATATTGAGATAGGAGAGAACCTGATAAGTAATAATTAGGACAGAGCAAAAGACAAGTAGGCCAAAATCAAGAACAAGTCGACCAGAGCAATGGAGAAGTTGGCCAAAGTGAAAATTACGATGGTTATAATGAAAAACAAGTCAGCCATAAAGAAAGTTAAGAATCCAACTGTTAATTAAAAAAACAAGTTTGGTGTTGATTGATATACATGAAAAATTAAAAATGTATGGGAGAAGACAAAATTTAAGTTTATGAGAAAGTTTTGTAAGAATAAGCTTAAATTTAGGAGTTATTATGAATAGTAGTGTTTAATGTTGTAAGAGAGCAAGAATAATAAAGTTATTCTATTATGTTTTTTATTTATGATTATGTTTTTGTAATAATTAAAAATATCATGACTTGAAAATGAATGACTAAATGTTTAACTTCTAATATTTATGTAGAATGAATAGATACCGCAAGTATATTAAAAAATAACTGATGAATGTTAAAAGCACTAGTAGAAAAACAATATTTAAACTCGCATAATAGGCATTAGTTTAAGAGAAACCGAAGCCTATATCAACGTGGTGGCATTTCTGTGATTTAGTCGAACCTTACGACTTCGATTCATTCAGAACCGATGTGAAAAGGTTATTCTGCCTCGAGTCCTGGTAGAACCGAGGTGTATAGGCATTTCAAAATTTCTTTTTTTCTTTTTTTGAGGCATATAGGCATCAATTGCCTTGTTAACTAAGGCATATATGCAATCTACTGCCTCGAGTAATGATAGAATCGATCCCAGGGTTAAAAATTTTACGTTCGTGTTCTTCTTCCTCGCACTCTTACATCTTCCTAAGGCAACCTCCTATGCAGTGCTTCTTCCCTAGCACAACCTTCTCTGCAGTGGCGAAGCTTTTCTCTCGCTGGTGGTCCAAGGTCCATCGCGCGTTGGTGCCTCTGCCTCCATTGCTCTCACGGTGGCGCATGGGCCGTTCTTCTTCTCCATTGCTCTCTTCTTCATTTCTTTCTTTTCGGGTTCAGACACAGTTTCGCATAGGGAGGGACGGTCGGCGCGACCTCGTCTCCGCGGCGTGACGGTCCCTATTCGTGGAGGTGGCAGCAGCGGCGTCTCACGAATTAGGGTTTCGATTTTGGGCATTTACGGGATTGACAACACTGTGGTTGGCGGTGGATCTCACCTTCGTAGGGGATCGTCCTTAGCGCAACAAAGGAGCGACAAGGACGCGATGATGGCACAACATTGGTACGGTGAGGGCTTTTGCATTTGGCAGTGAGGGTTTCGTTTGGGGATTTTTGGGTTCTCTGTGCTCGCATGAGGCTAGTGATTTTTGGAGATTTGGGTTCTCTATAACCACTCTCTGCAAGCACTTCTACTTGCCCACGCTGCACAAGGATCTGCCTCACCCCATCATAGTACTAGGGTGTGTGCCCTTTCATGGCAGAGATCTCTATGCTCAATCACATGATCAAAAGAGTCGGTTTTACAAAATGTCTCTCAAATGATACGAATCCTACCGTTTTTTTGATGGAATCTTCATCAATAGCTTTTTGGAATTTGAGACAGGTAACTTCAATCTTTCACTATATTCTCTTCTCATTACTCTTGACTAAAATGGTCAATTACAAACTATTTCTGATTTTTTTTACTGGAAACAGGTTCGATCAGAGCATTCAAAGATGAGGAAAGGGGTACCCTCTTTTGTATCTTCTTGGACCAATTGTCCAAACTGGGACAACTACAACTGGTTGTACAACAGGGTTGGAGTGTCTGCCATGGTTGGAGAAGCAATAAGATGGTTCAGTTTTGTATGTTTGTTTTGGGAGTGGTGGAACACTCACACAAGAACAAATGAATGAGTTGGCACATGGTTTGGAATTGAGCAAGCACAAGTTCTTGTGGGTTGTGAGAGCGTCAAGCGATGAGGCCAACGTAGGTTATCTCGGTGGAGAAAAAGATGTAGACCCATTAGAGTTCTTGCCAAGTGGGTTCTTGGAGAGGACCAAAAAGCAAGCTATGTTGCACGTGTCTGTGCTCAAGGTCCACCAGGTTGAAAAAATTTTGAATTTTGGAAGAATTTGCCTTGCACTAGTTTCTTATTACAATAAGTTGAAGAAAGTGTGGCAAAAAGAAAGTAAAAAGCACTCTACTCCCTTGGTTTAAGTCCCAACCGAGATAGTAGAGTTCGAGATACTACCTCGGTTCAGAAGGAACCCAGGAGAAATCCTACCACTTTTTGCCTTGGTTCATAACCGAGGCAAAAAAACCTATCTCTTTTTACCTCGCCTGTATATGTCTCGGTTGCAGAATCGATACCTATAGGCAAAAATAATCGTTGTCGTTTCCCCTTACTGCACTAGTGAAGTGAAGGTATTTTTTTTTCTTTTTTATGAATAATATTTATATTTTTTAGTTAATTTATTATAATTTTTTATATTTTAAAGTACCCGTGGAATTTCATTAGTGTTAAAAAGTGTTGAATGAGAAATTGAATATTTATGGATCATTATCCATTTTTTTAGTTTAGATTCATTACTGAGTTTTTACTATTGTTTATCTATTAACACTAGTGCAGAAAGGATTTTAGACGTTTGTTATTTTGGGCTTTTAATGTTTGATCTCTGTTCGACGTCTATACGGGTGACTTTAATGAGACATCGGACCCTTTGGGTCAGACCTATATAGACGTCAGACCTATATAGTCCGATCCATACAAGTCAGACGTCTTTGAGGTTGTTCCTGAATGATGGTGATTCGAGTTTACAACTTTATATTTTAGTTGAAGAGAATGTATTGTATATTTTTTTTATTGGATGATTTTAAAGAAATCGCCGCCAAAGAACGCCGCCCAAGGACACGAGAATAAATGCACCAAAACCCAACGAAAACGCATTTTAATTGGTTCAAATGAAAGATAATGCATCAAAGAGTGATGTAATCGGAGTAAAACTAATTTAAAACGGTGCAAAAGTGAGAAAACAAACCTGAAAAAGCGTAACCTGTAGAGAGAAAACGCGACGAAGATGATGAACAAATCAAAGAGTGGTGTAATCGGAGTAAAACTAATTTAAAACGGTGCAAAAGTGAGAAAATGAACCTGAAAAGCGTACCCGTAGAGAGAAAATGCGACGAAGATGATGAAAAATGAGTGCGCGTAACGGCTGTCTCGCGATCACGGTGTTTTAATGCCGAAATTTAGAAGTCGGTTCTCCTATAACAGACGTCTAAAGAGCTTTAGAAGTCGGTTCTCCCATAACAGATGTCTAAATGAAGTCAAAAGGTGACTTTTTAAATTTATGGGTTTAGGGTTTAGACATTGGTTCCCCCAATAACAGATGTCTAAAGGGCTTTAGAAGTCGGAGTGGCGGGATCAGACATCTAAATGGAATCAAAAAGTGACTTTTTAAATTTCTGGGTTTAGGGTTTAGACGTTGGTTCCCCCAATAATAGACGTCTAAAGGGCTTTAGAAGTCGGAGTGACGGGATCAGATGTTTAAATGGAATCAAAAAGTGACTTTTTAAATTTTTGGGTTTAGGGTTTAGATGTTGGTTCCCCCAATTTTTTCTTTTTACTGAGCTTCCAGATACATTATATGCCGCTATATTGCAGAGATTTTTAAAATATTGATTTGAAAACATAATAAAAAGATGATACTAAAAATTTAAATTCCAAATTTTCGTATTAGTATAATTTTGTTGAGAAAAAAAGTTATAAAATAGATCAATTATTGGAAACTTATAAAAGTGGATAAGTTATTTATGAGAAGTTCACTTCAATTTTAAAACAAATATAAAAGTTATATTTAATATTCACAAGTATTCAACCTTTTTTATTTTAAAACAAACATAGAAGTCATATTCAATATACATATATTTTTTTTATATTAAAGTTAATATGTTTGGGAAAAATAATTACAATTATTAGGTATGACTTCAATAAAATAAATAAATAAAATAGTTTTATTAAATACAATTTTAATAAAAATAATATATATAAAAAACAAAGTTATATATACGACACATGATTTTTATTATATTGTAAAAAATAAAAAGTTGAAATAATCTTTTTGATGGATATCTTACATAATTTTAAAGTTATTTTACAATTTATTCATTCTAATATTTTCTTGCTAGAATGGTAAATTTTTCATTTTGTTGGCAGTATATGAATGTGGTGATGGACATGGATGTAGAAGTAGAAGAGCATGGAGTTGTATAGAATCTGTGAGAAGAGGAGTCTAACACCAAAGGATGGTATTGGAAACCATAAAGTTGTGGAGAAAAGGTGACAGCAAAATTAGATTAAAGGAAACTTTTGTTTTTTAATGAAACATTTATATTGATTTGATGATACATACTAAAGATAAAATATCATAAAAAAAATGAATTTTTGTAGTTTTTTATAATTTTTTTTTAAAAAATAACATTAAATAAATGTAAAAAATTTAAATATGTTGAATTATATTTTTGTTTTTTTATCTCTCGAATTTGGACGGTACGATTTATTTGCTGAGGTGTGAATTAATTAGTGGATTTGAGATAATGAAAGAAAAAGAAAATAAAAGACAGCAAATGAAGAAAAAGAAAGTGTAATGAGATGGTTGGAATAAAGAAAAATAAAATAAAAAACGTGAAAAAATTTATAATAAAATTGATTGTTACGACTGAAGAAATTTGATTGTATAATAATATATTTATAAAATAATTTAACGTAAAAATGTAAATTAAAATTAAATTTAAAATAAAATGAAAAGTTATTATAGAATTTTAATAAATAAAAAATATATTTCAAAATGAAAAATATTAAAACTTATAGTAATATAACTTGGATATTGTTGTAGTATAATTCAAGTACACTAATAGATTTTCAGTTTTATCTGTTATACAGTTACTACCCTTTAGTAACTGTTTCTTCTATATAAACTCTGTGCTTTTACTCTCTCAATAATAGAAGTATTCATTCACTCATACAACTTTGCTCTCTACTTTCTGTTGCTCTCTGATCTATTATTGGTATCCAGAACAGAGGTTACGATAACCTTGGGTGTGCGACTGCAACTTCGTTCCTGGTGGTACGGTGGTACGGCGTGGGTTGAAGAGAGCAATTGCAAATAGTGAGGTGGTCAAGAAAGGAGTTCTTGAACAAGAAGAGAAGGCGTCATGGCTGATATCCCTACTGCAAGCTTCCCTGTTCTCACAGACAAAAACTGGAGCAGGTGGAGTGCACAGATGAAGGTCTTGTTTCGATATCAAGGCGTCAGTGCAATTGTGGAAGAAAAGGGGTTTGGGTCTAGTCTTGATGGTCTTACAGAGAAGCAGAAGGAGGAGCTTAGGATGAAGGATGATAAGGCGTTGTTCATCATCCACCAATGCGTAGATGATGTGCATTTCGAAAAAATCCAGAATGCAGCCACAGCAAGAGAGGCTTGGGGCATACTGGTAGGGTGTCACACTGGAGGAGAAAAGGTAAAAAAGGTGAAACTTCAATCCTTGAGGAGACAATATGAGCATCTGTTGATGGGTGATGAAGATAGAGTGAATGATTTCTTCAATAAGGTTTTGTCGGTTGCCAACCAGATGAAAGGCTGTGGAGAGATGATCACAGATCTGATGATAGTGGAGAAGATCATGAGATCATTACCTCAGAAGTTTGATCACATTGTGGTGGCGATGGAGGAATCAAGGAATCTTGAAAAACTCAAGATTGGAGAACTTCAGAGTGCTTTGGAGGCACACGAGATGAAGATGCGTGAGAGGAATTCTCTCAAGCTTGATGAGCAAGCTTTAAGAGTACATCATTACAAAGGTGATGGCAAGAAAAACTCTAAGAAGTGGAAAGGGAAGTCCGGGAAAGGAAAGTGGAAGAAAGACAGTAATGATTCTAAGGAACAAGAAGAAAAGAACGAACTGTCGAAGGTAAATGGAAAGGTGATCAACAACAGAAGAAGAAAGACAAGAGAAACATCGAATGTTTCAATTGTCACAAGATGGGACATTATGCAGCTGAATGTTTCTCTGGCAAAGGTAAACAGAAGAAGGGGCTTCAGAATAGGGAAGCTCATCTTGCGAAGGAAGAATCTGATTCAGAGCCGGTGACTTTGATGGTGATGACAACAACAGATAGCTTGGAGCCATTGACCAAGAATTGGTATTTTGACTCAGGCTGCTCAAATCATATGACGTACAGGAGGGAGTGGCTGGTTAACTTTGACAGCATCAATAAGAGCAGAGTCAGATTTGCAGATGATAGTATGTTGATGGTTGAAGGTATGGGTGATGTAATCATCAAGTGCAGCAATGGCTCACAAGCAGTGATCTCCAATGTTCTGTTCGTTCCGGTAATGAAATGTAATCTCATCAGTATCGGGCAGTTGGTCGAGAAGGGATTCACTGTGGTCATGGGAAACAACAATAGGATGGAGCTCTTTGATAGTCACAAGAAGCTGATTATAAGAAGTATGATCTCAAGAAACAGAACCTTTCAAGTAAGTTTAGATGCAGTTGAAACTATGCAGTGTCTAGCAACGGTAAAGGAAGAAGAAAGTTGGTTGTGGCATCTACATCTTGGTCATTTGAACTTCAGAGACTTGAAAAGGCTTGGTGAAAAAGGCATGGTTTCGGGTATACCAGATGTTTTGGTACCAGTTAAAGCATGCGAATCATGTTTGACAGGAAAACAAACCAGGAAGCCTTTCCAGTCTAGTGTGAAGAAGAGATCAAAGGATTGTCTAGAGGTGGTGCACTCTGACGTATGTGGTCCGATTGACGTTCCTTCTTTAACAGGGAACAAGTATTTTCTTTCTTTTGTTGATGAGCACAGCAGGATGATGTGGGTCTATCTGATCAAAGAAAAGAGTGAGGTTTTGGAAGTGTTTAAGAGATTCAAGGCTCGAGTAGAAAAAGAGAGTGGAAAGGTCATGAAAATTCTTATCACAGACGGAGGAGGAGAATATACTTCACGGTCATTTGAGGTTTTTTGTCAGAATGAAGGGGTCAAGCATGAGGTCATTGCCCCATACACACCCCAGCACAATGGTCTGATGGAAAGAAGGAACCGAACTGTGATGAATATGGTTCGTTGTCTAATCAGAGAGAAGGAGTTGCCACGAAGCTTTTGGGCTGAGGCAGTCTCGACATCTGTATATCTTCTTAACAGATGTCCTACAAAAGGAATTGAAGGCATGGTACCATTAGAGATATGGACGGGGTCAAAGCCAACTATTAGTCACTTGCGAGTGTTTGGTTCGTTGGCATATGCACACGTAGCATAGCAGAAGAGGACTAAGTTGGATGATAAAGGGGAGCCCATCGTGCTTATGGGTTATAATGATACAGGTGCATACAAACTGTATGACCCGATAAAGCAAAAGATGGTGTTTAGTAGAGATGTTGTTGTTTTAGAGAATGAGTGTTGGAATTGGAGTGATATGCAGTCAAGCATGAAGAAGAGGACCCTGGTGCATGGACTGTCAGATAATTCCACAACTACAGCAGATTCTGAAGAAATTACTGGTGTCAACCGAAGTTTGGATGAAACGTCTCAGAGACCAAGAAGAGAAATGGTGAGGCCATCTAGATTTTCTGACTATCAAGTATATTCAGATGCTAGTATAAATGAAGATGGAGATGTGTTGCATATAGCGATGATGGCTGGAGCAAAACCCGTAGAGGTGGAAGAAGCTTTACAGCAACCCGTGTGGAAGGAAGCAATGGTTGATGAGATTCGATCAATAGAGAAGAATAAAACATGGTGTCTTGTTGAGTTGCCACCTGGAAAGAAGTGTATAGGTGTGAAGTGGGTTTTCAAACGAAAACTAAATCCGGATGGTACTGTATCAAAGTATAAAGCAAGGTTGGTGGCCAGGGGATTTCTGCAGAAACAAGGTGTGGATTTTGCTGAAGTTTTCGCCCCTGTGGCCAGATTGGAGACTATTCGCGTGGTTGTGGCAGTTGCATGTGAAAGAAACTGGCAGATGTTTCAATTGGATGTAAAGTTGGCATTCCTGCATGGAGCTTTGGAGGAAGAGGTGTTTGTACAACAGCCTCCTGGATTCAGTGAAAAGGGTAAAGAGCATATGGTGTATAGATTATACAAGGCTTTATACGGCCTAAGACAGGCACCTAGGGCCTGGAATAGGAGGATTGATTCGTACTTGCTTGATCTCGGTTTCACCAGGTGCATTGTTGAGCATGGGGTATATGTTAAAGCCTCAGGTGAAGAACTAGTGATCATCTGCCTTTATGTTGATGATCTTCTGGTAACAGGCTCAAACATAGAAGCCATTGAAGAATTTAAGAAAAAGATGCAGACTGAGTTTGAGATGACGGATCTTGGCATGCTCAATTACTTCCTTGGCATGGAGTTTGTGCATACTGCGACTGGGATGGTTATGCATCAGCGAAAGTATGTTAATGATTTGCTTGAAAAATTTAAGATGAGCCAGTGCAACTCAGTAAAAAGCCCGATGGAGGTAAATGCCAAACTGATGGATGATAATGCAGAGGAAATAGTCAATGAAACGCTATATAAACAGATGATTGGATCACTGAGATTTCTATGCAACAGCAGACCCGATCTGGCATATTGCGTTGGTGTGATGAGCAGATTTATGAATCAGCCCAGGAGAAGTCATTTGCTTGCTGTGAAACGTATAATCAGGTACATTAAAGGCACTGCAAATGATGGAATTTTGTTTCCTTATGGAAGAAATAATCGTGAACTGAAGTTGATTGGTTTCTGTGACTCGGATTATGGAGGTGATGTGGTTGAAAGGAAGAGTACTTCAGGGTACATCTTCTTCCTTAACAAAGCACCTATTTCGTGGTGCTCAAAGAAGCAGTCTACAGTTGCATTGTCCAGCTGTGAGGCTGAATATATAGCAGGGTGCTATGGAGCATGTCAGGGTATCTGGCTTAGAGAGTTGCTATCGGAATTGAAAGTGATGAAGGAGGATATCGTGGAGTTAAGGATGGATAACACCTCAGCTATAAATCTAGCAAATAATCCGGTGAAGCATGGGAGGAGCAAGCATATAGAAGTGAAATATCACTTCCTAAGAGATATGGTGAATAAAAGGAGGATTGAACTCTCCCATTACAAGACAGAAGAGCAACTAGCAGATCTGTTCACAAAAGCCTTTGTTGGTGAAAGATTTGATTTCCTAAGGAAGAGTGTTGGTATTGTTTCAATTAGTGGTATTTGAATTAGGAAGAGTGTTGTAGTATAATTCAAGTACACTAATAGATTTTCAGTTTTATCTGTTATACAGTTACTACCCTTTAGTAACTGTTTCTGCTATATAAACTTTGTGTTTTTACTCTCTCAATAATAGAAGTATTCATTCACTCATACAACTTTGCTCTCTACTTTCTGTTGCTCTCTGATCTATTAGATATATCCCTTACAATAATATAATATTTACATATAGTTGAAAACTGTATAGATTTATCAAAAAGAAAAGACTTTTATAGACTATATATTACTATGCCAGATTTTCTCTTTTTCCATCATTGGTATATCTTCACTTATCTCAACATCCGCTCACACCTAGTAAAAACACAATGAATTAAAGATAAGCTAATATGCTAAAGATTTTACTTAAAACAATCACAATATGTCAATTTATCAACTAAGCATGTATAATGTATTACAAATCATTTATTCACAAAAACAGTTAATACAGATACATATTTTTGATATAGGGTTTCAAAGTAGGCATACACTTATAATGGTATATATGCTCAGCAGAGTTATAAACAAATGAATTATCATCTTATCACTTACAAGGTTAGTTCCTTTCATACCTTGGACCAACAGTCCAGTAAATAAGACTTCTTGCAACTCTCAACACATAACTTATTTTATTATAGGCTTAATACCTACATTGGTCCTCTTATTTGTTAACTAATCTCATTTTGGTCCTCTAGTTTGCAACAGTCTCAATTTAGTCACAATTTTTGAAAATATGAATACATTGTATCCTATCCGTTAAGTGGTAACAGACGGCGTTAATTAGAGCTAGCTGTAATTATTTTTATTATTATGATTAAATTCAATGAGTGACGTGTTTCCCATCTTAGTTCCACCTCACATGACTGAGAAACATCTGACGACTGAAACCAGATCTTCTCCTCCCTCCCTCTCCCTTGCGTCCTCCCCTGTCACCGCTTTACCGGTGCCATCACCAACAACCACCACCGTCCAACAAAACACCCAATATTTAAAATTTTTCTCCTCTGGTGATACCCATTACATATCTCTTCATCCCTTCACCAAGTCAACCAAATCATCTCCTTCAAACCCCCCAAAACCCTCTGCAACAAGCTTTAACTCAAAAGCAAAACCCCATTTCACCTTATTTCTCTTTCTTTTCCGTTCAACTCCACACAAACCCTTCTCAATGAGCAACACCCAGACCAAATTGCAACGTCAAAAGATGGGATCTTTATCCGACCAAGACGGAGGTTAGGCTCGAAGACCTCCCCACGCCTGAACCCTCTTCGTTTGGCGGTGGCGGCAGAAGTAGCTGTGGTGGCGGAGGAAGGAGAGAAACTCGCGTCCTCTGATTCCTTGCAAGTTTGATGATGACGTTGATGGAGCGGCACAGGGAGCGGCAGAAAGCGTCCTACTTGGTCGTGGTCGGGGAGAGGAACGTGAAGCCGCCGCCGTGGAAGAAGACGACGACAGGAAGGGTGGCTTGAATCTCTCCCTTGCAAGATAATGCTATTGTCATCGAAGTGGGGTACATGAATCTGTAGAAGTAGAAGATGAAGATGGGGATTTTGAAAAAAATAAAGTTGATGCTAAGAAGCCCATAAAGGTTTCTTTGAGACGTTTGGCCTACTTAAACAAGCCTGAAGTTCCTGTCTTAGTGCTTGGATCCGTTGCTGCAATAATACATGGTCTTGTGTTCCCTATTTTTGGCTTCTTGTTTTCCTCAGCAATAACTATGTTCTTTGAACCTCCAGAAAAACAACGGAAAAATTCTAGGTTCTGGGCACTTCTATATGTGGGTTTGGGTTTAATTACTCTTGTGGTCATACCTGTGCAAAATTACTTCTTTGGCGTTGCTGGAGGAAAATTAATAGAAAGAATTTGTTAGGGTTTGAAAGGGTTCCTGGTTGATTAAAATAAGGACAGGGGTCCACATCGGTTTGGATTTGATCGAGAAGATTCATTTTGGAGAAATCGGAAATCAGTGAGGAGGGTCATGGTCCACCCAAAATTTTGGTGAAGGAGGTGGTGCTGAATATGGAGAACCCTGGTACCGGAAAAAGAAGAAAGATCCACGTGGATTTAATTATTTAAAAAAAAAAATACAAGTCATCTTAAATTAACGTCGTCTGCTACCACTTAACGGATGTGATACAATGTATTCATATTTTCAAAAATTGTGACTAAATTGAGACTGTTGCAAACTAGAGGACCAAAATGAGATTAGTTAACAAATTAGAAGACCAATAGAGGTATTAAGCCTTTATTATATTTGAGTTTGAATAATTATTAAAGTTTAGGATATCTTCTTTCTGACTCTCATATGTCAATGCATACACTAACAAAACTACAATCGAACGTCATAAACTAATCTTCATATTAACATTCACAAAATCTCACATTAAAAACATATTTGCTTTAATTTTAAACTTGTATTATCTTTGATTAAAGAAAAACAATAGTTGATTTAATCTTTTTATTACTTACTCATAAATTTGATGAATTCTCCTAGTACTCGAACGTCATATAGTGTTGAAACAATTTATAGAGTAAGAACAATATGGAAAATTCGTATTTGATTCCTCTCACGGACAAGAGTTAATCTAAATAGTATTATTATTTGATGCAGTGTGTTGGAAAGCTCGAGAAGAAAAATAACTTGTTTTTTTTTTTAAATTTTTTTTAACAAGACTGTAAGCAGAGTTGTGTTAGGGTAGATTTATGAAAAAAGGAAAAAGGAAAATTATTTTGATAAAAACGTCAGCTTCAATTTTTCGTAGAATTTAGAATTCTCCACTTTTTTTCGTTTCGAAAATGGCTTCGTGGAGCTATATCTTTTGCGCTTTGGAATATTTTGTACCTATAACTGGAGCCTTTCAAGCTTTGATTTTGTTGGAATTAATGGCTGCAAAACCTTCCAAGTTGGTTAATGAAAAAGAGTATTATTCTTGTCATGTATTAATTGGACTAATTATTCATGAGCATTTGTGAAGAGGGTGAAGAATGAACTTTATTCAACTTTATTCTACTGCATATTACAATCACGTAGCTTATTGAAATACAAAAAAATACCCTTATTACTTCATATCTTTGCTATATAAAAGATTCTTTATGCTCCTCAAGGAGCACATATTCTTACAGCACTAAACTCCATTAATGGTGGCTTTCATTTTGTGTGGATCCAAAGATTGGTATGCCTATGCTTCTAATGAAAAAAAATAGACCTAACTTCTTGTCATTCAGGACAATTTAGTAATTGAGCTCTCCCTTCACATTAATTTCACACATATCATATAAATAAATTATATGGTATATTTTTATATTATAATTTGTATATTTATAAAAGAAAAAAAAAGCAATTGTTTAGACAATCTAAAAAAGTACTCTATTCCAAGGTCACTTTTCAATAAATATATGGAGGCTGACAATTATATCTTTCAATAAAATCAATTTTTTATTGAATAATTTAATTCAATATTTTATTATTTAAAAAAAAAGTTGTCAAAATATACGTTTGAATCAGTTGTGAGGAAATATATATTTTTATTAGAGGAAATAATATATGAAATATAGGGTGTCTATTACATCACTCTTGAGTCAAAAAATGACATCATGATTTTCACCACATCACATTTTAAAAACTTTGCATATATATATATATATATATATATATATATATATATATATATATATATATATATATATATATATATATATATATATATATATATATATATATATATATATATATATATATATATATATATATATATATATATATATATATATATATATATATATATATATATATATATATATATATTTATATATATATATATATATATATATATATATATTTATATATATATATTATATATGTATGTGTGTGTGTGTCTTTCACTCCCTCAAAATCACATATCACCGCATTTCACTTTGCTTTACGAGCTACCATACTAAACTATCTATCAAAGGTATGTCAGATTTTGTATCCCTAATTAATGAATCCTATATTTTATTTTACTTTTCATCTTGTGTATTCTGGAAATTTATGTAGAACTTTAAAGTGGTAAAATTTAAGGGTCAATTACTTTCTTTTTGGTGATATTCTAACAAGGAGAATCATATTTCAATACCAATTTTTTTAAATTGTCCAATTTTGTGTCAAAATGATGTGAAAAATTGGTGTCGAAATATATTTTCCTTCCAACAATATACATGCATGCAACTTATTACAGCTCAAACATGAAGCAGGTGAAGGCATGGAAGATCCATCAGTTAGTGTGAACGTTGAAGGTGAGAAGAAGGAGGAGAGAAAATGGTGGGGAGAGGCTGTGAAAAAGGTAGTGAATTGGGTGACACACAAGGATAAAGATAAATAGCCGAAGGAGTTGAGGGGTAACCTTTTTTTGGTGGTGGAGGAAAGGTGGTTTGTGGCAAGGATATACATCCATGTCCTGGAGAATCTGTTCTGGCTTATACAGATTCAGATCATTATACCTACTTCCTTATTTCCAACACAACATGTTTCATATCATCCTCGGCTGTTTGTCTCTTGCTGGTTAGTGGATTCCCTCTAGACCACAGATTTATCACCTGGCTTTTATCAATAGGCATGTGCGTCACCATCAGTAGTCTTGCTCTAACCTGCATGTTTGGTGCTCAAATGGTTACCCCTGATCCTGTTTGGGAAGAATCCACCTTCATGTTTCAAAACGTTTTGTATATTTGGATAGTGCTGCTAGGACTCGTTGCTCTTGTTCTTTGCCTGCGTCTCTTTGCTTGGAATAAACACTGAGATATCAGACCTAAACACACCTAAACTGCACCAGCTTCCAACATTATGCAGTATTATATATATGAATAAAGAAATGAATTTGCATGTTTCAAGCATCATGCTTGGTTTTCTTTTTCAAACATCAAAACACCCAAAACATTGATTCATATTGATGTTACTTTGCTGGTCGAATTTTTAAAATGGAATTTGCATGTTAAGGTCTTCAAATTGCTGATCATAATTCAATATTTTATCATAAAAACATCTCTAAAAAGTAGCATTAGTTTAAGGCAATTTGCAAGATTCTTGCCTTCCAAGTTCATATGACAACAAAATGAATCATACAAATGAGACGTACTAAAGCTTAAACAGGAAAGTCTAAATTCGATTTATAGAAGAGAAATAGAATATTAAACAACACCAATGAGCTCCCTAGCAGAAAATGATGATACAGTAAAAAGAGAAAAAACCCATAAAATGCTTTCAAAAGAAGAACAATGAGTAGTAATAAACATACTCACCTTTTATTTTGATACATATTACAAAAATAAAATAATTATAAAAAGAATAACTTTTTATATTTAAAAAATAAAAAATAAAAAATAAAAAGGAATAATATGAAATAAATATAAAAAATTAGTTTCTTTTCCTTTTTTTCTGAGTCGTCAAATAGAATTTTTATACGGCTATCTATCAATGCTTATACCAATTTTGAATTGGTAAAAAACTTTTTGAGAACAAAACTTTGTCAACGTTTTCACAACTACACGTGCGGCATTTTCCGGATCCGGATCCTTTTTAATTGAACTATGATATTTTAATAGTTTACATGTGTTACTATTTTATTAATTTGTTATTAATCACGAACTACAACATAAATAATTATAAAAAAGTTGTCAAAAAATTTGTTTAAAGATACATTTTTCTTTTAAATTTATCAACTTCTTACGAATTTATCTTGAGTTCAGTCTCTTTAACTCCTTCTTTTATTTAACTCCTTTTATTAGCCTCTAATTGGGGTCTTCCATCATTTTCATTCATTACAATATCTTTACTTAATATTCTTTATATATATTATTTATAAAAAGTAAAAAATAATAATAATAATAATAATTACAACAAGAAAACTTTGATTAGAGACACTTCTTTCTTCACCAATCCTCTTCTATACTCTAAAATCTTGACTCTAAATACAACACCATATTAACCAAAAGCTAAGACCTTCCAATATTCTTTTAATCTTTTAGCTTACTTTTTCTAAAAAAAATCTAGCATGGCAAAGTGACTTGAAGACTGCTATAAGCCCTTTTCAATTAAAAAGGTGAAATTAACGGTTCTTAATCTATCCACTTTAAAAAAGTGAATTAAATTAATTGTTTTGTTAAAAGTATATTTAGATTAGTTTTTCCATAAATACTTTTAAAAAGTATTTTTTATTCATACTTAAACTAATATTAACTCATAGGAAAAATAATACTTTTTTCTCAAAGTTAGTATTTATTGAATCAGGTCACAAGTTAATACTTGTTTACTCATGGTTTTTTTTAATTTTGTATTAATTAGTGTGTGAGAGGATATCAAAGACCTTTGCCAACACCAATTATTAACTTTTTCATCATGTCAGATTAATCTTATTTTATCCTAACAAAGTTAGATTAATCTTATCTTATCCTAACAAAGTTGTTAACTTTGACCTCGTCTCTTTCATGGTCAACCCAACTTTTTTGGCATTTAGATATTAGTGTTGGACTTGCTGTTGACTCTAAATAACCTTCCCAACAACATTCTTCTATTCATCCATATATAAGTCACCTTCTCTCCATCTCTCTCACACGTGACTTTTATTTTTTAAATTTACATATAATAATGAATCTTTTCACACAAAAAAAATAAACATAAATTCAATTTACACATTTCATTTCCAATCAAAAATTTTATTTAAATTATTTTCTGGAATAAAGTTGGTGTTATAATTTATTGTTTCGAAATTAATAAATAAAAAAGGCTAATTTAAAGGTTACCACCGAATCAATATTATACGATTTTCTTACAACGGTCTTGAATGAATAGATGAAGATGATGCTCAATATTCGTTAACAACACATACCCATCTCATCTTAGCTTTATTTCATTATTCTTTTTCTGATAAAAATAACTTTTAATTTTAACCATTAATATTCGGACGGGTGTGATGTGAAAGGTTGGAAATTCAAAAAGAAAATATCATGACGATGCCATGCGAAGACTCCAGAGGATAAACACACTGATTTATACTAAACTTCTGGGCATACCCAAATTTAATATGCATAAATTGCATAAACACACTGATTTTTTTCCCTTATTACTCTGACATATCAATCATTATAATTGTTTCCTCCAATAAGGATAAACATTACATCTAAAAATGGAAATTAAAAACAAAAACATATTTCATGTAAGCACATGACATTCAAAATAAAAAAATTAAAGTCATCACATAAACACAATCTTCTATACAAAAAAGAAAAAAGAAAAACAAAACAAATAGAAATGAAACTCTTATCGTGAAATCATGCAATGGAGTATGATATCTTCATTGTGAAATCATACTTATAAACCCTACGAATATTTTTCTTTAAAAGTTACCTTCTTTAATAGTTTTCCTTTTCCTAACTTTTTTGTCACGTTTCTATGTTAAAATGTTGTTTTATTGATGGTAGTTATTACAAGGTCATCGAAGCTTCAGATAGATAACTATGGATGGGACATGGGTTGTGGTGTAGTGTTAAATAGAGAATAACAAATAAATTATGTGCATTCATGAAAACATTTAAGTATAAGTTGAAAATTCATATTAAATATAAATAAGTAAGATTAATCATATATAAGTAAAAAATCCACAACCTTATTGTGTTTAATTAAAAATGGTTTATTCTTTTTTATAAGTATATTTATAGTTCATATGAAATATCTCAGCTTCAATATTTTTTTTCCCTTCAAATAATCACAAGATGTTAAATCAAAAATTTGTTTTAACTAGTGAGGAAATCTACTAAAGAAGAACAATAAAATAAATCTAGTGTACATACATACAATATTCTTGATAATCTCATGAATCCAACTTATAATAAAAATCGGCAAAAAAATATTTTATATGAACGTTATCATTCTACTTTAAAGTAGTTAAGAACCTTAACGCTATTAATCACTTTCGAAACGAAGTACTAGTTTCAAAAGAACCATAAATTAATTATTTCATTTATTCCTTATTACGATATTATTACCTTGCGAAATATAAACTAATTCCTGTACAGTATCTCAATAACTTTATAGTATTATTAAGATTTAATTATTCTCATAGTCTTTATTTAGGTTGAGTTTTCTCAATTTTATTTTTTTCTAAATTTGGTCTGTACAAGTGAAAAATTGTAACAATTGGATCCTTGTAGATAAATTGGGTTAACTGAGTTAAATTTGATATGAGTTGTGAGGTGGATTCATTAAATTACGTGACAAATGCAAGGTCATTACATTAAGCTGAGTTGTCACCACATACTCTCACGCATATTTTTAACTTTTTCCCAAATTAGAAACCCTAACACATGACAATCATCAAAAAGTGCCACCACTAGCCTCCATGCTATAACAAGACCTATAAATCAGGAAGCAATAAAGTTGACAGAGAGAAATATTAGGTGGACAATAACTAAGGCCTATAAATCAGGAAACAATAAACTAATAGAGAGAAATATTAGGAAAATATTTTATTGATTGCAATCTGGAACAGACTACGATGTGAGTACTCCAATACATGCATTGCCACACAACCACCACCATCGCAAAACCACCTTCTTCCTCGAACCAACCAAAAATTGCGAGTCCCTACTTCCACTGCATCAACCACCTCATGTTGCCATGAAAACTTGCAAAGAAATCATAACACCCAAAAAATCCAAAACCAATAGCAACTTTTAATCGCGTCGCGAACCCCAATCCAGAAAACAAAAGCTCAGATAACAAAAACCCAATTGTGACATCGTAATCGTGAGTCTATTCATCATTGGACAAGATCAAACCACTCGCAATAACCATGGCAAACCATAGAATCCAAAACTTTGGCCACCATGAGTGTAAGCACCTCCCCTAGCCTCATTTATTCTCCACTGTAGGCACGCACTTCATTGCGACGCACACCAGCAAGCAAAGTACATCAGAAAGCGAAACCATAAACCTTAATTGTGTTCCTTAATTCGCACATCTAAATCGCAGACTCCATGGAAACCTAAATCCCTATGCGTTCTTCACGAACCTGCAAAGAGAAAGTCAAGAAACATAAAAAACCTCAAATCATAACAACTAGAATCACATAAATCTCATTCCCAATTTGGTTTTCAAAAATCTCGTTCCCAATTTGGTTTTCAAGAACCCTAATTTCGTCATTCAAAACTTCAATTTTCAGAAACACTTTTCTTTAAATTTTTAATCTTAAATATTTCAAGTAACCTGCTCTGAACATGCCACGAAATTTAATGAGTCCACCTCACACTAACAATTCAGCAGCGATTCAATTGCTGAGATTTTTCACTTTTAAGGGCTCATTTGAAAATAAAAAAGGTGCAAATTGAGAAAACCTAGCATAGATAGGAAAGGAAACAAATTGAGAAAACTCAGCATAAATAAGAACTACGAGAATCTTTTATTTTTACAGACTCAATTGAGAAAACAAAAAGGAACAAATTGAGAACACTCAGCGTAAATAAGAATTACGAGAATGATTAAACCTATTATTAATAATACAAAACCTATTTAAAAAATATTTCCCAAAAACTTTTGAAGAAAGAAAATATAGAATGTAAAAGAAAAATCATGCTATAATTAAATTTTGTAAAAATTTAGAAATTTTTTCTTGAGTGATTCATGCCCCCCATAACATGTATAAATTACTTTTTTTATAAAATCCTCTAAAATTTGTTTTATTTTATTTCATAAGCCAATGCTATTTTTTATATTTTAAATGTTTGCAGAGAAGTTGTATCCGAACAAATCTATTATAATAATAATAATAATAATAATAATAATAATTTACATATTAATTACTTGTAAAACAAAAATAACTTTTTTGTGGAAATAAAAGGGTCATCTTTATTCAAAAGCAAAATCCACTATTAAATAATTATGGGTTTTGTTCTTTGTGTGGGTCTTACGGGCATGCTTTTGGTGCGATGCATCAATTATTGATTGCTTTTGAATCTAAAAAATTTGTCTCATGCATGCTAATAATTTCTACAATCTTTGTTTGCTAGCTAATCATATCTTCAATGCAGACTAATCTATTCAATGTCCTTACCAACCAATTTGCAAAGGGAAAATTAGTACATTTGTTTTGACAAATATGATGTGATATGTTTTGAAATGAGGATAAAATTGATCATAATCATAAATTATTCATTTCATAATGAAAATATACAAAATAGACTCTCAATAAAAAAAAAAAATAATTGTTTAGATGAACGATGTACTACAACAACTTGCATTCTAAAGTCACTTTTCAATTAAGTGATTAACACATCCACCAAACTGATTTTGCAAATTCCCACCATACCCTTATTTCTTAGCCTTATGAACAAGTTTTGCAGCTATATATGTATACTTTTCTGTCTTCAACAGCAGCATTCACTTGAGCCAGAGCTTCGTTGCAAAAGGATATAAACTAATAGCATCTTCAGCTTTCATACTAAGAGAGATAAGGTATGTCTTTTAATATGTGTTTGTGTGTGCACTTGTTATGGATTTTTTTTTATGTAAGAGAACACTTAAAATTACCATGAGAGGTTGTCAAATACATATAGATATGAAAAAAATAAAGAAAGAAAAGGAGGAGGAGGAGGAATCATTCTGTCTTTAGAAGTAAAACGGATTCTGGGATCTCACTCTCAGGTATAAAAACCAATTACCTCCAAAACATTATACCTAGAATGACCAAACTACAGTATGTCACAAAAACAAGAGAGAAAACTCATTCGTTTCTATCAAACAATAGTTGTTGTGTTGTGTTGTTGGAGTAGTATTTTAAAATTCTCATGTATCACTGTGTGTTTTCATAGATTTCAAACAAGTAATAGAAATAGACTCGTGTGTGCAATCCTTTGATTCTCCTTGCACATGGCATAATGAGATTGAACTCACTCAAAACTCTTTTAAACCCTTTATTTTATTTTTTTTAATCCATGGCATGATAAAACAAAATAACTGAATAATTAAACCTGATAAATATTGAAATGATTATGAGATGTTCATGTAATTAAATTTAATTGCACAACAAAGCAGATTTAGACAAATTAACCCTAGCTGATGAAGTGCAGAACTGATAAATAAGGTGATTATGAGAGGTATATCAGTTACAATGGAGGATAAAAGCGAATTGAAAGAAGAGAAGAAATGGTGGAAAACATGTGTAGAAAATATGGGGAATTGGCTGGCAAACAAGAACAAGGATGAATGGCTGAAGGACATGAGAGGGAATCTGAGTTTGGCTGCCACCATAATCACAACCATGACCTTTCAAACTGCTATTAATCCACCAGGTGGTGTTAGACCAGCGACAGAGACTGGACATGTGAAATGTATACCAACGGTAGAAGGTGATCCATGCCCAGGTGAAGCAGTTCTAGCTGTAGTTTTCCCAGATGTTTATATCAGATTCCTTTTGTCGAACACTATATGCTTCGTTTCATCCTTAGCTGTGTGTCTTTTGCTTGTGAGTGGCTTCCCTCTGAATCATAGATTTTTCACGTGGCTTCTATCAATATGCACCTGCATCACCATGACCAGCCTCACTGTGACCTACATGATTGGTGCAGAAATGGTCACCCCTTATCCTGTCTGGTACACCACCGATACCATGTTTAATAAAGTCATTTATATTTGGTTTTCACTCCTAGGACTCGTCACACTTGTCCTTTGTCTGCGGCTATTTGTTTGGATTCTCACTAAATGCATTGACAAACGTAAACCATGAACTTCTGCTCATTCACTCTCCTTCACACTACGTTGCATGCATATGTTATTGTTATGCATATCCCTATGTAATTCAGTTGTTTGCGTTTGAATCTTTAAACTATGTATCAATGTTTCTCTATAATCATCTTTTTGCTTAGTGTTTATGCTATAATAATCTTGATGTCTTCTGTCCATAACCGATTATAACTTTGGAGATTATACCAATACTATGTATATCTAAATGTTAAGCTGGACAACAAGGAGAATGGTGACACGGACCATAAGCATAAACAAGGATGCAATTGTGTATACAAGTATAGGTTCAAATACACAGAAAAAATCTTGTTTTGGGAAAAATCCGCCTTCATGTTTCAAAACGTTTTTTATATTTGGATAGCGCTGTTAGCTAGGACTCGT
The DNA here is from genome assembly GCA_036885675.1 of Vigna mungo. Classification (NCBI taxonomy): domain Eukaryota; kingdom Viridiplantae; phylum Streptophyta; class Magnoliopsida; order Fabales; family Fabaceae; genus Vigna; species Vigna mungo. The sequence continues at coordinate 49,888,359 of CP144700.1, forward strand.
TGCTCTTGTTCATTGCCTGCGTCTGTTTGCTTGAATTCTCGCCAGACGGATTAGCAGACCTAAACAGTGAGATATCAGACCTAAACACCTAAACTTCACCAGCTTACATTATGCAGTATTATATATATGAATAAACAAATGAATTTGCATGTTTCAAGTATCATGCTTTGTTTTCTTTTTCAAACATCAAAACCCAAAACATTGATTCATATTGATGTTTTGCTGGTCGAATTTTTAAAATGGAATTTGCATGTTAAAATCTTCAAATTGCTGATCATAGATTCAATATTTTATCATAAAAACATCTCTAAAAAGTGACATTAGTTTAAGGCAATTTGCAAGATTCTAGCCTTCCATGTTCATATCACAAAACAAAATGAATCATACAAATGAGACAAACTAAACCTTAAACAGAAAAATCTAAATTCGATTTATTAATTTTGTATTAATTAGTGTGTGAGAGGATATCAAAGACCTTTGCCAACACCAAATTTATTAACTTTTTCATCATATCAGATTAATCTTATTTATCCTAACAAAGTTAGATTAATCTTATCTTATCCTAACAAAGTTGTTAACTTTGACCTCGTCTCTTTCATAGTCAACCCAACCTTTTTGGCATTTAGATATTAGTGTTGGACTTGCTGTTGGCTCTAAATAACCTTCCCAACAACATTCTTCTATTAATCCATATATAAGTCTCATTTAACATAACCTTCTCTCCATCTCTCTCACACGTGACTTTTATTTTTTAAATTTACATATAATAATGAATCTTTTGCCAAAAAATTCAATAAAAAATAAACATAAATTCAATTTACACGAGGGCTAATATCATTTTCAATTAAAAAATTTATTTAAATTATTTTCTGAATATTAATGAGAAAGTTAAACCAAACATCTTTTCCTTCCTCTCTTCCAATTTTACCACTAAACCTCTGCATACCCAAATTTAATATATGCATAAATTGCATTGACACAATGAGTTTTTTTCCCCCTTAGATTACTCTGACATATCAATCATTATAATTTGTTTCCTCAAATAGACATAAACATGACATCGAAAAATAAAAATTAAAAACAAAAACATATTTTATGTAAGCATGACTTCCAAAAAAAAATAATAATAAAGTCATACACATAAACACAGTCTTCTATTAAAAAAATAGAAATGAAACTCGGATAGTGAAACACGACTTTGTTGACCCAAAATCATACATATTGGATTATGATATCTTTACTGCAAGATCATGATATTTTAATAATTTTTTTAATAATTTTTGATATCAGATTATGTGTCACTATTTTATTGATTCGTATATTTAAAACAGATCAATCACAAACTGTCATATAACTTATTGTTAAAAAGAGTTGTTAAAAATATATTTTCCTAAATATAACTTATCCTTAAGAATAACTTTTTATAAAAGTTACCGTATTTAATAAAGTTGTCCTTTTCCTAACTTTTTTTTGTCACGTTTCTATGTTAAAATGTCGTTTCATTCTTGGTAGTTATTATTACAAGGTCGTCGAAGCTTAAGACAGATAAGTATGGATGAAACATGGGTTGTGTGTAGTGTTAATTAGAGCATAACAAAGAAAGCACGTGCATTTTTTATTGTGTTGGAAGCAATGAAAACATTTAAGTATAAGTTGAAAAATTCATATTAAATATAAATAAGTAAGATTAACTATATATAAGTAAAAAAAAAAATTCCGAAAACTTATTGTCTTTAATTGAAGAAGATGCTTCTTTTTATAAGTTTATTTATAATAAATATCTGAGCTTCAATATATTTTTCCTTAAAATAACCATAAGATGTCAAAACAAAAATTTGCTTTAACTAGTCATGAATAATTTCGAAGAACAACAAAAAAAATCTAGTGTAAAATACATACAATATTATTGTGTTAATCTCATTAATCCAACTTATAAAAAAAAACGACAAAAAATATTTTATATGAACATTATCATTCTACTTTAAAGCAGTTAAGAACCTTAATGCTATTAATCACTTATGAAACAAATTACTAGTTTCAAAAGAACGATAAATTAATTATTTCATTTATTCCTTTCCACTATGATATATTAACTTGTGAAACAAAAACTAATTCCTGTTCAATATCTCAATAACTTTATAGTATTATTAACCATACAAAACCTGTTTCAAAAATATTAACAATACAGAATTTAAAAAATTTTCATGCTAAATTAATTTTTGTTAAAATTTAGAAATTTTTCTTAAATGATTCATGCGTATAAATTACTTTTTTTATATAAAATCCTCTAAAATTTGTTTTCTTTTATTTCATATAAGCTAATGCAATTTTTTTTATTTTTTAAACGTTTGTAGAGAAGTTTATCCCAAAAAATCTATTATAATAATAATAATAATAATAATGATTTACATATTAATTACTTGTAAAACAAAAATAACTTTTTTTTGTTGAAATAACAGGGTCTATACGGCCATCTTTATTCAAAAGCAAAATCCACTATTAAATAATTATGGCTTTTGTTCTGTTTGTGGGTCGCACGGGCATGCTTTTGGTTGGATACATCAATTATTAATTGCTTTTGAATCTAAAAAGTTGTCCCATGCATGATAATAATTTCTACAGTCTTTGTTTGCTAGCTAATCATACAATGCAGACTAATCTATTCAATGTCTTTAATTATACAAACCATGTTTTATGCTTCAGAATATTTGCAAAGGGAATATCAGTACATTTGTTTTGACAAATATGATGGGATATGTTTCGAAAAAAATGAGGATAAAATTGATAATAATCATAAACTATTCATTTCATAATGAAAATATACAAAATAAACTCTCAATAAAAAAAAAAAAAGTAATTTTAGATGAACAATGTACTAAAACAACTTGCTGTCTAAAGTCACTTTTCAATTAAGTGATTCACACATCCACCAAACTGATTTTGCAAATTCCCACCATACCCTTATTTCTTAGCCTTATACGAACAAGTTTTGCAGCTATAAATGTATTCCTTTTCTGGCTTCAAAAGCATCATTCACTTGAGCCAGCTTCGTTGCAAAAGAAGGTATGTCTTTTAATATGTGGTTGTGTGTGCACTTGTTATGGATATTTTTTTTATGTAAGAGGAACACTTAAACTTACCATAAGAGGTTGTCAAATACTATTGTAAATATATAGATATGAAATAAAGTAAAGAAATAAAAGGAGGATTTAGAATCATTCTCTCTTCACTCTTTTCAAGTATAAAAACCAAGTATCTCAAAAACATTAACCTTAGATACTACCTAGAATGACCAAACAACAGAGAAAACTCATTCGTTTCTATCAAACAATATACACGTTGTTGTGTTGTGTTGTGTTTTTGGAGTACTGTTTTAAAATGCTCATGTATCACTGTGCTTTCATAGATTTTAAACTCTTTTAAATTTAATTGCACAACATAACAGATTTAGACAAATTAACCATAACTGATGAAGTGCAGAACTGATAAATAAGGTGATTATGAGAGGTATATCAGTTACAATGGAGGATAAAAGGGAGTTGAAAGAGGAGAAGAAATGGTGGAAAACATGTATAGAAAAAATGGGGAATTGGCTGGGAATTAACGTGAACAAGGATGAATGGCTGAAGGACATGAGAGGGAATCTGAGTTTGGCTGCTACCATAATCACAACCATGACCTTTCAAACTGCTATTAATCCACCAGGTGGTGTTAGACCAGCGAAAGATACTGGACATGTGAAATGTAGAGGATCTGAAGATGGTAATCTATGCCCTGGTGAAGCAGTTCTAGCTGCACTTTACCCATCTGAGTATTACAGATTCCTTCTGTCCAACACTATATGCTTCGTTTCATCCTTAGCTGTGTGCCTTTTGCTTGTGAGTGGCTTCCCTCTGAATCACAGATTTTTCACGTGGCTTCTGTCAATAGGCACCTGCATCACCATGACCAGCCTCGCTATGACCTACATGCTTGCTGCAGATATGGTCACACCTTCTCCCGTCTGGGAAGCCAACGATATTACCGTCTTTGATAAAGTCATTTACATTTGGCTTTCACTCCTAAGCCTAGTCACACTTGTCCTTTTTCTGCGGCTCTTTGTTTGGATTTTCACTAAATTCATTGACAAACGTAAACCATGAACTTCTGCTCATTCACTCTTCTTCACACTACGTTGCATGCATATGTTCTTGTTTATGTAATTCAGTTGTTTGAGTTTGAATCTTTAAACTATGTATCAATGTTTCTCTATATAATCATCTTTTTGCTTAGTGTTTATGCTATAATAATCTTGATGTTTTCTGTCTGTAACCGATTATAACTTTGGAGATTATACCAATACTATGTATATCTAAATGTTAAGCTGGACAACAAGGAGAATGGTGAGATGAACACGGACCATATAAGCATGAAGGATGCAATTGTGTATACAAGTATAAATAGAGTGTTTTTGTGTTGTTATGTTAACAAATGGAAAACAAATTAAAACTCGCACAAGTGGGGAGCGATGTGCAAAGGGTAGAAAAGGAACAACACGAAATATGAGAACAATGAGGTGTAATGAGTACAAATATGGTGTAGTCCAATAGCATATTATTGATTTTTTCAAAGCAGTAAGAAATGCATGGAGGAACACCTGTGTGTATCAATATGTCTAACGAATACTGGATTTTGCTAGCTAGGACTAAATTACAGTGATGAATAGTATACACAACTAACAAAAAAAAAAAATCTTTAAATAGTCACTAATTTTAGAGATAAAAATAATTAGCCACCATTGTGAGAATATAGAAAATTATATTTTAGAATTAATAATAGTTTAAAAATAATGATCACATTATTTTAATATAAAAAAGTTTATATAAATAAGAGGTTTTATAATGGGTTTTATTGTTTTAAAATAGATTAGCTTTTTAGAAATTATTTTTTTAGAATTTTTTGATTTTTTTTAGGAGTTCTCACTCTCCATTTGTCTAATTAAGATATGAGACAATAGAAATGATATCCTCATTTGCGAGTTCAAATTGAGATGTTTTTTCTCTTTTATTGAGCCAAACATATTTTTTTTTTGTATGTGAGCTTTCTTTCGCTTGCATATATCATTTTAGTTTTTTATATAAGTACTTATTGATTAATAATCATTATGATAGGTCTTGATCACTTTTGTGATGTTTCTATGTGTAGATTGAACATCTTGTAAGTTTGGAGATGTTGAGTTACCTAGAGCTATTTGATGAGTTTATTCAAGTGAGAAAAGCTAAATTTATAGTATTTATATGTTGTTTTATGTTGTCATTGTTAGCTGTGATTTGCATGTGTTGCTAAAATGAATTGGAGATAAAATTGGCTTTTTCTACGAAAACTAGTTTTGTATATAAAAATTGATATGTTATTGTGTGAATTTGATGACAATTATATGCTAGAATGGTTATAATTTATTGTAACTTGCTTTCGTGTGTGAATGAGAGAATTGAAATTTGAACAATTGAGTGTTGGTACAGACCCATTGTATGTAAAATTGTTTTGAACTAAAGCACGAAGGGAAAAGTATCAAATTGATCAGTTGAACAGGTCAAATTCCTTCTATCACAATATTCTTTTTTTTGGTTTCTGATAAAGCGTTGAGTGGTAGGAGACTAGAGTTGAGTGTCAGCCTCATTGTGCATGTCTAGGAGCATTCTAGGTCGTTGAGCACTAGATCGTACTACTAAGTGTCATGTTTTACGAATGCTTTGGTGCTCAGTGTCAACAAAACACCACTGAATACCAACTTTGTACTACAAGTTTTGAGCATTTTAGTTTCAAGATGTTGAACGCCAAGAAGTTTCGTTGAGCACTACCTTTTGCAAGAACAATGACACTAAGCACCATAAAATTTGTTGAGCGCCACTTTTTACAAGAGGTTTGGTGCTGAGTGTGATCATTGAGTGCCATTTTTTATGTTGACCTTGTTTCCTTCTTTACCTATCTTGAGATAGATATATAACGAATCTTATTTGTATTTACGATTTTTATTGTTATTTAATTTAGGTTATTGTTTGAGCGTGTATGATGATGGTGGTGTTTAAGGAATTTCAAGAAGAAATTCTTTTTTGTGGTAACTTTAGTGTATGCATTGATGTATAAGATTTTGTAAAAGGATATCATGTTACTCTAATAATCATTCGCACTCAAATATAGTATAATGGGTTATGTGATGAGAGTTGTAAGAGATCCTAATCAATAGACTTATTTGGTCCTAGGTGCGAAGGAGATTAACCTTGTGTGTGATAGGGTGATAACCCTTTGGCTATGGCACTGTAGAGCATAAAGACCACTATAGTGCACCCCTCTAGTGAATTTCAATGTCAAATGTATATATTCAGATGAAGTTTATAGAGTCTTTAATTATATGTTTGATTTCACTTTGACTATTTGAGTTGTATGGTTTTGTTATGAAAATGTATCTACTTATTATATGTTGGTTTCTTTTGTAAATTACTCTCTCTTGTGTTGGTGTTTTCCTGTATTTGTTTTTCTTTTTATAATCACCTTTATTAGTGTAAGCATACGAGGTAGTATAAATTGTTTTTCTTTTTATAATCACTTTTATTAGTGTAAGCATACGAGGTAGTATAAATTAATATATCTTAGGAAGAATATATTGTTATTATCGTCTCGTTGTTAGATTGTCTTTCCTTTGTTCCTAGAATCTTAAGAAAAACTTAAGTTTTCCTTATATGAACCATAGTTTTCTTTTAAACTATATATTTGCACATCTCTTGTTATTGTTATATCTCTAAATAACTTTAATAACAATATTATATATTGTGTATTTTCTATTTTAAATATTATTATAAAATATCTTATTTTATTAGTTTTATGTTACTAAAATGGAATGTTACGTGTTTAATTTAGATATCAATTTATAAAATAAAATTTATTTGTATTTGAAATAATTTTTATTATAAATGAAAACTTATAATTAATTTGTGAATTACATTCTAGCCTTGGATAAAAAAAAATAGTATTTAAATAGATCACTGATTAATTAGACTAATCACTAACTTCATTTATTTTAAATATTTTTTATTAACCTTATTTATTTTTAACATTTTTTCAGTTAATGTTCATCAAACCAACATTAATTTAAATAAATATAATTATAAAAAAATAAATATCTTAATATTTGTTAAGTTGATTTTAATACAAATATTTATTTAATAAAAAAGTTTGAAAATAATTTTACGTTTTTTAGGTTTCTTTAAAAAAAAATAATATGCCATTAAATCAATATTTTATTGGAGTGATGATTTTCTTTAACTTACCTATCTCACTGTACACAATATAAAGATTATATTAAGATGATTCTAGTTAATCAAATAGCAGATCAAATAACTAAGTTAAGATAATTATAGTGTTATTTGAATTATAAACAAATTAATTTTATATTGAGATATAGATGTAACAACGGGGAGAAATGTTATTTCAAAAGGGAATATATTACCTAGAAGAAAAATTTTTTTTTTTTTTTTCATCCCTAGAAGAAAATTCCAATGTTAAGAGTGGAATATACAGAAAATAACAACAAATGATAGTGATAAGATAACAACCACAACACCCAAAAGTAAATAAAAGACGATAAAAAATGTTCATGAAATAAACATTAATTATCCCTAATTGTCCTATTTTTCTTAAAATAATTTAACTTTAGTTAATATACATCTAATCTAACAAAAAAGCTCGTAAAAAATTTAAAATTTGACACCATATTTTATTCTACATTAACTTTTAAGTAATTAAGTAAAAAATATAATTTACTATATTTTTTAATAATGAATATATATGTATATATATAATTTAAATGAAAAAATTATTATTATTTGAAAATTAGCCCATTTTTTATTGGACATTGATGTGGTATGAAAATAAATAAATTTATTAAGATAACATTTTAATGCTTAACTATAAATTTAAATTTCATAATTCTGCATAACAATTTATAGAGAATTACAAGAATGTTTGATAAGAAAACCGAAAACATGTAGTTATGTGACATAACATCATGTTACTGTGGTCACTATCTCTAAGAACGCCAACATTGATGCCAGATCATCTAATACTGACACGTTGGTCCCACTCACCTTCAACTCTGCCACATCTTCTTCGACAAATTTCCAACTCATAAGGATCTACTACAAATATGCCACGTAATCAGTCTCACGTGTTTTCTGTCACCGTTACAATACATTCTTTTTTTATTTCTCAAACGTTCTTAATTTTTACCTAATCTTTTATTTTTAGTTTTAAAAATCAATATTTCATACAAACTTTCTATCAAATAGTTTCTCATTTCGAAAGAACAAAATGAACTAAGACCAAACAAGAAAATCATGAAATTCTAGAGATAAAAAATTAGTTAACCCGAATTATTTTTCTTTTTTTTACCAAGGACATTTTAATCTAAAGTTAAAAGTTTTAAATCTTATAAAAATAAAAACAAAAGAAAACAAACATATAACTTTTAATTTAAGTTTTATGAATCCGAATGAGTGTAATGTAAATAGAATATAGATTTAATCATACCATATAAATTAATCAATTAAGCACATTAATTAATTAACTGGTTTTCTAAAAAAAAATTAAGAAATAAATGTTATATTCTTAATTTCTCGTTAGTGTTTTCTTTTATATTTTGTGAGGCTTTTTTGCACTTTCTATAAAATATTACATGATAATTAACTTTCTACCAAAATATACAATTACTGACATTTTTAGTAGAGTTCACATTTTCAAGCATAGCATTTATATTCCTACGCAAGTGTATTGTTTTCATAATTTACAATTCTGGAGTATTTTATTAAATCCTGTTTTATCTCATAATTATTTTAATTATTATGTTGTCGACTGGTTTAATGGAATAGTAGATCTATAAGTATGTTAGTTGGAGTGATCAAATTCATAAAGAAAAATGTGACGTGACGTGCGGACACTTTATCTTATAAATTTTTCATTATTATCTTTAGTCATTAATTGAATTTTATTAAAAATAGATACTAGGTTTTATTTTTATTTTTATTTAATAACTCTTTTGTCTAGTTTACAGTTGATATTTCTTAAAATATATAATGGTTAATAAATTTTAATCAATAATTAATTATATGAAAGAAAGTTTCTTTAACATCTAAATACAACGTTAAAGAAAGCATAAATAAAATTATAGAAAAAGTAAAAATATTTTTTTTATATAATTAAGCTCCCTAATCGTATTTTAATAAAGTAGACTAGTCAAACAGTAGAGTAATCACTTTTCCTTTTGCACGAACATTAATTACTTAAAAACAAAGAAATCATTGATTGTTTTTTTTTTTGGATCCTATCTAGCCTTCAACCCTCTCTCAATGGTTCTAGATTCAATCAAATTTGATGATGAAAAATTATTTACATAGAAAATGTAAGCAAATGGCACAAATCTCACAAATTATAGGTATTTTTGATAAAAAAAATATATGTAAGAGAGAAATGCAAGAAAAATATAAAGATAGCGAATCACATATATGGTCAATATGTAGGTTTACTTTGAATCTCAAAATTTTGTTTGAAGGTTATTAAAATAAAATAAAAATTATTTAAATTAGAAAAGCAATATTAATATTTTTTTACGTATGATAAATGTGTTTTAGAGTGTAAACATAACTAAGATGTGAAAAAATATAATGAGTTTTTTATTAAAAAATAGAAAAATGTTATGAATTATAAAAAAAATACAGTATAGTATTTTTCTTTTTATTCAAAATCTCATGACATGTTATCCAAGAGATAAAACCCTGTGAGGAGACCAACTAGAATGTAAAATTACTATTATTACTACTACAAAACCTACATGGATATAATCCCTTTATCTTAATTATATTCTTCAATGTCTCAATTTTTTATAATTTTTTTATGACAATCTAAGTACATATATTATTGTCTTATAATCCTATTTTACATCTATAACCTTGAAGATAAACCTTAATACTAAAAATTAGTAATATCGAAAATATTGTAAACAACATAGAGAACTTCTAAATAAAAAGACCTTTCCAATATGAAAATATGAAGTATGTAAATATATATAATATATCGAAAAATAAAAGTCAAAATCCTGAGCATATATATGACATGTGTAATCAATGTTTAACTAACAAAGAGAACAATATATACCTAACAAATGAGTGCAAGTTGCTTATTCTGGATTCTATCACCTTCCTTTCTTCCCTTTTGGTCCACCAAATTCTACATACTCTGCATTTTTCCCTCATCTCAATCTCTTATCCTCACCCTTATCCATATCTTACCATATATCACTATAATAATAACAAACTTCAAAACTACATTTTTAAGTTATATACTTTTAATCAAATATATTATTGATTCTTATTTTCAATATTAATATAATATAAGTTTAGTTTCCTAGTTTTAAAGCTTTTGATAAAATTATGCTCACAAACTTACATATATGAGAAGAGTTTTCTAAAACGGATTAATTCGTCTTAGTTAGAATGAAATTTAATATTTATGTACGTTAATCAAAATCTTAATCGTGGATCTAACAATAAATTCACTCACTTTAATTTTTTCCAAATTTCTATTATATCAAATAAACAAATTTATTTTCATCCCCATATTTACTCGTCCGACAAGACATACAGGTAAAACTAGGTAGATCGTACAACACCTGTCATTTATTCCATCATCTGACAAAGGCAGATCAGACAATTATTTACGGTCAATAAACGAGTCACATGGTACTATTGTGGTACGCGTCACAGGAGGACAAAGCTCCATCCACCCAACACTGGATAAGGATTGCCACGTCACTAACTTTCTCGGAGGACACACCATCTGACGAAAACTAGCAACAAAAACAAAAACACCTTGATGAACAAACACATGCCCTAATCCTTAACTGACACGTGTCAACCCCTTTCCTCCTTCTACTCCTACAAATCCACCTCTCATTCCGGTTACCTTCTCCTCTCTCCCGTTCCCTCTTCTCTTTCTCTCGCACTGCTTATTGATGCTCTCTAGACTTTATCTATATATGCCTCTCTGATGCGACGGGTGCCTCCAATTTTCCAGCAAGCTTCAAACTTTCCGTCGCCGGCTCCGATTTAGATTATTTTCCGGTATGAATCGTTTGCGACATCCCCTTTGTTGATTTAGAAATGCTAGATCTACTCATCGTGTCACACGTTCGATCTAAAACCTGGTTCCACAAGAGGAAAAAAGACCTCCCACTTCGTTCCCACAAGCACTAGTTATATTTGCCTTCCAATTTCGCAAAACTAGATTTTAATTTGCGAATTGTACAGCTAGAATTTCTTTCCTTTTTTTATTTTTTTTAATTTATTTTTATACTTCTTTTATTGTTCAATTTTCGTTGTCGGGTTTTCAAAGGTTGTACAGTTAGGGTTGGGGGTGTGTTTGAAGGAAAGAGCAGATTTTGAATCTGGGTTTTTGTTGGATGGTGGAGAATATGGATATAAAAAAGGGTCTCTGATTGCGATATTGGCTGCAAATTCAAGGTTTTTGAGGTGTCGTGACCTCAACTGTGTCTGCATTTGTCAGTAATTTTCTGCAATATCAAGGAACGTGAAAAATTGTGACTGTAACGTAAAAGCTTGGTAGTGAAAGTGGGGGAAATGAGCATGAGAATGGCAGAGGAAGAATCTAGCGAGGAGGTTCATGTTCCGGGTGAGATTGATTGGCAAATGCTTGATAAATCCAAGTTCTTCTTCCTTGGTGCTGCTCTTTTCTCTGGGGTTTCTGCAACCCTTTACCCTGTTGTTGTGTTGAAGACTAGGCAGCAAGTGGCACAGTCCCAAGTGTCTTGCATCAACACTGCATTTTCGTTGATTAAGGGTGAGGGTTTTAGAGCATTGTACCGTGGCTTTGGGACTTCTTTGATGGGTACAATCCCTGCCAGGGCTCTTTACATGGCTGCATTAGAGGTTACCAAAAGCAATGTGGGCACGGCCACTGTTAGGTTTGGTCTTGGTGAACCCACTGCTTCTGCAGTTGCCAATGCAGCAGCTGGCTTGAGTGCAGCCATGGCAGCTCAGCTTGTGTGGACCCCTGTTGATGTTGTGAGCCAGAGGTTGATGGTTCAAGGCTGTTGTGATTCTGGAAATCCAAAGGCTTCGGCATTTCGGTACATCAATGGGATTGATGCCTTCAGGAAGATATTGAGCAATGATGGCCTTAGGGGCTTGTATAGGGGTTTTGGGATCTCAATTTTGACCTATGCCCCTTCAAACGCAGTTTGGTGGGCTTCATATTCTGTTGCACAAAGGATGGTCTGGGGTGGAGTAGGGTACTACTTGAGCAAGGGCAATGATAATGCAACTAACAGTGCTTTGAGGCCTGATACAAAAACCATGATGGCAGTTCAGGGAGTCAGTGCAGCAGTGGCTGGTGGCATGTCTGCTTTGATCACCATGCCACTGGACACCATCAAGACAAGACTGCAGGTCTTGGATGGCGACGAGAACGGCCGTCGTGGACCCACCATTATGCAGACAGTGAGGAGTCTGGTCAGGGAAGGTGGTTGGATGGCTTGTTACAGAGGATTGGGTCCTAGGTGGGCATCAATGTCAATGTCTGCAACAACAATGATCACTACTTATGAGTTCCTCAAACGACTCTCAGCGAAGAACCAAGAGGTTTTAACATAATGAAGAATAGGTTTATGACAGCAAAGAAAAAGGATAAACAGATAGAAGACGAGGTTCATCTTTGCCTGTTTTCTGCTATTTTCTTCTTTCTACTTGTCACTGTTGTTTCTTCCCTTTTAGTTTACCACAATGACTGCTTCATCAATGTAAGTCGTTGCAGGTTATTACATAAATAAAAAGTTACTTCTAACACATCGCTACATTTCTCAGTCACCATATGCAACAGGCCTCAATTTTACTTGGAAGTTTGATTTGATAATGATGACTCACTCTGGTTTTCAAATTAAATATCATGAACTAGCTGACTTAGCAATAGCAACTCTCAAACGCAAGAATCATGTCATGTGGATTTCAACTTTATGCACCATGTGATCTACTCCAGACTTTTCAAACAAAAAAGATAAAAATGTTGAACTTGAGAGTATTGCAGTCACATGAGCATTCGAGAATCTTCTATGTATTTTTCAACTTACATATTTACAACTTTTAGGTATCTCTATAGGTTTGGTTTATAGTGGAGAACTTTAATAAAATGGTGGGACCACCATCACCAACATGTTGAGTGGTGGACCCGACTTTGCACATATACAAAAACATAAAATTCCCACTCCCTGATAAATAAAATCACATATCAGTCCTATTGCATCTTAGCACAAATCTTTGTATTCTGCAGAATCTTGCACAGATTTATGCTATTGTTTAATGGAGGTTTAGCCCCACAAGTTTTCATTGAAAAAAGACAAGCATTTTTCTGATAGAGTCTCTAATTTATATTATTTGTTTATAGGTTTTGGAATATAATAAAGTGGTAGATTCTTTAGGAGAAGAATCCATGCACCTCAGAAGGAAAATAATTGAAATAACCGTCACATGTAAGAGCCACTTGTCCAAAATGCTATTTTTAAATTGATGGTGTTATGAACTTGTAAGAAAGAAAACATAGTGATAGGAAGGTGGTTAAGCCCTGGAATAAACAAATTAAACCCATACCAATAATGTATAAATAGATGGATAGTGCACAAACATATAAAATGCATATTTCAATAAACAAGTGTAAATTGCTTAGCATTTTCCAGTGATAAAATGTTTGTTATTATGATAGTCAAAGCGCATAATTTAAATTATGTTATCCTTTAAGCATTGTTCATATCGGTTTGTCCCTATCATCCTTTAAGCAACTAATATGTTATATTTTTAATGTAATTGGATATAACTGACTTCTTTATTTCATGAAGTGACTGCCTTATTAATATAGTTTAGATTTGGGTGTTTCTTGATATTGTTAAGGACTAGGTTTAAATTTCAATTATTTTGTTTTTTATAAATCCTATATATTTTCACATCTTAGAACAAATCTAAATGTTGATCAACACAGAATAAAATTAGGGTTTGCTAAACTTGGAGAAATAAACATGATTTCTAAATATGATACCAAAAAAGAGTTATATTAAACTTAATTATTAATGTGTTTACTTTATTATACACAATATTTTTAATTTTAAATGATAATAAACAAATTTATATTCATTTCAATTTTATCAAATTAACTTACAAAAAAATTATATCTTAATTATTAAATCCAAGCTTTTAAACGGTATAGGCTTTGTCGAAATTATATCGATTAAAAATAAAATAAAATTATCACTGTCTATTTAATCATTTATTTTTAAAAAATGATAAGAAGTCAATAAGTCTAACCAAACCATGGAACCTACAAAAACAGCAAAGTCTCATTCATCAAATAAATTATTCTTTATTTTTAAGTGCTAACATCAAATAGGAAAGAAGCATTACAAAATTAGACAGAGACACATTTGTCTTTTCATAGGATATAAATATGATACAAGTAATCAGAAGATAAGTACATTAAATAAAGTTTCCATACAATAAAATATTTGTATCTTATGACAAATCACCGTAGAATTTATCGCTAGATATTGAATCATCCTATCACGAACTATTCCATATAAAAATTATTTATTTTATCTTGAAAAAATATCTTAATTTTTTAATACATAATATAATAACTAAGTTAATTCAAATTATATTTAAATTTATCAAATGTAATATATAATTTGAGTTTCATAAGTTGATGAATATAGTTTAGAAAAGTTGATTGAAAATAGTAAATCGTATACGGACAACCAAAATAAATTTATTTAATTATAAATCATTATTACGTATATATAAATTTATCAATTTTAGTAATTATTTTGACAAAAATGTATATTAAAAGTAGTATATAATTATGGGTACTTGTTCAACTTTTTATTTTATTTCATTTTAGTTATTATTCTTGTAATTTTATGTATTTTCTTTTCTCCACTATGATATTTATATTGAATAAAATAAAAATATTTTTATTACTTATAAGTATGCATGAAAATATAAATCAATGAGAGTGGGTGAATCAATCTATGCAGAACTTTTAAAATCATACTAAAATTTACTTATCTTAATAAGTTTGTTCAATATCATGATGAGCTTACTTGTCTTCCATCAACTAGACAAGAGAAACCCAATAAGATGACAGCACTAAATATGGGAGAGAACACCAATTTCTTAACTTTCAATCAACAATGGTTATTAAAATATGTGATCCCTGCTGAAATTAACACTTTTTTATCCCTCTAAGACACAAGGTTTTCCTTATACATTAATTACATTTGAAAGCACTCTCCTAACTTATTTTTTTTTATTTATATTTTGAGCTTAATTCATATTTTTTTATTATAAATAAAGAATTTTATGTATATATATTCATCACAACAAGAAAGATTAATCTCATACATACTTTCTGTTATCACTGGAGTTTCTTATTTTCTTTGTCCATCAATGTGGACAAACATTCTTTCCAATCTGAAACTTTGTTATCCCCATTGGCCACCTCAAATATGAACCCAGTTTGTGGGGTGCAATCCAAGGCTGCAACACAAACAAAGGCAGCATCTTCTTTGCTAATACTCCCACTAGCTGCACAACCCTATTGAAATAAACATATAAAATGGAATTTGTAAGCCTGCAAATTATACCATAAACATCCAGCCCCTCCTTTTGTTTAGGCATAAGCACTTGAAAATGTGTGAAGTTGGTTGATGATTAGAAGGGTCCTTTGAACATCCCTTTGTTCATTAAGGCCTCTGGTATGTACCTGATCAAAGGTAAAGCCTTGCTTCCCACCAGGTGTGTCTTGTAATGCACCAGTCCTAATTATGGTGTAAGGAACTCCAGAGATCTTCAAAACTGATTCATCTTGCTCAGCTAGTTTCTTTGCATTGCTTTTCATCATAGATTGAAAGCCGCTTTTACCGCTATAAGCTGACAACTGCAACTTTGTTAAAACAAAAGGAAGATTGTGTTTGTGGTGAAAAGAAATGAAATTGGGGTGGAGGTGGAAGTACCTGAGATAAGAGGATTACATGTTGTACTCCTTGAAGCCTCCCAACGCTAGAAAGAAAACCCTCCTGTAAAGAATGAAATACTTCAAGCATTTACTCAGAAAACTTGTTTGAAGGTAATTTTCTCAACATTATTGCCAGAATAGCTGAAAATAGAAAGAAACAGACTCAGGGGAAAGTAAATCGTTCGAACTAAAAAAAATGCTTTACTTGCTCTATTGCTTATATTTGAAAGATACATCAAAAGGGAAGCTTCAATTCTTTCCTCATAGAGATAATGGCCTTGATGGAAACCTAAACTTTGTTGAAAAAGCTATGAAATAAGAAAATCTGGTTTTATGGGGGTTTTATTCTTTGTTCCATCTTCTAAACTTTTATTCATGGAACTTTAAAATGTCTATCAACAAATGGAATCTATGTGAATCAAAGATAGATTACTAGTGAGGCATGGCATGGTATTCACACATTTGGGCATATGATTGTGCGAACTCCTCTGAGAGCTTTCTTCACGAATCGATTGTCACTAGTATCTCCTGCCAGGGACTTTGCAACAAGCATCACGAGATCAATAATCAGAATCTGAAAAGTAGACAAAACTACTAACAAACAAACAATGTACCGTTACCATCTGTTAGTAGTTTTGCAACTTAACTTCACACACCTCAACATAACTTCCAAAGGCTTCAAGTGCAACCCTTTTATCCTTCACCAATGCCTTTACTCGAGCTTTTTTGATAATCAATGACAGTATCACCATCTACATTAGTCAGAAAATAAGGCTAAGATTCAGAATTCGTTTGATATTGCAAAGCAAATCAATCATGGTTATGAATACAAAACCATCAATTCATCATATCTATCTATAACAAGAATATAAAATCGGAATTTCAAGATTCTGATACATCAACTTATAAGACTTTAGGCTAAGACAAGCAGACCTGACCCATCTCACTATCTCCATCTGTTACCAGCACCGCATCCCTGACCTCATCTTCTGTTTTGAAACACTTTGTCAAAACAAAATCACCAACACTAGAAACAAATGATGATAAGATTCTCATACAAATACAAGCACTGTTATTTATGGATCACTGTGTATTTACTCACCCGGATAGTCATCCTCACCATCTTCTATGGCAGTACCATCTTTTTCAAGGATGTCAGGTGCACCATACCACTTCCTTAATTTGGGACCCCCTGATAATCAAGAGAATCAAAGGCAATAAGCAAAACAGGGAAGAGAAAATGTTGGAAACAAGGGTTTGAAAAACAGTCTCAAACCGTGATTACGGCCACAACATCAATTCTAGAGTTTCCTGGCTTCATCGCAACCGCATTTATGGCCATATCAGACACAATTTAATGCAATTTTCCTCAAAAAATAAATATTGTGACAAAATCACTTCACAACCACAATTTAAAACCTTGAAACCAACTTGATTGTAAGAACAAAGTAACTATAGAAGAGGTATGTAAATAAAAGTAACCACCTTCAATATAATCGAGAATTTGCTCCATAAGGCTGAGTTTTTTCTTGGCATGACAGACAACAAATGGTGGAACAACAGAACCATAATCTCTGCTTGATGGGAAAGAGGATCCAAATGGTGTTCCTGAACGTTGAGCAGAGAAAGGAACAGAATTTTGAAACGATAGAGTGGAAGAAAGCGTGGCAGCATAGGCCAACACCATTGTTGGCAGTGTTACACTCCAACCGTCTCTTCCCGCTATAAAGGATAACGCATTTCTTACCAGTGATGCCATTTCATTAAATAATTAATAATCCCTGAAAAGGAAATTCAATCACAGCCGTCAAAACACTTCAATTCTATGATATTAACCATTGGATCATGCCAATCTAACATCTCAAAATCCCAAATGCACCCCTTTTCTATAAATTGCATGGAAGAGGCTGCATCTTTCTTCAGAAAGCTCGAGACCTAGATGAGCAAAATGACAAAGAGGAGTCCAAATTTGACTTCTTCTCATCAACTAAGTGGAAAGTTTAATTTTTTTGTTTCTGGGATTTTCTGTTTTTGAAATGTAGGCAAGTGCATTTTTACAATAGAATAAACACGTTAAGCTTTTGCAGTTAAGGTTGTTACCATAGAAATATTTTTATAAATAAACGCAATTTTAGAAGAGGTAGTATGATGGGCTTCTAACAGAGTGCAATTTCAATTTGTATTTTCCGGTGTATATTTTGTCATTATTATCTGATGAAAATTCTTCTTTAATCAAAAAACAAATGATGTAAAGTTTACATTCTTTATACAGTAATGTAGTCAGATAACTTAAATAACAAAATTCTACTTGTATTAATAACAATGTCTTACGTAGAAATGGTAGTTATTTCCATAATTCATCCTTAAAACCTTCCTAAGTTATGCATGTTGTCTCGTTTCTTCTACAAAACATGAACTAAAGCATGAACATTCCTTCCATATATATAAACGGCAGAGAAAACTTCACTTCACCCATGATTTAGTATTCTGGAAATAGACAAACTTGTTGGTAATGGTACACTTCCATAAAAAATGGGCGATTCAACATTCTGAATTGCCATTTAAACTTCGCTGAAAAAACCCATCTTTATATTTGGAATAATGAACATAGAAATATCCGTGATCATGTAATTGAATCGTTCGAACGTTAGAACTTCTTACGAAGTAACCTCTTTATGAGATTGATCTCTGCAAGTCGACATTAGTCTCCTCTCGTGCATAATCAACTTAAATGGTATCATATTAAAAGAACAAGGACTCATGGTTTCAACTTCACCAGCCTCATAAGATGATGATATGTAGCATGCACACATTGACTAAAATAAAGAGAACAGTTCCTGGATACATTAGCTTAGCCACCCTTTTCGCCGGCTACAAGCTCGGTGTGAAAAACCAAACATTAGGCCCAAAAGTCCTTCAGTTATGAGGGAGGGTTAGCAAACTAGTAATCACATAACTAGACATCCATTTAAATAAATTTGTGTTTTTCATTAACCTAGTCTTAACGTGACATTAAGGAAAAGACTTCACTTTCCCAAGTCAACAATGCATAAACTACAAATTGATCATATCCAAGGCGTCGACTGAATTGCAGTTGACACTAACAAAACCAAACACAGCAGAATCCTACAGACTAGAAAAGAAACCTACATCTGCCAAACACAAACTATCCATAAACTGCAACATCTAGGAAGAAAAGCAGAACACGATCAGCAAAGAGCCCAACAATGATTGTCAACGGTGGAACAACTTGGTTCATGTCCGTCAGGGGCGAGCTCTCTTGTTACTGCACGAGGGACACTTGTATTGTTTGATATGCTCTGCCCTAGCTGGTGTAATCTTCACACATTTACCATGGAACCATTTCTCACAGATGTCACAGCAAATCCAGAATTCATCAGTGCCATAATGCTCACCACATGCCCCACACAAGGTCTCTCCATGTTCATCATCATCTTGTTCATCCAGTTCTTCATCCTCTTCTTTTGGTTGCGATGGCTTTGACTGTCTACTCTGAGATTCTGGAGCTCGTTGCTGCACAAAATAACAATTAGATGAGAAAGCAAACAAGCTGAGGACGAAAACAGAACCACAATATGATGACACCATGCAAAATATGAGCCAGATATTTCTATACCTTCACACATTTTCATACACATACAGAACTACAGCAACAATGCATCCCATTTAAACAACGGCTTCAACAGACAATGAAAACATCAATGTCATACCACTACAACATACAGAAATTCAAGCAAAAAAATTCCCAAAATCAGATTAGAATTCAGAACTATACAAAAACATGATAGGATGGATATTCGGATATTTTATCCCCCTTTCATCTAACCCTTTCCTACAGGAATGAAGTTGGTAGTTAAGAATCCAAATCCAAATAGATCATTTATACATGTAAGGAACACGAAATATTGGAAGTTAATAAATAGATATATACTAATTCATATGCCATAACTCTTTAAGATCAAATTTCAGGTTAGAAGTGCAATGCTTACAGATCAAAACTAAAATACAAGGTCAAGTTAAGATGTATATCCATTTCACCGACGCTTCAATCTTTTAGAGACAGCTTAATCTCAAGGGAATCTTTTAGAGACAGCTTAATCTCAAGGGATATAAGTTGTATCAAGGTCATAAAGTTTCAATATTGTTCCCCACTCTAACTACGCTAGTGTTATCTTTAATCTCTATTCATATGAAATTTTATCTCAGCAAGCACTCGTAACAATCTGCTTTTTCTACATTATTTTTGAAGAGCGTACCAGAGAATGCCACTATCCATAACTACCCATATTTTTTGTTATGGACTCGGGGCATAGTATACCATGATATTGAACCCCTACTTACGAAATGTATGCATAAAATGTGAAACTATATTTATTTTCAGAAAACATACATATATACATCCCCATTTTCATAAGATTTACACAATATTTCTAATGTTTTAAAGTATAGAATGCAAACTGAACTTTTATAAATTAACTCAACAAACAATGCACTTAAATTAATGAGGCTATAATCTAGAAACAGACAACACCTGAAGATCAACCTGAGTTAATCACTGCTACCAAAAAAAAGGTATAAATGAAATAAATAAAATTATAGGCCATGCAGGGGCTCAAGAAGATATTATTACTGCCTTAGAGCTGGACTTAGACTTGCTGCCACTGTGGTTTGAAACAGAAGACTTCTCCTTAACTTGCTTCTTTGCTGCACCAGTAACAACTTCAAATATTGTTGGCAATTCGTTGATCATGTTGAAAAGTCGTTTCCTGCATTACATGTGCAAATCATGAGTATATGGATGGATTGGACATGAAAAGGAAAGAACTAAACCGACGACACAGATAAATCAGAGGAGCACAATCCTAAATGCTCAGTAATTTTACACACCAACTTAATTTAACTTCAGATAAGATTTAAGGTTGGAGTATGAAATACCTGTCAGCTTTATCAAACCCGAATCTGGCTCCAAAGTAGAATGCAATAGCAAGTAACCATGCATCACTATGGACAGCAACTAAAGATAGCCAGTCTTTTTCTTGCATGCCATCCCTAGCAAAGTTGATGCCCAGCACAGGCTCAGGAAGCTCAGGTGGTACTTCTTCAGCAGGTAAATTTACTTCCCACTGTTCACTGGGAAAGCCATACAAGCACAGATTCTCCTTCTCTAAAAGAATGAAGGCAAATGATTTATAAAACATGAGCACCAAATGGAATAAACAAAAAGGAAATCTTATAATCCCTAATAAACTTCTTAATCCTTTCTCTATGGTATTTTGTTTGCAGCTAGAAGAGCCGCAAAAGCAGTATTTCTGTTTGAAAAGGAAAATTAACAAAAATTACAATCAAGAGACCGAGAAGCACCCAATTAAATTTAACATAACTCAGCACAAAAAGAATATATATATATATATATATATATATATATATATATATATATATATATATATATATATATATATATAGATATATGAGAATGACATTGATAGCGATATGAGTACGACAAGTTGACAATGTAAAAGAATTTCCCTCAAGTTCAATCAATAACCAGATTTGATAATCACATTTTTATATTGAAATAACCACTCACGAAATAAAATGGAAAACATGAATCATGCAAAACCCTATATATAGTCATTTTAGCATCACTTTTGAATAAACTTGCTGAACATTACAACAAGCTTGAAAACTATTCACAATTACATTCTCATATATATATATATATATATATATATATATATATATATGAGAATGACATTGATAGTGATATGAGTACGACAAGTTGACAATGTAAAAGAATTTCCCTCAAGTTCAATCAATAACCAGATTTGATAATCACATTTTTATATTGAAATAACCACTCACGAAATAAAATGGAAAACATGAATCATGCAAAACCCTATATATAGTCATTTTAGCATCACTTTTGAATAAACTTGCTGAACATTACAACAAGCTTGAAAACTATTCACAATTACAGTGAATCAAGAAAGGCAACAAGTACTGCAATGCAAGTTAAGACCACTTTGACTATTACATGGTATACAATCCCCCAAATCATTTTTTGAAACTACTTAATCATATGACAAAGAACAGTTAATTTGTAATTGAAAAACATAACTAAGCCACAATTCAACAAGAAAACAGAGGAATTAATTTTAAAAAGAAAGGAAAAGTATTAATTAATCAAGAGAACAGGTAGCTTGGAAGAGTTTTAAAATTATACGCTGATATGAAACAAACAGCATTACGTATATCAGTTAGTCCAACACTCAAAGCAAAATATCCTTCAAACATCATAGTAAATCAACAGAATGATTACTTATTTGTTAATCTTTACAGAAGCCCCAATTGAATCCATCCATAGGATAAGTTAAAAGCTAAATGACGATTCAAAAACACCAATGTTGTTGCACACAACACTAATCAAAAGGAGAGAATAACTAACCCGGATCACATTGGTTGTAGAAATCTTCAACATCTGCAACAGCATTACCCAGAAGAAAAAGTCCATTAGTAAGAAAAAGCTTCCAAAACCTTCATACAGATAAATTTTAAAAGATAAAGAATACAAACGGCTGAGCATCACATTCAAGCGTTGAAAATGAATATAGATATTAAGGGCCTGTTTGATTTTCTCACCACCTTTTTGTTTTAAAAACTTACTTTTACAATACTCAATAATCTATTTCTCGTTCAAAATCAGTTAGAAAAATTGTTTCCATAACCAATATTTGAAAAACCAAAAACAGTTGGAAAATGTGTTCAGGACAAAACTTTTAGAAAACAGAAATGTGCTCAGAGGGAAAAAACATTCGAATGTATTTAGGAGACAAACAAATTTTATTTCATGAAATAAACAAAACTGTTTTTGAAAACGGTAAACAAACAAAGACTAATGATCAGGAAATAAAAGAAACTGACAAGAAGAAACGCAACATATGTGTGTTTGGAATTGCTGTTTCATAGGCACCAAGTGTCCTTTCACAATTTTCAAATCTAAAAAATGGAGAAGTAACAATATTGGTGGATCAGGAAAATTGAGGGTTACACAACGTTTCCACAATTACATCGAAGTAGCATTTTCAAGCTAAAATATAAACAAAACACCACGTTAAGTGCTAAACCATACCGAAGTTAAGCATACTGAAAGGAGAATAACAAGAAGAAAAGAAAGAAACACGTGCAAATTCCTTAGAAAGCACAAATCAAACAACACTCAAAAACTAGACAAACCTACTATGGAAGGTCCAAAGCCTCTTCCTCAAACCACAATACAATGCCAATAAGGAAGCCGTGAATTGACACAAAAGTCAAATCAAATGAAAATTGACAACGGAAAACCATCCATAGAAAGTTTGAAAGACAAACCCATTCACACGCAAACCCAAAAAAACACACAAAAACAAAAAATTTACACAGAGCAGACAAAACCTAAATTATCACCTCAAATTAAAATTTAAAAAAAAATGCCAAACACTCCAAATATTAAAACCAAAATTCTCTCACCACCACCTGTCAAGCGTCAACGGCAATAACACCGACGCCAAACACGAAGCTAAACCCACACGACAATTTTCACCAACACATTAAGTAAAACCAAAAGGCAAAACCAAAAAAAAAAAAACACGAATTTGTATTCAAAGCACATTACTTGACTTAAAAACCGGCGTTAAAGACAGAAATTGGAAATCATCTTAGATAAAGAAAAGCAAAAACTTTACCGGTGGTAAGGGCTTTGATGAGAGCAGCTCTTCGGCCCTTGAAATCCCTAAAAACCTCTTCGACCGTGCGTGGGTTATACGTGCGCGAGTCCATTTCCCCTTCCGGTGGTGGTCCTCCTCGTCTGAAACCTAAATCAGAAGAATGAAAGCAAAAAAGAGTGCGAAACGAAGTCGTTTAGGAGGAAACGAGATTTGGAAGTTGCAGAGCTGAAAGCTACTAAAGTGTAGAGAGTGCTCCCTCTCTCTGCCTCTCTCTGCAACCAAAATTTTGCAAAGTTCAGTCACTGCACAAACACAACAACACAAGAAAACTCTTCCTTTTTTTTTTTCTTCTTTTTTTTTCTTTTATTTTAATGTTTTTCTTTTCTTTTTTTTTTTTTTTCGCCGGCGTGCTCAAAACACCTCTGAATTCAAATTTATCTTCTTCTATTTTCCTCATTTTTCAAAATTATTTCTGTAAGTATTTTTAAATTTTCTTTCACTTGTTTAATTTTACCACTTAATATTTTAAAATTTATTACTTTCATGTTTCTGTTTTACATCGATTATTTATTTATACAGCTTTTTTCCCTTTATATATGTAATTTTCAGGTTTGAATATTTTTATTATGTTTTCGGGTTTTACTTAAATTAAGAATAGCCGCAGAAATTCGCAGGATATTTCATTGTAATAATACTGGTGTTTATGTTTCCTGCGAATATTGTTATTGATTTTTTTTTAGCAAAAATCTAGGTTAAATATGCTTTAGGTTCAATGATGAAACATTGATGGCATTTAGTTCTTGTAGTATGGAAATATGTATGTATAGTTCTTAATTTTGACGACGTCAAATTTTTGCTTAAATATCTAAAGACCGTGCCACCTATTCACTCTGCCATGTAGAATTTATTTTAATTTAGAATGAAATTAAATATTTTAGCACGTGTTTTGGTGTTTAAAATGTGATTTATAGGTGGCATACACGTTAGACACTTAAGCAAAAACTTGACGTCGTCCAAAATTAGGGACTAAACATACATATTTTCATACTATGAGGCCTAAATACCATCAATGTTTTATGCAGAAACTAAAACCAAAAATCACTAAAATTTCATGAACTAAAAGCATATTAACCCCAAAAATCTATTCATAAAATGCTTCTCAAAGACAAATGGTAATGTAATAAATTAATAATAATAAAATTAAATATTTTACTAAAATGAATACTGATTAGATTATTACTTAAAGAGGAAAAATCACCTTAAATATGCGAAAATTTATTTGTGTTTCTTCTATTCTGGAATAAAACAATATTTTTAAAAAAATTATACACTGTTCAATTAATTAAAAATTTATTTGTATTAATTATTCGAGTGTCTCTGTTCAATGTAATAGCACTGTTATTGAGATATTGTTAAAAACTTATCTTAAAAAACTAAAACACGATTATGAAATATAAATTATATGATAATAATGACTCAATCTTATATGGTTCTGAATCTAGAAGATGCATACCTCATTTAAAAATTAATTTAAATAATCCTTATTTAACCCAAAAAAACTACATGTATATTTATATTAAGTTTGATTATAATTATAATAACAATCTTAAAATTTATTCTAAATATAATTTTAAATTGACTAAGCTAATTTTTTCCGACAATACAGGACACTTAAACACCTAAAATATTAATTACAATTTTGGTTCTTTATAGTGTTTACAAAATTTGATTTGATTTTTATCTTTTAAATTTGATCTTTTTAAAATATTTTTTATTGTGAGAAAAATTTAGAATAATCTTTTGTGGAGAGATATAGCTACTGAGACTCCATTTACACAAATTTTTTTAATAACTTTTATGATTTTTTGACATAATCATATAATAACCAAATATTCATATTCATAGCATAAAGATAAATAATAAGAAAATGGGACAAAAATAAAATTAAGGGTTTATTTTTCTTCTATGCATATTATAAGAAGCATGTTTCATTGTTACTAATTTGGGATAATTCACATCCTTTCTTTGCTTTCTATAACGGTATTACTAGTTTTAAGAGTTATATATTTTTAGCCTTTAAATATATTTTTAGTTTAAATTTTGAAAATAAATCATTAATTTTTAAAATTTATTATAAAAATATATCAATTTTTAAGACAGTGATTTTTTTTATTAAAGTTTGGGAATTAAATATTTATTTAAATTTTTTTTAATAATATACTTAAGTGTTAGGATCTCTTAAAAAATATCATTTGTTTTTAAGCTTTTCTTTATGTAAATATTGTGTCTCCTTGTAACATTAATTTTCTAATACAAAATCCTCATTTGTCCAAAATATTAGGAAATATAAACTTCTTCAAAGTCCACAAGGTAGTTATTTTATTAAAAAGTAATTTAGCTAAAATGGCTTTTTATCTGCTATTAACTTTTTTCCTGAAATATACTTAAGTTTTATTAAAAAAATCAAGACAAATAATCACGTGATTATAAATGGTAAAAACAGGGATATGCCAAAAGTTATTCAAAAATAGTTTCTAATTGAGTAATATTTCCTTACATAATAGTATATTATAATTATTTCTGAGAAATGCAATAATCAGCATATGTTTTAACTCTTTGTTTTTAAATTCGTACAAATCATCACAAAGTTATTAACTATACATAATATTCGTCAAAATAAATGATATTTTACACATAATTTTTTTATATTTATTTGATACTATACTTTTTTTATTTTTTATTTTTTTTATAAAAATTCATTTTTTTATAACTATTTTTCTTTATTTTGTATATTGAATAAATATAAAATATTTCATCCTATCATTACTTTAATTCGTAAATAAAAAATTAGTGAAAATGTGTAAAAAAAACATATATAGAGTATTTATTTCCAAAATTTCCTTTGCTTTGCTTTTATGGTTTATACACACAACACAAAAGATTGGAGTGCACAAGTAAAGAATCAATGTAATATTTGAAACTTACATTATTCTTTTCTTTCCTCATTTGGCAAGTCATGATTCTAAGTCTTTTGAAATGTGGTTATTTTATAAACAAAAATAATTTAATTGATCAAACGTAGTTTATTCTATTCAATCACAAATGGTATGTAATAAGTTTGTTTATCTCTATAATTATCTTAATATAAAGTTTAGATGTGAAACGTAATTTAAATTTTTTTTACATTTTAATATACTGGCAAAAGTATTATTTAAATAGAGAATTCAGAGTAAATTAAACTTCTATGAGAAAATATTTTGATTACTTGAAATTGGAAAATTTTAAATATCACTAAAATGGTAAAAGAAATAAAAAAAGAAAACTATTTTTTCTCTATTTTTCTTCTCCTTCCCTCTATCGATACAGTCTAGACTGTATTGGTATTTGTAACTTAAACATCTATTTAAATAATATAATTCATAAACGGTAGAAATTAAAATTTCGAATTTAAAAAATTAAATTGATTTATTCAAATAACATCTAAAAATAAACATAATTCAATTAAAAACAATTAAAATGTGAAAACCTCCAAATTGGATGAAAGAATTTTTTATATGGGCTATTTTGAAAAAAAAAAACCATAAAAGCATCTAAAATACACAAATTGAAAATAATATATACCAACAAGCCCCTTTAAAAAAGTTATTGGATATCGAGTTTTATGATTAAAATATATAATCGAGATGAAAGATCCAGAAGAAATTATCAAACAGATTCTTCCAAAAAATTTAATATTCATCAACAAAATCAATTAATATTTTACAACAATAAGACTGCCAGAATTTGACTTTATATAAAATTGAGATATTTTTTTCTTTCAGATTTTCTGCTTGAATGACCAAAAATGCATCTTTGCAGACAAACAACATTCATGGTGACTAACAATGTCTAACACAATACTTGCTATCTTCATCACTCAAAAACACAGCAAGAGATGAAAATTTTCAGCAAAGAAAAATAATTCTGACAGATAAAATTTTACATTCATTTGACACTATCTTATTTTTTATTCTTTCTTTTTTAATTACTGTTGTGTCAAAATGAATGTAAAAAAGTGTATCATAATATCATTATTCTTTAACAAAATGAATATAACAGTGTGTTATTATACTATTACTCTTTATAGCAAAACAAAAGATGCTTTGAAATATCCACTAAAATGTTGTGGAGGCTCTCTATAAGCCAAAGCAACAAACGATAAGGACAACCATTGATGTTACCAGAGACACCAACAAAAGCCAAGCCACGTTCTTACCTCAAAAATCAAAATCATAATCAACAAAGCATCCTCATAGAAAAGGAAAAATAGGTACCACAATCAAAACACAAGTCAAAATGAAATTTTGTAACGTGACATCAACACAAAGAAACATTGCTGTGACTAGTCAGTCAAACGTGCTTCTCTGCCCAAACATTATCAGGGCAACAATATATGATAATTGAAATCTAGCAAAGGTTCAAAGCCATGTTCTAGGACAACCAATACACATAGTAATATATGAGCCAAGGATGACTTCCCTATGGAACACAGGCAATTGTCTTCTCCAACAGAATGCTGGAAAATAACTTACTGGTGTGTCACATAAGGACTGATAGACGATGCTGGTTTCCACCACCGCCGCCGCCGCCACCACCACCACCGATATCAGCAGAGTAACCCTGCATGTTCCTTCCAATATGAGAAGGGTAAACACATAATCTAATGTCAGGTTGATGTTGCTGGAAGAGATCACCACTATTAGATGCACTAGAAATATCTGAACATGTGGCTGTGGAAGCACCATTTCTGTAGTTCAACTTTTCCATTAGCCGAGCCTTAGATTCTGACATGTTTCCCCTCAGATTCAAATTAGTACACCTTGAAACATCTATGTCATGGTTATGTGAAGTTGGTTTAGATTCTTCGTGCTTTTTTGTATTCAAGAAGCGACCACCAGAACCTCTAGCTCTCTTCAATGCATGTAGATGGCGAGACTCGTGAAGATATGGCTGAAAAACAAACATGGTAATGTTAAGGAGAGAAATTGAACTTAGAAGGAAAAGGAAACAAAAGAGAAGTATGAGAAATGCTGTAAAATTACTTTTTTAAGTTTTATCAAACACTTGTGTTAAAGAGTGATTTTGCAGCATTTCTAGAATGCAGAAGTGCACTTACTTTCCGTTCTTTGATGAGTTTGTTCTGTGCATCAAGTTTTGCCCGGTATTGTCTGCGCCTCAGAATAGCATGGTACTGTTTTGCATTCACAAATATAGGCTCCTCACTGAGATCAAGTGGCAGAGGAATTCTAGCAGTAGCCATTCCTATCAGTTGAGCAGGAT
Source organism: Vigna mungo (assembly GCA_036885675.1). Lineage (NCBI taxonomy): Eukaryota > Viridiplantae > Streptophyta > Magnoliopsida > Fabales > Fabaceae > Vigna > Vigna mungo. Next base: position 49,917,503 of record CP144700.1, read on the forward strand.
GAATCTGGCCATATTTTGATAGCATGGTTCAGATTATAGAAATGCACATAGTTTGTAACATGCAATTTAATGGAAGTTTGAAGGCATAATGTAACTTTGTTAGGTCATTTAATTAAAATAGAGAATCAACACGTCATAAGAGAATCCAAATACTCAAAAGCTTGATTATCCATAGAAGGCTTAATTTCTTTTTCCAACAACTCAGCATAAAGGTTAGCAAGAGTAACCATGCTGTCTGGTAAAGAATGCATGTCAGATTGTTAAGTTTATAAAATAAAGAACACCTTGAGTCAAAGATAAGAAACAAGCTCCCCACCATAATAAAAAAGTGCTTTAGTAAATAATAATACAAAGGATGAAAGAATAAGAACAAATGAGGTGCAAAGGAGAGCAAAGAAACATTTTTAAACAAAAAGATTCTTCATAAGCATACTTTATGAACTATGAGAATCTGTAAGGTTGGCAAGCTAACAGTGGCACAACAAATAGTAAAAAATAATTAAGCATAGATGATTGCTGAAAAGATTCTCAAGAACGTATAATAATAAGAAAAATAAAGGCACTATTGGTGATTCATTTAAATATGCATAATGAAGGCATTAACGGGAATACAGGAATCAACCCACAATAGCATCTACTTATAGTAACATATATCCAAAAGTCTCTCAGAAAGCTTCCAATCAAATTAAAACTGCTAATAATAAGGACAGCATGCTTTCCCGAAAGACCTTTAACCTATTTCTAAGTCAACAGCATAACAAAATCAGAAATCACAAAGTGGAGCAATTAGAAAGTGAAAAAATTCATTACACCAGATCTAAACAAAGTACTTTCCAGATACACCATAACCTGATGCCACTCATACTCATACAGTTATTTTATCAATTTGTTTGAATGATAAATCTTTAACTCACAGTGCTGAAGACATGCTGACAAGAATAAGAAAATAGTGAAAAAAAAAATTAATAGACTTCAATATCTTACATTAGGTTGTGGGCCATATGGAGAAGCTAGTAGGCCACTAAAGCATGGCTCAGCAAGATGGAATGCAGTATGAGCCTGAAAGAAAATTATAAGAAATGAGATTTGCAAACAATATCAGTCCACTGAGATACAATCATACATCAACTTACATGTGGCTGGTTTTGACACATTTGTGAAGGAGGGAAGGTAAAATCCTGACCCCGAACAGATGACCTGATTACACCTTCTATACTCTTTCTCCCAGTTGTGTTAAGTGTAGAACAAGCAGAAGAATTGCTACACTGGACTGAAAATTGACCTACAGCAAGTATTTACCAACATCCATTGAGCAAAAAGTGTTTTCTGATAACACAAAAAGTACTTCTAGAGCTTTAAACCAAACGTGCACTAAACAATCTAAAGACTAAGGTCAACTCTAATCTTTGGAAGCAAAAAGAAAATGCATTACATGTATGGCTGTCATTGTTATTTTCCTATATATGGAATGCTAAGTGAGGAGATATAACTTATCAGCAACATCACAAGTACAAATTGCTATTACTTCATTTTTTTTCTTTACTATAAAGGTTTCAGGTTCTCTTCATTACTTCACTGCAGGGTAAATATAGAACAATAAAAAAGAATCGATTAGAACAATCAGACATACAACAGAAAAAGAGTAAGTTTTATTACAAGTATACCTGATTGCGCTGAACCAACTTCCGGATAAGACTGACCAGTTGATTGAGATGAAGAAGAATCTCGATCTTGATATTGAAAATTCAATGGCTTACTCTTATGGCATTGCTGCGGCAGAACACCCATTTTCAAGGTCAAACCTCTGGACATGGATGATTGTTGAACATCAGATTCAGAAGAAGCCCCCCATGACGAGCATCCAAGAGCATAAGGAGCTGTTAAATGGGTAGAACCAGAGCCTTTCTCATTTAAGTTCTTCATTGTTTTCCTCAATGGATCAAGCCTTGTTTAGAGTGTTTACCTTCAAACAGAGAATAAACTATGATCTAAAAACCAGGATTGGACTATGGCCTTTTCCCAATAAACATCAACTATTAATGAACATCTCCATTCATGCATGCAGAAAAAAACATGGTAAAAAGGCTGAAGTAGCTACCATTTTAAAACAACTTATGGTTTGTGTATGAGAAAAAACTGCCATCTTTGCATGTCAGTTTGTGGCATGTGTGTAACCAGAAAATAAACTCACGTACTGGAAAAAAAGATGTAGGGAAGAGAAAAACATCATCTTTCAGTAAACAGACTTAGAAGCAAAGCAATCGGACAATATGAAATGCCATGCAGAAACTCCTAAAGATTTAACAATGTATGGTACGTCATCGAAAGCAAGAAGTTTCCTTTGTGGGTTTCACTCACTGATAAAGATATACCAACAATAAGAAAGTTAACAAATTTCTTTAAAAAGTATGAGTCTAGGAATCTTCTACATTTTCACAATCTTCACAAAGAAATCCAACAAAACAAAATAGACAGATAGAATGCATGTGAACGGTTAAATGAATTTGTAAATATAGGAAAAGAAAAAAAATATAGGGATGTTGGAGATAAGAAGAAGAAAGAAAAGAGAAGAGTGGGAAGAAAAGGAACTGTTTCTTTTGAAGACTTTTAACAGCATAAAAAGCATACCAAAATTGAAAAGCTTATTCATAAATGGTTAATTCCCAGAATATTCACAGAAACAAGAAACACAGTCATTACCAAAAACAACAATAACGTATCATCCATCAGCAAACACAAGCCTGTCTCTGCCTTACACATAACAAGAAATCCTCTATCTAAGACCAACCTCAGATTCACTACCATGCCAGAAAAAAAAAATTACTTTTTTCAAAAATAAATAAATAAAGTAATGGAAAAAGAGAATGAAGACAGATGTACAGGAAGGAATAGTAAAAAGAGAGAAAGACACCTTGAAAAATCAGTAAAGTGAAGAGGAACAAGAAAATGGTACTAACCAAAAGCTGTGCATGTACATATGTATGTACTTAAAAGCTAAGAAGAAACTCTCAATCTGAAACAGAAGCTGAAACTGAAAGTGGTACCCCACTATTGTCTCACACTCCTCCACTTCATCACCCTTTGCTTGTGTTGCATCTGATCTCTTTAAAGTACAAAGTCACAGACTTGAAAAACTATGAACTCTCTCTGTCTCTCTCTCTCTCTCTCTATATCTATATGTATCTATGTTTCTATCTCTGCATTAACACAGTCAATTAAGTTCAACTTCAAGACTCAAAGTGTACTCTCTCACCACTCACCTTCCACAGGCCACAGCACCAGCTTTCTCAATTCTCCATTATCAAAAAATATTATTTTATTATCATCATTAACGTTAAAGGGGAGAAAAGAAAAAGGGTACCTTGAAATAAAATCCATTTATGAAGTAACCTTTTTTCTATGGTGACATTGACATATGACGATGTGAATATGATCACATCCTAATCTGAATAAAAGGGTTTTAGAAAGTAATAATTAAATATTGAAGGGCTGCAATTGATTGTTGTCGTGTAGTGGTACGTTGAAATTTGCATAGGGATTTGGGGTTTGGTTTTAAATATTAGGGCTCCAAGTTTCAACTTCATATCAGACTGTGATGCCTCCTACTCATAGACTTCTGTGTTCTTCTTTAATGCACTCCACCTCCTTCATTCTTCACGCGCTTCTCTTTTACTTTCTTTCTTTTACACTGTCTTTTCCTTCTTCTTTATCTTTCATGGATTTTCATGATCTGATACTGAATATTTACCTCTTTTACAGAGATCAAAGAAGAAAGAAGAAGAAGAAGAAGAAGAAGAAGAAGGAATATAACATTAACTATTTCTTATTTTCAAAACTTTTTATTGCTATTATTTTATTTTGAATTGCACTTTTAAGCACATGAAATCTTCAATTCAATTGTCTAAATTAGATATTAATAATAATATGAAAAAAGAAAAAAACATATTTTGAATGAATATGATAATACAGTCTTAAAATCTGAACTTTAAACTTTAAATCAAATTTGTAAAAATTAATTTTAAAATGACATCACTGTAAATTCACTTTATTTTTAAGTTAATTGTTTAACATATTTATATATTTATGCTTGATCTTATGTTATCGAGAAATAAAAATAACAACATAAAAAATTATGAATATTTTTATCAGTAAAATTTATTATTTCTTTAAAAGAGTCACGCCAAATGAAAATAAAAGCAATAAGTAGAGTAAAACATTTTCTATATATCAAGTGTTAAAATAAATATCTATAAAATTAGAGACTATAATAAATTGTGTTTATAGTTTCAAAACCTAGAATAAAAATGAATTAAATCTGTTTGACATGAAGTCTATTTTTCTTATTATTACCTAGTTGGTTGTGCATTCTTGTTAATATATTTAAGATTAAAAAGTACATAAATTGAATTAAATAATAATTTTTTTAATAAAATTTGTTCAAAGACGTTAGATACATCCATATATCTCTTCTTCGCCTTTTTTCTTTTTCTTTATTGCTACAATTTAATTTTGAGGTGATTATCAAAGTTATTGAGAAGACTGTGAAAACGGTCCAACGGATTAAAAAAATTTAATTTGATAAAGTAGAAATTATTTTAAAAGTTTATAAATAAAAAGTACACAATGATTCTTGTTTTATCTTAAAACTGTATCTCTTTCAAACACAGTTTGAACTCTCTTTTAAATTAAAAAAATAATTATTTTTATGATATTACGTTATATATATATTTAAAGAATTTGAAGATTAAATATAGTTTTGACTTTGATAAGTAAATATATTTTAGTATAATTTTAACTTTTTTAATGATTTGTATAAGAAAATATATTGGTACAGTGTTTAATTTATGTATATTTATATGAATTTGATTGGATTTTTGTTGTAAGCATTAAGAAGAGTTTAAACATATTTCTATCTAGAAAAATAATATTTTGACATATATAAATTTTTTACAGACATTATTTCTTTTTGAAATCTTTTTTTAAATATAAAAAATTGTTTTTAATAATTATTTTATCATTGTATCATGTATAAAATCAATGTATTATCTTATCATTACTTTTCTCTTTAAGATAGAATAGTACATGTCTTGAGAATATATATATTTTTTTACTTAAGATAGAATAAATATATTTTTTAATATAATAAAAAGTATTGAGAAACGATTAGAAACTCAAAACAATGTGATAGTGTATTTTTTAAGAAAATGTATATAGATTGATGACTTTTACGATTTTATGTATTGTTTGTAGATGTTTGTTCTTTTTTATATTGAATATTAATGATGTGTAATGTGTGATAATAACACAAATTGATTATCATTACTCAAGCAATAAAGTACATGCTTTAGTAATAATGTGGAGCTTAAGCAACAACTTATAGTTTAAGCAATAGAGAATAAATAAACTCTCTTTTTTTCCTATAGAAGAATATTACTCTGTTGTATTGGTCATTCAAACAACTTTGATTATAGTGTACATTCAAAAAACTACATGAGTCATGGACACTTCAAGTGACAAGTTGGTCACTTAAACATTGTAGAATGGTATAGTAGAGGCTATAAAACTTGTTGGAAGATATCCAACAAGTATATGTTAATTGGGCGTTAGGTAGATGATAAGTAAATAATGCTTAAGTGTGGGAAAAATAAAGACTAATCATAAGTTTTTGAGAAATATCACTCAAACAACATAGTATCATTAATGTCATATTAATCTTCCTCATTAATTAGATACGAAATTTCTCAAACAGTACCTCACTCAGAAATGATGGTCATATTTTGTGCATTTTATATATAAATTTAATGTGATAAGTGTGAAAAATATTTATTATTCATGTTTATTTTTATCCTTAAATTTGTATTTATTCACGATTTATTTTCTTTTCATAGGAAGATGAAAATTTTATTCTCTTGTTAATGCTTTAGGTTAGTTAGTCTTTTTTAGATTATTGTGTTAGAAAATGAATAATTAATAAGAATGAGAGTTTGCTATCAGGATCTTCTCACTCAACCACAACTTATTTGTTTATCTAAAAAGAACGATATTCGCTCAACAAGTATATTGTCTCGCTCAGCAAGAATGATAAGTTAATAGTGAAACATTTGATTTTTTGTTCAACGAATGCATGTTTGTTTGCCCAACGAAATGTTGAATTTTGTAAGTGACTATTAGTTGAGAAAGAAAGAAAACAAGGTAGTTAGTTCTGGTTGTGGAAACACGAAGAAACTCAATGAATTGGACAGAGACTCATCTAAGGCATCAAGACGTCGTTCCTCCATCAATTTCTGTCAAACTCGTATGTTCTAGATAATTATAGGAGTAATTAAACTCCATTTTCATTAGGATTGGATGCAATGTACTCAAATTGTTGTAAATGTTCTTCTCTAATTGAATCTTTGTTTGTTCATATGCTTTATCTTGAATTCAGTGTTTAAGTTTGGAATTTTCATGCATATGAATGATTCTAGTAATTGGAAAGTGATTTAGAACATAGGCATAGATAAAACAACCAAATAAATTGGTTATCGAAATGGTTCTAATTTTTCTTGGTTATTCTAGATATTTGAACTTAATGCAAATTTAATATTAAATGAACTAAGGAATTAATAATTTAGCATCTTGATTTAGAACTTGTTTCTAAAGAATTAGAACTTGTTAGTTTTTTTTATATGAATGTTTGAATGAAATAAGGATAAATTGCATAGAATATTTACATTATTTGAATCTTAAAATCTAATCCTAATGAAGTTTTTAGTGAAACACTTTACAATTTGTTAAATTTCAATATTTGTAATCTGTTTTAATTCATAATGTTTTCAATAATGACTTATGTCAAAATTATAATTTATAAATTAACATAATTAGACAAATAAATATAATTTCTTTTAAAAACTAATAGTTGAAACTTTCATTTACGACGAATTAGTATATTTAAAAAAAAAGTTAACATTTAATTATATATTATTCATGATATGATAAAATATGTGATTAATTATATATAATATGTAAAATGTATAATATGTATATTATAAGAATTTTCAATATGATATCTGTTTTGTATGGGTGACATTTATGAATGGATCATCTTGTTGGATTGACCTTCACAGATGAGGTTATATTCTTATGATAATCCTTGTATGTGATTTTTTATTTAACACATTTATCATTGATGTAAATGAAATATTATGACTTCACTGAATGTTATCACTTATATTAAAAAGTGTTAAAAATTTGAAATATTTTTATGCAGTAAATGTACCCAATAATGTGACACTTATATTATACATTAAAGATTACTAAGAACTATGACATTTTATGACAATACTTTTAATATATATTGTTCATTGGGATGATAAATACATTTATTTTGATAACCATGTACCCCTATAATCTTTATGTATGCTGATGATTAATGAATCATAACAAATACACATATGCAAAATTTGATAAGTATAATAGTTATATTAGTTATATCGACTCGTTATATTTATTAATCGAAAGATTGAAAAATCTATATAAAGAAATCCGAAACAATAAAGAGGAATTCAACGCTTCATTTTGTTTTTATTTTTTTTATTATCCATTTATTACGTGTATGTATAATATATTAATAAATGTTGGTAATGCATTATATATATATATATATATATATATATATATATATATGTGTGTGTGTGTGTGTGTGTGTAATTTTAAATATACGTTATATTTTTTTTTTCAATTACTTGGTAGGGAAGATGTATATTATAATATTATTTTCAATCACCAATAGAAGAGAAAAACTATTTAGACTTTTAGTGATATCATATATAGTTTATTTTTACTTTTTATAAAAGTTATTAAATAAATGTTCGGACAAATATTAGTAAAAATGAATATGAAAATAGAAAACAAATTTAATATTATTGAGTATCATTATAAAAAGAATGATAATATTTTACTTAAAAGATTAAAACATGTAGAGAGTCAAACTTGCTCAGGCTCCACTCCATTGTGAACATAGTCACTAATTTAAGTTTAAAAATATATTTTTCGTTGTTTTTTATTCAATCATTTATTTACAATCTAATTTAATATGAGGTAATTGTTGGATAAGTTTTTTTAATCTATCTGAGAACTTTCTAGTTCCATAGATAAGTATGGGGTTGTTATCATTATGTCAGTAGTTTTTTGTTGTTGTTTTTTTTTTAATGTTTGCATCTGAGTTGATATAAATTCTTCTCCAAAAAAAGTTACTATTGAATGAAATATATACATTTATTCTCTTATAATATATTAAATCATTTAATACATACCAGGTAAGTCCACTAAATGTTTTAAGTCATTTATAACTTTTGAATGATTTATTAATATATATATATATATATATATATATATATATATATATATATAAAATAATGTTATAAAAAATTTATCATCAAAAGGATATAATATTTTATTTAATATATAATAATAAAAAAATTATAATTACATAAGTTTCATGATAAGAATTAAATGAACTAAGAGTTATTTAATAGTTTGAAATGAGAACAAATATGGAGTATAAACACATCAGCTTCTCTCCATATCTAATTTAAAAAGTGAGATGCTACGTATTTTATCAATTTGAATATTTAAGTTCCAATCAAAACAAGTTTAAAACATAATATATGCCATATAGTACCAAACACAACATGTAATGAACATAAAATTAGATTATCAGCAAGGACATAATTTTGTCATGTCTTACAAAATAAAATTAAAAAAGACGATTCATAAGGTTTGGCAGCTAATCATGATGTCCTATATTGATATTTAATACTAGTTTTGATGGTTACCAAAAAAGTATGATATATTAGCAATGTAACGATATTTTAAATTTATTTTTGGAAGGTGGTTGTCCTTTTCATTTCCTTATTATACAATGTTGGTTATCTTTACTATTTATATTTAATGGAAGACAATAGCAACTTATGTTTCATGAGATAAATTAAAAAATATATATTGTGTACAACATATTATGTTGCGTTACAATACAATATATTATATTACAGGATATAATGGAAGGGTGATCTGCACTAAATTAAGTTGATCATACTATCATACTCGAGGAGAGGTTTATTCTTAGAGGAAGTTCTAAAGCAAAAAAAAAAGTCAATTCTAACTTCACACTCAAATGATTAAAGCTATGTTTGAGACAACTTTAGATCCAAGCTATGTTTGAGACAACTTTAGATCCAAAATTAGTTTACAGAATCTTGAGAGTCTAACGTCGATTAGAAATAAAATCAATTCATAGTATATAAATGGATGAAAATCTTACCTTACAAACCGGTTGTGGAATTAAACTCCACTTTTAAGAAAGTCATCCTGTATTAAAAGTGCAGTTTATATGGTAATTCACAGATGCATCATTTCTTTCAATCAAACACACGTATGAAATATACCAGTATCTAATGATAACCTAATGAGTCCATATATATGATTAAGGGTCAAAAGAATGGTAGTAATTAAACAACGGAAGACACACATTAAAGTAAAAGTTGCACAAATAATAATACTAATGGGGAAATGTCAATCCGAGTATTACATGACAGAAAACTGAGAAATCTCAGAAGATGTACCAGAGTATAACAGAAAATAACTTTTATCCCATAATAAGTCAGCCCAGCATTACCAAACTCCTATGGAAATTCTCCCATGAGCTGCTGATATTCTTATCTTTTGAAATTCTTTAAGCCATCAAACTGTTCATTCTTTTCAGGCAAAGATGCAAGTGCCAAGCATGCAGTCAATTACGGGGTCAATAATCCCGTCCTTTATACGGCATCTCCTGTAAAAAAAATTGGAAGATTGAGTTTCCAAAATGCTGACCAGAGAACTTATCCTGGAAATATGCCAAGGAGTTAAGTTTGTTCATATCCAGATCAAATGTCTAAACGGTGAAAAGTCCTGCTCCGTGTCTCTTACAAGGAAGGATGTCCAACATCGGCATATATTAAACCATAGAGATAACTATTCTTATCATGTGTCTTTCTCACATTAAGATGCACAAAATTAAAAAATACGCAAGTGAAGCCTTCTAATCAGAGTAATGGAAAAGGGAAAACATTTTTTGAATAAAAACTAGAAAAAATAATAGAAACTAAAAATTAGGAGCAAAACATGCGAGTCCTTACAGGTTGGAAGCTTGGCACATATAAAACTTGCCTAGGATGACCCAGAAGTTGTCCATACTGCGATACGATTAAAATATTACATAACTGAGACTATCTTTGACCATTAAAAGTCACCAAAGAAAAACTACGAGTGAAATCCCACCTGTGGTCCGTTTGGATAAAAATATGGTTGTGATGGCATTTGTGCCACTTGTGGATTATACATGACAGGTTGTGGCCCAGCAAAAGTAGTTCCAACCTGCAAAACATAAGCAATTTAATAAAAAAGAAGTCAGAGGTTACAGGGTATACCTTTTCGACCTTACTATGAAAAGATTAGTCGATTTGGTACTAAACCAGTAAGTGGAGTAATACTATGATTTGCTTAAGATTTTTCTCACCAAACAAAGACAGTCTCAAGGCATGGTCTACAGAGATGAGAAACAAGACAAGCAGGTAATTACTAACATTTATCTTTTTTCACATCCCATAACTAATCAGGAAATTCATGCCTTAATAAAATAAGTTAAAGGACCAACCCAACCTAGTAATCATTGAGAAGTACACAAGAAGCACCAATCCATTCAATATCAGTTCATGACAGCAGCCAGAAATATTGTTAGGTCCAGGCAATCCATATATAATAAATACACTGAACGCCTCGAAGAAACCTTTAAAAAGAACTCCGTGAAAACACTAATTACAATAGTATAATACATAATTTCCTGATTGCAGAAAGACAATAACATTCCAATAAATACTTACTCCAATACCCATAGGCATGGCTGGCATATTTGGTACGGTAGATACAGTAGCTGGGTAATAAAAGGAACCATCAGACACCGGGGAGCGGGGCCTAGAATGTGCTTGGGATGGCATAAAACTCTTTGCATTGGGGTTCAGTTTGAACTCCTGACAACAACAAAGGGGAAGCTCTGAGAAATGCCAATAATATTAAAAAAAAATTGTGTCTACCTTAAAATAATCAGCAGTCGTGGATGACATTTACAACTTTGTAAGATCAATCTTGCACTTTCTCACCTTGGCATAGGGATTCAGAGTTGACTTTTCCGAAGACAGGGAACCAACCGAAGAACTTGGTGATAGACCCGGACCAGAGGTTGATGTAGAACTACCTTGTCTTCCACGTGAAATTACAGACTTTGTTTCCCCAACCGACACAGTTTCTTCAGGAGTCTTAAATAAAATATGAGTAGAAGGAGCACAGGAGGGCCCATTAAAAGATAAACCCTCTTCCTTAGAACCATCGTTCTTGGACTCAAGTGATGACTGTAAATCTGCAGTAAACATTGCCAATATCAGAGAAATATAACACATAATAAAAGAACCAATCAATGAAAAGAAAGTTCAATTGCAGGTAAGAGCTTCTATTCAGAAGCATTATCAAATCAAGTACCGATAAAAACCTTAATAACTTCCTTCATAATAAACAGAATAAACACTTGAATGAGAGTGGTTAGGTTACATCCACATTAGTTTCAAGCATGGTGCATTCAATCTAATCAATTCGGGGAGCTGAGAAAGAAACTATACTAACCCTGAGATTTTGACAGTAGGACATCCTCAGCTTGCTGCATCAATTAAAAGTAAAAAAATAAAGAAAATGAGAAAGATGAGATTTAAGATTTTATAGCTATCTCGTGTGAGATATTTGAGCAGATATGATATGACAGTTGTAACTCTGACTCACTATCCAATTTTCTTCCGCTGTATTATCAGTGGCTCCATGTAGGTTACTAGCCGAGTTCTCCTGAATCCTGTCAGTTGGATTTAAGAATTATGATAATGTTGATATTATGCTTTTGTGTTTCAAGAGCCCCTTGAGCAGAGAGATTACAATAATTATGATGAATTAAATAATTCTATAAAGAAAACCAAAAACAGGAAAAAAAAAAAGGTCGACAAATATACCTGATTTCACCATCTGAAAACGAGCAACTCTGAGCAGGGAGTTCAGAAGCTAACTGCTTAGCATGATCATTAGAACCAGACCGACACAAATTCATGGCAGTAGTTGACTGGGGTAACTCCGAGTGATCCTGAGGATTAAAGCAAATGAAATATCAAGCTAAATTTAGGAAAACCAGATTATGAATAAAATGGAATATCATATTTCTTTGTTTTGGACACAATTTACAAAATTTGTAATATGTTTAAATGTTAAACTCGTACTGATTTCAAAAATAGAAAGAGACTGGAAACATTTAGCACACTTCCAAGCAGAAATTATACACAAAAAAATTAACATAACTCTACAAAAATAAATCAAATGATGCCTGCTTAATTGTGATATTTTATCAATAGTAGTAGCACAAGAGTTGCTACAATGAAACGTCACCTTCCCCCACCTTAGGCTGGCATTTAAGATACTAACACACACCCAAAATTGGATTTAGATGTACTGTGTTAGTCAAAACCAACATCCTTAAACATCCTTAGGGTTTGGGGTGGGGTGAGGATGAAAGATCATGAAGAGGTGGTTGAAACACAAGTACTGAAAATATAACAGGGTTTTTTTACATATTTAATACAATAAGTAATTAAAATATGTAATATAATACCACCAAATATCAGGCAAGAATTTTATGTATTTATTTCAAAGTTATTGCATTGTATTGTTGAAACATAAATTTGATAGCAATTATGGAAAGGAAGGAAAAAAAGTGCAGAAAAATAACAGAAGGTTAATTTCAAATGAAGGCCCAGAACAAACCACCCAGTTCATGGGTTTCAGAAACCAAAAGAATAAACAAGATGCGCACACACCAAAGTGATCTGTGACCCAAGTGAGAGAGAGAGGTTCAGAGTTAAGAGACAAAGATGTCTGATGTTTGAAATAGAGAGGTCAAGACAAAAGAGACGTAGGAATTCCAGACCTCTCAGATGGAAGTTGTGGTCTTTCTATCAGTGCAAGGCTCACCCAGCTCACCAAACTCAGATGATTCAATGGTTCTGGCATGTTTACCCAGGGTTGCCACCCGAAAATCTAGAAGTTTAACAATGCTCAGTACAGACAAGACATGTGATCCTCCAAGGTCACGATAATGTTGACAGCGATAGGATAATGTTTAATGGTGTTCCCACCACAAAACGAGTGTGTTTCCAAGGCATCGATCACACTCCTGTCAGAGATGTGTGCGTAAATGGTGATTAAGAAAACTATATGTTCATATTTATTATACTTTTGAGAAAAACGTTTTTCCCCATATGCACTTCTCTCTCTCGCTCTCCACATTCTACATGAGTTGTTTTGTGCTAGAAGAGGGATATCATTCTACTGAAGTAAAAGCACTGAGAAGCAAATGTCATCCAGTTATCTCACTCGTAATCTGAAGCCCATGAGGGAAAAAAAATAGAGGTCAAATGATTACTATAAAATCCCATTAGAAGATAAATCATTTACGCAGAAAGATGATTAGCCTCCCAAACAGAAAACATACTCATCTCGTTCTAACACTCATACCCTAGTATTCAATACAAGATAGAACACCAGTAATATTCAAACTAACAAATGATTTAACATATAGAATAACTAAAATATAACACATATAACCGGTTGAGGAGATACCACAGAGGACAAATGAGGCCATGTTTGAGCTCCATTATTGCCTTTCTGACCACTTACTTCGCCTGGTCTCTTGCTGACTAAACCATAAATATTATCAAACCTTTCAGAATTGTGTGAATCCAACTTGTCCTCGTTTTCATCGTATCCAACATCATCAGCAATGTTACCCCTATAGACGGAAGAAAATCTGGTTTCTTCATCAATATCAAAGTTATGGTAAAGGCCTCTTTCCTGTTCATAAAAATTAGTTTGAGATATCCAAATAGATAATTAAATAGCAAGTTACACAAATTCACAAAAGGAGAAAAAGCCATCGAAGCCACAACAACCTCTGCTAGATGGAGATCTTGGGTTTCCTCACCCTCAATTTCTCTTGCAATTCTCAAAGCTTGCTTTTCCAACTCTCTTGTCTGGGGTCCTCTTTCAAGCTTTGTTGTATATAACTCCTCATTGAATGTGCTTTTTACACCAAATAACATTTTGTTTGTTTCAAACTGATCCCATCCCCTAAAAAAATACAAAAAATAATTGTCAACTTAAAAAAAAAAAAAAAACTGAAGATCTGTAAAGAATTGTAATAAGAAACACTGAATATAAAAAATGGCAGTAGCAACGTCACATACTCAATTGTGTCTAATCTCATTAAGTAAAGATCTAGCACAAAATTTATTTCCAGTTTGCCAAATCAGAAAAGTTCATTATGCCAATATATTTTCAATAATTCAACCAAGAACATTTCTTAGCTTCCATAATAGCTACTAGACATCTACTATTTTTGTCTTAGATCACATTTTTAATAAAAACTTGAATTTAGAGATGGAAAAAAAAATCAGTGAGTATATCTCAAAGATGAAGGCAACAACCTATGTCTTTAACCTAAAGCTAGGTACACCCAAAACAACTTTTATATAAGCTGTAAAATGAAACAATATCAATTATTTCAACACTCCCCTCAAGTTGGAGCATAGATTGAATTATAGACTCTCTTAAAGACTTAGTTAGAATGTTTGCAAGTTGGTCATTAGTGTTGATAAATTCTGTACTAAATTCCCTTGACAACATCTTTTTAACAAAATGACAATGAATAAGTACTAAAATGGGTTTGGTTCCTTTATCTACAGTTTCTCAGCCAACTTCTAAGTTTAAAGAATTACAGATGAGACTCATGAGCATGCATCTGGATGTCAAGCCTTCAAGGAAAAAAAAAAATTCTATTTCTGACCAAGAACAGCCTAGTGCTGTAATGTTTGTTCTATGTGGGATCCACTAATAGCAACCCTATCATTCATGAAAGAAAATTTTTAGGTATAACAAGAGAAATATGAAACCACCTATTCCAAGGGCCATCAAAGATATTTTCCAGTTCAGGGCATTCTGGATCTTCTTCATCGGGTACCCATGGCTGTAATTCTCTGCCCGTCTCTACATGACGAGATTGAGATATTACCGAATCAACCATTATCTCATGATGCATATCATAGTGAGCTGCACTAGTTTGGTCATCTCTGAAAAAAGAAACATCCTGCAAAAATGAAGAAAAAAATATTTTCAGGAAACAGATTGACAGCATGTTCAATGCAACTCACCCAACCTTGAAGACCTGAACTAAAACCTTCCAACACCATTCATTATTATATTGATTCTTTTTTTGTTTGTCTATTTTTAAACAACATACAATTTAAACTTCAATTACTATCATGATTTTCTCAGTATACAGCAAATATGTGAAAGACAGCAACCTTTGCTATAACTTGTACAAGGTCATTAGCAGGGATAATTAAAGTCTTAGAAGGAGCTTTGCTGAAAGATTCTAGGCCAGATCTCTGTCCTTGCAAGGAGCCATCCTTTGTCAAACAAGCCATTTTCAAAATGATTCCTATAATAACAGTAATGAGTACAAAAAAGATGACAAATTCTATACGGTCTATAAATATAATAATTAAAACTAAAAGCTGCAATATATTAACAACTAAAACAACACAAAAAATATCGTTGTTCTCAATATCAGCAGATCAATCACACAAGCATAACAAAACATACCATAATCTTTGTCAGTATTTGTTGCATGAAATATTCCACAGTATATAGATCCGTTTTTCACCTGGACTTCTACATGCTGCCCAATAAGGCATGATGTTAAATATACTAGTCGATCATGTGAAGGACTCCCATAAGTAACACCTTTACTGTCAGTCACTATACCTGTAATCATAAATATCAGCAAAGTAACAACTAAAATAGAAAATAATAAAAAGTCAGGCCTGAAGTTCACCTGTACCCGCTAATCTGCTGGTGGCATTTGACTTTCCAGAGGGGATCTTATAATCAGACTTAGTTGCCCCTTCTTTCTCAGATTTCCGACGGATGTAACCATTAGATGATTTAGGCTGCTGCCCAATTTGTTCCAAATTCATCCTCACCCACAGCCCTTGTTCCACTAATCTAGAATACTAAGGAAGTCAATTTTCAAGACTTCATTCAATAAAAAAGATGGCAAAGAAAGGGTATACAGATATTTGTAAAACAAAAATCTCCAACGACTTAAACCAACATTATAATGCAGAAGCATATAAAATAAAATAATCAAAGAGAATATTTGCAACACAGATCCTTTATATAACACAGGCACAATACAACACTTAAAAATTCAAGATATCATACAGACTATTTATGTTAACATGAATTGAAAAAAATAAATAAATAAATAATCTACCCAAATGCACAACACAATACTTGAAAAGAGACATGGATAGTTTCTAATTAATACACGATTTCAATTGTGGATGATGATCAAATTTGATGAAATAAAAGGAAAATGAAAGTAATCAAGTAAACATGGTTGCATGTCATTCACATGCCCATATCACAACATATTTTTCCTATCTCTGTTAGAATGTCCAAAAAGGTATCATTAGTCTTACTAAAAAGAAGTTTTGACTATATAATTGTCTATTATTTACTATAGCTTTAAGGTTACAAAAGACAAGATAGAGAAATATTTAATAACTTTAATCCTACGAGGACTTGTTCGGTGGTGAAGATGTGATAGGATACAAAAATAAATTAAAACCATGATAGGATAAACATTAATCATATTCAATGTTTAATGCAAATCATGATAAAGACCAGAAAACAATATGTTGCAGTGGTGGTGGCAATGCTGACAATGATATTGGTAGTGATGGTAGTAATGAGATGTTAGCAACAATGATAGTGGTAATGATTATAGTGACAATAATGACAATGGTAATACCAAGATGATGGTGATGGCGGCAATGGCGGTGAAGGAGAGAGCGATAACAACAATGGAAGAAGTGATTGTAGTTAATAAAAACGATGTCAATGGTTAACAATGATGATGATAAAAGTAGTGACATCAATGATGGTGGCGACAATGTATTGGTAGTTTCTATGATGAAAATGATGTGATCATAGTGATGACCAAAATAATAATGATGGTCACAATGATGTGACAATCGTAGAAGTGGATAGTTATCCTTTCCTATCCTAGCCACCGAACCGACTCTTAAAGTATCGAGTTGTATACCACACATGAGCAACTGCATTTTGGAAAACACACACACACACACACATATATATATATATAGAGAGAGAGAGACATGTTGGGGGATCTCATATCAAAGAGAAATATGGTCAAATTATAATATACAGGTGGATGCAAACTTCAATTTTGGTTTTGCGAAGTTGAGTTCAATCCAAAGTTTACTTTATAAAATGGTAAAAAGAGCTCATCCTAGCAAGGATTTTGGAACCTATTGTCTCCCATGCTATTGAACCACCTATAAATCTCAAGCTTGGATGACAATCCTCTGTGTGAGAAGTGTATTGAAAATCCTACACTGACTAGAGAGATGGTTAAACTATAATATATAAATGAGTTGTCACCTTGCACACTAGTTTTGTGAGTATATATGAGTGTGTTTTTCCCTTTACAAGCGAAAAAAATGCATTTATCTTAATCCAAATCATCCAAAAGCCCCACTCACCATGAAAATACAGCATTTTACTCCTCAAACTCCAAACCTCTTTTACTTTGTTAGGGCTCAATCTTGTCCGAGAAAAATCAACCTTCAAAAATGAAAACCAAAAAACCACTCCCCTATCACTAAACCTAAAACATAGCGTGGAAATTAGAACCTCAGTGCCCTGGATATAACACCAACTACAAACATCAAGGTCTTCAAAATTTCAAACACCACCTCCAACAGTTGACTACAAAGCCTAGGGTAGCAGAGCCATCCTTTCTTCTTCGTAATGAACCTTCGCTTTTACTCAATTTCCCACTCCTCTGCCTCGTCAATTAAAAACTCAATCAACCAATTAATTTTTTTTTTAGCAGTGCATTGAGGAACCAAAAAATGGAGTACAAATTTCATCATCCAGGAATGAATAAAATGCACGATATTTCCGGGCTGATTTTTGAAAATGGAATTTATACACGAAACAAAGAAAGTGGTATTCGTAGGTTTGACAGAATTGGAAAAGAGAAAACGATACCTGCGATCAGAATAGGAATAGCGTTGAAGGGTGTGGGGTTCGGAATGAAAACGACGTCGCAGCGACGGAGACAGAATCAGAATCACAGTTCTTCTTCCTTCGATTCTCAAAGGCGTAGAGAACAGAGAAAAAAAAATTGAAAAAAGCTTCAAAGCACTTAAAATGAATTTTATGCGAGCGAAAACAATTAATTAATTAACGATAACGATTAGAGATAATTGTAAATAACGATCATTAATTCATCTCTAAAAAACCTATCATTTATTATGAGTCAAAATAAAGTCCAGCATCATTTTAATATTTTATATGTACTTTTTATTGTTTTATGATTACACAATATTGTCAGATAAACTACAATTATTCAATAATTTTTTAATATTATTGTTTTAGGAGAGTTGAAATTATTTACAGAATATTGTGAGATAAACTAGAATTATTCAATAGTTTGTAAATTTCGGTACAACCTAAGATTTTGGATTATTTTTTTTCACAGCGTTGAAATAAATACGCATTTTAATTTTGACAAAAAAAAAACAAGTTATATTATTAACAAAAAAATAACCGTTTTAGTTATAACTTTTTATTAATTTCTTGTTATATTTTTATGCTTTGAGAATTTTGTAAATGTGTGTTTGTTTTGGAAGATAAATCTGGAGGAAATAAAGATGAAAGGGTTGTTGTTTAGATTAAAAAAATGAAATTTTTTGAAATAAAAGTTAATAAGTAATATGATAAGTTTATAGATTAAAGATTATTATAATTTTTAATGTATACAAATTTTAAGATGATAATATATAATATAAAATATTTTATTTTAAAAATAAAAAATAAAAATAATATCTTTTTAAAATTTTGATATAATTTAATTCTTCGATTTAAAAAACCGTGAATTTAATAGTTTTAACTAAATTTTATTAAATTTATTTTGTATTTCAAACTCATTTCTTAATAATATTTGAATTATTTAAATTATTGAACACTGTTTTAACGTTAACAAAAACATATTTAAAAAAATCAAATAAACTCAATAAAATTTAATAAAAAAAAACTATCCGTTACAAAAATGAGAAACTAAATTCCTTTTAAAAAGAGCTAATTATAATTTTCACTAAAATTTAAAAAATTAAAAATATATTTAATCCAAAAATCAATTATCTCCAATCTCTTTGGATTGTGAGTTTTGTTTTGAAAACATTAAATTCATTCAAACATTCCATTAGCTAATATTTGAGTTATGACAAAGATCAGTCAATACTTCATTTGATTAAAAAAAAGAACATTTTCCTTAACAGTCTATAAGATTTTTTTTTATCATAACTATCCAGATGAACTTATTGAGAATAATGGCCCATGCTTGGTTTCTCATAACACAAATCAAATCCTAAGCACAACATTTTCAATACAAGCACTTTCAGTGTAACCAATTAGCATAGTTCACCCCTCCATGGAACTACAATGTGATCAGCAGAACCAGAAATTCAAAGTGCAACTCACAGAACTCTGGTGGCAGTGAAACTATACTCCAAAAATTATAATAATCTGATGTGATCCTTTTAAGAAATGTGGCATTGTGCTTAATTCATTCATAGTGGCAACTTGATTTTCTCAGACCATTTAAAGATATCAGAGTACACTCTATCACCTCCTAGATCTTCTCCTGTGGCCCCTGCTGCCACTCTAATAACATCCTCAATCAATGCAAAGTTTCCCATGATGTCAACATGAGCACCACTTTGTGTGCCTCTTCCTTCTAGCAAGTTGGCTGGAGGAGAATGATCATATTCTCTAACGTAGGTGCGAATGCCAGAAGGGTTGAATCTTGTTTTTCCACGCCAACCTTTAGCACACATGAAGCCTGAGCTCAGAACTGGCACAGTCTCATCACCATCAACAGTGTAAACTCCACCTTGCAGCCACCTATCTTCACCATTACCATCATCTTGTGTAGTGTCAATTTCAAAAGGAATGTAACAGGAGGCAAAGGGAGTTAACTTGTACACATAAGATCTTTCAGTTGGTAAGCCAACTCCATACAAAGAGAAGATTTCCATATCAGGAGCATTTGGTAATCTGCAGTTATTTTTAGAGTAGAAAAAGACATCAATTGAGTACACAAAATGAGTTACTGCAAAATCCCAGTATGAGAAGTGGTCAATAGCAGCACACTAGTTCTAAATTTCACATTGTAGGAGCTAAAACTATTCTGGAGCACTACCACCAAAGTAACAATATCAGAAATGTATAACAATGATAAGAGTAACAAAAAATCTTACTTTGTTTCCAAGGGATTTGACCAATACTTGTAGTGACTGTATTTAGGATCATCCAAATTGTCAGCAATTCCATAAGAGAAATGAGCACTACCACGAGCCATCATCTTTGGAGCAACAAAATGAAGCAGGTCTACGATTGAGCCAGCTGTGTAAACCTTATGTTCAGCAACTGCTCTTACTCCCTCAATTCCCATTTCATGGTATTCGGTCCACACGTCGCGACACGTGGTATTAGCAACACTGCGACCCTTGAGGGCACCCTGTCAACAACAAAGTTAGTATAAGCTATAAACATGATATGTTCAGAAAGCTAGATAAAAGTATAGGGTAAGTAGTCTTAGAATTTAAGTTTATGAAGTAACTCAATGCTATAAAATTGACTTTTAAAGAGGAATTATATCAGCCTTATAAGAACTATGTTACTCACATA
Source organism: Vigna mungo (assembly GCA_036885675.1). Classification (NCBI taxonomy): domain Eukaryota; kingdom Viridiplantae; phylum Streptophyta; class Magnoliopsida; order Fabales; family Fabaceae; genus Vigna; species Vigna mungo. The sequence continues at coordinate 49,938,449 of CP144700.1, forward strand.
TCATATCTCTAATATGAGATCTAAACACACATCCTTGTACCCAGAACTAGACATTTGGAGTATGGTGAATAAGGGTTGGCCAAGTAGATTCCATTAACAGATCTAGAATAGGCTTTGATATCCATCACAGAAGTTGAGCTTAAGATATAATTCAATCTCACAAAACTAGCTTATAAGGTGAGAAAATTGTCCAAGTCTTATAAGAACTAACTAGCCATTTCTCTAGCTACAGTGGTAGAGAAATTTAAAGATCCATTGTTAAAATGAGCTCACCCTAAAGTCAGTTATCTCAATCTCAGAGGAGGGTGCCTCAGCCACGTCTCTTCCAAATGATATCATTCTTCCATAGTTGACGACAGAATGCGTTTCATTTGTCTCTTGGTGTGCAAGCTGAGTATAACCATCGTTGTGCTTTCTCTTGCCAGGGTGATAGCCTTCCTCTGGTGACCAGTCAAGACCACCCCATATAGTATCTCCTCCTCTTGGTATCATTGACATTGTTGAGTCCCAAGAACGAGTCATCCTCATTACATGTTGCAAAGTTTGAAGCCGAAACAGATCGTTGTCTAAAAATCCTGGAGCTATTGTCCTTGATGTATAACAAGAAAGAAGCAAATTAAGTTTAAGTCTAACATGCTGAACAAAAAAAATACTGATATAGCACTAGTGCCTATGCAATCTGAATTTCCTTTCTAAATGCAGATAAATAGTAGGAAAAGCAGAAAATGTTGAACAGGACTATTTACTTGGCAAAATCTGTAATTAAAAAGAAGAATTTGTAAGAAGACAACTATTGAAGGTATTATAAACTACAAAGCATAGCTTATTTAAACAGCTTGAACAAACAGGTAGGTCGGACAAAGTAGCTAAAATATGACAAAATATGAAGAAACTTTAGCAATAAAAAATTTTCATAGAACTAACATGATCAATAAGTAAATTTACCTGGCAACTGCAATATCCCTGGCCTCAGCTGAGAAGAGCCCTGCTATAGCCTTTGGGACACCCAAAAATGGCCCACCAATGTTTAAAACTGCCTTTATATATTTAGAACACCAATCTGGTCCTCCACCACCACCCATTGGAGCTGGTGCTTCAACCCATTTCATAAAATGAAGAAAGTATAATACACCCATTGAATGTGGAATAATAACTGCCTTGTTGCCACCATTAGTAGCAACCATAAGTTCTATGTTGCTTTTTATCCGACTAAGTGTTTGATCCCTCACCTGATCAATTGATTCAACAATTAAAAAAATCAAAAGAAGAATCAGAAATTATTTAAAACACACACACACAACTCCTTTTATCTTACGAGTCATTATGAATGTACTTCTTCAGGTGAGGGACATGGGCCACAACACAAGAAAGGTAGGTAAAATCAATTACAGAATATATACCTCAGTGTTCTGAAATGCTATTCTCCAATCATACGAGGCCATGTACATGGTTTTTTCTTCATAACCAATGCGAGCCAAGTTAGCAATCAGAACTGCCCAAACAAAGTATCCTGCAGCAAAGTAATCAGCAGCTACAAGTCCAGAGACAGGCCTAACTCTTATGCCTGGTGGATCTAATCCTGTTTCATTGTCCAGTGACATGTGATCCACCCAGCATGAAGGTCTGCAAAACATCCATCAAGAAACAAATCATAAATTCTTAATCCCACCATATCTAGGCCTACAGGAACTTGGTTACAAATATCACAAACATAGGTTAAGATTGCAAGTTAAAAAGAACAACAATTACGAAGTGGCATGTCAAAGGATTCCACAAAGCAATAAAAATGGCAATCTAATGTGAGTTTCTCAACTAAGGATAAGCAACAAAAATGGCAATCCAATCACAAGGCAACAAAGTCACCCTTGTACTAAGGTCTGACATTTCAAAAATACCAAAGGGATGTTGAACGATCGTATACACCTTATCATACTGTATTTAGGATTATCATTTCTATTTGGAAATCTATCCCCACTTTGATGTTTAATTCTGCACATTAAACTAACACAGGTAAAAAGAATTGGAATGTTTTCCACTGTGATATTGATGAATTAAAGTCTCAACCAACAATTGTACTTATGTACCAATTCAAGTCAAAAGATTAATTTTCTTTTCATAAGAATAAATTATGTAAGGAATTTTGTATGCTATTCAGTGGTGCACTCTAAAATACTGGAAATTCCTATATCAGAAGTTCAATGTTTGACCATACTGAGGACTGATTGTTGCTTCAACCATCAATCAATGACTACTTGAGAAATCATATTAATTTAAAATTCTCAACACTTTCATGCTGAATAGTCCTTCCACGGTTCCACTCCCCAAACTGGCGCAGAAAAGCGACTGATTTTTTTTCCAATCGAACAACCACTCACATCAAACAAGTTCAAGGTGGAATTTAAAACTAGACAACTAAATATTTTTCTTCCCAAATGAATATTAGTAGGGGCATAGGAACAGTGCTTGAGGACATATTGATCAGAGTCAAACGTTTCCAGTAAAACAATGATCAAACCACACATTCAAATAAAGACAAGTTGTTGTGAGAACAAACTCTCTCACGAGAAGTTATTTCAAACAACAATAAAGGCACAAACAAAATAACTCAAGAGGGCAAAATTTAACCATCTCAAGCAATTTCGTTACAAACCAAGAAACACCATAAAAGGAAAGTCCCCTTTCAATTCATTGCTTTCAAAGACTCCACCACCTATAATGGAAACAATTTGACAGATCCATCCAACATTCCAAAACTAGAGTGACATATTTCACCATAAATCGCCAAACGTTACCGATTTAGGACCATTCCAATCTGCCATCAACCATCATCATCCTCATCAGCATCAACCAAAACAGAAACACGACATACGAAGAACATAAACCACTTACCTAGTGGCCGACAAAACAAGCCGCATCCATACATCACCATCGAATCAAATTAAGGTAATGACTAAGAATAAATACTCTATGCACTGACAGTGTAAAGGAGTTATACAATATCAGCTGATCACAAACGTTCATGTATGTGAAGTTTATTTGACTTTTATAATACTACTAATAAGTATCTTAAAAGACATACTAAATATGTTTTTTGATCAGTTAACAATCTAAAAAGAATTATGCTAGCGGTGTATAGAAATTGAACTCAGTGAACAAAATCAAGAAAGAGCTTGTATCATAATCAACAAAATAAAACAGAAACACAGCATACCAACACCATAAATCACTGACCTAGTAGAATGACAAAAGAAGTCACAAGCAAGTATCACCATCAAATCAGATTTAAACAGCAAACAAAAGCAAGAACAAGCAAATTTGTTTGGTGGCGATACCTTTTATATACTTCTCCAAAAGTACCACCCCACAAGCGTTTCCTGAATAACCCTTCAGCACACTGATGACCCTCCCATAGTTCAAGCCCCCCAGTGACAATCCCCGGCACAAAAACAACAGGGTGCTTCACCCTGAGCCCCTCCTTCTTGAGCTTAAGGCCCGGTGGATCAGGCATGGGCCCAGTAAATGCCTCGGTCACGTACTGAGGAATCGAAGAAGGCATCATCTGATACAGAAAAAGAAGAAACCACCACACCGTGCAAATGCACCCCACCCACCAGCAACAGTGATCCAAGCACGACCATTTCCTCTTCCTCTTCTCCTTCAACTCATCTTTCATCTTCTTACTCTTCTTATTCTTATCATCTTCTTTCTCCTCTTCGCTTAGAACATTCGGCTCTGAACTTGGGTCCGGAACCTTTTCCGGCTCCGGTCCTTTTCTCCGACGAAGAAAAGACATCTTCTACAACACGTCACAAGCTTCAAACTTCAAGAAAAAAAAATCACTTTTTTTCAGTTTCTCTCTTTTTCTTGTTCCGTTCACTTGTGCCCCATAAATTACAAACGCACCGGGCTGCGTTATTTGCCTCAAAGATTGAAGATTTAAACGGAAATCAAAACCCCATGATTATAAATCGCATTGGGTAGCTCCGCCAGCTCTTAATTTTGTTTTTCTTAATAAAAAAAATAAGAAAAAACAAACAGGATTTCTTTATCTGAACATAAAAATGAGCATCAAAGTGGCGTCAGTTATTGGTTATGGCATCTGTGAACCACTGAACGGAAACTGATCTTGAAGCTACGTCTTCTTTTTCTCTCTGTGTCTCAGATTTTGTCGAGAAACAAGGAGAAGCTTATCAGGAATTTTTGAAGGTGCGGTTATTGGTTGTGTAATTGAGTGATGGTGGGTCTCAGAGAATGAGCTAATCAAAACTGAATTCTATAACGTGGCAGAAATCAATTGGTTCCAGTCAACGATATCTGCGTTCGGATCAAATAATGTCAATTATTGAGTCTGAGGGATCATAAGAAGAACAGAGAGAAAGGCGTGGTTTGATAAAACAATTGTTTTTTTCTTCCTACTTGTGGCGTTTTTTATGAGATAGATCATTTTGTCGAAAATTTCAAGTATTTAACTAGATTTCCCTATAGATATTTTTAATTTTGACTTGTCGTGTTATGATTGTGTGGTCTCATTTGTTAAACTCAAATCATAACTTGATTTTTGAAGAAATAATAAATGATTTTTTATCAATTTTTAAAGACTTGGTTTTTAAAATTTAAATTTATGTGTATGGCATGTAAAAAATTTCATTTTTTTTTGTCACTCATTATGAATATAATACAAGTAATTTCATGTTTAAATTTTAATATGAGAATATTTCTGTACCTTTATTTCAAATCACTGATGATGAAAAAGATCCATGGTAGTAGTCCTTTATTTATGTAATTAAAACTAAAGATGACAAAATAAGTAGATTTGACGAGGGTTGGTGGAATTTTTTTTAGTGAATAATGAGTTTGTAAATGCAGCTACCCTTTTGAAAAAATATTATAAATGAGATACTAAAAATAACTTGTTGGAATTAAAATAAAACATTTTAAAAAATTATTTTTTTATCTTATTATTATTCAAAGTAATTTAAATAACTAATGCTTATAAACTAAATTTAAATTGTAATTAAATATTTTAATACGTAAAATAAAAATATTAATTTTTTTAAAAAAACTACTTATTAATCATTAAGTTTTTTTTAAATATTATATTAAAAAAACTAAGGATCCATATACCATTTTTATTACCACTTTTTTTATTACGAAAGCAACATTAACATATTTTGTCGTACTGATTAAAATACACCAACTTTGACATAAAGTTAAACTTTAAAGCAGGACAGTTCCATTGTATTCTTGAAGTTATTGTTTGAAATATTTAATTTAATTTGTCATTCTGCTATTAATGTATATTATGTGGCATTCGATTCCCTTTGTAATATTTATAGTACTCTCTATAATTAATTAATACTTTATCGGTATATATAGGGACATGTTTGAACTCTTTTTTACGACATTGAACGTACTCTAATAATGATTTTCTTTTGAAAAATACTTTTATAAAATAATGCTTAATAACATTATTTGATGAAATGATTTAAAAGGTTGTTGTTCTCCTTTATTTTGGTCGACAATGTATTAATTAGTGGCCATAAAGACGGTGTCGGTAGAAAAATGCATAGATATAATAAAAAAAGAATAGTTATTTTATACGGTTGGGATTGGTTTACGCTTTTAAAAAGACTTCAAATCTTAATTTGTTAACTTGTTTATTTTTTTTATCATTTCTCAAATTATTATTTTATTTTTTATAAGATTAATGCAAAATTTATACCGTAGTTAAGAATAGTAATGTGTTTTTAAATGAAATTTGATTATTTTATTATCAAAAAAGTTAAACATATAAATAGAAAAATTAATTAATCAAGTTTGATTATATGAACACCATAGTTTCTTTTCTTTATATATTTGTTTATTTTTCTTTATCGGTAATTCTAATCAATTTTTTTAAGATAGAGAGATTCCTAGAATTACCATCTTTCATAAGTCAAAATTTTCACCAAAGTAAATTTATTTTTTCTTTTTTTTATTAGGTTATTTTTTAAATAATAGAGTGTTTGAGACAAGTGTGAGTCTTTTAGGTTCAAAATTAATTTTTGTCTTGTTACTATGATATATTTTGAATAATTAATTTGAGTTTATTACGTATAAGAAGAGTATTATTTAAGAACTATTATTCTTGAAACATAGTTAAGTCGACGATTTAGTCAAAATAAGGGAAACTAATATATTTTAAGAGTGTTTCAATTGAATGATCTTATAGTAGATAATATATTAATACTATTTTTATTCTGAGAAATTTGATTCGTAAAAATTGAATTGTGGTTAAAATTGTTGATAAATCTTATAATTGAGGAGTTTATATAGTTGTGTGGGTTGATGATTTACTTTGGTGTATCATTTTATTTAAATTGTTTCATCAAAAGACATTTTTGAATTGAGAAAGAAGTATAATTTCTCATATAAATCAATTTGATATATGATCCACTTTTTAAATTTATGAAATTATACAAATTTATTGGACAAACCACGCAAACACTGAGTGAAAATAAGATTTTAAAAGTCCAAAGAGCTTGACTTGTTATACTCATTGGACAAACCTTATAAAAAAGACTACCAAGGATTTGAGTCACTTGGGGATAAAACTCTTCACTTAGTAAAAATTTTTATATAAATATTTAGAGAGCTCAAACTAGTTAAATTGACATACGAGTTTGGTCTAGTTAGACGAATTTAATTGATTTTACTCTTGGTGTTTATTCTTTATGCAAGTCAAATTTCTACCTAATTGAAAATAAAATGATAAAAATCTAGTGGGCTCATAATGAATTAGTTATTGGACGAGTGAGGACTCACTGAGTAAACATACTTCAAAATGTGTTTTTGGTGAGCAAACGAGGATGCTTGCTGGATGAGCCTAAGTTTTGCAAAAAACTTCCAATTTTGTGTTGATGAACGAGCTTATATCCCACTAAGCAAGAGAAGAATATTTTCAAAAATAAAACAAATGAATTTAAACATTTTAAAGATAAAATGGACGGATGTGTGTCCTGAGTAGAGTATAAGTGTTTTGCTAAAACACATTGTGGATGTGTGTGTGTGTGATTAAGTGGACCATGTTGGTTTTTCAAAATCTAACGGAGATGTGTGTTTAGCTAAGTAAAAGTTAAATGTTTTACTGAAATCTACTATGAATATGTGTGTAACCAGGTATAGCTTGAATGTGTTGTCAAAATCTACTATATAATGTTAATTGATTATTATGTGTTTTATGTGGATATAGTAATTATCAATAAGAAAATACTTCATTTAGTAATTTTATCATGTGTATTGAATGCAAATTTTGATAACGAGACCATCTTGTCTTTGTTAATATTGAACTTACATAGATAAATATATTAAATAGTAAGTCTTGATGGGTGTTCTATAATTTGAAGTGATAATTTGTAAAAGAATCGTGTCTCACGAGTAGAAATAATTTATCTTACCATATGATAAGAACAAATTAATTCATAATATGTAACTTTGCAAAGTAAAAGGTTATATGATAGAAGAATAACTTACAAATTTAATTCAATACACCAGTTTTCTAAAATTAAATTCAAATATCTATTTTATTTTGAATCATTAATAATTGTTAACACCAAAATAAGTGAAATAAACTATTATATATAAATGTTTGCTTGCTCGTGATTAATATATTTCTTCTTTTTTGTGTAAAAATATGTGATATTTTATAAAAGAGCTCAATAAAATTATAGAAGAAGATTAAAATAACTCATAAACCTCTTTAATCAAAGCTATATTTTTTTCGACTGATTTTGTTTTGAATTTTCACAACATAAGTATGCCATGAATTATTTATTAAACAATTTTTTTCAGTGTATACAATTACAAAGTGTTTAATGATTAGGTCAACATATCCAATAATAAACTCACATAAATAAATATATAATATTAAAAAGAAATTGTAACGTTAGCCGTCAATTTATTATTTTATATTTGTCTCTGTTCTTGCATTTTATTCCCCAACTCTCACGTTTTCTTGCCGTTTCGCATTAACAAAAGCATCGTAATTAACGCTTTTTTTCTAGTTCTTAAAAAAGTATTTTTATTTTAATAATTGCACCAAATCCAAACAACTAACACTAATCACGCTTATTTTGAAGGTTAGTTAAGAAACACTCAGAATTTCTGCTATTATATATATATATATATATATATATATATATATATATATATATATATTCTTTGTGTTTCTTTGTTGTGAAAGAAAAGTTAACGAGTTTTATTGTATGCTTCACGTGGATTAATGATTATGCTAATGCTGCCAGCTTTTAATGCACGTTCTTTAAGCATTAAAATATACTAATATTGCTTCTTCAAAAACATGCAATGAATTAGTATCGTTTCATATTATGGAGTGAAAATGCCAAAAGATAATTCTAGAAATAAAATATTATATTTATTTTTAAATATGCTTTTAAAATAAACTTCACAACTTATTAAAATCATTTTAAATTTGTTATTCGTTATATGTCAAAATAAATAGAGAAAAAAAAAGTTTCATGACGTGCAATCTTCAAGAAGCCCGTGGGCTGAAAAGAGTAAAGGGCCCTTTCAGATACGGCCCACTTGATTAACGCTTTCAAAAAAATAAAAGTAAAAGTTATAAAGAAATGACTTAGCATACATTTAGATGCACCTTTTTTAATAAAGTAATTTTAAAAAAAAATTATTAAATTGATTATAGTTTTGATTTTATTTTTTCAGTTAATTTTAAATTCATTAAAAAAATTTACTGTTACAGTTGCTTCATGTATATGAATAAAAAAGAGAGATAATATTGATTTTATATATTGTGATTTGAATTTTGATTATATCAACGTAAAAGTTCATGATGTCACATTTTCTTCCCCTTAATTTATGATGTTTTTTTCTACACAAACGTGCTTTTTAAAGTACAGATAAATAAAGTTCCACCTGAAAAAATATAAAGAAAAACCCTAAAAATATTCATGAAATCGATACAGAAATAATACAATATATATATATAAGGCCTTTATTCTCCTTTTATAAAGATGTATTCTTTATGATAACTCGCTTTACAATCATTATTACAGTGTTCAAGACATGTAATTATATTCGCGTTACAAACTCAGCACACCTTTATGGTAACATGAGATTTTCGAACCAATTAAACATAATTATATTTAATTACAAGATTAATTAGTTTGATTCGTGCATTTGGTGATATACATATAACATTTTTTTGAGATTTCTTTTTTGTTTTAAAGACTAAAACTCTGTTACGATTTTCATCACATTTAATAAATAAATAAATAAAGTAGATATATTTAATTATAACAAAGATTCATAATAAATTTCAATATTATTTAATGATATTGTCCATTTTTGGTCAAATTCTTCCAAATTTGCTTTTCATACTATTTCAAAAGCATTTTACTATAAACTCATGTTGATTTTTTATTTTATCGTTATATCATTATTTTTTTATTAATTTTAAAATACAATATAAAAATATTAATATTTTGTTTCTAGCTATGTGGAAGAATCTTCCATTCAAAGCTGGTTTTGAATGTTCGATTCAAATATAAAATGAAATGAACGGGAGACGGAAACAGCAATGTTCCTATTTCTTTTGATCTGTAGTCTTTTAAAAAGAGAAGAAGATGTGAAATAAAATGTTAGAATCGAACAAAAAGGAAAAAAGTGATAATATTCGTAATAAAAAGACTTCATTTTCTTAATTTTTCATCTTTATCTCTTTTATGTAAGATCTTTAAACAACTCAATAAAAAAATAGAATATTTTTTACTGTAAAATAATTCATCGAGTACCATATTTTTTTTTTCTTTTTCCTTTTAACTTTTTGCACTTTTTCTTTTCTTTTACTTATTTTCTTCTCTTTTTTTCCTCCAACCGTGCCGTTTCTTTTGGATAAGAATAAAAAAAAAACAAAACTTTTTAATTTGAATTCAATTACCCATTTATATTTTACAATTGCATGAAATTTTACTTTCTATTTAAAAATAATTCACATACCCTTTATCATTTTTGGCACACTTTTTGTTTTTTGTTTTGATCTTTCATTGAAAATAAATGATATTTTGATTACACATATTTTTTTAAAGATGTAAAAAATACAAAAAATTATTTTTTATGATTATTTTACTTTCATAATATATGTTAAATCAATAGATGTAAATGTGTTATTTTATCTCTCGAAACATATATATATATATATATATATATATATATATATATATATATATATATATATATATATATATATATATATATATATATATATATATATATATATATATATATATATATAAAAGAGTGATGAAGATGTGGCTAAAAGGAGTTAATGTGGAATTGAGCATTACATGGGAGATAGAATGATTGAAGCAGGCAAAGTACCATAATGGTTTTGCCCTATCATCCTCTAAATTCTCGAAACATAGTACAAAAACCAATCTTTTCCTTTGCAAGCATGTGAGTGATGGTCCACTCATATATCTTCCTCACCATTCATCAGCATTTACTCCAATCTATTAATGTCATTCAAATCATTCATATGATAATGTCTCCTCTACGGAACTAGGTGGACCTCCCTCCCTTCATCACCTTCGTTCAATCAATCAATGAATCAATATCCACCGTCACCTTTAACCCTTCTATACGTCACCTACCAACCTAGGGCTACTACTTCTATATCATCTTTCAAGCTTTCATTCCTCATAACAAACACACATTAATTACCATCCCTTACATTAATTTTACCCATGTGCTTCTTAACATCTTCCTAAACATCTCAAACGTAAATGCTTACAAGCTTTTACAAATATTTATATCTATACAAAAATTGATATGTATAGAGTTACATACTACGTATTAGAATTTTAAGTCTGAGTTTAAGTATTACATTGGATAAAAATGAAAAAATAGAACATTATATTTCAGATTGAAGATTCATTAATTCATGTTTTACATTAGATAAAAAATGAAAAAGTGAAACACTATATAAAATTAAAGATTCATTAATCCATAGTTTTAAAGTTTTAGATAAAGGGTAGTGTCAACTCTTTATTTGTTGGACTCGGATTTCATTTCATTAGTATTATATCTTTTGTGTGATCTTCCTCCAGACTCATCAATTCACACTTTAATGTTTAGCTTAAATCATTCTATTAATTTATAGAGTAAGTTAACTCCAATAATCAATTTACAGTTTATCAATTTCTAATGAATTTAGATTAACTTCACTCCAATAATCAGTTTATAGATAATTTAATTTAACTCCTTGTTAATCATACGTACAAAATAGAATAGTTCTATTTTTTTTAGAAACCAAATGAACTATATTAAAAGAAAAGCAAAAAAGATTAGCAGAAGGTGTAACTAACGAAACCAAAGTGTGTAAATGCAAAATATATATATATATATATATATATATATATATATATATATATATCAGTGTAATGAATCCAATATGTTTATGTGATTTGAAGGGCTTCCTCTTGAACTTGTGTATGTTACTTTTAGAAATATTAGCAAAACTTTGAATAAAAATGTATATGTTGCAGCGATGAAATTAAGTGATATTTTATATTCCACAGTCAAACTATACTTTAGGAGAAAATAAAGTTGCATGTATTAGAATTCCTTAAGAGGTAAGATTTCTTGATTAAAGATTTTCAAATATGGGAGAATCTAGAGTTGCATATGGAAAGAAGAAAAAGAGTTTCACTTTATTCTTCCCTTCTTGACAAGAACAGAAGAGAAAAATAATTAAAGCAGATAATTTTCTGGTTTAACAGCATTGTTTAATTTAAAGGAAATAGTGGTATAATTTTAGAAGAGACAGAGACAAATGTTGTCTTGTGGTAATGGTTGATTGTTCTTTTCGACTCTTAAAAAAGAATGTTAGGTTTTACCTTTAGTTGCTTATGATTTAGGATGCAAAGCAGAGTTGGATCATCCATCACCTTTTTCTTCTAACAGACATTGTGTTTGACATGACAATAAAAGTGTCCAAAGAGGAACATGGCGGGTTTCAATAAAGCAAAAACTAACATATTAACAATTAATATTCATTAATACCACCCTTTTATCACTTTATATTAATCATAAAGATTAATCAAAAATATCTTTAGATTAAGAATTTGTCTCATGTACTTATAATGTATTACACATACATTTTTAATCAAAATTGTTTGGTAACTACTAGGAGAGACTCTATCAATATTGTTTTTTTCATTTTTTTTTCTTTCAAAAAGATATTTTGATACAAATATTTTAATAATATTTTGATATAATATGTGTTATCTTTTTATTTATTTATTATTGTACTGACATATTATAAATTTAATAAATAAATGTTAAAATATTGTAAAAAATTCTGTTAATTAATATTATTTTTTAAATGCATGCATACAAACCGAAGATTATTACTTATTCATCTGTTTTTTTTTATTCTGTAAGAACAAAAGAAAAAAAAGTATAAAGCATAAAAAGAAAAAAGTATCGATTTCCTTTTTGTGCTTTCTCTGTTAAATGATCCATATTACTTTTAACGCACGCAAGCTATAAACATTTATCATTAATAGTTATGTTTATAGTTCATTTATATGGCAAATTTTTGTTTTAATTATTAAAAAAATTATTTTAATCTAATTATGTTAATTTTTTTAACCTATCAAACGTATTTTATAGCTCACATTGAAACAAGAATATATTAAACAGTCTAAATAACTCAATTTCTAATATAAAAAGTGTTTGACATATAAAAAATCAACGTAATTATATTAAAATGACTACATTTATTTATTTTTAAAGTTTAAAACTAAATTATATCAAAATTTCAATTTTACTTTTAAATTCAAGGACTAAACATATATTTAATTACTTTCTCAAACAATTAGTCTAAGGGACGCGGGGAAATAAATTAAAATGTGTCTAAATGAATTCTACCACCTTAGATACCCTCTTTATCATATAAATTCTTTGAAAATTAGAAAACCAAAGTGAAAAAATGGTTGTTTATGTAATTTTCATCGTGTTATGACTTGTTTTTCTATTTTAAATTTCTTACTATTTTACAAAGTTTAAATTAACTCATTCTTACAAAAGTATTAACCTACAAAATGAGAATCGATTATAATTATAGAATGTAATTTAACTAGCTATAAGATTTCCAAAACTCACTAGCTAACAATAAGTAATAAGTATGTTCCTTAGTCTTACTCGTATATGGCCATTGAATGGCAGAACAGGGTTTCCAAAATTGTGCAAACTAGAATTGAGTCAAAACAGTGACATGAAACCAAATTGGATGAAGAAAAATAGAAAAGGAAGTTTTTGGCATCTTTGAATTTGAACATGTTTGGACTTTGTGTTAGAAATGGACAAATTGTGGCAGACGCAGTACCAGTTTTTCTGGTTTGACCGAAGCCTGGGTCAATAAACAAAGATAATATTGATAAAAAATTATAAAATATGATTGAAAAAATTATATAAATATTATTCTATTATGCAGATTTTTTATTTGATTAATTAAAATATTAAGAAGTAATATTTAACCCTAACTCAATCTCATAAAATCAACTTGTAAGATAATGTTTCATTAATATAGGTTGTAACCTGGTTTTGATATCATATTTTGAAGTGAGTTTTTAGACCTAACTCAATTTTACAAAATCGATTTATAAGATAATATTTACACCTCATTTATATTATAATTTGACTTTATTTTTAGTCGATACCAAAATTTTTAAAATAGATGGTGAAAGGTTACATGATAATGAATCTAAGTAATGTTAGAAATTGAAAGAAATTTGTAGTGTTGTGATGCATGAAAGAATGGGATGTTGAGTGTACTTATGCAAACACTGTAATGACATAAATTCACAATCACTGCACTTCCTTCTTCCTGTCAAATAAAATTATGATGTTTCTTCTCAAATAAAAAACTTTACCTTCCATCAACAACACTCATTTTTTACTTACCTTCCATCATTGTATATATACAGAAATAATCTGTTTTAAAATCTGAATTTATCATAATTGTGTTTTAAAAAAACATCTTAAAAAATTAAAAGGGAAATGTATATTTAAATTATATTTTATCTTAATTTTTACACAATGTGAGAGTATTAGACATATTGAAATTATTATTTTTTTAAAAATAGTTGTTACTACTTGCACTACATATTTGAAATAGTGTGTAATTTAAACTAATTGCGGAAACGATAACCTAAAAGTTTGGTTTGAAATAATCTTAAAAGTAATTAAATAATGTTGAAAATATATTTTAAATATTTTTTATTTAAATTAGGTTTTAGAAAATCTCTTAATATTAAAATATACTTTATTTTAAAATAAGAATATTTTTAATTATTATTTATATTTAGAAAATTAATATTAAAGTATTATAAATGTTTGATGTTTTATACATTTTATTTCATATATATAGAATATATAAATATAATAAAATAACAAATTTCTGCTCATATATCTTGTAGTTTCAGAATCTGAAATAACAAGACATGGTTTTAGGCCGGAAAAAAAGGAAGATGAACATGTGCACGTGTGGCCGTACTGCCAGGTGGACTCAACTTTGACATTTATGAAATTTATAAACCTAAATCGGTGGTAATTAACTAAAAATACATTTTGTACTTAAAAAGTATAAATTTATTGAGATAATGGGATTCAGAAATTAAACTTCAACTTGTAGATGGAAATGATATTTGAAATATTTTTTTATAATATTTTTCACAGAACACTTGTCATTTTTTATTGGATTTATGATGCGCTAACACAATAATAAACGAATAATAAATTGATAAAAAAAATATATGTATTATGTCAGTAAAAGAATTTGTATTAAAATGTTTTCTTTTCTACTAATAATCTTGTAGTTAAAAATAGATGATAAAAGACGCTGAGTCTGATACATTAGTTTAGTTAAAAAATTATAAATTTGAGATGATTTTTTTTATTTTTGTTCCGTTCATCCAGTCCGATAGTCTAGCAGGTTAACTTAGCCAGTTCAGTAAGTCAGTCTAACGATCAATATCATTAAAAATCTTAAATGTAAATAACTTGACCTCACTTGCGACAAATACTCAAGACAATCTGACCAGTTTGGTAGAATCACTTGACATCATTAAAAAAATTTAAATATAAGAATTCGTCTTTATCCTCAGTCATGTCAATCCGACAGTTCGACATCAGTAATGTTATATCTAAAAAAAGTGATAAATTATTCAAATACATTCGGAGAGTTTAAAATATAAAGTAGTTGAAGTAAAATGACCAGAAAACTTAACTGAAACAAATTTGATACAAAGGATTAATAATTTGTAACTGGCATTAGAATAAAAGGGGTGAAAATAAAAAAATGGAGATGAATTATGCGTGGAAAGGAGTAGGAGAAATGTCTGAGAATTGCAGTGACAACTGTGTTCCCTTCATAACACAATGATCAAAACCTGGGAGTAGTTGTTGTTGAATGTTGCTGGTTTTGCAGTGTGACAATTGGTTCACACTATCTCATCATTTGAAGGCAAAAGGAAATATTGATGATGTGTTTGATGATACCTTAATTTTCCAGTCTGTCATGTGCACTAATATACTCTGTCATATGCCATTGTCAAAGTAATCTCATATTGAAGTAACACTGTTATTAAGCTAATCCAATTGCATTTGCTTAATTTTGTGATTTACTTTACACTCTGTTTAAATTGGAAAATAAGAAGAGAAAGAAGAGAGAGATAGAGGAGGAAGATAAAAGTGAAATATAAATTACTTAAGATTGATAAAATTAGGAAAGTTTTACACAATAATGATCTTTTTTTCTTTCTAAAATCTTTATTATTAGTTTCAATTATTCAATTTAGTTTTTTTAATTAAATCATAATTTTTTTTACAACGATTAAACTAGGTTTGTTCCATTAAATGTTAGATTAGCGTTAATGCATACATGTCACGTATATCAATTAGTAGTATTTTCAAATTTTTTATTTTTTATTTACTTAATTTTATGATTTACTTTACATTTTATTTAAAATGAAAAATAAGAGATGGAGAATAAAGCAAGAAAAATATCTTTTTGACACTAGTTACACAAGTTCACAATTCATTTTGATCATTAAAAATGTTTTGTATTTGTAAAAAAGAAAGATTAAAAGATAAAATATTAAATGTAAAGTATGAGTATAAATCTGTCAAGTATCAAAATAATAATATTCAATAGTGAAATATAGATTAATAAAATTAGGAAAATGTTGATGTTGTCCTAAAATGTTTTCCTCTTCTCCTTAAAATAATTTTAAGCTATTTTTGAAATATTTTCATTCTTAAAATTACATGTTTGACTTACATTTTATCTTAAAAAAAATTAGGTTTTATTCTTTTCAAATCACTTTCTTATAATTCTGAAATTCCTTAAACTTTAATAGTTAAATTTTCAATGTTATATTTATGTCATTCAACCAAATTGAAATTGATTAACTCTCCTCAGTTTGTTTTTTTTTTCTTTTTTTTTTAAATTCAGTGTCATATCAAATTTTGATTAAGTTAAAAATATCACACTAACTATAAAAAAAAGTTACATATAAAAAGTTATAAATTATATTATCTTAAAATTTTGCATTAAAGATAATGAAAAAAATAATATTTTTTAATGATTTATCATAATATTTACATTCATGTTAGATATTTAGTTTTGCAAAGTACAAAGAATTTATTTTAGAAGGAAGAAAAATAGTAAAACTAAAAGTTAAGAACTAATTTTCTTTTTTTTTTGTTAATATATTCTCATTATTTTTCTCTCTGTCCTTTTAATTCAAACAAATAATGAATATTTTTTCATTGTAACATATGATAAAATTTGATTAACATTTAACCGTCATTTTTTTTGTATAATGATTTTTGGAAAGGGCAAATTGTTATATGAATAAATTTAAAGATAATGTTTGTAATTTGAAAAAAAAAATGTTGGAGATGAGATTTGCTTAAATTATATAAAAATACAATAACGATATTTTACATCATCAAACAATTTAACAACCAAGTCACATTATAAGCAACTTTATATTCAATTCTAAATAACTCGGGTTTATTAAATTTATATTAAAAAATATTATTTTGTTCATAAAAATTTCAATAAAAGACTATTAAAAATGTTTTTCATCAATCAGTTGAGTACAAAGACATAAGAAGAATACAATGATGTAACTTGTAGAATTTCAAGTTTAAGAGAAACCTATTAAACTATAACATGTGTTTCATGCAAAAGTTATGATTGAAGACCTGCAACACCATCATAATATTTCCAACATGTCACATTTCAATACTCATACAATGCAAATTCAAGCATGTATAGACATAAATGGCTTGTCAAGCAAAAATCCAAGCATGTTTGCATAATTTTCATATCATTCCAAAGTGCAAAATTGTTGCCACATGGAAAAATTTCCTAAATATAGTTACTTACATTTTGGAAATATAATTTCGAAAAATAATTGAATTTCTGTTCCAAAATTACATTATTGAATAAAAAATAAGTTTAATATTTATGAGACTCTCTCATTAAAACAGAACATATATCATGAGTTATTGAATTAAATTTGAGATTATTGAATTAAAATAGAACATATATCATGAAAATACCATACATTTAAGATTCTTAAATTTGAAATAAAATAATGAGTTATTGAATTAAAAATCTTAACTTTAATTTTGACAATACTTTTAGCTGATTATTTTTCTAGGTCATTTTCCCTTCATTTAATTATATATTGTATATTTAAAGGTAATTGTAACCCCACATCCAAAACAAATTATGATATTAGTTTTTACTTGATCATAATGTCACTTAATAATTAAATTATTTTTAAGTTAAAAAATAAAATATAAATAAAACTATTAAAACGTGAGTTTTATGATGATAACTTACCCTACAGGTATTTAGTTATAATCAGAAATTAAAATGACAGATAATTATGAAGCTTGACACTGCTGTTTTGTTTGTTGTTACACAACATGATGCAAGTCATTATGAAAAAATAATCTGCATCTTTTACAAAAGTAAAAAAAAAAAAGAGGAAGAAACTGAGACAACTTTTGTAGGGAATAATAGCATATATATATATATATCCGAATTTTATTACGTGGGACAAGTTAATGTTAAAGTGGCTAGAGTGCATTTGCACAATGTCCCCATTTTAAGGTAAGCCAGAAAAAGCAGACACAGAGACTGGGAACTTCACGCCGCAACACAACACAACACAATACAATACAACACAACACTCCCATTTTCACCTTTTTTTTCTTTCATCGGAGAGAATAGGGTGGTGCATGCACACACACTTTTCATGATCTCTCTCTCTATATATGTGCACTTTCACACGTTATATCATACATAGAGAGACACATAAGTCTCTAAGCCAAACCTCACTATCTCACGTTGTAGAGCTACTTACATAGGGAGCTCAAATCTCAATGGCCCTTCAGAGACTCTGAAAAGGTACCAAGGCTGGTGGGTTTTCATTCTCTTAACTTGCACTCTTTGTTTTTGATCTGTGTGTTGTGTGTCTTATGTTAGTCTCTCCTCTGACTCGGAGACAGAGAGAGAATCAAAATCACTATAACTCTCATTAAAAAATATGCAAAGAAATGATTTTTAAATGAGTCTTGATCTCATAAATCGCCTTGAAACATGTCCCCTTTCTTCTCTATTGCTAACCTTCAATTTCTGCCTCTCTCTTTCTCTCTCTGTTGAGAGTTGAAATGTTGTTGTTTTGGTCTTCATTCTCTCACTTTCTCTGCTTAACTTGGTAGGTGGTTGTTCAGATAGAAGCACATTCAATGGAGTTTTTGTTTTTTCAGTTTTGGGTAGTGGATCAAGTTGACCCCAGATCTTCAATTTGTTTGATTGCTGCAAAGTGTTGTCCTTTCTTTTGATTAATAGCCTGGGTTGGTACTCGGTAGTGTAACTTCAACTTGGTTATCTTGTCATTGGGAAATGTTGACTTGCATAGCTTGTACAAAACAACTCAATAATGGATCTCTTCGCCAAGAAGAAGAGGAAGAAGCTGTTCACACACCCAGCACAAAGCAAGCCATCAAGGCTCTCACTGCACAGGTAAATTGATAACTTTCCTTGTACACTTGATTTGTCTCATTACCAAATCGTAAAACAGTAAGAACCAAGCCACCTCTTCAATTATGTATTTCTTCATACTTGGTTGCTAATAGCCTAAATGCTAATACCAACAGAACTAATAAAAGGATTCAATTTTGTTTATCTGTTTGAATGATTTGCATGATTTGTTTTTACTTAAGTGGGAACTATGGTGACAAAGGGGTGGTTTTGTTTTTCAGATCAAGGACATGGCAGTGAAGGCTTCCGGGGCCTATAAGAGCTGCAGACCTTGTTCGGGATCTTCCAATGGTAACAGAAATAGGAAGTATGTAGACTCAGATATGGGGTCAGAGTCAGCCAGGTTCAACTGGGCCTACCGCAGAACTGGGAGCTCCAATTCAACCCCAAGGATGTGGGGGAAGGAGACAGAAGGTGGCAGGGTGAAAGGGCTTTCCAGTGGGGAAGGAACCCCAGCTTCAGTGAGTGGACGCACTGAGTCAGTGGTGTTCATGGAGGAAGATGAGCCTAAGGAGTGGATTGCACAAGTGGAGCCTGGTGTGCTTATTACTTTTGTTTCATTGCCTCAGGGAGGGAATGATCTCAAAAGGATACGGTTCAGGTACTAGTACTTACTTCTATCCATCTTGTGTGTGTTTGGAGATTGCACATTTGGGGGAGTGAAAGCACATGCCTTTGCATGTGGTAGATGTTACTTGCTTTTTAGCCAATGTGACTTTGTCCTTTGTTGTAGTTTAAACTCTACCTTATTCTTTGATCTGGCAAACTAAGTACATGTTTGTTTGGGAGTGATCACATGCTTTTCAAAGGCTGTCCAGATTCTAGATTGGCAGGATCTATCTTGTTTCTATTGTGCCTCTGTGGAGGACCTCAGCTTTGTTCCATTGTCAGTAACTCATGCTTGGGGTGGTGTGGTATGGTAGGCCGGGACAAAAGCAAAAAGGGCTTTTATCTTCTAGCCCTGGACATTCAAATGCACTCCCTCCCTCTTCTCAGCCCACAAAAAGAAAAAGGAAAAAGAAAAAAAAAAAAAGAAAAGAAAAGAAAGGAATTTGTGCAAAGAAAAAGTCCAGGCTTGGTTTTCTGCTAGAGTAATATTCATTTTCTGAAATACAAGGAAATTTGTCACCCTCTTCTGTTCTGAATAAAACATAAAGAACTAAAATGCAATAATTAAAGGGATATTAGAAGGGTCTAGTCAAACATAAATAGTTTTATAGATATGCAATTCTACTTTATTGATACTGGATAGTTTCATTAGTTTGTCTGAAAGTAGCAATTAGAGTTCCCTGTTAATATTTGTGTCAGTAAATAATTCAGCTTGAGAAATTTTCAACCAAGGGAAACATACCAGTGTGGGATGTGACATTTCTTTTTCTAAGCCCTTCGGTAATTGTACTGATTAATTGTTTGATATTTTTTGTCAGTCGTGAAATGTTTAATAAATGGCAAGCTCAGAGGTGGTGGGCAGAGAATTATGACAAGGTCATGGAGTTGTACAATGTTCAGAGGTTCAATCAGCAAGCAGTTCCTCTTCCAACCCCTCCTAGATCTGAAGATGAGGTAGAATACAACTTCTTTGTTATTTTTTAAGGATTGCATGGTTAAATCTTTAACCAAGGAACTCATTAACATGCTATCCTTAACAATCAATCATAAATTCCTTCTAACTCATATTTGAGGTCTGATATTAAGATAAGCTCATTTAGTATCTTCTGATTTAGAGAATTTGCTATATATTTTAGGTGTCATTTACATGATTTTTCTCTTTCAGAGCTCAAAGATTGAATCTGCTAGGGACAGTCCTGTCACTCCTCCACTCAGCAAAGAGCGTGCACCCCGCCATTTTCACCATCCAATGGGAATGGGCTACTCCTCATCAGATTCACTGGATCACCACCAAATGCATCCTCACCCTTGTTATGAAACAAGTGGTCTGGCATCAACACCTAATCTTTCCAACATTAGTGCACCAAAGACTGAAAAATCATCCCTTGATGGTTCTGTAAGGACCAGTTCATCTGGTGAAGATCACTCAGGCGAGTTTTCAATCAGCAATGCCAGTGATATGGAAACTGAATGGGTTGAACAGGATGAACCAGGAGTCTACATCACTATCAGAGCACTGCCTGGTGGAACTAGAGAACTCAGGCGTGTTCGTTTCAGGTAAGCAGAAATCATTACTATGGAAGAAAACAAATTACTCTCAATGCAATAGCTTTTTTATACTTTGTTGCTATCTAAACAAGTTGTATTGTATTGTATGAAAACCAGAAAACTTGCTCAGGCACCTTACTTTTGACATTTTTTTTGAATAAATAGTCCATGCAATGATTTTCCAATGTCTTCCCATCACAAATCATCATGTATGGTAAGTTTGTTCACTTTTAGAATAACTATATTAAACTTAAAATGATTTTTAGTTGTTTGAAAGTGTAAAAGAATTTACAATGATCATGCGTGACTGTTTTTATTTTGTGATTTGATTCTATGATCTATTTTTATTATGCTTTTAACTTATTATCCCTTTGGATGCCTGACTCTTAAAATCTTAACAGCTGAACTGTTTAGTGATCAAGTTTGATTTTGTTGATTATTTTTCCGCAGCCGAGAAAGGTTTGGAGAAATGCATGCAAGATTATGGTGGGAAGAGAACCGTGCTAGGATACAAGAACAATACTTGTGACTGTGACTATAGAAAATGCCTTTTACACAGACAACTGCTTCAGCAGGCTAACACAGTACAGCTTGAAAGCTTTACAACAGTGTTGTGCATTATAGATCCAGTTACCTTCTTTCCATGCCATGTAACAGCAACTTTCAACTTTGTAGTTTACTTTAGCAGTGGAGAAATGCAGATGTTGGGAAATATTAAACTTTGATAGTGATATTTTAGTCTTAGTTAAAACTTATTCCTGTCAATGTCAGTCAAATGTTTCCATCTTGTATGAATTTTGAACTATTCCAAATGAGATAACAAGTTTGGTTGTGTCAAAATGTTTAAAGCTGCAAATACAATGCTGTAGATTGAAAACTCTGCACAAAACGAATCACTGGAAAGTTTGTAACAAAGTACATGGTTGCTTAGAAAATGTAAAGTGGAGCATGTCCAAGACAATTGCTGTCTCCTTCTGCCATTAAGAATGGTCGATGAGTTCATTCTCTTAATTGTCATAGTTGGATTGGCCCAAGTTTCTAGGTGATATATATATATATATGATAATGATATTTTGACAACATTTTAACATCAGTGTCATTTTGTGATTGGTCCAAAATTATTTCACAATTAATAATAATAACCATAAATATCAACATGAACCAATCACAGAATGACATGTAGTGTTAAAATATTGTCTACAAAATGGTGTAAAAGTATCATTATCCATATATATAACCATAGATTGTTTCTGTCCCTGTCCATGTTTGAGAATGCAACTACAAACTATGAAATGCAAATAATCTTATGATTATTTTAGTACGAGATCTAATGTAATATTGGGCGAATTTATTTGTTTTTAAAAATATTTATTCTAATAAAGTAAGCTGCAGATTTCAGTTTGTCTAATGGCTTGTTTATTTTTTAAAAAATAGTTTTCTGCCCCCTTTTAATAAGTAAATTCTATTCATTTTTCAAATAAATGATTATTTCAAAAAAGCTATTGAGTTGTTGTATAGAATCAAAGCATCAAAAGTTAATAAATTTAATTAATTCAATTTTTGAAAACCAGATTATTGACATGATATGATAAAAAAAATTGAATTGACGCTGGAGCTCCATTAGATGCACAAAAGTCAGATCCAAAGTAAGATAGTCAGGCTAATTTACCCCAAATACGCAGGGGAAAGACGGCTTTTGAAAAATATTTTTATAAAAACAATTTAAAAGATGGCTTGATTATTGGAATGATTTCACTTTGGGAGCAGTGTCCTCACTTTTAAAATTTTTTAATTTCATCTCTAAATACATTAATATATCGATCAAGTCTTTTTTTTTTATATTGTTTAAATTGTTAATTTTGACTTATTAGACATGTGAGGATTTTCTATTATCATGATATCTTTTTCTCTTAAGTATAATCTATAAGACTTTCTAATTGAAAATTTGGGTTGGTAAAAAGAAAAAATGCTTTGTCTATGAATTGAGGATTTTCACGGTAATGGGAGAAGAGAAATTGGGATTTCATTCAAAGTAAAATGAAAGTGAAAAATCAAGTTTTCATTGATAGCGAAGTGGATTTAATTGAAGATCGAATATGCATATCTTAAATATATATCATTGTATGTGTCAATTTTGAGTTTTTGTTGTGTTATGTTATTTCGATGAATGCATAATTTAGGATTGGTGTTTTTTTTTATGATTTTTGTGTTTGAATGTTGTGTTTCTTTGTAATTATTTTTGTATAATGTGGTCGGGTGCGTATTTGTTTATAAAATTAGTTGATCATGGTAGTTTTCCATTATGTGTGATGGTGTTTTTGTTGTGGTTTCCCGTCTAAAATTGGTTGGTGTTTGTAGTATGGAATGTAATGTGTCTTACATTCTTTGGACATGGCAGAGGTCTACGACGGCTTGGTCAAGGTGTGTGATAAGTTGACCAAGGTGTATCAGAGCACAACCTAGTTAGGGTCCATGATAGCTTGGTCGAGGTGTGTCACATCTTAGTCGAAGTAATTTTTTTTAATGATGAAGTTGGTCTTAGTGGGACTGGGCTCTACCATAATGAGTAACATTAATAGTTGTACAGTTGTTGTCTGACTCTGTCATACTTTAACTATGATTCTCTACAATTATTTATTTGCATAGGGACTTTTGCCAACATTACAACAACTTTTAACTGGTGTGGATTAAACCACACATATGCAAATTTTAAGAAGAAATTTCGAGATAAAAATCTGAAACGTTTCTTATGGAAGACAATATCATCCATACATCCAAGGCAATCGTGAGAGACATTAAAGAGTTGAATAAAAACGCCTTTAAATATTTGATAACCATTCCTCCAAGACATGTATTCAAAATTCAAAACCATGTTCATTATTTAAAATTGTTGGTTTTTGTTTTTAATTTTTAATTTCTTTTGAAGTAGATTTTGGTCAAGGTCAAGGTTTATAACAGTAGCTCCTTATGACATATTTATGAATAATATGGCACAAGCTTTTAAGAGTGCAATCATCAATGCAAAAAGTAAGCCCATCATAATAATGTTAGAAGACATTCAAATTTACCTCATGAAGAGATCGACAATAAATAGAAAAAAGAGATAAATGCATATGAAGGTTCTCTTTACCTGAAAATTTAGAAAATATTAGAAAATGAATCACATAAGACTAAATATTGGATATCAAAGTATGATTTTGGTATGATTTATTTATGCATGATTAATTATGGATTGCCCCTATTTTGATTTTAATTCATTTTGTAGTAGGTCAGGACAAAAATTGTTTGAGGTCACATACACATCCATGATTGGTGAGAAGTTTGTGGTCAACATAGATAAACTAACTGCAGGAAATGAATTGTAATGAGAATCTCGTGTTGTCACACACTAACTACCATGTGGTTTTTAAATATCAATGGAGAAGACTACTTCCAATACTGGTTTATTAGATCAACCTATGAAGAAACATATCTTTCAATGATATACCCCGTCAATGATCCTCATCTATGGGAAATGACTTCTAATTGTGATGTTTTACCTCCACCTAAAAGGGTGTTACCTAGAAAACTGAAAAAGAAAAGAATATTAGAGTCTTGGGAGCTAAAGAAAGATGAAACACAAATTAAAACGAGATGAAACATGAAAGAGATGTGAGATATACAGACAACTTGAACATAAAAGAAATAGTTGCCCACAAACTCCTCAAATACAAGACTAAGCAAGCTGACCAACAACACAACCAGCAAGAACACCTCTTACACATCCTGAAGGAACTCAACCAGCTTCAACAAACCCAACACCATCTGAAGTAACTCATATTGCTACATGCCAACTTCAACAAACCCAACCAACTTAGCTCACTTCAACACATCTAACTCTATCTCAAGCAAGTCAGATTTCAAGAAACCCAGCAAACTCAGTCAACTATAAAATCCACCACTAGAGAGAAATTGTCATATAGGATGGACCCAGTTTCGAAGTCATGAAACACTATTTATTTACATATTTCTGTCGATTTTGGAAGACATATAATTTGGAACTTTAATATATATGATGCACCTTATTTTGATTAGGAGCTTATTTTACTTATGATATGTACCTATGTTGCTTAGCAACTTATGTATTTTGAAGAACAATATTCTCTATCCAAATGTATTTGGAATTAATATCATGTGTATGTGCATCACAATTTCACTTTTATGCTTTTTCGTATATTGAAAAAACTTTTGGTTCATTTAATATCACATTACAAAAATATACACCTACATTCATCGCACTTACTACATAACTTTGTTAATGACATGTCACTTTTATATCGTTTCATAGAATTTTAAACAACATAGGAACAAGGATAATGTTAATCAACCATAGAGAACATAATATTCATATTAAGAACTTAATCTAATTTTCAGAAACAATAAAGGATTTTTTCAAATTATATATCTTTCTTTTTTGCCTACCAATAGTAGCATCTCTTTCATTTCCGTTATCTTCAATAGTAGCATCTCTTTCATTTCCGTTATCTTCATTGCATAATTTGAAATAATTACACCTTTAAAAATCTTCATTTCCACTCTACTGATAAAAAAATCCAACAAAAGCAAATATTTTATTAACAACAAACACTTTCTTTTTCCTACAATAGTAGCATCTCTTTCATTTCCGTTATCTTCAATAGTAGCATCTCTTTCATTTCCTTCAATAGTAGCATCTCTTTCATTTCCGTTATCTTCATTGCATAATTTGAAATAATTGCACCTTTAAAAATCTTCATTTCTACTCCACTATTCAAAAAATCCAACAAAAGCACCTTTAAAAATCTTCATTTCCACTCCACTATTCAAAAAATCCAACAAAAACAAATATTTTATTAACAACAAACACTTTCTTTTTTCCTACCAATAGTAGCATCTCTTTCATTTCCGTTATCTTCAATAGTAGCATCTCTTTCATTTCCGTTATCTTCATTGCATAATTTGAAATAATTACACCTTTAAAAAATTTTATTTCCACTCCACTCTTCAAAAAATCCAACAAAAGCAAATATTTTATTAACAAGAAACACTCTTTAATACGAAAAAAATATACCTCGATTGAAAATTAAAACCATACCCCAAACCTTGTAGTTAAGGCAACTCCGAAATGTTTTCCATCATTTTTAACAATTTTAGCCACTCTTAACACTACAACATAATAGAAAATTGGTATTCCAACCAATCTTATAAATCACTACCAGAGAACACGTTGTGGTTTTATGTCCCCTACAAGCAAGACAAACAACCTCAATTGCAAGATATTATACCCTTCATCAACCATCACCTCTTAGAGACTATGGCAAACTTCAAACTTCTCCATGGATACATCAACGTCACCATTTGTACATTTACAAATTTTTACACGTAAACATTATGCTTTACCACATCATCAGACTGCTAACGTCTTTTTTAAAAAACTACCAACAAAAACTTGATTAACGTACGTTAAAGCATTTGAAACATAATTGAAACTTTCTAAAAAAAGACCAAGTAAATACATTGTCTCCAAAGAGGGACCATCCGACTAATTAAGCCTTGAAAGGAATAATGATAAAAAGAGACGAATAAATGCATTAATCTTATTCGTAACTTGAGAAATTCTCCTCATCTTTCCCAAAGAATCCTGGAAAACTTACATTAAAGAAACAAGACATTTCAAACAAGCTGGTTTGAAAAAAATAAAACATGATAAGATCTTAGGTTGTGTCCCTTATCTGACAATTACACCGTCTATAGCCATGGCCAAGCCACCGAAAAAACAAAGCTCGGAGAACATATGAACTGATTCAACACCGAAATAGTAAAAGAATGTTAACGCAAGCTATTTGTAAGTATTGTTACTACTGCTTGCAAAATTACTATCCCATCATTCTTTCAATAAACAAACCATCAGGGGTTGCAAATTAACAAAACATAAATGGTAGAATGAAAAACAAGATCAGAACCAAAGATTCCAGAAAGTACTATATCAAGATAAGAAGAAGCTTTCGTTCATTCTGTCATGTTGTCTTCTTCATCTTCATCTTCACTCAGATCAAGATCAGCCAATAGTTCATCCAATGGAACAGAAGGTAGCTCATCGCCACAGTCACCGATGCCACCTCTGATGGCTGGTACTCCTTGTTTCAGTACAAAGATATATTGAACATCATATCAGGTTTTTCTTCCAAATCTTTCAAAAATTGTTCATATTCTGAGACCATTTTGTCTTGATCAAGTTTCCTATCATCAACATCCATTTTAAGTGATTTAAGCTGATCGAGGCTTCCCACGTTTCTTTTGGCGCTTCTCTTCTTAACTCTTCTTTATTAAAATTGCTTCAAGAATGTGCCCTTTGTACTTGTCCAACTCCATGTCATCACTATTAGCCTCATACAGTTCACAACCAAGAGCATAATCACCAGGATTTAAAAGATGGCCCACATGAGTCTTGATGTTAAAATTGTGTCGTTCTTGCCAAAATCTGACACACGAGCAACTTGAGCATCTGCTAAGCGATATTTTGTGCCACCAATAGTAACCTCAGATGAACAACCTCCACATCCAACACTAAATATTACACTAACTGTCTGCTAGTAAGCAATGACTGGAAGGATGTTCTCCAGTATTGATCAGCATCTAAGAAACAATCCCTCAGGGTAAATGGATCAAGCAGCGCAATGCTGTTGATGAACCTTGAACATACCTGATCCATCTGCCCTGCCCGATGAACTGAACATACTGATGAATTGAAGATAGTATTCCCCAGTTCAAACAAGCATGTGTAAGCATAAGGATTAAAGGAAAACTTTCAATTGGAAAATTACTAATAAACAAAAAGAAAAGGAGTTATTTGTAAACAACTTGTAAGAATGGAAAGCACGTTACGGAAATTATTAGGTAAAATAAAGACACACAGATATGAATATAGTCTTGAGAACAAATTGCTGAGAACAACCATTAAAAAAATTCAGCACAAGGAATAAAAGATCAGAAAAGTTTAGAATTCAACCACGTACAAACAAGGATGGCAAACAACCGAAAAGGTAAAACAGATCGTTTGAAAGAAAATACATTCATAAAGTCAGTGAACAATTCAAAGTGAAGAAATCTTAACAGAAATTGGCATTTAGAAACTAAGAACATGAAACCTGAGAAAGCAGAAGACAAAGGCTTCACACAAGGTACCACTAAATCACAAAAATATGACAAAAAAGACTGAATTGAAAAACTTACTTTGTAACAAAGGGTTGTAGAGAAAGTTGGAGTGGTAACATAGTCTTCCAGTTTTGTGATGAAGTCCATGGGCTTGAAGCCCTACTACTCTAAAGCCCAACACTTTTATCTTGTCTTCCAAACTTAAATTAGATATCTTAAATTTAAAATATGATTTATATATTTAAGAAATATTGATTTATTAGGAATTTTAGCCATCATGTAATTTATTTTAAAGATATTTATTATTATAAATCTCAATTACACAAGAAGTCTATCTCATGCAAAACACATAATAAAATAGTAGGGGTGACAATGCGGGTTGGCTTGCCCTGTTTCCCCCTTAAGAAATGTAGGCTAAATTTTCGGATCCACCTTGCATGTTTCCTGACCCACATAAGACTTATACTTTTTTCCTTTATTTATTTAAATTAGTAGGAATAATTAATATGAATATAAATTTCTTAATAAACATATGATACTTAAGAGTCCTTAACTTTTACACTATGCTCCCTGTATAATGTGACTGGCATTCTCAAAAGGTTGCATGAATAATAATGTAAAAAATTAAGAAATGATTCTGAAATTAGTATTCTCAAAATTTTGATTCATATTTGAAGGGTTGCAATACATAACAAACTAGCATTCTCAAAATTTTGCAAAACAATCAACAAAGTAGCGGAACTAGAAGTCCCTGCCAGGTTTTTCACCATGTCCTCCTGTTAATTCAAAGTTCAGCATTTTCTTCTAGATAATCATTATACACGCAAGATTAATTGTGCAGGACCTGGGCAAAACAATGATCCACTTTAAAATCGAGAACTAAACTTCAAGTAACTATTATATTCTAAAGTGTCCAGTACCAGACAGTTCAAAAAAGTTCAAATAGTTCAACAAGTTCACCAAGTTCTTCTTCATTAACATTTTTAAAAAACAGCAAATCAATACATAGATGTACCTGATAAGAGAAGCTGGAGGCAGTGGTCTATTATGCAAAATTAGGATGAGCTGGTCTCTCACGTGCTCCCCTTTCAATATCTTCAAGCTGTAACATTGATAAGCTTAGGTTTAGGATATTTTGATATAAACTGAAAATTAATCTACAAAATCTCTAATTATTTCATTAGATTTTTTGTGTTACACAAACAACAATACATTGAGGGGAGTGGAGAATACCTGTTATACTTACACTAGCTGCACGCCTTTCACTGAAATCGGAGATGAGAAGAACTGTTCTCAACTTCCCACTGAAGTTGATGCACAACTCGGGATTGCTGCAATTGGCTCTTAAAGAGTACTTTCAGAGCAACAATGTGATTACTCTGAACCAAAACCACATATCAGTCTCACAATAAAATTCATGTGTGAAAACAAGAAACTAAGGAGAAATATCCTGTACAAATTGGTAACAATACATCACAATCATCTCATATAAATAAAATGGTCCATGGTCGTGTGCAATCTGATCTTAAACTAATAATTCAAAAAACCTTTTATCAATGTTATGTGAAGACACTTCAGATGCTTTATATTGCATCCCATAGTCCCTCATCAAAAGACTATAACACGTAGTCACAATTCAACAATTGTAAAAGCTTGAGTAGCTACACCTGAAAATTGTAAAGCCTTTTTTCATGTTAGAATTGATCTTCTAATCAATTTCTAGAAGACTGATTTCTGAGAACACTTTAATTTTGCAGGTTACAAATTTGACGAGCTTGACCACAACTCGGTAAATTTAAGGTTTCAATAAGCAAGAGCAACAAATTTCCAGATTAAGAAAACAATGAAATTCTACAACAAAGGAGTAACCAATAACCAACACAAATCATATGCAGCAACATATGGTCAAAGAGCACAACTAGAAACTCAACACAACCACTAACCCTTTTAGTAAAAATGCAACCTTTCGTCCAAATGAAAGCACAAACTGGTGAAATAAGGAGCCAAACTCAAAATCATATATAAAAAAATAACTAGTAATTGACAGTTAAGAAACATGGGTTTGTCGCTGTTGATCTCTTTGTCAGTACAGTACATTGAATCACAAAAATTAAAAGATAAGAGGAAAAGAAAAAGATGATGGTGCCAGTGGTGAAGAACCTTGTTCGGATGTTCCTGGCGTTGAAGGACGGTGTCGTCGCCGATGAAGATGGTGAAGACTCTCCGTCATGAGTTTGGAACGTTGAATGGTTGAGAGTATCTTTGTAAAAACAACATTTCAATAAAATATAAAATTTATAAAATAAATAAATATAATAACAAAAGTGAATAATGTGATTTTCAAAGCAATATTTCGTGATTATTTTTTCTATATAAATCATAACAAGGCAGAGTGAGTGAAAAAATATAAGTTACTACTAGTTCATAAATTATAAAAAATTATTTTAACATACAAAATAGTTCAGTAACAACCATTATTTATTAATAATTAATAGCTTCCTGATTTAAGATAAAATTTTATAATTTTGTTTTGAAAAAATCAAAGATGAATACTCATAAATAATTTTGGAAAATAAATTGGATAAAATTTGCAATTGCCAATGATGAAAACCACATGCTGGTTTTGACATTATTGGTTAATCGTTTCAAAATGATTTGCAATTTTTGTTTAACCAAAGGGCATAACCGTAGTTTAGCAGAGAACAGCACTAGGGCACAACACAACACAAAGTGAAGCAATGTGGGATTTAAGTGTATAAATTTTTTCCCTCAAAACTAAAGTCATTGTCAAACGTTTTCAAAACCCTCACTCTGTCGCTCCAAGCCGCTTCCGTTTCTCCCTGTTCTTCGTCTCTCTTTCTCTCTCTGTCCCTATTGAGAAGAACAAAACCCTACCCGTTTCTTGTTATCCCCAGTGTTAGCCTTAAGTTTTGTTTTTTCCTTCCCTTTGGTTTTGTTTTGTCTTCTGGGTTGGGTCCCTGTTGGGTTTAGGGTGCAATGGTCCCTGGTTCCAGAACGGAGAGTGGCACTGGTACTCATTTGCTCTCTGCGAGAGTGCGCAAAACCATCCAATCCATCAAGGAAATCGTGGGGAATCATTCTGATGCTGATATCTATGTTGCCCTTAAGGAAACCAACATGGATCCTAACGAAACCACTCAGAAATTGCTCAACCAAGGTTGGTGGGTGCCTTGGTGGGACCGTGTTTTGCCTTTTTGTTCTTAAGCTTTGCTTCCCTCTTTTGAATTTTTGAATTGTGTCGCTTTGATTGAGGGGATTTTGGCTCTCATTTTTACCCTCTCTTGTGGTGTTTCGTTGATTGGTGGAGAATGATTCGTGGCGCTGGGGTTTGTGTAATTCATGTGTAGGCTGAATTTTTGTATTTAATTTGCATTTGTGAGAATGAGGATGATAAGAGTTTAGAATGATTTTGTTGGCTTTTCTTGTGGTATAGATGGCTGAGATATGGTGAAAGCAGTGGAGCTTTCTTTGATTGTGTGTTATTTTTGCTGTTGCTGCATGATTTTAATGTTTGAAAGATCTTTGATATTGTGGAAACCTGTGGACAAACCTTGTGGCTGAAATTATGGTTCAGTTGTTTAAAACCTTACATGATTGAATTTGTTCATATCTTTTTGGTTATTTTTTGTTTATTTAGTCTGCCTGCCGAAACTGCTGGCTTAGAGTTTGTGGCACTATCAGAATTGTTGGGGCTGACCATTGGTAACAAAATATTAACTTCATCATCAAAGTGAAAGTGTAGGACAATTATTCTGTGCTGAACATGTTCTAAACTCCTGCTACCTGCAACATATGATTCAAAAAGAATCCTGGAATTTATTTGATCTAAGTACCCTAAATTTAATTTATTTCATTGATGTGTTTAAATAGTAAATAGTTGCTGCATGAATGTGAGTGCTTATTGATGACCATTGCAATGTCTAGATTAGAATATTTCTCGATTATATTGTTTTAAACCATGCATTTGATTCTGCAACTGGTGAATATTTTCTTATGTTAG
The DNA here is from genome assembly GCA_036885675.1 of Vigna mungo. Taxonomy (NCBI): domain Eukaryota; kingdom Viridiplantae; phylum Streptophyta; class Magnoliopsida; order Fabales; family Fabaceae; genus Vigna; species Vigna mungo. The sequence continues at coordinate 49,970,944 of CP144700.1, forward strand.
TTTACTTGTTCAACTCTAATTGGAGTTTGACAATGTCCTATATTAGGTATTGTTTTGAAAGAAAATTAAACAAAAAAAATCTACTAATGTTCATTGTGGCTTTATTACTCAGATCCATTTCATGAGGTGAAGAGGAGGAGAGACCGAAAGAAAGAGGTACCACTTCTTGTATTCTTTCTGGATGACTTATTAAATTAAATCCTTGTTACACACTAAAGACTAGTGATTTTCTTATCTGTAATGTTTCTGTTGTTACAGATTCATAATGTTGGGAACAATGGTTCACCTGACTCGCGAAGGCCATCTGAGAATAGTAGTGGTCAAGGAGTGAAATTTCACACCCCTTCTGAACGCAATGTTAGAAGAACAAACTATTCTCGGAGTACTTTACCTGGTAATATGTCTTGTTTAGAATGAGCATTTGTGTTTTACTCCCAATTTTTTCTTCAGTAGATTTTATTCTTATTGAATCGCTATGGGGGAAGATCCATAATGTATTTTTAAATTGTTGCATTTCCAATTTCCATTTCAGTTAATACATAGTAGTTGTTTTTTCTTTCTTTGGTTGAAATGCTTTTTATGCCGCCTTTCTCTTTTTGTTCATATGGTGGGGGGACTTTTTCTAGTTGAAACTAGATGAAGAGTAGTATTTTAACCATATATCCATCTAATAATTAACTCTTGTGACTAATTTATGGTTTTCTGTTTTTAACCTTCGTTTTCATATGTGGTTTCCAATAGCTAAATGGATCACTTGTTTTGTATATGTTTACATGTTTTCATTAGCATTACTATCTGCTCTGATCTTTAAGTTCATTCTTATTATTCAGGCATCAGCAGAGAGTTCCGTGTTGTTAGAGACAACAGGGTAAATCATATTTATAAGGAAGTAAAGCCTCTTTCGCAGCAGCACTCAACATCTGCCAGTGAGCAGTCAAATGTAAACATATCTGAGAAGGGGTACGATCTCAGTTTTATTTTGTATGGATTTTGAAGTATTGGTTGATTGCCTTTTACCAATTTGTATATCTAGTTTCAGCAGCTGTCAATATATGCTAACCCTTGCTAGCCACTCAAACATATTTGGGTTATGTTCTATTGCTGAGAGTGTCTTCTGTGTGAGAGTTTATAAAAGGGAAATGCTTACCTGAGCTGTGAAAACAATTTTAATAGAAGAATACTTAACTGATGCATGTGACCTGAATTGTGCAAACCCAAGGTCAGATGCATGCAAACTAATGCAAGGTATGCTGACACATATAGAAAGCTAACAGTTTACCTTTATCAGAAGGGGCTAGAAAGGAATCAAATGAGGAGAAATAGTAAACCAATCTTTGTAATATAATACGTAAATCAAAATTTGTTAGTGTATCTGACCATGGTCGCTAAAGGTTAAGGGCATGCCTTAATGGTATTGAGAGTTTATGATTTTGATGTTTTGAGGGGGACTGAAAAAAAAATGTCTTACTGAAGGACTTTAAATAATTTGAAAGTACTTAATTAATATATGTTGAAATAAAAAGTATTGATCTGTTTGCTCTATAAAACAGAAAATAGAGTGTTTCCTCTTTGTGGGTCATATAGCATAAGGAATTTTCACTATAATAGGAAACACCAGGGATGAAAGTCCAGTGATTCTACGGATTGGCTTCTTTAATTTTAACTAATGCAATGGACCTTTATGTCAGATTTGAAAGACATATTTGTCAGGGATCACTATTTTGGTTTATTCACATGTTGTTGGATAATTGAATTTTATATATGCATGTATTCATCATTGTTGCAGTTCATCAGCCTCCACTAGTCATAGGTCATCTGGCTCAAGGAATTCATCACAGGCACTAAATGGTCCTTCTGATTCATTTGTGAGATACCCGAAAGATGCTGTACCAGATACCGTTGAAGGAAAAATTGCATCTGAGGATAAGGATAAGGATAAACAAAGCATGATTTCAAATGCAGCTGGACGGGTGCAACCAAATAAGCCTAACCACATCCATCAAAATCCAGCTATAGTGGCATCAAGCAGCAGTTCTGCTGTTGGGGTGTATTCCTCTTCAACAGATCCAGTTCATGTGCCCTCACCCGATTCTAGATCATCAGGTGTTGTTGGAGCGATTAGGCGTGAAGTTGGGGTTGTTGGTGTTAGGCGACAGCCTTCAGACAACAAAGTAAAACAATCATTTGCTCCTAGCAGCTCTTATGTTGGTGGAAAAGATGGTACATCTGCAGATTCTTTCCAATCGGTTGGTGCTGTCCTGAAGACTGAACAATTTAGTCAAACTAAAGTAACCGAACCTTCCTCATCTGGTGCGCCAGTTAGCAGACCATCTGTGAACAACCAGTATAATAGTAGACCACATCAACAAATTGCGGGACATCAAAGAGGTAATTCTTTGAAACGGCTCTACCAATTATGATTTTGATCTAAATTTTTAAAGTAGCATGTTGGAGTATGCTCTGCTTTTATGGTAGGGTAAATACAGCATTTCAAAACAATTGAGTGGAAGAACTTATTGTGGATTTTTGTTTAAGCTTTTCTTACCTGTTTCAGAGAAACTTGCTTATTAAAATGTATCTGTAATGTACCCATTTTTTTCTTTGCATTTTTGTTTGATGGAAGTGCTTATGATTGAACTATCCATTTCCTTACCCACATTAATGAATGAGATGATTTTAGTGTAGGTTTCTTTTTCACTATATATTTATTTATTTTCTTGCCTAGAAATTTGATGAGTTTTGAATGATGCAGTTTCCCAGCAAAATAAAGAATGGAAGCCTAAATCTAGCCAGAAGCCAAACAGTAATAGTCCTGGAGTAATTGGGACCCCTAAAAAGGCTGCTGCTTCTGGTTCTCCTCCAGCAGAAAATTCTGGAGATATAGAATCAGATGCAGCAGAACTTCAAGATAAACTTTCCGAAGTAAATATATATGAGAACCAAAATGTGATTATAGCACAGCATATTCGAGTTCCAGAGACTGACAGATGCCGGCTGACCTTTGGTACCATTGGGACTGAACTTGATTCTTCAAGGCTTCAATCTAAGTATCACATAATAGGAGCTTCCGAAAAATCAAATGATGAATTGGCTGCAAGGTTTGCATTCTTGTTTTTATTGTATTTTTTAATTTTAGGTTAGGGAGTTTAGTATCTGGGCATTCCGAAAAATCAAATGATGAATTGGCTGCAAGTTTTAACAGCCTGACCATTTGGATGTATTTGCTGAATTTCTTTGTAGTTTTGTAGTATTTTTGTTGAAATTTTAAGGTTTATAATTATTTTTTTTCAGATATATGTTACTTTCACACACAACTACTATGTCCATGATAGGTAGTATGCTTTTCCTGTTAACAAAACGTAATGTTGTTTAATATTTGATGGCAGCTTGACAGTACCTGCTCAAGAGTTGTCAACTGATGATGTTTCTGGGAGCAAACAGGTGGAGTTACTGGAGGAACACATTAGAAGTTCTGGGTCAGATTCGCCTGTATCTGCTGCTGCTTCTGAGCAACATTTGCCTGATAACAAAGACTCTTCAAGCACTCAGGACAATTATGCTAACATTGGGTTAGTTCGTGATAGCAGTCCATCCTATGCACCTTCAGAACCTCAGCAGCAAGATTCTCATGATATGCCTGGCTTTGCGGTGTGTTTCTTTTCAATTCTACCATCGTAGTCTTTATGTTGTTGAACTTTTTCTTGTGGTCTATGCAAACTTATCAATGACCTGTAGTTGTTTATACTATGTTAGTGAGACTCTGGCAATGAGGGGGTTGCATAGCCAAACCTCTGGTTAGGCACTATGCCTGTGATTTGATTGGCTTTTGCCATTGATCATTATTTGTTGTGAATCATCTGCAAACCATTGAAACTGGAGATACTCCTTAGTCAGGCACTGGTTGTGACCATAAAGGGTTAGATCAGGTCCAGTATGGATTAGATGTGGCAGTTTGTTCCATAGCAGTCAATAGTGGATAGTGGTTTCAAGTGACCAACTCCAAAAGATGTTACAGTGGATAGTAGGATGGCTGCTTTTTGGGACCCTAAATTTATCTATATCACACTATGCTTATTTATTAAAAATTTAAGAAAAAGGGCCTATAATTTTCCACTGAAGAGCCAAATGACAAGAGAGACATGTATTTGGACTTGGTGAAGATTGGCCAGAAAACTCGCTGGAAACTGATGGGTCAGTGTGCAGAGAAAAATGTTGAGAAAAAATGTATCAGATTTATCAATTGGCTGGGGATTTTTCTAGTTTGCACCTTCCGCAAAATCTTTGAAATGGAACTGGTTTCAGGGGCAAACCTAACTCTGTTCCTCCACCCTGTTGTGTCTGCTCCGCCAACCATTCACCATGGATTTTTTGGCTATGAAAAATTTCGGTACTTGGTGACAATGGTCAGCCATGATGTAACTGTCATTGGAGCAGTGGCAGGGTGCCACTCTGCACTGGAGTGATTGTGACACTGGTGCACAATTGATAATTATGGGTTGTCCTGTCTGTTGTTTTGAACGATATTTGAGATGCTTTGCTTGGTATGAGGGACATGAAACGTATTTGTTGTTGTTAAGAGGAACATGAAACGTCTACAATCATGTCAAAAACTTATATTAGTTACCCTATTTATCTACTACTTGTGTAATAGTATGTATAAGAGGTGTACTTTGTGCCTTGTTGTCTTGTCATTCTCACTTTTAATTTTCCAAACAGGCTTATGATCCTCCAACTGGGTATGACATTCCTTATTTCAGACCTACAATTGATGAAACTTTACGAGGGCAGGGTTTATCGTCTCCGCAGGAGGTATAATATGCCATAAGAATATTAAAGTAGTTTTATTGCTTGATTGTAGTTTGCTTTAATGTGTTTTTCATCGCAGAAAAATACAACTTTACACACACTCACACAACAAGGGGTACCAACCCATTTGATATGTTACTGAACAAAATTGAATCCTCCACCTAATGGTTACAATGTATTTAGTATCAACCTCAACTAGATAGATTATAATCGAAACCCTTACAAAGCCAATAAATTCAGCTAACAACAGGAAAACCAATTAGCAACACAAACAGCATCCGGACTGGGATTGATGTCCCATAAGAAGATAACAGTTAGACAGTTGGAAGGATTTCTTGTTTGTTCACTACCCATGTTTGCAGAGTGATAGAGTTTAATTATGCCAGAGTTTACTTAAAATAAATCCCTTTCAAAACAATTGGCAGAGTTTGATCTATTTTAATTTTGATTGAGAAAACTTTTGATTTTCTTTGAGAGCCTTTCCTATTTATTGTCTGTTTTGTGGGAGTACTTCTTTGTTTCTGATTTAGTTTTTGTGGAGGAATATAATATGGAAAAGTTCTTTTTTCTTGAAATGCAAGATTAATTGGCATTTTAATTCTGTTGGCGTTCTTCATATTTATTAAATTCACCATGTTTGGCGACTGTAGGCTTTGATCTCCCATGGAACCAATACTACTCCTGTTTCCACAATTGCCATGGTACAACAGCAACAACCTCCGGTGCCGCAAATGTATCCTCAAGTTCATGTTCCACACTTTGCTAATCTTATGCCATATCGTCAGTTTCTGTCCCCGGTTTATGTTCCACCTATGGCAGTGCCTGGATATTCAAGTAATCCTCCCTACCCTCACCCAACCAATGGCAACAGTTACTTGTTAATGCCTGGAGGTGGTTCCCATCTTAATGCCAACAATCTCAAATATGGAGTCCAACAGTTCAAACCTGTGCCTGCTGGAAATCCTGCTGGGTTTGGAAATTTTGCTAGTCCAACTGGATATGCCATGATAACTCCTGGTGTGGTTGGGGGTGCAACAGCTCTTGAAGATTCATCTCGTGTCAAGTACAAAGATAATCTTTATGTCCCAAATCCTCAGGTAATTTGGTGTGTAGTGTTAAAGAATATTTTCATTTGGCCTTTTCTTTTGTCAGTTTTAAGGGAGACACCAAAACGTTCTAATCCTGTGTACATCTCCTTTTAATAGTAGAAGCTGCAAGTAATGTAATCCTCATTGACTCTTAAATCTTATAGAAAATAGAATAGAGAATAATAGGATATGATTAGTAATATCTGCATCTTCTATTTGTTGCTTTCTTTTGCAAAACTGGGATTTGATTTGTTATATGTAACCTTCATTCACAGGCTGAGACATCAGAAATTTGGTTACAAAATCCAAGGGATCTTCCAGGAATGCAATCTGCTCCATACTATAACATGCCCGGGCAAACACCTCATGCAGCTTACATGCCTTCACACACTGGTCATGCTTCCTTCAATGCAGCTGCAGCTCAATCTTCTCACATGCAGTTCCCTGGCATGTACCACACTCCTCCACAGCCAGCTGCCATTGCTAGTCCTCACCATTTAGGACCACCAGCTATTGGTAGCAATGTTGGAGTTGGGGTAGCTGCAGCTGCTCCTGGACCGCAGGTTGGTGCCTATCAGCAGCCCCAATTGGGCCACATCAATTGGACAACAAATTTCTGAGCTGGGATAACACAAAAAAGGAAGTTATATTTAACCCCTATGTGTACAAGGGACTGACTGAAAGTAGATATAGAAGAAAAAAGTCAGTTTTCATTGTGAAATGGATGACTTATGCTTTAATTTTTTTTTTCCTTTTTACAAATGCAATGAGGCATTAATTTTCAGTCTCCTTGTTTGCAGTAGGTGTAGGATTATTGAGTTTTGGCTTCAAAAGTTAAAATTTCGGTCATTCTTGAAAATCCTTTCAGATAATGCTGAAAAGCTTTTCTTGAATGGATATGCTGTATTTTTACTGATATCTATGGCCACAATAACCCTCAAAATACTTACATCGTCTTCCTATCCATGTCTGGCAAAATTAACACCATCTCACAAAACCATTTGTTTGGGGGCAACTGTATTTTTCGATTGGATTATTGAGTGAATATGAGAAGGAAAATTGCAGTGACAAGTGAGTTTGAAATTTGAGTTAGAACAAAATTTATCAAACTTTGATTTTCCTAACAATTTCTGCAGAACTTTTTTTTATCGCAAAGTGTGAATTTTGACAACATATAAACTAAATTAAGTGTAATTAGTAAAATGAGTATGAACTATATGCGGATAGGATGCTTTGTTAATTCTCTCACGAATAAGTTCAAGCAGCATAGATTTTGAATTAGATTATCTCTTAATTTAAGTAAAAAATTATATTCATTTTTATTAATATAAAAACTTATATTTTATCTAACTATTAAAAATACATATATATATTTTCAATATCAAATATTAATAAATAAATTATAATAACTTAAATCATATAAATAAAATTTAAATAATAGATACGAGTAAACACCTATTAAAAATTGAAAGTAAATTAATACTTTGACATCTTTGGAAAAAAATATACCCACCTTAAAAATTTCAATAACAAAGTTGTACACTAGAATTTTTTTTTACTTAAAAAAATAAAACAAAAATAACTAAAATATTAATATTTTAACTTATCAAGTGGGTATACTTTATTTGATGGATGTCAAAATATCATCCCACAATCGAAATTCCATGAAAACTACAATATTTATAAGAAAAATACTTTAGACATATAAGCAAACTTGGAGATTTGAAATGGATTTGTGTAATAAAAAAAAAAAAAAAACTTCAAATCAAACGATATCGTTCAAATGAAATCAAATCATATCATAAAGAAATATTTAAAATAAGTTTTTTAAGTCATCTAATTATATAAAATATTTTAATAATTTAAGATAAAGACGAGATATGAAAACGAGTTAGATACATATATACCTATATTTCTTTTCGTCGATTTAAAAAATTGATTATTGGCTTTATCCCTACATGATCAATATAAATGTTCTTCTCTAAAAGTAGAATAAATTTGAATATTTACCTCCTTGTTTTTTTACATTGATGATACCTAACCGTTGTAAATTTTCTTTTATAATAGTTACGATAATGGTGTAATGAATCTCGGTTAAAGTTAATGAATAATATCTATAAAATATTTGACTAATATGTTTTAATAAAAAATCTATCTTTTTAATTATTTTTCTTTTCAATCACAGGCTACCCAATTCAAACCTAATCGAAATGCATGAAATCTGAAAACCTTAAACTGTCATCGTGGCTTATGATAATGGATTACATAAGGAGTTATATGAAAGCAAAGAATTGATGGATTGGTAGAAATTATATATATATATATATATATATATATATATATATATATATATATGATATAATAAGTCTAACTCACATAAAAATATCATTTTTAATAAAAAATCCAAAACATAAAATTTGAATTTCTTAAAATGACAACAAGACTTATGATAATAAATTATATATGTAATTATTTGTATCTCATGTAAAAGTTATAGATTGAGAAAATAATTTAGAATAGAAATAAAAAGGTAAAGAATGATGGTATGAGGAGTGAGTGAGAGGAGAGTGGTCCTACGACCCTTGTGATGGGTCTATAAAGAAGGGTATGCTGTCCCTATGAACACGGTTGTAGTGACCCTCAGATTTCAGACTTTGAACAAAAGTGTTTGTGATAATACAAAAAGAAAAGCTACGCCAATCCCCATGCCATTTTTTAAAGCAAACCCACTTCTATGCTATGCTATTCTATGCTCTAACCATTCCAAACCTTCTTCTATTCTGCATACATTATTTCAGAGAATATAACTACACTGCATGCTCCTTCATGCATACAAATTACTATATATAATCACGTAAAATGCTTTTATCAGGTCAAACTGACAATATATCTTACCTTTTCCCACCCTACTGTAATCATACAACCTCTTTTTTTCTTCATATTTGCTTCTTAATAATCAGAAACTAATGAGTGTTTAGTCTCATATCAGATAGATTAGTATAATTAAGCATGGATGCATGTGAAGGTTTCTGAGTGTATCTCTATGCATATATATAGAAGTCTAGTGGGTTAGTAGATATCTATAGAAGCATGAAAATAGTGAATGATTGAACTGAAAATGTGGAAGAATTAATACTAGTTAAAGGGATAGGCATGAAGGTGGCAACTATGGTTGATTAGTTATCATAAGTGTGTGTGTGTGTTGCGGAAACGATGAAACTGGGCCAAAGCAATATATGGTTTTGATTGAAGCTAAGGTTGTGGGGATGTCCCACAGTTTGAAACGAAGTTACAGAGGAAATGATGTAGGCATGGCCTGCCTTTGCAAAATGGCTACCAACCAACTTTGCAAAGCGTGTTTGTAGTGTGAAGAGGTGTCACATATGAGCCTGATCATGCATCCATCTCTTTCTTTTCCAAAAGGAAAAAGAATAATACCTATTTCACATTCCTTCGTTTCCTTTGGTTTCGAGCTACTAGAAGTATCACGTCGACTAGAAGTATCACGTTGACTAGAGATAAGATCAATTCAAATATATAAGTAAATACAAATCTCATCTTACAAACTGGTTTTGTCAGGTTGAATTAGGCTTAAAAGCCAAATGGTGTCAATTCTTATATTCATCAGATCCAAATCTCATTGATGTTATGTATTCAGAATTTTTTTCTTTTTGATAAACTCATCACACATCTGTGTGCTTGACACCTGGTCTAACATCGTAGCATCATTGCAATACATCATCAATCATGTTATTCCATGCGTGTGAATCTCTTCAACATGTTTTCACTCATTTTCCAACAAGTATCTTTTACCCATTCTCTTGGTCTACAGCAGTATCTTCTCTTCTTGGCTATAACATGTTCAAACAAGAATGAACAGTATGTGTGCTGAGAACATGTTTTGTATCATGTTGAAGTGAATCATATGTATTCTTTTTAACATACATGTTCTTAGCATTCACTTAATGTATAAACAAAAAAAGACCGTTTGGATTTGATTGATTTCACATTTAAAAGATGCTAATAATCATGTTATAATGTCGTTCGATTCTCAATTGCACTAGAAAATAAAAGCATTGTAATGTAAATAGTATATGGGAAATCATTTTTTTTGTCAAGACCCACTAATTACTAGTTTAACTGAATTAATTTAACACAATATAAGTTTAGTTTAAATCCAAAAAAAATAATTGGATTCTTGTACTAGAAAGAAATTTAAATTATAAAAGGTTGAATTATATTTATAAAGAAACTTTTACAATCATGCACATATTTATATGTTTATCCTTTTGAGATATTACTTAAAATTAAACATAAAATACAAAAAGTATGAAAATGACAATAAAAGAGAAAATAAAACTAGTTAAGATGAATCAACCTTTATGTGTAAAACACCTCTTTATTTACCCAATTTAATCCGATTACTTTAGTAAACTTTCTTTAACTTTAATCGGTTTGACTTAGTTTCTATTATTGATTAGCAATAGAAGTACTATATAATAATAATAAATAAAAAAACATAAGATATATTTAAGAGCATTGCTTAGCTGTACACAATTTTTAAGGACAAAAAGTGATTGATAATAATTTACAGAAGGGGAATTGATGGAAGTTAACCCTCATTATTGATTACCATAGTGTTTTTTTTGTCGAATCTATCGTTCATTATTTTACATTTATTTTTAAATTTTTATATTTATTTATTTATTTTTATATATTTATATGTGCGTAACACAAGGAATTGAATTAAGAGAATCTTGAATCCTCTTGCAAATGGTGTTAAAATTATTTATTAGTAGATATTATAACATAGTTACTTCCTTTTTGGCTTTTGAGACAAAGTGTGATTAACGTGGGACTATCATAGCTCCTTGAAAACAAAGATGTTTAGGACAAACTATTTCTACAATGTGATGAAAACAAAAGTTTCGGAAAGGCAAAAAACAAACGCATTATGTGAAATGACTACTATCATATTCATAAACATCAATTGACATATATTAAAGCAATGTTGTAACAAAGTGAATTCCATGTAATAAAATACATGAATGAAATATCGAATAAGATAGAATGATACATATTATAAGAATAAAATACTTATAAAAGAATTAATTTTTATATTTTTAGAAGAAAAATAAAAAAATAATGTTAAATGAATGTAAAAGATTTATATATATCAAAATATTAATTTCTTTTTAAATATTTGATAGAATATGAAAGTATAATTTTTTAAATTTATTATCTTAAGATTTTGAGTTGAAAGTGATTTTAATTATTTATGTATTTGTGTAATACTTTCTTAAAAAACTATTAAATTTGTGACATCGTGTCATAGGTTATTTAAGAGTTGAATGGTATAGAATGTGGTAGTAGTGAGTGGTATATGTATAAAGTGTAGTGGAAAGGAATGAAAAATTGGTGGAGAGGAATAAACTTTAATACATAAATTCTTAGGAAGGATGATGAGAATGGAAGTAACTTTTTCCTAATTGGGGAGTCTATATAGGGCATGTCAATGTGGCATGTGACTTGGATTTGGGTCCCTATATTGGTCATTGCCACTTATGTAAATGGAATCTTAACCCTCACAATATTACTTTCCTTTGTTAACCCCCATGCTATCAATTCACCTTTTTCCACAACATTCTTTACCTTTTCTATTACCCTAATTACATCAAATATATCACTTATCACATGCATAGTATTACAAAATCAAATTAGTTATATACTATTTTCATCTCAACTTTGGTTATGTTCAAATGCATGTTTTAAATCTCTAGTAATCTATTTTTTTAATATGGTATTTATGTTATTAATACAAAGTATTTACTAATTTTGTGAATTAATACTAATAATTGATATGTATTATATGTAAGTAAGAAAAACATAGCTAACATGTTTCTTAATAGTAGAGGAGCTCAAATAATTAAAATAAGAGTTTTGGAAGTTGATATGGGAAATGAATTGAATGTGAAAGATATTTTAAAAATAAACATAAACATAGAAAATGTTTTTATTTTTATTTTTTTTTGTTATAGAGGAAATAGAAATTCTATTATAGAACTTCATAATGCTTAAGTTTTGAGATATTACACAGAAGTCATAAGTGGAGCACGTTTTATGATAAATTTTGTATAGAAAAAAAAAAGTCAAATTGAAGTGCTTAGTTATATGATGAAAGTATGAGTGAAATTAATAGGTTTTACTAAACAAACTTATTGCATTGCTAGGTCAACGGATATTGGAGACAATAATGAAAGCCATTACACAGAATTTTGTTAGTGTTAAATGCAAACACTCTTTTCTTTTACTTGGAATTCAGGCTAGGTTTTCCATTATCAATTTAAGAGAATTTTTTTTTATTATATTTGAACTTTTTTTAAAAGATAAATTGAAAAAAGAAAAACGGTAGATTTTCTATGAGTACATAAACTAAAGAGAAAATATTTTTCCATTTTTTTTTTTGAAGAATCTTGTTCAAAATAGCCTATTTTCAAATTAATTTTGAAAAGAAAAAGAAATTAGTAATTTAAAATGGTTTGTCGTATATGACAGATTACTTTATTGTTTTTAAATGAATTTGTTGTTTTATGAAAAAATATAAAAACAATTAAACAAGGGGAACAAAACAAATGTATTAAATGGTAAAAAAAGGTCATAATTTCTTTCACAAAAATTATTCTATATTTTAAATTTCATATACCATAAAAGAAATTTCTATTTTTTACATATTATAATGGTTAAATATATTTTTTGTTTTAAAATTATTATGAAAAATTGTGTTTAGTTTACAAACTAAATTTGAGGGCAATCACTGTAATTAAGGTTTTTAAAATTTTGAGAATAAGAAGCTAATCTTATTGGGTCCAAGATTTTAACTATATATATTAAAAACTCTTTACTCTAGTATTTTGTGCAAACTAAACCCAAAGAATATGAGTATGTTCATTGCAAAGTTGAAAAACAGTGATTATCATGAATGGAAACAATTGGAGGAACATTACATACGATCTCGTACGACATGTTCATTAATGTTATACCACCCACCTTCCCCATATACCATGTAATAATAGTGCATAGTGTTAATTAGGTTACAATTAGAGACCTATTGTCATCAAACATGGAAGAATATGCATGTGGGTGTGGACTCAACTGTTTTATAAGTCCTATTTCACTTTTCTTTTTTTCTGCATAATTAATAGGTATTATACCACACGTCAAACAAGAGTTAAAATAAATGTAAGAAGAAATCATTTATCATGATACATATTTCATTTTTTTTTTGTTTGAGGAATAAAATAGGTTAAGAAGTAATTCATAAAAATTGGTCTTATTTTCAGTCGATGTGAAATTTCTAACACATCTCCTCACACTGAAGTATATGATAGGGCCCCGATAAGAAATAAAATGATATGTTCAACAAATTTCGCTATGATAGACTCTAACATGATTTTGATACATGTTAAGAAGTAAACTTTAAACATGATTTAACATCACAAAACCGGCTTGTAAAATAGAATTTGTATTAATTTATATATTTTAAATTTATCTCATTTTTAGTTGAATTAAAACTTCCAACATAAAACACACATGCTTGAAAATAGCAATAATAGTGAAATAATGAATTAATTATCAAGTGGGAAAATTAGCTGAAAGCAATAAAGAATTAGTTAGAAAAAGTAATAAATTGGTGAAAAAGTCAAGTTTCACTATTGTTTCACTCAAACAACTCATTCCTACTCGAAAATCCAACTCATACATGATTTAAACATCCTTCATTTCTAAGAATGGAATTAATTGGAAGTGATTACTCATCAATTTCTCATAAACGATTAACAGTAATGTGCATGATAGTGGTGGAATCTGGAATTTTGTTTTATATATATGATACGAAAATTGTGTGGTAATTCGAAAATGATTTTTTAAGAAGAGAAGTACTTGTTGATACGTACTATAGGTAAATTATTAATTTGCTACACATGAAACGTGAGAGTTGAGACTCGTGTATCATCATAACATCCCATGATTGTTACAAGGGTTTTGTATATAATTATAGATGACACTTGGTGGATGTGTTATTATATTACCATCATCCTAGCTGGTAAGTTTCATTATGAAATATTTTCTTGAAACCGAAGGAAAGAGAACAAAAAAACAATAGTATAACATCCCAACATCTCAACATTCACACACGATGTTTTATTTGTTTTGGTCCCTTTTTCAACCTTATCAACTTAATTAACCCTACTTTTCATCTCTTTCTCTTTCCTAATCTTAATTAATTAAAAGATAAAATCTCTTGTGCCTTTGTTTGAAAATTGCTTTCATCTCTTTCTCTTCATAAAGTTTAGGAGCCACGAGAGCAATGATTGTGCAAATAAGCACACAATGTTCCCACTAACTATCTCTTTCTCTCTCTCTTCTCTTCTTGTTGTGCCCCTACAAAAACAATAACACAAACCATAGACACGTAGGTGAAGAAAGTTTGACAATTGAAAGGACTAAACGATTATTATTATTTTTTTTTTATGTTTATATTTCTTTTGCATTGTCAATCAACTCAGCTTCCATAAATGACAGGGGCAACCATAGATTGCTATTGATCTTGCTTTTGTAATTCAGGCATAGACCTTATGCTATTCATTAATGCCTACAAAATGCATCTTACCAAATTTTCTTCCATATACTGAAAAAATATCACAATGTCATTTTTTTTCTTATTTTATTTTCTAATAATGTAAAATTAACATTCTTTTTTCTCTTTTTCTAGAGATGGTAAGAGTGTTGATGTTTAAATTAGCATTTTTTTAAAATATTCACCTTATTTGTGCAGTGTCGTCAAAAGAAGTTTTCTGAAAGTGTTTATGTAATCTGATTTGTCTGAGGAAACTTGGATAAAACATTGGAAGAGGATGAAAAAATGTTTGTGAGACATTTACTGATGAAGGTTAAAACTATGTACTTGACAGCAGCAAGTTGTTGAAGATGTTGTTTTGAAAGATAAACCTAGAGTAGAATGCAGATCATTAAAATAGGCAAAAGGAGAAGAACTTTAATTTGAAGAAGTCACGGCCATTAATAGAATCCACAAAAATAAATGAACACTTAAAGCCCAAAGTTCAGTTGAGTAGCCGCATTAATTGACTGTGCAAACAGGACCATAATACAGTATAATACCTTATGTTGGAACTGCTCCACATATGTTCATACATACCTCTCATTCCCTCTTCTAATCAACACAAAAACATCATCCTTTTAAAACACAAATTGTATTTTCTGAAATTATTTTCTTTAAAAACTTATCCGTAATGTATGCAACGTAATCATCATTTTACACTTCCACAAAATCATATTTTCTTCTGCATAGAATGAAGAAACTGCATATCCACATCAAAACTGAGACAGATACTGATCAATTTCTCAAGCAAGAGTGGAATCTTCTTTGCTGGATCAATATATGCTCTTCATGGTCCTACAAAACTATACATTTTCTTCTTTTTTTTTTGTTATATAAAGAAAAAGTAAGGATCTAATGTCAATTCATGGGATGAAGGGAAAAAAATAAAAAATGAAAACTGAGGAAGAGAGGTGAATTGAATAATGAAAACATTAGATTTAAAATCAGTGAAATTCCACATCATTATTGACAGCCTGGCCAGCTATACTCCTTCCCCAACCCTTATAAGAGCATCCAAAAGAAACCATTCTCCAAAACTCTCTCTTTCTCTTTCTCTCTCTCTCTCTCTCAATCATCCTTTGTTTTCTCTTCTCCTCTGAGGCGTGGAATTTAGCTTTCATTACTGTCTCTCTCTAAACCATCAAGCACTCATCAATACTCATGTCTCATTTCTTTCTTCCTCTTTCCTCTTATGTCCTCCTACAGTGATTTCCAAACACACCACTCTCACACTCTTTTTTTTGGAAACACAGCCATGGCCTTGTCCTTTCTCACAATCATTTCTTTCTCCTCATAATTTCTCTCTACTGCAGCTTTTCACAGTGCCACTATTTGAAGCAGACAACAAAGCCCAAGTAATTGATACCCTCCAAAATCCCCTGTTCCACCCCTCTCTGTTTTTCTCCCCTGTTCTCTATAAAAAAACACAATGGACAGGTGGGACAATAAACCATCAAGAAAACAGCACCGCACAGAAAACCCTTCTTTCTCTTCCACTCTACTTGACGTTATCTACCGTTCAATTGACGAAGATCAAACGGAGGAAAAGGAGGAGGAGCGGCTCATCTTTTACAGAGAAACCATGAGGAAGCAGAAACAGAGCAATTGTTTCAGAGAGGACAAACCTGAAGCTGAGAAACTCAACTGTCGCAGGGCCAGGAAGGTGGAGAATTGGATGGATAAGAGAACCTCGGAGAAAGTTCTAATGGGGAGAAACTCGTTGACGGAATTTGAAAGAAGAACGCGAAGCAATTCAATTTCAAACACTCTCTCCATGTATTCAAGTTCAACCTCTTCCTCTGAGTCAAGCTCTGTTGGGGGCTTCTCTTCTTCGGAGTCAGAGTCCTTCTATGGAGTGCAGAGGCCAAAGCCAATCAAAACCAGTGTTTCTGATAAAACCAAAACCAACTTTGAGGCCGCACTTCACAATCACAACTTCCGGAGCCACTCTTCTCAAACCCAAAAGCCAAAGCACGAGAATGGTTTCGGCAAAACCAAGTCCAAAGCCTTGAAAATCCTTTATGGTGAGTTGAAGAAAGCAAAGCAACCCATTTCACCGGGTGCAAGACTTGCTAGCTTTCTCAATTCCCTCTTCACTTCAAGCGGAAATGCCAAAAAAGCAAAGGTTTCAACAGCGACAACGCCATCTACTTGTCGTCCCGTTCTGGTTCCGGTTCCAACAAATCGTACTGCCGATACTAAACCAGCAGCACAACAGCCAGGTTCTACATGTTCATCAGCATCTTCTTTTTCAAGGTCTTGTTTGAGCAAAACCCCTTCTTCAAGATCAGGCGCCAAAAGGTCTGTGAGGTTTTGCCCTGTGAGTGTTGTAGTAGATGAAGATTGTAGGCCCTGTGGGCACAAGAATGTTTACGAGGGTGAAGAAGATTTGGCGGCTTCCAATGGAAAGAACAGAAGCGAGGAACTGAGACTGCATGTCATGCAGGAGAGTCGCAGGGTGGAGGAGTTAGCAAGAGACTTGCTGAAGAATTATCAGAAAAAGAACGAAGTGGGGTTTGATGCTGTTATGCATTACGAAGATGAAGAAGAAGAAGATGACGACGATGTAGCCAGTTGTTCAAGTTCTGATCTTTTTGAGTTAGATAATCTATCAGCAATTGGGATTGAGAGGTATAGGGAAGAGTTACCTGTGTATGAAACTACCCATTTCAATACCAATAGAGCCATTGCCAATGGCTTCATTCTGTAATTTTGAAGGGGCAAAAAAAAAAAAAAAGTGGGGTTACTTTTTAATTAGAATTAAATGGTGTGGGGGTTAACATCAGATAATAAGATTTCTCCTTTTTATTTTGGTTTATTGGTTCTTTAATCTAGTTCTCTTGTCTTTCTTAATCATGTTTTGTTTGTTAGCATTGTTCATGGTTTTGTGTTTGGTTTTATGGTTAAAATGTTATAACCTCATACAAGATCATTGAACAAGAGAGAGCAACGTTTGCACGAGAAATGGGGAAAAGGGGTGAAAAAAGCAGTTAAAGAAGGGGAAGAATATGAAGATGAAGTTGAAAGCAAAGGCAGAATTTCTACACTTATTCATGGCAAGAGAAAAGAGGGCTTTTGCTTTCTCTCTTATGTGTGGGGGCCCCTTTTGCTTGAAATTAACACTATCTTCATGCATCTCATATGCGTGGGAGCAATAGTCAAAAAGTGCCTATGTTAATCTAATGGGGATATGAGATCCTTTTTATTTTATTTTATTTTAATTTTTCTTTTAAATTTTAAAAATTTGTTTTACTTAATCATCCAAAAGATTAATTTTCTTGGGGGTAAAATGACTTGGAATGGAGGCATTGTTAATTTTAGAGGCAGCAAAAAAGAGGTCAAATGATGGGTTTAATGGAAAAAAAGGGTAGAGGTATAAGGCATGGTCTCCAAAGATGTGGACAAAAAATCTCTTATTGGATTCTCTAAAACCTTCATGTCAAATTGGTTGGCTTCTAAGCCAAGAGCTTGTCTCTGAATTATTTGAAAGGCTAATGCAAACAAACAGCTCAATATTGCTAATCATCTCTTAACTTCAACCCCAAATCACTCCAATATCTCAAACTCCTTTCTCTATGTTCCTCTTTTGTTTCATACATGTTCCACTTCTGCTTTTGTCTCATACCCTTCAATGAAAAACATCTCAAGCCAAATTTAATCTTTTTCCACTTTAATGTTCCAAGTTCATCCTAAGCATTCCATGGTTCCTATGTCAAAAAGACTACATAAAATATGAGGTCGGAAAAAAAGAAAAAAGAAAAAAAAAAACAACTTTATGGGGATTCTCACATTATCTTAAACAACAGTGAAAACAGGATTTGGACTCCAAAATTCTCATTTACATTCAAACACAATGAAAAACTTTCTCTTCCTTTATTCTTCAAATTGAATTAGCATGAAAAGCAGGAGCCATGATCGGATGAATTGATAAAAATGTTTAATGTAAAAAAAGAAATGAAGAACATAAAGTTTGGAGGAGGACCACTAAATCATAACAGTGTGATATGCTAATTGAGTTGAATGGGCTTAAGTAAGAGATTTTGAAGGGGGAAAAATAATGTTACAGTTTGAAAGCTAGGTAGCTATGTTGGACTGTAGGAAAAGAAAAGGCTATTCTATGCTATGGTTTAAAGTGGCATAGGCGAAGAGTGGGTTTGTAGGGCGTGGCGTTGTCATGGACCTGTGATGCCCTAACCGCAATTGACAAAACATTAAGATATTGATTAGTGAAGGGAATTTGGCATGCAACTGTGTAATTATTGCCTTAAAAAAACACTCTCTAATCTAATGAAAATGATTTGTTTCAAATTTAAACATCATAAACTGTTACTGTTTTCATATGGTTGGTGAAGTGGGGGAGTACACCAATCATAATATATACCAGATAGTTGGTGTCAAACCACCAAACCTTCACCATTCCTTGGATTTCAAATAATCACACTAATATTCTAATCAAATCATTTTATAACATTGAAATAAATTACAATTTATTTTTAATATGGTAATAAATAAATTTTACGATTTCTGTATTTATTAATGAAGATATCTTATGTATATATTATACGTGCATTCACAAACACCAATAACATTGAAGTCCAACTATATAAATGATTGACACTACTCTCTATCTAAAACCTTAAGGCAATAGATTAGTAAGTCTTTCATATTTATACAGTGCTCTACTTTCTCATTTCTATCCAATGTGGTACTTAGACTCACTTGGACTCTCAACATATATCTCCTTAAAAATTTCAACAAAAGATTAATGTTAATGAAAAATTTCTTGTTAAGACATAGGATTATTATATTTATACTAATAAATAAGGCTAAAATAACAATATAAATCGTTGAATTGTTAAAATAAATATCCTTTGATTAAAGTTTGCTAGAATTTTGATTATTAGATATTAGTTAAAATTGTTTTAAAACTATGAGTACATGAAATATATTTTTCAAGTAAAATTGATGTTTCTTATTTGCAAGTTTGTGAAGGACTAGAAAAAAAATGGAGTTGGGTTGTGA
Organism: Vigna mungo; assembly: GCA_036885675.1. Lineage (NCBI taxonomy): Eukaryota > Viridiplantae > Streptophyta > Magnoliopsida > Fabales > Fabaceae > Vigna > Vigna mungo. Next base: position 49,990,537 of record CP144700.1, read on the forward strand.
AATTAACTATAAGAAAAAAAAAGAAGAAATGAGATGAAGAAGAGAATAAACCTAATTAGAAATGATAAAGGAGAGAGTATATGTTTGAGTAATGAGTGGTGGGTCGAAGGTCATGAAGTGTGTACGTAAGTGGACATAATGGTGAGATTCTTGCTTTACTTTCTACTTAAAAAGATTATTAGAGTGAAAAACAGGATCTTTCAAAATGATTAAGCTTGTAATATCTTATCTTAGCTTCTTTTATCTCTTATATTTCATATCTTATGTCTTGCTCTTTCATTGCATTACTTTAAGATCTTATGATCATGTTCAATATTTAGGGGTTGAGGACAAGACCCTTAGATTTTTGCCATGATACACATCAACAATCACCATGGCTATGGTGAAATCAACTCTTTCATCAACTAAAGGAAGAACACAAAAAGGTTGTAGGCCAGAAACCGTGCCAAAACCTAAAACAATATTATTTTGAATGTTGTTGTAAATTAATACAAATCGGTGAAGAAAAAGGAAGGAACGTATATAAAATTAATTTAATCATTTTTGGTGATAGTTTAGCACGCGAAAGAGGGAAAAGCAAATGAAATCCTCAAAACTATGTCTAAAAGACAAAAGCCTAAAACAATAGGGAAACAAATTAAAAGAGGACAAAGTGATTCGGGAGGGGAAAGAAGAAGTTCCAAAAGAGAAGGTTTCTAAAAGAATAAAATTATTCCAATATAAAATATGTAGAGTGATTTGTTGTTATAAACAAAAATTATGAATTATATTAATCTTATACATTTTAGCAATTTAAGTTATTGATAAAAAAAATATTTTTTGTTATTTTGAGATGTGTGAAAATTCGTAGATTAAGAGATTTAATTATTATGCCGAGAAAAAATATAATAAGCAATAATTACAATGCAAAACGGGGTTAAAAGTAAATATTTTTAAACACTTTAACGTGTTCGTTAGAACGAATATTAACATTGACTAAGTCTAGTAAGTTCAAGTAATGAAAAATGAATTAAAAATTACAAAGGTAATAGTGTCATGGAATTCTTTCATCTTATTATAATATTAAATTAAAGAGATAGTTTACATGGTCAACATTAATTCATATTCTACTCATACTTTGAATTTGATGGACTTGTATACCTACTTATATTTTATTTTATAATTATGACCAATTACTATTAATAGAATTAGTTACTTAACGACCAAGAGATAAGACGTATCAACTAAGTTGTATAACATATTATTTGATTATATATACCTTATTTGTAATTAAAAATTAACTGCTAATAATTTAAAAATAAGTTATCTTTTATATGATTAACTAATAACTAATTACAAAGTTAAAAAAACTATACAATATCTCCACCTACTATAGAAGAATCACCACCACTCACTATCAATACTTATATTTATTTTTTTATTAATATATATAATAACCTCGTTCGAAGAAAAACATGTGTTTCAATATCGTAATAAATTTTCTAATATTTGCAACACTTTAATTCAATAGCAAGAGTTCTAACAACTATATTACACAACTTTATTTTGGGAGATTGAAAATTACAAACCAACAAATTTAACAGTGTAATGTTGACATTTGAGTAGAGATTAAAAATTGTACACGCCTAAAAATTAACACAGAATATCTGCAGAACATGGAACAAACTCATGATAGAGTGACATAAGAAAGAAATTGAATACACTTAACGAAATGGTAAAACACGTCACGTTTAATAAATTAATAATGAGTATAACTTATTAATAATGATGCAAGGGATATGCTTTACACTTAGTGATCCACCTCCCTGTTAACATCATATTAAAGTAACTTGTTTCCATGTTTTTTAATATTTTTTATTTGAGTTATAGGTTTGGATCACAATCAAATATTCTTTCACAATTTTCTTCTGGTTACTTAATGTTATTTTGAGTATTTTTAATTAAATTTTTCTCTGTTTTTTATGTCTAAATTACAAATGTGCAAGCAGATATTTGTTAAAGGAATTCTGGCACTCAAGTCAATAATTTAATTAATTGAGTATTACAAGCAAAGTTTTAAATTCATGATAAATACAATCAGATACATTAGTGATTGCTCAGTCGTCTTATATTTATAATAGACTTATGATTAGTTAAACTATACCAATAAAGTTGATTAGAAATTGTTATTCAAGTTGTTTAGAGTTTGTGATCGTTCAGTCGTCTTATTCTTCTGGCTTACCTGTTCCTGGCCCGTACATCCTACACTTTTAATTATAATACATCTAATTTTTATAAAAAAAAATGAAACTTTTCATATTCTTAAGTTATTGAATTAGTTGGTAGTGATGAAGTTTGTTTGAGAATTTGAATAAAAAGATTAGAGAAAAAGCATGAGCATAAATAATGTTGGAGAAAGCATTTGTCCCTCTAAGCTAAGCACATAATCCAACAAGAAACAGTACAGATAGATTTGTGGTGTGAAGAATGGTGTGGCATTGTTTTGATGGGTATGCCACTTAACCACCATGCAGGAAGCACTCATGCATGGCAAGATAAGACTGTACCAGTTTATGTGGCCATTGAAGTTACAGGACCATAAGCAAGTGGCTTCATCACTGTTTTCTCCATGTCCAACCAAACAAAGGGGACCAAATAGGGTCAATTAGATTAGCAAATTTCTTCCTTTCTCTTTTAGAACATACCAGATTAATTAAAGGGTTAATTTCGCACCTCCCTCGTCTGTTAGATAATCTTCTCAATAATTACTCATAAATATTTCTCTAAAATGACCTTACTATAATGTGATATGCTTCTCAATTTTTTGTTTATGCGCCTTTTGTTTTCAACAATCAACACGTGTCCAGTTTATGACTAAATATTTGTAATTAGATACGTTAAAAAATGATTTTCAACATCTAAGTAAATAACTTTTTAAATATGAGTAAACTCAACTTAATTCATAATTTAGTTTTCAAATTATCACAATTTTATTGAAGGTATGAGTTGACGTGTAATATACATTTTATATGTCTGTTTAACTTTTCCAACAAATAAGCACAAATTACATATTCAAACAACATTGTATTGTGACATGTCGGTGTCATTAAACAGATAATATTTGTGAGAGCAATACTATGTGGAAAACAGTGCGATGAACAATGTTTTGTTGTTTATTATCTGTTTGATGGAAATAAATTAATAATAATATTGCGTGTGTGCGGGCTGTTGAACGATTATGAGATGACAAACAAAGTTGGATGGATCGGGATTCACAAATCAAATCTTCATTCTTTTTATTAGTTTAAAACAAAAAGGAAACAAAAGTATTCCCTTTATTTATTCCATTCCTGCTACAAATCACCATCTCATAACAATATATTTCATGGAATTCATAATGAGACACGAAGTTTCCTGCTTCCACTCATCTACGCATGCATGCATCCTTCCATGTATGTGTGTCTGAGCTGTTCATGCTGCATACATGTAATTTAAAACAATATGCACCAACCCAAAAATATGTTTGCACCCCACATATGGATATACTCATAAATTTAAAACAATATATGCATGCGTAAACCACTTATCCAAAACAGTTTCTCAATCATCATTCTCTACTATAATAAATTGTAATTACTCATAAATTGTTCTCTATGAATTCTTTGCATGAAAGAAAACATATATTTTCAGTGATTTTAGTTCTTTCTTTTCAATTTTTTTTTTTCTAAATTTTACAATCTTTAAAAGAAGATAGAACAAATTGAAATTACCCTTTTTAGTCAACGAAATCTCACCCTTGGTTGTGTCTCTCTAATTAATGTCTTCTTTTTCTTCTTGAATATCGACAATTCCTTTGGCTTGTGCTTGTCCAATATCAATGTGTTCTGAAGCATAGCCCGTGGATCAAGGGCGTACCAAAAGCAAAATAATATATACACAACACAAAAATCATATATATATTTGAAGAAAATATATAAACTCTTTTCTGACTGAAAGTAAATAACGACCGTTGAAGGTGTAGTAGAAGATAGAAATTAATAATACAACATATATGGTAGATTAGATTACGTTCACACACATTTAACGGTTAATATGTAAGTAGGTGTACGAAAAAATGATTCACATACAATTTGGATTCAGAAGTTGAAAGCTATAGCTTAAGCTTCTTTTTTGCTTTTCTTCACTTTGCACCCACACGTGATGAAATGGCCCCACGTGTCCCAGAAATGTCGCGCATGCACACGTGTGTTCTTTCTTAGCTTCACTGATCCCATTGAGATCCTCTCTCTAACCAAAAGCAGAAATATCAATATAATAATAATATTATTATTATGACATGATGATGCAGACTTTCATCTCTCATTCTCATCCATACACGGAAACTTGTATTATTCATGAGTCTGGTGTATCGGTGCATATATCTTTCAAGATGGATATACGTGGTTAACGATTATGATTAGTGTTTTGATGTAGAAAATTACAGTGAGAGCAGATGTATGAACCATATTGATTTAGTTATAAAATAGATTGTTATTATGTGAATAGGTTTAAAGGGTAGTGTGTAGGGGACCTTCCTCTTTGATTAGTGTTGCTCCCCTTCTGCCTGGCATGAAACACCACTCGAGTGCTGACACTTGTGTGAGATTCCCACGTGTGGCACTATCACCATGTTTGGTGCCGCAAGTGCCTTATTTGACTTTGATGGTTGATGTGCTGGAGAAGGCTTATTATTAATTATGTTCATTTTTCTTTTGGGTTGTTTCCAATTGGGAAAGTGAAAGGCAAGGTTTTTGAAGAGGTGAAGTGTAGCAGCTTTAGTAAAAGAAAGTAAAAGGAAAAAATAAAAATATAAGGGGATCGTGGATTTGGATGTGTGAGTCACTGTGTCTGTCTATACGGAAAATAGAAAAAAGAGAAAGTGCACAAAATTTTGGTGATCCCAAGAAGATTGCTTCTCTTGAAATACTTAATTGTTTTGCAGCTTTAATTTTCTCTTTGTAGAGACAGAGACTTGTGTGGGAGAGGGTCTATAGCAGTATGACAGATATGACAGATTCTCTTCTGCCTTATAAAAAGTATCTCGTTTTCAATTATAATTTATAATCTCTGCTGTGCTACAATAATACTATATACTTATGTAATTTCCTCCATTTTTCTTAGCTTCTTTTTTGTCATGGAATGTTCCATTTCTTTAATTTGAAAATATATTGTATAAATAATACAAGTGTTGGGAATTGAGCTTATGTGATTGTTATATACATCAGGCCTTACTGCACTTCAATAAAGTTTGGATTTCGAATCTCTAGATTATACATTACTTAAGCCTCAATCATTTGGTGTCCCATACTATGGAGAGAACAGAAGAGATTTTATATTAATTTAGCTCAAAATCAAGGTTGATTTTACGAAGCAACACTGTTCTGTGCATGGCCACAGTATTTCAAGAAAGTAATACTTATATTCAACCCTAATAAAAAAATCATGACATTTATCCATAAAGATCAGCTCCCATTTTGGTTGGCCTTCATCAATTCCTATAAAGTCAAGATCTTGTTTATGTGTTGTTTTTTGATATATATTATGTACTTTTATCATTATTAAATCTTGCTGATGTGGTTTATAATACGATTTTTAGAACACTGGTAGTGTGATGATTAAAAGTGAAATTAATTGATTGAATGTCAAGAACTTAGGGTGAATTTGGTTGAGGAAAATAGAAAAAAAGGTTGGAAAAAATAGGATTGAATTTTATTTATTCGGTAGATATATATGAAATAGATGAAGAATATAAAAATTTGTAAATGATATAATTTGATATATTTATTCATTATATCTCTTTCACATTACATATATAATCAAAATATATAGAAATAAAATAATCATTTTCATTTTTAAAATATTTTATTCATTATTTTCCTTTCGACTCTTTATCATCTTCTTTACCAAAATAACAATTTAATTTCTCTTCTTTTGATCTTCATCCATCGTCCTATCAAACAAAATTAATGCACGTAGCTTCTGATGATTACGATGGCACAACTATAAATCAAGCAGTTAACTTCAACACGACAAGACATCTTCCCCAGTCGACAATAACATGGTGATTATTGTGCAGTTGCTCAGTATGGTTCAGACATCAGAATCTTGAAAATTGTTGAAAGCTAGAATCTGCAGTCTATGATGTTCTTCTAGTTTTATAATTCAACACACAAAAATAAAAAGAGTGAAAATATATATATAATAGTAAGAACATTATATGTTTATAATTAATTTAAATAATTTGGCATAAATTGAAATAGCAACAATCATGCTTTCATGGATATTGCATTGCATTGCATGCAGTTCACATATCTTTGTATCAGATATCCTTAACGTGTTCCTCGTCCAACCATTGAAGAATAATTATTGTCCCAAGTTAGTGTAAAAAGTTGATCTGTCACTTTTCACCGCAGAGGATGTGAAAGTTCAAGTTTCGTTCAGGTTATGAACTGTGTCTTTCATGGTAGTACATCCATTTTTATCTTTTATATTAAAGACAAAACAAACTTTGTTACTTCTTGAGAACAAGTAAAATGATCATGTAACATCGTACATTAGTTAATTACGGTTCGATATGAGGTGTATATATATATATATGAACTGATTGTAAGGTATTCTCGTTATTTACAATCTGCATTTTGGTCAGTTTTTTACTCCTTTCGTTTGTTCTTTTCCGTTTGCTCTTTTTCCATCTGTAAAATTTGGCAAAAGTAAAAGAGAAAGCAATAAAGGAAAGGACAAGACAATGTTTCAATTCGTACGTTACTCCTTCGAATAATTAAAGGTATCAACATAGAAAATATTTATCTATTTTATCAATATATATATATATATATATATATATATATATATATATATATATATATGTATGTATGTATGGAGGATTAATAAAGTGAACGTAGTTTCATATATAGTTTAATATCCTATGCCTAATGCTCGGTTGGTTCGTGGTTTTGGTTTATAATTAATTTCATTTTCTTATTAGAGTAACACAATATTGCAAAATTCAACTAAATAAATATAAAAAAATATTTAGATAACTTTCCCATTCACTTTAATTAATAAAAAGCAAATATTTTTTTATAAATTAAACATTAAAATAAATGTATAGTAGTTTTACTCATAATAGTTTTTTTTTTTGCAAATCAGTTTCTAATATATGTATAAACAAGTTTTAGTTTATGAAGGAATTTATCAACTTTTTTTTACTTTTATTGTTATATATTACAAGTAGTTATACAAAACTTGAAGAGAACTTAAGAAATCATGTATACTTGTTTTTGTATTATTAATTAATAATAAGTATATTAATATTGTTTTTGAAATAATTATTTATAAAATTCAATTGATTATGTATATGCCATTTTGTGTTTCGGTATTAGTATTATTTTTTTACACTATCCATACATATATTATTTAAATATAACTCACCAAATTTGACATGAATATTGAGAAGTCTATATTGTTTATTTGAAATTCTAGATCCTGTATAAAATTATCAAAATGTTGTCATGCTTAGATTTGATCAAATGTCAGCTTCTTCTTTTTTTAAAGTTTAAGTTGTTTCTAGGTTTTCGTGGCCTAAGTGGGATGCCTTGTCACTCGTGATATTAAAATGAAGCATAAAAATAATCATAAATCTTTTTAAATAGCTATGTTCATATTACATATCCGTATTTTTTGTGACGAAAGATTATGAAGTTTATCATTCTTGACCTAATTAAATAAGACTCTAAAACACTTCATTCAAGATTGAGTGATGAAGAGGAATGCTATAAATGAAAAAAAGAAAAAGAAACAATTTTCATATATGTTTCAACAAGAAAGCAAAGGAATGCTAAAAAAAGAAGAAGAAAGCAAAGGAATATATAGACCTTAGATAACTTCTAATAATATTGTGCACTTCCATTATGAGTTAGCTGTTTCTTTAAAATACAACCTTAATTTGTACCTCTTTCTCAACTCTATATTATATAATTTTCATGTAGCACATCAACTTGCCTTCACAACTCATCACACACATATTTAAAAGTAAACATTAAGAATAAACGGCAATTCATTTCCTTTTCACAACTGTTAGATCCTTACCTAGAATATGTGATTTCTTTAATCATCTTAGATTTCAGATATATAGGTGGATAACTTGGAGAAGAAATTGTGGTATAATTTAAGAAAAAAGTAAGTACAAAAGTTATGAAATATATTAAAAATTCATAGTATGAGTTTATGTTTTATACTAAGTGTACCGGAGGATCTCGGACGGTCAAACCGAACGACCCAAGAACAACGATAAGGTCGGACGACTATAATCGGCAAGTAGATAATTAAGGTAAAACGGTGGTTAATCCAAAAGTCCATAACCAAAATCAGGTCAAAGTTAAGAGATAGACACTCTCATTTATTTCGCATTTATTACAGCACTCAAATTACCGATCGGATAATTATTGACTTTGATATCGGAGAATCTTTGACAGATATCCTCTCGGGCCGGTGAACAAAAGAGCAAAGGATAAGACAGTGACCAGACAAAGTTTAGAAAAAACTGTACGGGACTTAAGTAACTCGACCGTATACCGAAACACTAAGTTAAAAAAAAGGAAATATCATATAAAAATTAAAATTATTAAAAAATGATGTTAATTGTGTTAGACAAAAAAACCTTTGATAATGACATGTTATATAATATTTTAATGGAGAGTCCGTGAATGTCTGCTATTAGGCTATTGGAATTAGCTTGCCGAACGAATAGCCACCACAGAATGTGTATGTTGGTATATATTATGTCCTTTGAAAGAATCTGTGAAACCTAAGTTTGATGAAGCTTGGCCAAACAAATAAGGAAAAGAGCCAAATTATTTTCTCCATGGTGAAACAGGCATGCTACCTTACAATTCAATTAAATAGCTTTCTTCTTCTAGCTTTTAGTGTATGTATGTGTCATTCTGATATTCATAAACACACCTACTCATGTGTGTGTGAGAAAGTCAACAATTAATTCACTACCTATTCTACTTAACATGCACTGTTCATGTAGCCATCAACTATGCATGTGGGCGGCCCACTCTATCACCTTATTCTACTCTCCCTCACACTTTTCTATAAAATAATATCCTATGTTTAACCAGAATTTTAGGTTCAACTACTTTTATGGAAGATCAATTACAAATTTTAAGGTTAAATCACCTCATGATATATATTCGGAGTGTAAAACTAGATATTAACAGGTGATTTATCAGCGGGTAAAACAATATATCGAACAAACAAAAAATTTTACTAGGATAAACTTTAATACATGATTTTGATATCATATTAAGAAGTGAAATTTAAGTTTAACTCAATTTCTCAAAACCTATATACATTTTGAGTATGAAACTAAACATTAATATATAGTCCGATAACCGGTGGAACAATATATCAAACAAACAAAAAATTGCTTTAGCGCATGGTTCTAATATCATGTTAAAAAATGAACTAAAATCTAATTCAATCTTATAAAACTGACTTTTAATATAAGATTTGTATTCAATTATATAATATAAAATCGTCTTATTTTTAATTGATATACAAGTTCCAACAATATATTCTCTTATGATTTGGGATTCTATCCTTAACTTAGGTATAAAATGGCAACTAGAGATACCTTTAACTTTTAGTAATGTGAAAAAAAAAGAAAAGAAACATTTTCCAACACACTTTCTTTTATTGATTGAGATTTAAATTTATAAAATATGATAAAATTGTATGGAGTCCACCACTTATAGTTTTGAATGATTTTAACTCATATATTTGATTGTTTTTTAATGTGATAAAGTTTTAATATATGAATCAGAGTAATTTATTGGATGCTCTAACAAAGTTTAAAAAAAGAATGACAAATACAAAAGACACCTGTCTTAATATTGATTAATGACCTAATACAGGCAATGTGAAAAATAAAATATCATACTATGATTTTTTTTATGCATTTTCATGTTTTTTAATACTTTTTTTAATTCCTTTTTCAGTATCTTTGTTAAAAAAAAGTTACAAAGATTAATCTGACATGCATGCAGCAGAGCTCTGAGTAAGCAAAGTGGTTAAATATTGTAGCTAGTGAGTGCAGTAAATTCCTAAAGGTGGGCCATTCTCAAATCATTGGTTATTGGTGGTTCCATCAAATCATTTGAAAGCACTTCCAAAATAGTCAAACTCCATTCCCAGCACTGCACACATATTACTCTCACACAGTGAAACTGCTTAATTCATCGCCAAACATTTTCATCCTTTATAAACCAATGTTATCATGCACAGTACGTAGAGTACTATATTTTAATCATTTTCTGACATACATACATTTCAGAGAGCGACACATGATCAACTTCAAAGAATTAGTTAATCGACTGCAAATAAAGTTTCATGGATAAAATAAGAGATGGACAAATAGTAAGATACTTTTATTAATAAGAGACCTTTAAATCTTCTTATAAACGGTATCAGAGTTTATGGTTTAGGTTTGGAGACTGATAGTTTCTCCATGATAAAGTGAAGCTTTGACAGGTGACAGAAAATCATATGATAGGTTTAAAAAGACACTTCGACGTTGTTAATTATATTTATTAGTTATCACACTTAAGTCTTAAATTTGCAATCACATACTTTCTTACATTCTATCTATATTTATAAATTTTGAAATGGACTTTTAGTTAGGACTAACCCAATTAAGGTCCAGTATCCCATAAGTGTGCTTTACTTTGTTAATTATGTTGGTGTATGTCAGGTACCGAACAGTTCCAACGAGAATCGCTTGATCAGTCAATGTTATTTTGAAGGTTTTTTAAAGTATTTTTGGTGAGATTTAGCCAACCAATCACTTTGAAAATGTATTGATAAGACGGTTTATAGAGTAAAAAACGTTTTTAATGGTTGAATTAGATTTGTATATAAAAAAATTTGAAATATAAAAGGTGGGGTTGTGAAATTTGGTTATTTTTTTCTCTACTATGAGCTGATCTAGGAAGACCTAGTTAAGGAAATAGATGGGGAAGAATTAGACCTAGCTAGGTTAACATGATGGTAAATAGTGTGATAAAGACATGTTGTTGAAGCTCTCATTTGAAGGAAATCTGATTGGCAGCAATGGCTGCTACGTATTTTAACTAGCTAACAAGTCTATGGAGTACCTAGTCCCTCAAATTCTCTTTCGGTCTAAAAGGAAGAAATTGATGATCTTGAAAGAGATAAGATGCATCTTCATCAAGGTTGACTATCTGAGAATTGACAAACACTGATTGAAGGAAAAAAGAAAGAGGATTTAATTCAATTGAAAATCATGAAGGTTAGATGAATGTGGGCATGTTAGCATGCATTTTCAAAGATGTGTTCTTAATCTCTACTAACAAAGGCACTGTACAACATTAATATTCGGTGAGTTTACTGTTGGAAAGAACAAACCAAACATTGCACATGTAAAGAAAATTTTGTATGAAATATATCTTTATTAAAATTGTATTTGGGGTATCAAAATTCCACATTTCTGGGAGGTACATAGTTTATGGGATCAAGCTAAATCAGTGATGTTTTTGGTTTGATTATTTGTCACTTTTGATTTCAATTTATCAATGAAAAATACTCACCCACCTTAATATACATACAAATTTTGAACTAAATAGTGCTATTCCTGTGGAATTTGACTTGGGGATGGATTTGGAGAAAATTTTAACTCAAAACGCTGGTGCTACATGAAAGTTTGTTTCATTTTATCTTATGAAAAAAACCAATACCCAAAACAATCAATAACAATGGCTTATTAGAAATAAAAACTATTTAGACTTAAATATTAATTTGATTTTTCCTTTAGTTGAGTTTGTTTAATTAAGTTTTAATATTATTTTTTTCAATTTAGTTTTTTTAATGCTATTTAATAACTAATAGGATATATCAACGTATTAATTCGTGATTTTTCGTTTTTCTTTCAAAATTTTTAAAATAATTTAAAATTTTTACTTTTTTAATTTAAAACAAATGTTCACATGTCAATCCAACATAGTATCATGTGATAATAATAGTACCCGTAATAATACCACATGTCAATATAAGGTCATGTTTCAAAATCTTATATTCAATTTCGTCTTTATGTTTGTAATTTTTGTTTAATTTAGTTTCAATTTTTTTCACAATAAATCTATTTTGTTTATTTCCATATTGAAATTAAATTTAATTTTATATAAATATTATATTGATATTTTTATTAAAATTCATATTTTATTAAATATTTTTTGTTTAAAATTAAAATGATAATTTTAAGGAATGATAACTAACACCATTATTTTAAACCTTTAAGAGATTAAAAAACACATAAAATATTAAATTAAAATTAACACATCTTAATATTAAAAGAAATCATTATAATTATTATTGTGATAAAAAAACAAAGAAAAAAAATAATCTAAAAATAGTTTTTTATATAAAAATAAAAAATATATATTGATATTTGACAATTTTATTTTATAATTAATTAATATAATGTCTTGAAACGGTGCCACCTGAAAGCGTCAACGTGTCACATGTTAAAAAATCTCACGACATTAAATGCATCCAACAGAGACTTTTATTGATTCAAATTGACAAAAATAAAGACCTAATTAATCACTTTCAAAATTAGAGGACCTAATTCAAACAAACCCCGATATCTCCCAAAGTATTAAAACTAAATCTAATTTAGGTATATCAGAAAACGCCAAAACTAGGATGTTATTTGACGGTGGCACGTTCAAACTTACCCCACCTACGGAAAACTGTGTCCCATCAAGTTCACAAAACAAAGTTGAATTCTGAATAGTGTTTTTCTTATAAATCCTTCCTTATTTCAATTTCATTATATCAACATATTATTTCAATAGTCTACGCTATTATTCCCTTCACTTTCCACATTTGTTTGGTTTTTTTTTTACAATATTTTTTTATTGCTATTGCATCCTGAATTTCCAATCATTTCATTCTGTATTTTCAAATTTTTTAAAAATTTCAAAATTATCATCTATAATTCAAAAAATCCTACATCTCATTTGTTGTGTTTCATCAAATTTTCAAAAATTTGATGAAATATTTTTTCTTCATTAGATTTTAAAATCCAATATAAGATTTTTCACTTTCTTTAATAAATTTCAAAATTCAATAAAAATAAAATCTTTTATCAAAATTTGAAATATAAAAAAAAATTCATTGAAATAAAAAATCTACATGTTAAAGCTATTTTCAGAAATTAGTTACAAAATGAAATGATTGAAGGTGTAGACTTGTTTTTTTTTATTTGGAAGTGTGTTAACCACCTCGTACAGGCCCATGGGGCCAAAAACACAAGAAAGCCCAATTTATAAAAGAGTAGAAAGCATAACCCAAAGTGTTAAGCACGTGGAAGATAATGAATAGCCATTTGAAATGAACCATTGTCGGCAATAATTAATTTAAATATTGTGAAAAATGAACGAATCAATCAACATTAAACAACATTGATTGATACAATTAAGTTTGTCGAATTCCAAGACCATAATCACAACCTTCTAATGCAAAGCACAAAATCCTCTTATCTTTGAACTTTTGAAGATATAAAGGAAAGTTCATATAGATACCATAGATGCTATGCTAATTGTGACAAATTGTACCTTATCAACCAATACTTAAACTGAGCACGCACAATTTGAATTTTGAAGATAAAAGCAACCATTATGCTCCCTTTTTTTAATGAAAAAATATATAAGTTTCTGATTAAGGAAAATGGAGATATATATATAGATAAAAAGGTAATGATACTTGAAAACATTTTAACACTATCTACGTGTCATTTTGTTATTGGTCTATGTTGGTATTTATGATTATTATTATTGATTGTGAAGTAAATGTGGACCGATCATAAAATGGCACGTAGATGGTGTTAAAATGTTGTCAAAAAATATTGTCAAAATATGGTTATCTTATAGGTTAAAACCATTTAGGTGTCCCTATTTTCGTAAGGTATTCCCAATTTGGTCCTCTTTTTTTAAACCTTTCCAGTTGAGTCCTTATAAGTGCTAATTTCAAACAAATTAGCCCCTACCGTTAAAGATCGTTAACGGTGTTCAAATTGTTAAAATTCTTCTCTGCACAATTTTAACACCTCTGCACAATTTTAGCACCTCAAAAGGTTAATTTTAACCACGTCATCTACTCATCTCTGCACAATTTTAACACCCTTAACGATTTTTAATGACAGGGACTAATTTGTTTAAAATTAGCACTTATAAGGACTCAATTGGAAAGGTTTAAAAGAAAGGGACCAAATTGAAAATACCTTACAAAAATAGGAACGTCTAAATGGTTTTAACCTATCTTATATAAAATTTTGAAAAAGTTAGCATTTGCTTCATTAATGGTTTCACTCTCATGGCTAAGTGGTAGGGTTTCACTTTTCTTACACTGAAAATGTTTGTCAAAAGGTCTATGTTGCGTGGAATATTTGAAAATCTTATTTCTAAATGTTTTAGGTTTTTGCCCATTTCATGAATCTCAATGTTTCTCATTGCCATAATATCAACTTCATTGTCATTTAGCAATGACATAAAGTAAGGAACTTAAGTGTACAACCGCAATGTGTAGGGATCAAAGATCACGACTTAAAATGGAATCATTCTCTTGTCAACTTCTTCAATGGCAATTCATAAATTTTATCTTATTATTTTAAAAGTTTATTAACACGTTTTTTTTTTTCTCTTTTTTCAACTGTCTAATTATTGTACTTTACTTCACTACTACTTTTTTTTTCTTTCCTATTTTTATGAGAACGTTTTTCATTTTCCCATTTTATCATATTGTTATTTTGACCTTTTTCTTTTTGGCAGCTTTCAATATATTATATATGATGGACTTGACTCCTATGAAGTGAGAAGTATTACCTAAAGAGTTCTGTACAATATAAACCATTCATTTTAAAATCACGTGTTTAAAATTTTATAAGATTAAATATATTTAACAAAATATAAAACTAATCACAATCACAATGATTGTAAATGTGACAATTTTTTTTTTCTTTTTGAAAAATCAAGCAATGAGGTGCTCTTGTATGTGATAAAGTATTATTCTATTGGCCAACCTACATGACATTGGAAGATCCAATTAAGGCGGCTTCCCTCACCTTGACAAATTTCTTTCTACACCTCTATAAATTCTTGTATATCATACTATGCAATGCAAATTTGTATTCCAAAAGATATAATCTATAATATATTTTGGCTTAATACTAATTTTGGTCCCTAATTTTTTAGTTGTGTTTGAAGTGATTATCCTATTTTTGAGTTGCTCAAAGTGGTCCCATATTTTGTAAAAATGGTTCAAATTGATCCTTTTTGCTGATGGCGTTAAAAATGTTAACGGCGTAATGTACACCTTAGTCAATAATGATGATTTGTCCAGTTTTGAAATATGTAGCAACTCTAACGTAATTGACATGACATTATAGAAAAAGCCAATTCTTTCTTTTTTTTCAACCTCGCAATTATCATTGTTTAGTTGCACGCTCCAGGTCCTGACTAACCCTCTTCCCCCTCATATGCTTAACTCTCTCAGTCACCGGAAGTCTGTCGCCAAGAAAGAAAACCACTAACACCATCTCTCAGCTTATCTTTAATGCCAATCCTAGTAATGTGGTGGATGAATTCACATATCCATAAAAAAAAAATCAAAGACTTATGTCCCTCATTTGGAGATATTTTCCCAAAGAAACTATCTCGTAAGTAGACAAGAACCCAAGTGACAAACGGTCATGGCGTCGATGGTTTCATTTCTTGGCGACAGACTGCCGGTGGTTAAAAGAGTTAAACGTGTGAGGGGGTGAGAGGGTTAGTCGAAACTTGGAGCGTGCAAATAAACTATAACAACCGTGAGGTTGGGAGAAGGTAAAGAATTGACTTTTTCTATGTTGGATGCCACGTCAATAGGGTCACAATTGTCACGTCAAAGGAAATGTAGAATCAAAATTGATATTAAGCCATATATTTTTTATTTGCTATTCTGAAATGTAGAATCTAAAATACAAAAAAAAAGTGTACTTTATTACAAGTCTCACATCAATTGGAGATAAGATTAATTTAAAATATATAAATGGATACAAACTTTATTTTACAAGACAATTTTGTAAGGTTGAGTGAGACTGAAGTCTATTTCTTAACATAATATTAGAATCATATATTAAGGTTTATATTTAATGAAATTTGTTGTTTGTTGGGTTTCATTTGCTATTACACCACCATTTAACCACTCATCAATATCTAACTCAAACTCGATTCTACTATGTCTCAGGATAATCCAAAATATCTTTTATATTTCAAAATATAAAATAATAAATTTTTATTTTACATTATAGAATGTACAATCCAAAATAAATAAATAAAATATTCCAAAATACAAAATTTTATTGGGGTGTAGACTGAAATTTTGGAGGTGCAGAAAGAAATTGTGTCCAATTAATAGCAAACTATTGTGAAATATTTTGAATTATTGGCTGGAATATTATTGAAGCTGGTAAGGGCCCATTCTTAACAAGAGACGACTTTTAGATTGGGCCTTACAAATGGTTTTTTCTCTCCTTGGTTGCCTCCTGCACCCCATATGTTTTGAAATTTTAATTTTTCTGTTCTCTTATTTTAACGTATCCATGATGATGAAATATTATTCCAGATTACATCTTTCGACATATATTATATTTAGGAATGCTTTATTTAAAATTATGCAAATAAAGCTAATTTTACATATATTTTTATAATGTATACTATTCCGAAACAACTCTCTCATTTTGTAATTATTTCTAAAAGACATTTAATGTATAATATACTTTTGAGATGCAGGAAGAAAATCCCATGAAATAGTTTTATTGGACCTTCATTTTGGGCCCATAAATGGTCAGGCTTCAAAAGCCCAAACGAAAAAGCTCGTACCGGAGAAGCAAACATATTTAATATAGTTTATGCAAAATTGAAGAGTGGAAGGTGTTATCAAATTTTGAGGCAAAAGACAAGACACTGAGGAAAAGGTCTCTTAGTTCGAACCATCATGAGTTTTCTGTTCGGCAATAGAAAGACTCCCGCCGGTACTTCTTTTCTCTTGTTGTTTGCTAACTTTTGTTTTTATATCAAATTGGTGTGTCTTTTTTGTGATTACTTTGATTGAATACAGCAATTTTTGTTGGCATTCCCAGTATAAAAAAGTTGTCTTTAACTTGAACTCGGAATTGGGTTGGTTTATTTTTTGTGTCAGAGCTTTTGAGGGAGAACAAAAGGATGCTGGACAAGTCCATTAGAGAAATAGAAAGGGAAAGGCAAGGCTTGCAGAATCAAGAAAAGAAATTGATTGTCGAGATTAAGAAGAATGCCAAACAAGGGCAGATGGTATCATTTATTTGTTCTGTGTTTCATTGGTATTTAGCATTCTTATGTTGTTTGTGTCTGAGCAGAAGTTTGTTGCTTTTAAGGATTGTGATTTAGTGTACTGGGGTGAGTGGTGTCTAGGGTTGAGTTTACTTGATCAGGTATATAATGAGATGCACTTGGTTATTGTTCAGAATTAAAACAGTATTTTGGGGTTGGATTGAATGTGGTAGGGGGCAGTGAGAGTGATGGCCAAGGATCTCATCAGGACTCGCCATCAGATTGAAAAGTTTTACAAGCTCAAATCGGAACTTCAGGGTGTTTCTTTGAGAATTCAGGTTTGTTTTTGTGCGTTTGCATTGCTAAATTGCGAAACTTGAAATTTTCTTCATGCTCAATCTGCTTCATTGGAAACTAGCAGATGAATTAAAGTTGTATGTATGTTTAGCATTCTGTTAACTTGCACATTCTGAGCTTCATGGGAAATAACAATAAACAAATGCTTAGTTGTTATGTTGCAGCAACTGTTTATAATTTTAGTGGTGGAGTGATGATTTGATGTTGTTATGGCAATAATATGTTTAGGAGGATTCCTAAAATTCACAATGTAGATGGTCTGATGATGCACAAGGCCACGGTACATCCATGGCCGTGTGTGCAGCCACCGTGTTTTATGTCTTTCAGTTTAATTTAATTCAACCTACCCTACAATGTTAGGGTATGTTTTGAAACGGGAAGACAAGTTCTGTGTTGGGTGTGTACTGAATGTTGTTGCACTTTCGTTTCTCTCAGCTAATTCTTTGGTGCTAACTCCAGAAATAAGATTTTATACTTAAAGATGATTTATTCATAACTTTGGATTAAGATGGATAGCCAACCACTTAGTCTACCCTAATCCAGTTAACAGTTCCCTGTACTGGTTCTCTGGGTGGGCTACACTTGAAAATTAGAAGCTGAGGAGGTCAAGCAACCTTCCTCTCTCTGACTCATTAGGTCATGCTTCCAACTTATCAGAACTGAATCACAAACCAAAATAGTTTTAGCTTCATATACTTTTACGCCAGCAATCAAATACTAATCAATTTCAGATGCTAAAATCCATTTCATTCTGTATGAGTGATTTTATTATATAGTGTGTAAAAGAACTCTGATGTCAATTTCAGACGCTAAAATCCACTCAAGCAATGGGGGAGGCTATGAAAGGAGTTACTAAAGCAATGGGTCAAATGAATAGGCAGATGAATTTGCCTTCGCTACAGAGGATAATGCAAGACTTTGAAAGGCAGAATGAGAAGATGGAACTGGTTTCTGAGGTAATGGGAGATGCAATTGACGATGCTTTGGAAGGTGATGAAGAGGAGGAAGAGACAGAAGATCTTGTGAATCAGGTTCTTGATGAGATCGGAATTGATATCAACTCTGAGGTAAGTAGTTATCAGAAAATAGCTAATTATAGATGAACAGGTTTATCATATTCCTAGCCTGAGAAAAGTAAAAGTAATATGATGACAATGATGATATGTATTTCATTTGTTCTACATGCAGCTTTTGAATGCTCCTGCATCAACCTCTGTCACTGCACCAGCGGCAAATAACAGGGTTGCTCAAGCTGAATCAACGGGTCATGAAGACAGTGGAATAGATGAAGACCTACAGGCTAGGTTAAATAACCTGAGAAAAATGTGAAGAGTCCGGGGAGATGGTCTTCAAAGAACAACGAAAGTAATGATTGTATATGAAATTAGGATGTGTTTTATTCTGATTTTACCATCATGTATGAAGCTAACATATGTGTAAAAAGCAAAGAGTAATATCAGAAGTTGAATTTCATGTCATGATATTTATAAAATTTTAGCCTGTGTATCTCTTTTTTGTAATTGATTACACCTTTTACAACTTATCAAAAGTTCGATTCCGCATTAATAATATAAATCATATGAAATAATTTGCGTGATATAGAATTATTCAAATGTATACACAAATGCTGAATACTTCAGGTATTAGTTTTTCACAAATACGTTAAAGCAAAACTGGTCCATGAATTGTTTACCATTGTTGATGGGAATAGGAAACTGATCCTAGAGGAAGTGAATACCAGAGCATCAATGAGCTGACTGTAGGAAGTTTCAAATCTTATCATTCTCAGAATATGCGAGAAAATTATGGTTTTGAACGGTAGCCATGAGCGGGGTTGTGATGATTCAGGAGTTGACAATGACCATGATCATGTGATCATTTTCTTCCAAAGACACTCTACTATTTTGGGAACTCGCTTTATCAATCTGAGTGCGGCACAGTGGACAACCTGAATGAGAGCCAAGCCACTTGTCAATGCAAAGGGTGTGGAAGATGTGCTTGCAAATGTGAAGCTTCCGTACACTTTCCTCTTCTTCAAAACTTGTCAAACAGATCACACATTCAGTTTGGTTTGTGCCTTCTGCTGCCTTGTAGTTGAAGGTAATCGAATGAGACTCCAAACTCATGCAAGGAGAGAACTTGTCATCAAAAGATAAGCCTGTTGTAGGAAGGGATAGTAAGTGATTGGTACCCAAGCACCATCCAAGCATGATGAAAGTGAAGAACGTGAAAGAAATTGCCAGTGTTCCAATTATCAGACACCAAGGACACAGATCCATTTCCTCTTATGGCATTGATTTTTCAGAGGCAGAAATGGTGAAATGGGTGTGGTTACATTGTTATAGAGCCGTGTCATGATACGGTTGACGATAACTATGAACACAGCAACAGCCAATTCGATCTCAACAAGGCTGTAGCACATAAAACGACAACTTCTGAAGGGTTATATACATAATTTTGAAGGAATAAAACAAGACTTTCCATTGTCCTTTGAGTAAATGAATAGAGTTAGCATTTTGCGACTGATTACCATAAACTAGTTTTCTGTTTCAAGTAAAAAAAATGGCACAGTACATAAATTATTAACTTAAGTAAATATTCTTTTTCAAAAACATTAATTTTCAATAAAAAATAGATTTCTAATTCAAGAACAAAGAGAGTTTTCTTTCAAATAATGTAAATAGATAACGAAATTATCACTTTCATTTTTGCAACTTTTTAACTTCGTGTTAGACGATGATTAGTTTATATGACCAAAATTAAAAAAATAAAAAAGAAATATGAGGTGGAAAGTTAAAAAGTTATACTTTGCATATTATCATATGACTGTAATTTTATACTTTTCACCTATATTTTTTTTTTTATTTTGATCATCTAGACCAACGTCTAACACATGGTAAAATTAAAAAGTTGTCAAAAATAAAAGTTAAAATATCATTATATAATGCTAATATAACTCAAAAATATTTACATTAGTTATTGATATATTATATATATATATATATATATATATATATATATATATAAATATAAGTATATAAATTTAAAAAAACCTAAAAACCATAAAATAAAAAGTTAAAAACACAAAAATTACAGACTTTTTCTAACTAAATCTACTCGTCCAGCAAACAAACTTACTCACAAATTTAATATTATGTAAAATTATAATTTATTTAATTTTTTAAATTATTTTGTATTTATTTTTATATTCTTTACATTTCTTTCATAAAATATTATAAGATTTAAATAAACATATTTTAATATTTGATATTGTCATAAATTTTTTAAAGTGTAAATATTCTTTCTTATTTTTTTATACATATTCACGAAATAATCTTCTATGTACTTTTTTTTTTTCTAAAAAGAGGATTTGTCCTAATACTCTCTTATAAAAAAAAATCATTTTATCTTTACAATGAAGTGGCACACCGCTGATGCAATACTTCCAGCTATTAAGGATCTAATGGCGGCTTCGGCGCAAGAATTCTTGTGTATTGAAAGGACTTCTTCTGAATATTATTATAGGTTAAATATATGTTTTAGTCCTTATATTTGTTCCTCATTCTCAATTAGGTTTTCATGTTTTTTTTTTGTCCCAATTGCATCCTAATATTTATAATTTAAGGCAATTAAGTCCTCTTTGTTTTTTTTGTTCCAATTGCATCCTAATATTTGTAAATTTGAGACAATTAAGCCCTCTCAATTGGCCTACGACGTTAGTTCCAGTTAACGGAGAGGGCTTAATTGTCTCAAATTTACAAATATTAAGATGCAATTGGGACAAAAAAAACATGAGAACCTAACTGAGAATGGAGAACAAATATGAGGACTAAAACATATATTTAACCTATTATTATATGAACAATATATTTTTACAACTTCTTTTTAACAATTTTTACAACATAACACGTTTTATTATTTTATTAGTCTATTTAAAAAATATTTAAAACGGACAAATTATAGAACAAATTATAATAAGAACTAACGAATGAAGTTGATGAACAAATAGGTTGAAGGAAGATCAATCTACACGAATTGTTGCTCGGCAAAAACATCAAAAGTCTTACTGAATAAGTATCAGAAGATATAAGTTTCTTCTTTTATTCATTTTATGATTGAAGGCAAATACGGGTTTTCACATAAGTTACATGGTTTACATTGCTTACTAAGGCAAAAGTTGTAATATTTTTATATAAACTAAGAAAGAAAATTCTTTTATTTAATGTTACATAATACACGTTATTTCTATACGATGAAGACAAAATCTATAGTGTGACTTTTAAAGCATGACTATGACTTTCAAAATATTTTGCGTTGTGAACAAGTTAAAAAAAATAATTATGGATATAACTCTAAAGTGGTGACTACATAATTAATATCTATTAGATGAAAGTTTGAAAATCATTTATACTACCAGTATTTAATTAGGTTCCTGATATATTTTTCTCTCATAATTCTTTTAATTTAATATAGTCATAGTATTTTTCATGAAAATATTATAGTTTGATAAACTAACTTTCTGCATATATTAATACATTTATTTCTTCTTGATCACTGATGTTGAAGTTCAAATTTTAGCTAATATGCACAAAAAAAAAATAAAAACTATAAAAAGCTAATGAACTAGAATAAAAAGCTGTAAAAATGTATTTATAAAAAACCTGCTTTATCTTGAAATATTCAAATTTTACGATTTGAAATATCAAATAAATAATAATTACATTATTTTAATTATTTACATCAAAGTATTTATAGAAACATGAGAGATTTAAACAAGTGGAAAGTTTGGTTGGAATGACAGAATTCAATAGCAGCAGAGAATCTGGAACACGGTAACGTGCAACAGTGACAACTTCGTCAAAATGAAGTGCTAATCATCATCCAAATCAAACATGTTCCAATCAAATCTAAATCGTAGTAGCATTTGATTATATACTAAATATATTTGTCGGACTCAATTACCAACCCTAACCACCATGCTGGTTTTAAGAGCATTTATCTAAGACTGGGTCAGCATGGTGTATGAAGCTACTTCCATTGATCCGTGACATTCTAGAACTCTAAGTTTTTCGCTATTGTGGTTCAACGTTTTAGGGAGAGCATACAGACCCTTTATCAATTTCAATTTGCAATTGATTACTGTTCTTAGTAGTAGTAATTGACCAGACATATTTTCATATTTGGTGTAATATTACATAGATATTTTTTTATCACACTCTTAAGTACTTTCTCTCACCACAGTCTCGTTGAATACATAATCAATATTTGAAGAAACTTTCAGTGATTAATATATCCCCTCTTGTAAGACGAAAATGAGAATGAAGACTTCTGTTACCGAATACAGCAGAGGCACGTGGAGGAAGACATCACGATTGCGACATAGATGTTAAATAAAATCACTTTCTAACGTATTCTTTTCATTTTCATTGTTAATTAAACATACCATGATGTAATGAACCGTGGGGTTTGAGACATTCTCTTTCATAGCAAAATCAAACTTAAATATCTGGTTTTTATGCATGGATAAGCTTTACACATCCTACACCTCTTCACTAGATGAAAAAGTTGTTGATAAAAGGCTAAAAATATGGCAAAAAATATTATACAAAATGGGTGAATTCTCCACAAACATGTTGAATTGTATATCATTGAATTGAATATAACAGCACGCGGTAGTTTAGTTTAAATTGCCACAAAGTTTCCTAGGCGTGTGTGGACTTCACTGTGTGAAAGAACAGAAGACCAATGCAGAGGGCGTCAACTCCTATCTTTTGATGACTGTCTACTTAAGTGCACCCAAAAACTCTTGCTGAATCCATCCTAAGGAAGCTCTTTCAACTCCTCTTCCCTCAAAGGAACCTACACAATCTTCATCTGATTGCTGAAAATTCAGAAATAGTCTTTCCAGGTCAGTCATAATGAGCTTGTTTAATCTACTCTTTTTCTTAATTTTGCCTGCTTTTGTGGTTAATCATTATCTTCAAATTTTTATTCAGTTTTAGACAGTCACGATGGAAACAAAAAGGTAGAGTGTGTGTATATGGTCAGAAAGAGAGAGTGTCCATTTTTAGAATCTCACCATTCATCAATGATGACACACACACACACAAGACTATACTGACAAAGTGATCAATTCAAAGTTCAAGAAAACTCTCTGAAGTGATTCTGATTTCTGACCAACTAAGCATTCCGAAGCAGGGATTTAATGGTTTGATTTCAATCTGTCACGTATTCCAGCCAACTAAAAGCAACAACAGGCTTAATTTGGAATCTTGCTACTGTAGGTATTTACATCTGAAATATATTTTTGTCTCTATTTGGCAGAGAATAATTTGAGTTTGTTGCAGATATTAAGTCCAGCTCTTTAAGCTGTTAGGAGTGATTTAATCAGCGGATTAATGCATTCAGCTGTTTGAGGTTGGAGTCTGAAAACTGTTCTTCTTTTATTCTTTTACTCTAGCACTAGATTACTCTACTTCCTGTACTGATTCTTAATAATTACCTTTTTGCTTTAGAAGAAAGCTTTTTTTATCTTTCCATTTATGGATTTATCTTGCTGCTGATCACTTTTCTTTTCATAAAGGTGTAGACAAGAAGAAAGATCCAGAGGATATACGATCCAACCCAATGACATATTCTAATTCTTTCCGAGTTTTTGATAGAATCAAACGTGTAATATTTGTGTGTGTCTTGCTGGCAGCGATAGACAATAATAATAGTAATAATTCTTCATATCCAGTGACAGATTTTGCTTATGATAATGACTCCCCTCAGATAAAGTTTGATGTGTTTGTTAGCTTTAGAGGCACAGATATCCGGCAAGATTTCCTTAGCCATTTGATTGAGGCGTTTTCTCAAAGGCATATTAATGCGTTTGTGGATAACAAGGTTGTCAGAGGAGATGGAATGTCTGAAGCACTCATTCGTGCAATTGAAGGATCATCAATTTCGTTGATTATATTTTCACAAGACTATGCTTCTTCACACTGGTGTTTGTCAGAGCTTGTGAAAATTGTTGAGTGTAGAAAAAAAAATGGCCAGATTGTACTGCCTGTCTTCTACAAAGTGGATCCTGCACATGTAAGACATCAGAAAGGGACTTATGAACATGCCTTCGCTAAACATCAGATAAGATATAGTTTGACCACTATGCAAATCTGGAGAACCGCTTTGACTGAAGCTGCTAATCTGGCAGGATTTCATTCATCAACTTTTCGGTATGCAGTTGAGGTTATGCTTTTTCATCAACTTTTCGGTATGTGTTTGATACTTACACCTTTTCTATGGCACAGGGACGAAGCTGAGTTTATTAAAGAGATAGTTAAGTGCGTGTTGAGTAGATTGAATCAAGTGCAACAAGGTAAATCCAAAGGGCTTGTTGGAGTTGGTAAACGAATTGCACATGTTGAATCACTGCTACAATCAGAAGAGCCTGATGTACGTATTATGGGAATATGGGGCATGGGTGGCATTGGTAAAACAACCATTGCACAAGAAGTATATGACAAGTTGTGCTTTGAATATGAAGGTTGCTGTTTTTTGGCTAACATAAGAGAAGAATCGGGAAGACTTGGAATAATCTCTTTAAAGAAGAAGCTTTTCTCAACATTATTAGGAGGAGAGGATTTGAAAATTGACACACCTAACGGATTGCCTCAATATATTGAGAGAAGGCTTCGACGTATGAAAGTTCTCATCATTCTTGATGATGTCAATGATTCAGATCAACTTGAAGTTTTAGCTGGAACACATGATTGGTTTGGATCAGGTAGCAGAATCATCATAACAACCAGAGATAAACAGGTACTTGCTAGAGAGTTTGCTAGTATATATGAGGTAGAGGCATTAAACTTTGATGAATCCTTAAGGCTTTTCAATTTGAATGCCTTTAAGCAAAATCATCTTGAAAGTGAGTACCATGAGCTTTCAAAGAAAGTGGTCAACTATGCAAAAGGGATTCCACTAGTTCTTAAAGTTTTGGGTCACCTTCTTCATGGAAAAGATAAGGAAACTTGGGAAAGCCAATTGGAAAGACTCAAAAAAGTACAGAACAAAAAGGTCCATGATATTATTAAATTGAGTTACAATGATCTTGATCGGGATGAAAAGAAGATATTTTTAGATATTGCATGCTTTTTCGATGGACTGAATCTGAAGGTAAAGCATATGAATTTTTTATTGAAAGACCATGATTATTCAGTGGTTGCCGGATTAGAAAGGTTGAAAGATAAAGCTCTTATCAGTGTTTCTCAAGAAAATGGTGTATCGATGCACAACATTATACAAGAAACAGCTTGGCAGATTGCTCGAGAAGAATCGATTGAAAATCCTAGAAGCCAGATTCGACTACTGGATCCTGAGGACATTTATCATGTACTAAACTATAATAAGGTAAAAGATAAAATCATATGCTGACAGAATCTTTTATTTTTTGTAGGAAAATAGTTTATAACGATGTTTCAAAATTTTCTACTGCCTTTTTGCAGGGTGACGAGGCCATCAGAAGCATAGTCATCAACTTGTCAAGAATCAAACAACTGCAATTAAACCCTCAAGTATTTGCAAGGATGAGCAAACTACATTTTCTAGATTTTTATAGTAAAGGGTCTTGTAGTTGCCTCGGGGATCAAGGAGGCTTGTATCTTCCACAAGGGCTTGAATCTTTATCAAATGAACTAAGATATCTTCGTTGGACCCATTATCCTTTGGAATCTTTGCCTTCAAAGTTTTCTGCTGAAAATCTTGTTGAATTGAACTTACCAAATAGCAGACTGAAAAAACTTTGGCAAGAAGCACCGGTAAGTATTATGTATCTCTACTTATTATGCATCTAATTTATGTTTTAGTCCTCTCTAGTTATAAAAAAATTGACACACAAAACTTTCTGGTTCTACTACCCTGCCACAAAAATTGGTTTAGGGACTTCTGGTATAAGAACTCAAATTTAAAACCAGAACAACTAGAAGGACCACTTCACTAATGTTAACTAGTCCAAAATTTCTCACTTTCATTAGCTCATGCAATATTGTGTTCATTTGGTTTAATTGCTGCAGGATCTTGTTAACTTAAGGGTCCTTATACTTCATTCATCAACAAGACTAAAGGAGCTACCAAATCTTTCAAAGGCCACAAATCTTAAAGTGATAGATCTCAGATTTTGTGTACGTCTGACTAGTGTGCATTCATCAATTTTTTCTCTTAGAAATATTGAGAAATTGTATCTAGGTGGCTGCCTTTCCCTTAGAAGCCTTCGAAGCAATGTCCATTTGGACTCTCTTCGTTATCTCTCCCTCTATGGATGCATGTCACTGAAGGATTTCTCAGTGACCTCAAAGAATATGGTAAAGTTGAATTTAGAACTCACTGGAATCAAACAACTACCTTCATCATTTGGACTTCAAAGCAACCTCCAAAAGCTACGGTTGGCATACACTTACATTGACCACTTGCCAACAAGTATCAAGCATCTTACAAGACTGCGACATCTTGATCTAAGATATTGCAGAGAGCTTCTTACTCTACCAGAGCTTCCAGCGTCACTTGAAACACTAGATGCCCGTGGATGTATATCACTTGAGACTGTAACGTTCCCTTCTACTGCTGGTGAACAACTGAAGGAAAATAAGAAAAGAGTTGCTTTCTGGAACTGCTTGAAATTGGATGAACCTTCTCTCACTGCTATTGAGTTGAATGCACAAATTAACATGATGAAATTTGCACACCAACATTTTTCCCTATTTGGGGATGCTCAAAGCACCTATGTGTATCCTGGAAGTAAAGTTCCAGAATGGCTGGTGCATAAGACGACAGATGATGACTTCGTGATTATTGATCTCTCTTCTGTTCTTTCTCCACACTCCTCACACATAGGCTTCATTTTTGGCTTTGTTGTTCCAGAAGTCCCATTTGGGGGTTCAGCTTTGGAATTTAAGATTAGTACTAGTGGTGAAGGTAGCCATATCAATGTGTACATGGACAGACCTAGACATCGTATTACATCGGATCATGTGTATCTAATGTATGACCAGGCATGTTCTCGCTACCTAAACGGTCTTGCCAAACATGAGCCAAGGTTGAAAATTAAGGTTGCATTGGCATCTCGAACGCTCACATCCAAGTACGTACCATTAAAGCTAAGAGCTTTTGGAATCAGTGCAATAAATACTACAGACTTTCTCAGTTTTGTTCAAAAAGTAAAATTTGGTGATAATGTTTCAAATGTCCCAATTTTTTCAAAATTTTTCTGTACTTTCTGCATTGTTGTCTTTGTCGGGACTTTTAATATTTGTATCAGAAGATTGGTGTAGAATAGTGAAAGTCGCTCCGCCAAGAACTTTGAAGAGAGAATTTCATTGAAAGAGAGAAAAGACCACTAGCATAGTTTGTGATGAGAATAGAGAAGGATTGACTGGAGCTTTGTTACTTGACTTTCTTCTGTGAGGAGTATGACAATTCACGATACAAATTAATGTATATTTTGACTTTTCAACACTCAATTTTTCTTGACATTCATTCATTCATATCTCTGAAATGTTGATTTATTAATCAGTGTGTTTGACTGAGAGGTTCTCTATAATTTATAAAGCATTTCAACGGGCAAACATTCTTTAATTATATCGAATTCAACAAATGTTTGAATATTTTCAATATCAAAACAAATCCATATGAAGTTTACTGATTAACATAATAAAGCTTTTAAATTCTTGTAAAAATTTAAACATATCAATAAAAAACTATATATGTATGTAAAATTATATATAATCACTAGATAAGATATTATGTTTTAATCTCTTCCCCTGGTCCTGGTAGACATAGAAGTGTCAATCTATCTTCTTTCTTTACTTCGTGAACTGCTAATTAATCTTCTAACATGAACAGAAATCCCAGTAAAAACAATTTAGCTTTACATACAACAAATGGGCACATTTGGAGTGCTTCCAAATTTTCTCCACTGATAAAATAATTTTAAAAGTTCTTGACTTTCTTCTACAGTTACTCTTTTTTCATTGTCCAACTAATCGTCAAACACAAATATTAATATATCCCAGTAAAAGCAACCATGCAGAAAGTCCAAAAACTATAAGAAAAGGCCAAGCACTTAGAAATTATTTATGTAATATTCTCTCTTCCCTCTCACCTATTTCACAGAGCATCTGGACAAACTTCACAATGTTCCTTTAGAATACGAGTATCACACAATTGTTGTTTCTGAAGAAAGTTGCTGATTGTGCTCACGCCAAACCCTCTTAACCGCACGTCTATGTATTTTGATGAGATTAATAGTGTTGCTACTGTAACCTTAATTTTTAGCATTGGTTGCTGTTTGGCACGACTGGCTAGAAAGCGAGAACATGCTTTGTTGTACATCAGATACACGTGATCCGACTTAATAGTATGATGTGGTCTGTCTAAGTACACAATCACACTGTCACCTTCATCTTCACCTCCAGTACTGACCGTCAATTTCAAAACCCTTTCCGAATACTGCACTGCCGGTAAAATCAAGCAAAAAATGTAGCCCAGGTGAGAGGGATTTGGAGCAAAAGTTATGCTATCATCATCATCATCATCATCATCATAATCATCATCACCATCATCATCATCATGTGTGGTCTTATGCGTCAACCATTCTGGAACCTGGCTTCCCGGATACACATAAATAGCGTGAGCATCACCAGATGTAGACAAATGCCGGTGTGCAAATTTCACCATGTTAATTCGCGCATTCGTCTCAATGGCCTTGAGTGAACGTTCATCCAAGTTCAAGCAGTTCCAAAAGACAACCTTTTTCTTATTTTCCTTCCATTGTTCAGCAATAGAAGGGAACTTTACACTCTCCAATGACACGCATTCTCGGCAATCCAGTGTTTCAATAGATGGAGGAAGCTCTGGTAGGGAGCTAAGATTCCTACAGTGTCGTAGATCAAGATGTTGCAACCTTTTAAGATCTTTCATGCTTGCAGGCAAGCTCTCAATGGAAGAGAACGCTAGATTTAAGTCTTCAAGCTTGCTTTGAGATCCAAAAGATGAAGGGAGTTGCTTGATATCTGTGTTTTCTAAATTCAACATTATCATATTCTTTGAGGTCACCGAGAAATCTTTTAGTTCCATGCATTTAAAGAGGGAGAGGTAACGAAGGGATTCCATTTGGACATTGCTTCGAAGGCTTGTAAGGGATCTGCATTCATCCAAATCTAATTTCTCAAGCTTTTTGAGATAGAAAACTGATGGATGAACACTGGTCAACCCTACACAGGATCGAAGATCTATTACTTCAAGGTTTGGAGCCTTTGAAAAGTCTGGTAGCTCCTTTATGTTTGAGGATGAATACAGCATAAAGACCTTTAAATTCACAAGATCCTGTAGCAGTTAAAACAAACATATTATTGAAGACATGACATGGGCTAATTTTAATTTTAGATTAAAAGGTATATATATAATATTTACCGGCACTTCATGCCATAGTTTTTTCACCCGGCTGTATGGCAAGTGCAACTCGACTAGATTTTCTGCAGAAAAGTTTGAAGGCAAAGATTCCAAAGGATAATGCATCCAACCAAGATATCTTAGCTCATTCGGCAGAGATTCAAGCCCTTGATGAAGATACAAGCCCCATGGTTCGTAGAAGCGAATATCGCGAGTTCCTGCAGTGTAAATATTTAGAAAATGGAGCTTGCTCATCTTAGTAAAGACTTGTGGCTTCAAATGTAGTTGCTTGATTCTCAACAAGTTGACCACTATACTTCTGATAGCCTCGTTACCCTGCAAGAAAAATAGTAGAAAATCTGTAAACATCACTATAAACTAATTTTCCCCAAAATATCCAATTATTCTCTGTTATTTTCTCCATTACCTTGCTGTATGTTAGTACTTCATAAATGTCGTCAGGAACAAATAGTCGAATCTGATTTCTTCTGGGGTTTTTAATGGATTCTTCGCCAGCAATCTGCCAAGCAGTTTCTTGTATGATGTCATGCATTGATACAGTATTTTCTTGAGAAATACTGATAAAAGCTTTATCCTTCAACCTTTCCAATCCCGCAGCCACTGAATAATCACGATCTTTCAATAAAAAATCTATGTACTTTACCTGCAGTTGCTGCCCATAAAAAAAACATGCAATGTCCAAAAAAATCCTCTTTTCATCATCCTCAAGATCATAGTAACTCGATTTAATAATATCATGAACCTTTTTGTTGTGCACTTCTTGTCTTTCTAATTCACTTTCCCATATCTCTCTGTCTTTCCCATGAAGTCGGTGACCCAGAACTTTAAGAACAAACGGAATGCCTTTGGCGTACTCAACTGCTTTCTTTGACAGCTCCTCGTACTCTGCCTCTATATGTTTTTGCTTAAAGGCATTTAAATTGAAAAGTCGCAGAGATTCATCAAAGTTTAAGGCTTCAACATGGTATACACTGGCAGACTCCTCAGCAAGCACCTGTTTATCTCTGGTTGTCACAATGATTCTACTACCAGATCCAAACCAATTTGTTCTGGCTAAATTTTCTAGTTGCTCTGCGTCACCGACGTCATCGAGAATAATAAGAACCTTCATGCGATGAAGTCTTCTATCAGCTAACTTCTGGAACCCATCAGGTCTGCCAATTTTCAAATGTTCTTCTCTTAATAATGTTGAGAAAAGCTTTTCCTTCAGAGAGTTTATTCCATGTCTCCACGACTCCTCCCTTATGTTAGCCAGAAAACAACAACTATCATATTTAAAACACAGTTTATTATATACTTCTTGAGCAATAGTTGTCTTACCAATACCACCCATGCCCCAAATTCCAATCATGCGAACATCTTTTGTTTCTAATTGCAGCAATGATTCAACTTGTGCAATTCGTTTACCAATTCCAACAAGCCCTTTGGACTTAACTTGGTGAACATGATTCAACGTACTCCAGACAAATTTAACTATCCTTTTAACAAGTTCAGCTTCATCTCTGTGCAACAAAAAGAAGTTATGAGAAACTCAGAAAAGAATCAAGCATAAGAGAAACAAAAACAAAAACAAGAAAAAAAATTCCCTTCTGTAAACATAAAAGAGTTTGTTTGAAATACAATTTTTCTTTAGATATCTCAAACCATAATATGGAGCAAAAAACTCACGGAAATTTCGATAAATGAAATCCTGATAGATTAGCAGATTCACTCAGAGCTGATCGCCAGGTTTGCACAGTAGTCAAGGAATAGTTTCTTTCATGTTTGACAAAGGCATCTCCATAAGTCCTCCTTTGATGTCGTATGTCTGAGGGGTCAACTTTGTAGAAAATAGGCACTACAGTTTGTCCATTTTTTCTCCTGCACTCCATAATTTTCTCAAGTTCTGACAAACACCATCTTGAAGAAGCATAGTTTTCTGAAAATATAACCAACGAAATGTATGATTCTTCAATTGCTCCAAATAGTGCTTCAGATAGTTCTTCCCCTTTTTGAATGCTATCATCTACGAAGAAAGCAATTTGCTTCTGAGAAAATGCCTCGATCAAATGGCTAAGGAAACCTCTACGGACATCTTCACCTCTGAAGCTAACAAATACATCATACTTTATTTGAGAAGTGTCAATGGAAGATGTAGAAGATGTTACAAACACGAGGCAGATGCATGCAACATATTTGATTTTATGAGAAACTTGAAAAGACATTGGATTAACTACAGACTGCATCCTAACTTCTTCGTCTCTCCACACCTTTGCAGTAGAGAAAACAATTGTCAGCCACAACACAATATATCTAGAAATGGAAAATATGAAGATAGTTTTTTTATTTCTTAAAAGGAAAATACGAAGAAAATTACAAGAAAGAATTATTTTTTTCTTAAAAAATAAAACAAAATATATAAAAAAATAGAACATAAATAATAAATTTGTGTTTGATTTTTTTCCTTTTCAGAATAAAACTTATAAGAATAACATATTGGCAAAAAAATATATATGTTAGTCATCTACAAAAATCACTAAAAATTTATCTCATTCTAATAAATTTCTATGTTAATATATATATATATATATATATATATATATATATATATATATATAACCAAAATTATCTAAATGATAACTTGTTTAACGAAATTATCACTAAAATTCAGAGGCTTAAATTCTTTCTAAATGTCGTTCAATAAAACTAGTCTATTCAACTACTACTAAGAGTAAACTCTTTGACTTCATTTAAGGAGTATATCCTCACTCATTGACAACCAAGTGAGAGACTTTCTGACTTTGGTTTACTCGGTAATTATATCTTTATTCAACGACAACCAAATCAAAAGCTATGTGACTAATTTTCATTAAGTATATTCTTATCTAGCGAGTCTGCATAATTCTGTAGATATAAACAACATTTTCAAATTTTAACATATAATTCATACAATCAATTCATATTTTCATATTTTAACATATAATCAATTCAATCAATATAAGAACCTAACCAAAGTTCAACCTATCACACTCATCAGAGGTCAATCATTCAGTTAATTTACCATTAAATCATAAAATTAGAAATTTCAAGGTATATATAACT
Organism: Vigna mungo; assembly: GCA_036885675.1. Lineage (NCBI taxonomy): Eukaryota > Viridiplantae > Streptophyta > Magnoliopsida > Fabales > Fabaceae > Vigna > Vigna mungo. Next base: position 50,023,812 of record CP144700.1, read on the forward strand.
TAAAAATTGTATATTTAGCTTCTCTTACTTAACCAATAATTCACAAAACTCTAAGTAGTTAAACTCTTCCCAACTTGCAAATGTTCTATTTACACATGGAAATATTATAAGAACAATTAAAGCATACCGTTATGATCACTTATAAAAAATTATTAAAAAGACACATATAAGTGAAAAAAAAACTCACATAAACAAATAACAAAAAAAACAAAACCAAGAAAAATACCGGAAACTCAACTTATACCAAAAAAGAAAATTGATCGATCTAAATTAAAAAAACTCATATGCTAAACTATTTATTTTTTTTAAACTATCATTTTCTATATTTTTACAAATAAATAATGATTGTACTTTCCTAACATGTTAATAATTAATTTTTATTTATTTGAAAAATGAACTAATGGTGTTTCATTTTTTATTTTATAAATATTTACAGTAAAGTTTATCCACCTCAAATATTGATAATCAATAAAGAGGAGAAGAGGGAAAGATGAGACAAAAACTAGTAAAAGCAAATTGGTGTGGATAATGCTTAGATTTATTTCAGACAGAAAATGTATTTTTCACAATTAATATTGATTAAAGAAAAAAATATTTGTCAAGAAATTTCAAACAAATTTTTATGAGATATACGGATGCAGAAAAATAAAAAAGAAGCTTCCTCAGTTACCATATATATTTTAGGAGATATTTCTCTTTCCAACCATTTATTGGACCAAAAAGCATAGGAATAACTTTTAAAACGATCTTATGCCTATTTCAATCAGTTATTTTCATTATTAATATTAGTGAAAAGACATTATTTTTCTTTCTGATAATAAAAATAATAAAAGTATTATTTTTGTTTTTAAAATTATAAACTTAAATATAATTTTTTTTAATTTTATTATAAGTAGTTTTTATTTATCGTGTAGATATTTTTTATTTAAAAATAATAAGTTTAAAATAATTAAATAAAAAATGGCTAAATTTAAAGAAATAAACACTTAAAAGATAAAATTAATAAGATCGAAGTTAATTATCTAAGTTCTAGTGAGTCATTCGAAGTCTCAAGGTTATTTGATGTTCGAATTTTAGATTCAACTGTTTGTTTAGATCGCTTGGAAGATATCTATAAAAAAACATCATGATATTAAAGTGAGTTCTTAACACTTAATAAGTAATGACGTAATAAATGCAAATAACTTATTTCTTAACTCTATTTATAAATTTTGGAGTGAATTGTTAATTAATAATAACTTAATCACAATTCAATTATAAACAATCACACTTTATCTCTAAATTGATCAATATTAAGATTAATTGTGCTAATTCATGATTAATCAGTTTATCGACTAGTTCATCTCACTGATAATTTGTTTACCGGTTAATCATAGATTACCAATAAATTTGTTAATGAACTTTTCAAAAAAATTGAAAGTTTAGTTAGTTATTTAATCTCTGTTTTCTTTCAAAAATATGAAATTAGTCATCTATTTTTATTTTATCTCGATCTAATCTCGATACCTGAAAATTAATGTAATTTGATGTTAATCTGTGGAAATTTGATATTTTCGTTAAACATTTTTAAATAGATGAATAACTTTTATCAACATTGACACGTAATTATGTTAATTACATCATTAAATCATAACCAAATTACATTAACTTTTAGTGATTGAGATTAAATTGAAATTAAATGAAAACAAAAGATCAATTTAATATTTTTAGATGAAAATAGGAATCAAACCAGTAATTAAACAAAAATTCAGTTAGTGAGAATTTTAACAAAAAAAAAATCACTTTCAACAAATTTTATAATGAGATGATAAAAGCCTAAAACAAAGACTTTAGAACCTATTTTAATAATAGTAATATCTATTGATAATACAATATTTAAATTAACAACAAACTTTATTAACATATATTATTATTAAAAAAAAAAACTGATAATTTTTTTTTATTTATCAATTTTTTTTTCAATAAAATCATTCAATAAATATACTTTTACCAACATTTTTTTTCATATTCTTTTTCATTGATAAAAAGGGATTTTCTTATAATTATATTTGTTTTTTCAAGGAATATCATATTTAAAGTTCTTCCAAAATTTACCCCACTTAATGTATTTTCATCTCTCTGTGTAGTTATCTAGATTTCGGCCAGTAATTTATGTTAAATTCACCCCAAACCTAATGAAAGTGGAGATTAAATGTGTAACTTATTTTTCTAACTTTAAAATTGCACAATAATAAAACTATAGGATAAAAGATATTTAAGTTCAATTATGAAAAATAAATTTTTTAAATGTAACATTAAATTTACAAACTAAGATTATTATATATACTTGTAAATAGTCATTAGTTCTTATAGGCTATTTTAACATTTGTTGACTTTTCCTAAATGCTATATAATATAATGTAATGATTGGAACAATGAGAAAGAAGTCAGTTTTTTCACATATTGTTATTCAATTATATATTTTACTTTTTAAAAGTGGTAAAAAAGGTCATTTTAAAATATATTTTGACTAATAGAAAATAAAAATTCAATTTTAACTATATTATTAAATTTAAAAAGATTGAAAATAATAAATTTAAAACAAAGGAATGAACTTAACAAATCAGTTGTATTATATATGTACATATATACACACATATATATGCTTTTCAATCTTAATATATATTCCATAAATTTTTGTAGTAATAGTTACTTATTCATTATTATATTTTAAACTAATTATATATTATATTTCAGAATAGCAGTAAACATTATATTAATGATTGTAAATTGTATTCACGGGTTTATGTTAAAAAAATCATAGGAGTATCTTAACAAGAATATTCCCCTTTTTGTTTTTTTTGTTTTTTGCCATTTATGTTATTTCTTTACCAGTGTAATGAATGCACATTACTTCACCCTTACATTTTACTTAAAAAGTATTTATATAAGTAAATTCACATATTTTCAAAACTATTAATAGTCAAATAAAATTAGAATAGTTACAATAATTTAACTTTTTTTAAAAACTTTTTTGCATGAAAAAAATAAAAGTAATAGGAAATAATAATATAACAATATCAATAATATAATAATAATAATAAAAATATGGATATATTTAAATTTAAATAACAGTACAAAACACAGTTAATTGAACCACTTGAATAATTTAATTGACATAGTTGAGATAGTGAAAAGAAACAAAAAGTACCAGAACAGTCCATATAAAAAAATTCAAAGTTAATATGCATTGAAAATAATTACACAGTTTTTAGTTTATATAGATATTACAAAATATAATTTAATTTTGTTCTTTAAAATTCTTGACTTTATAACTTCATGCATAATTATTGACTTAATGTAAAATTTACTAAGTTGTATGTATGGGGTCCTTATAATGACAGAAATCATATTCAAGATCTATAAAAACATGTTTTAGTCTCAGTTTCAATGTGAAGGAAAATGAAATTATTTGAAACTGAAGGCATGGATGAATAAAAAAAGTAGAAAACTATGGGTTGATAAACAATAAAAGAAACCATTTTTTCATCCAAAAACGAAATCAACTTTACCAAGATATGTTTTTTGAGAGCTGTGTAGAGACAGTGGCAGAGACAGAGAGAGTCCAAAGCAAAATAAAAATCCGGATTTTATATTCTCAATTCAATTCACTTCACAAGACAATTTTGGAGTCCGAAACTCAACTCACTCACTTACCACAGCGTGATCGAAAAGCAAACCTAAACCCACACACAGACCACCACTCTCCACTCTCTCTCAACGCACACAATTAATTGCGAAATTAAATTAAATAATATTCCAAATAGAAAAAAAAGAAAATAACCAATCCACTGTGTTCAATTTCATTTCTCTTTTACTTATCCAAGAAGTTTCTGATAGACGATTCCTCACCCCCGAAGAGGATTCCATTCATTTTTTAACTCGGTTCACTGAGTGGGGTTTTTGCTGCTTCAGATACTGAGTCGAATCGTTTTCTACCCTATGGTGAGTCCAATTTCCAATTTTTATCACGTGGGTTGCTTTTAATTTAGTTTTTCACTGACCCCAATTGTGCATTTCTTTGCTTGAGAAATATTTTGTGGTGTTAGTAATTTGGGGTTTCATTTTTGTTGTGTGTTGTGCGGTTGTGTGTGTTTAATTGGTCGTTTTGTCTTCCGGTTGTGTGTTTAATTGGTCGTTTTGTCTTCCGGTTGTGTGTGTTTAATTGGTCGTTTTGTCTTCTGGGGTACCGTTTGTTTTTGTAAAGTTTTGATTTTTGAAGGTTTAAGGTGTTTACTGGGATAATTTTCAGTTTATGTTATCTGGGTTTGAGTTGATTTGTTCAAATAGTTAATTTATCTGTAACTCTTTTTTTTTTTTTTTGGGTTTTGCAGTTTGTGTACTTGATGTGCATGTGCTTGATACTTCATGGAAACTGTGGTTGGAATTGAGGATAATGATGATGGGAAGTTTGAAGACAGTGGACTTGACAGAAGCAGTTCTGCTCTGTCTTCACCGAAGCAAATTTCTAACCCAATTGTATACAAGCTTGTTCGGGTAGATGTTTAATTTTGCATTAAATTTTTAGTTTCTCACTGGGATATGGAAGTGTTTAAGGTCTTTTTGTTTGATGCTTTGATGACAGCAAATCAAGATGGAATGAGTTGCCATGGAACCTTAGTGTTTTTTCAGCTTACTGGACCGCTTTTAAGAGTTGTAAGGCTATTTTTTAGCCTTATAATTATCCTGTTTATTAGACTAAAAACCTAAACATTGTCCCGGAAGTGTTCTAATATTTGATTTATTCAAAGGTGGAATTTTTGTGCCAACCCTATATGTACACCTTTTAATCAGCATGAATGATTGTTGTTCTACCTGCCTCACTTTTTTATTTCCTATTATTTGCTATAGGATTTATAATACCTCGATACCTTTTTGTCTTTTCCAGAAATGGTCAGCATCTCCCCTACAAATTAACACAATTCCTGACGGTTTCCCATCTATCTTTTGTAGCGTAGTTGTTCCATAAATTAATTTCCTTTGATGACTTTTTTTTTATATAAGGAAATTACTTCACTTTCCCTAATCTTCTGTAATGGCTGAAATGAAAATTTAGAAAGTTGAAAATGGAATGCTACTTTGTCTTAACATTTAGTTTGATTAGATCAAAGTAAAGGGCAAGTTTATTCATAAGAACTTTTTATTATTTGTGCTACATTTTCTTTTGTGAATTATACTTTTATTCAGGCTATATTCATAATTCAACCAGTTATCAATCTGATTTAATCTTTAGGTTGAAGGTGATGGAAGGTTAGTGCCTGCAACAGATGATGAAGTAATGGAGGTGGGGGATTTTCTTGAGTATGAAAACAGTGAAATGCATGTTGTTGCTGACACTGGACAGAGTTTAGAATGCATATCGATTGAAAGATCATCTTCTGGGAAGCTTCGATTGGAGTGCTCGGAAGGTGCACACTCAATCTTTCATTGTTACAATTGCTTCTCAACATGTTAAATGCCACGTCAAAGCAATAGCATAGTGGTTACATCAGACTATATCATGGGATTTCTTGGCTGTTTTACTGCAGCTTTATCTCTGCTAAATGGATTTGAGTGTTATCTATTTATTTATTTTTTACTTGTTCTCTAGACCAAAATTTATGTTGATGTCTTCAGTCTTTTTAATTTTATAAACAGTCTCTGTTTTTAAAATGCATAATTTAGGGTCAATGATTTCTGGGAGTAAAGCTGTTGAAGGCTTGGGACTTTGTTTTTAAAATGCATAATTCAATATAACATTGCTCTAAGTATTTTTTGTTCCCTGAAATTATTAGCTTGCTTGTAACTTTAAAGGGTATAATGCTTATTATCTGATTTTAAATGTTGATGAACTCTTGATGTTCTCGTTAGGTATATGGTCATACTCTTTTTAAAGTTTAGGCAATTGTTAACCTATTCCTTTCCCTTTCAAGGTTATTTTTCCTCTTATTTTCTTTCTACTAATGCCTTGGTGTTTAACAATTAGGCTCCACAGAGGCTGATTTGGGGAAACTAAATGCAAAATTACAGGTAATTGGATCTCTTTTGTTTTCTCTCATTCCTTTTCCTAAGGATTTCAACATTAGGGAAAAGAAAAACTAAATTCTCAAACAATGATTTGATCTATTGTGATTCTGTTTGAATGGATGAAAAAGTTGGTCTGTCCAACATGGTATTTTCTTCTTGTTACAGCATGCTTAATAAAGATGTTTTATGTTTTATATCCGTTGTTAATTATGAAATCAGGTGATGGCATATTAATTACTTAAATGAGCTTTAAACATTTGTGTAGTCATCATGGCAAGCTTTTTCCTGGTATAAATGCGTTTGTGCTTTCTTTAGAGTAGATCTGGTGGGTCTGAGATGTATTCTCAGATATTGTAATCCTTTTATATATCTGTAGTTGAGGCATGCATATTCTGATTCTGAAGATATTAGTTCCTAGATTCTCCTTCACCCATGTTAAACATGCAGTGCCAATGTATTTTTTTCCTGTTGTAATTGTCTTCATTACTAACTGGTAAAATTTCTTCTTCTGTCAGAAAAGTAAAGAAATTCACAAGTTTACCTTGTATGTGTAATGCAGTAAGATGTAGCTTAAATAATGTGTTTCTACATATGACAACAACTGGCTTTGGTCTGTCCAATTAAGAATTGTTGCATTGAATAATTGATGACACTTAAGATTGGTAGAACTATGACAAACATTTATGTTTGGATATGTTTATTTAACTTTGGACATGAGTCTTTTACCTTTGATTTTTTTGTCCTTTACAATATTGTAGGCAGTTTTCATCTAGGAAGTGATTAATTGCCCCATATTTTCTTAATAATTTATGGTTCCCTCTTCCCTGGATCATTGCTTCAAGTTGTGGTATTTTCAATATTTTGTTTCCAAGGGGTCCTTCTTGACCTCTAAAATTTCTTGTAGTACATTGAGCAGATTTTGCAAAAGGTCAAAGAAGAGGAGAAACAACGCATATCATGTGGATCACCTGTTCATTCTCATGTAAACGTAGACAGCCAGTGTTCAGCTGATAAATGTCTTGTCACGGATGGGAAGGTTCAATCTGAAACTCCCTACCAGGAAATTCCTTCTATAGCGTCAAGTTTAAATTATACTCATAGCAATCAATCTGGGAGTATGGATCAGTGTTCTAGACCTTCAGAAGGAGTAATAGAAAGTGGGTCATATGCTTCTGCTGTCCATTCCAATTTGAACCCTGACCTTTCCATGTCAGATGGAGAAATATGCTTGGACAAGCTATCAATCAGAGAACTTCATGAACTGTTTAAGGTAACTTTTGGTCGAGAAACTACTGTGAAAGATAAACAGTGGCTGAAAAGGAGGATTGCCATGAGTTTAACCAACTCATGTGATGTTTCAGCAACAACTTTCGTTATTAAAGATAACAAAATAGTTAGAAAATTTGTTGAAGAAAGTTCTGGAAATATGAATGTTGCGTCCTTAATTTCTTCAGAAAATATGACTGAAGAAGAGGATATCAACTTTAAGGATTCGTCTGCTGTAAATGCTTGTGGAATTGATGATAAGCAAGTTGTTTCTGAAATAAGATTGAGAAATCAAAATACAGAATATGGATTGGAAGATATGACTAATCAGACAGAACAGAGAGCTGCAAAAAGAATTCGGAGACCTACAAAGAGATATATTGAAGAGCTCTCTGAAAATGAATCTAAAGAGCAAAGTCCTAGGTTGCCAGTATCTAATAAAAGCATGGAACTTGGACATGTTTCTTCAACATCACATGCCAGGCCTGCTAGAAATACTTTTTCAGAGGTGAGAACCTGTGGCACGAGGTACGCCTCTCTTGGAGGATCTGATGTCGAAATTCCTTGTGTGTCTTGGATTCGGAGAAGTCGTCCAAGGAAAGATATGGCATCTCTTATGGTATGTGATACTGTTTCCTGCTTGTATGTTAAGCTTACCCTTCTCAGTAAAGCACGATATATTCCCGTTTTCTAGTTTTATGAAACTGGTAAAATTGTGTCTTTATTTTAGTGAAAAAAAAAACTAAAAAAATGGAGCTTGTATTGTAGCTTATTGGAGGAACTTCTGCTTTTAAGAAGTTAAAAAAACTGAGCCATTACACTGGATCTAGACACCTTGATAATCAAAATAGGAAACAAATTATGTAATGTTGAAACCTTTTCTATGGGATATTGGAGATGTTCTAAATTATTCTATAAGATTCAACTATATTATTGAAATATTTTAACACCAAACATTCCTGTTCTACTTAAGATAAAGAAAGTAATTCAGCAAATTAGATGTATCTTTTTGTTACAGTTAGATCATAATGCATAATTTTTTGGCCTTTTCTTCCTTTTTTATGGCGAAGAAAATGCTTCTTATCAATGTTATAGTCAGGCCTTGATGTGTATGATAGCTTGCCTAGGAAAAGTCTCTTTGCTACATGATTTTCCAATGTTACCTTTCTACTCCTGCTGCATTTTTCCAATGCAAGTTTGTCGGTAGCTCTGGAAATTATCTTCTTATGATTGTTTTCAAAAGTGCTTTTATTTTCTGACAATCAGATAAAAATTACACTCTTTATTTCAGAAATTCCATCCAAGTGCCATGAGTGAGACTGAAAATTTGAGTAATAAGCTCATTGAGCACAGTTCTGATGCTGTTGGTGAGATTCCAGACAAAGTTTTCAAGTCTAGTAGAATGCCTGCTACGTTTCATCAACCAGTAAGAGCAACTTAGCCTTTGCTAATTGTTGAAAGTATAGTTTATTTGTTGGACCACAATAAATTCATTACGACAAGAATGATGAATTTTACAGTAAGGAGATGAAGTAGAATTATAACGCAATAAAAACATTTTATATTTTTAAAATGTTTATGGCTTCTCATATTCGTTGCTTATTTTGCTTATGTAAATTTCATTTCTTGAATGCTTGAACCCAAGATGGTGGCGATTATGATTACCATAATGTCTCTACATTTTTCTTCCGGATTTTATTTTTTCAGTCTAGTACTTCCTCGATGTGGTATTTTTACATGACATGCAATTGAAGCATTTGTTTAATCAGCTATTCAAGTTTTCACAAGTTTGACCTTGAAAAAGAGATGATTGACTTCTTTTGTATGACATTGTTTCGGTATGTTATTCTCTGCATAACATCATGACATTTTTTTCTCTGTTGTGGGTGGGTGTGTTTGATAGTCTTCTTCTGAACCTGAGAAAGAGAAGCAGTGTCCAGTAATAGGAGCAATTGAGCCACGGCAGGAATTGAGGCCAAAAAGGGCAGATCCACCTGGCCATACTTCACATGACAACATAGTTACTGTTCCCACTGCAAAAGGAGGGATGAGGAGGAAGCATCACCGGGCATGGACACTCGTTGAGGTGATAAAGTTGGTTGAAGGTGTGTCAAGGTGTGGAGCAGGGAGGTGGTCTGAAATCAAACGCCTCTCCTTTGCATCATACTCGTATCGAACATCTGTTGATCTTAAGGTAATCTCATGCGCACTTCTGATCATGATGTTAAAGTTGGTAAAGTAAATGCAAGGCTAATTTTTGTGTCTGCATGCACACATTGAACACATTTTACCTTGCAGGACAAGTGGAGGAATTTGCTCAAAGCTAGCTTTGCAATGACACCTGCACCTGCTGATGAGGGGGTAAGACTTTATGAAAGTAATTTTAATTTGATCTTGTAGAGGTGGGTTAAGTTTGGCATCTTCTTCAACCTCATCTTATGCCTATGCATGCATAGAACTTTGTTATCAGTCTAGACTTTCTATTGGATTTTTTGGTGTTATCCTCTGCTGAGCATTAAAAATACATTGATGTTGGTATATTAAAATTCTTTTTAATATATTTTAGAACACCAAAATCATTTTTCATTAGTGTATTTTGAAGACACAGAGGAACAATTACAGAAAAAAAAATCAGTATGGAATCCAAATTCTTCTATTAGCATGCATGCTTGACATTTGTGATGCCATCATGCCGTTACTATTTGTGTAATGCACTTCAGCTGCATGCTTTTGGGGGCTGCAAATTCATGAATTTCCTGTTTACTGTCTTCAATTCACACTTCAAAGTGGGAATTATTACAGTTCTGAAATGAGAAAGTTTTCAAGATTTAGTTCAGTTACTATTATAATGAAGACTTATATTTTGATGTTATAGATAAATTCGCGGAAGCATGGTACGGCTCCAATTCCTGAGAAAATTTTACTACGTGTAAGAGAGCTTGCTGAGATGAATTCTCAGGTTCCTCCAAACATCAGCTCAAACAAGGTAGCAGCTGGTGCAGGGAGTGTGCATGAAGATAGATCAGGCTACTTGTAAATAAAATACTAAACTCCTTATCAGGAAGCAATTTTTTTTTTAAACTGATTTCTGCACTTTGTTAGACCAATCCTTTCTTGGAAAGGTTAGAGAGAGTAGATACAATCTTGTAGACAGTTGAGAGGAGATTGATTAGATGTTTTATGCCTTGAAACGATGAATAGAATGATGTCAGTTTTTGGTTCTCGATGTTTTCATGGTTGTAAATTTTGTTTGGTCTTTATATACCTTAATTTTAATTAGATTAACGTTGTTTTCTGTTTTAATGCTGTTAATGAATCTCCACGTATAATATGGAAAATTTGTTGTCCATTGAATAAAGGTTTGTTTTATAAAATTTAATAAACTGTGAAATGTTATAAGGCAGATTTTTATAATAATTAGAATATATTGTCAACATCTAGTCATAGATTGTCTTCTACGATAAGATTATAGATTCTTATAAAGATTATTTAAAGGCCATTTATAATTTTTATGAAATTGCTTGATATTTTAGCATATATTGCCAGAACATTATATTTAGGCTTGATTATATTTTGTTCTATTCATTTTGTTTAATTCCATTGCATTATTAATAAATGGTTAAGTTTAAGATTCACCTGAAATTGTAATGTAAATAAATGGCAACAATTTTAAATTATTACTAAAAAGTTTAAGATTATATTAGTTTTATTACTTGATAACTTTACGTTTGTTGTTTTGAGTTGTTATTTTTAGAATATAGTTAATATTTTCTTAGTTATAATTTCCCTTGAATCATGATTGAATATTCTTTTGTAAAGTGGAAACTTTCAATTGAGTTTTTAGTAAATTTTTATGATTTAGGAGAATATAATAAAAGTATCATTTTACATTATTTAATTTAATGATTTCTCTTCCTCTATATTGTGTGTGATATTTAAAGTAAAAAAAAATGCTAGAATAAATACTTTGATGCCGTTTTTAAACTGTGTAAAATGAATTTTCTTAATATAAAAAATAATTTTTGAATTATCTAATATAAAAAAAATTGAAATCATGTTATTTTAAGTTTTGTATTATGTAATTTAATAATCCGGTTCTTTTACTTTCAAATATATAGTCTCTAATATCTTTTTATTCTTAAATTTATTCATAATACCGCACATATACACATAAGGGGCAATTTGATCTTTTAACCTCTCCAATGAGGTGCACAAGAAATACTCGGGCTGCAGAAAGAAATGACCAATGGTCCAATAAGAGTTTTGAAGAAAAAGATTGGCCCAATCAGAAGGTGTTAAAACTGGGCCTGAAATAATTATTCAATCTTCTTTTCTCAGACCTACTCTTCTCTCTCTGGGGGTTTTCGACGACATCTTGTGACTGTGTTTTCCGGTGAACTAAGATCGTACCTTGTTTCTCTCTCTTGTTTGATTCGTCTGCTTTATCTTTGCTGATTACTCTTTTGTTGGTTATAGCGGAAAATAAAAATGGGTATTATTGAAAAGATCAAAGAAATTGAAGCCGAAATGGCTCGAACCCAGAAAAACAAAGCCACAGGTACTCAGTTAGTATCCTCTGATTTCATTCGATTAGTGGAATTCCCGAAAAAAGTGTTGCTTTTTTTTTTGCTGGGTGTTTTGTTTTTTCTCTTACCTTTTTAAATAATTCTTTGGGTCTAATTTGGGTTCGGATTATTTTCTACGTCTTTGTGTGTTTAGTATTTTCGTGATTATGAATGTACTTTGATTTTTGTATCGTGCAGAGTATCATCTTGGGCAGCTCAAGGCGAAGATAGCAAAACTAAGGACACAATTATTGGAGCCTCCGAAAGTACGTTTTTATAATTACTGTTTATATCGAATTATGGTGCTGCACCTGATATGGTTCACAATCCAAAACAATATGATATTGATTTTATACATTTTAGCATTAGATATTAGGTATTTAACTTATTTTTGGATTGTGAGGTCTTTTTATTATTTGTAGATTAGAAAAGGAGGGAAAGTTCGTAGTCCAATTTTATGTTATGACAGTATTTCAGCCTTTGCTAGATTAATGCACATAGCCTATACTTTTATTATTTTAGTATTACTGTTTGAGCTACTGAAGAATTTATGCTGCTGTCATCAATTCATTAGCATACATGTTTAGAATAGAGAACAGTAACAGATGCCTACGAGAGGCCATTGGTGGCTTTCCTTTCTGGTCTTGTTTTCACCAGTGTTGCACTTTTCTTAACAAGCAATGGATTTTTCCGGATTCCAGAATTCTTCCTATCTATTCATTTTGAAGTCATCAGTAGGAAGAACAAGAATAAGATTTTATAGTAATGTTCTGTTTTTGTGTGAAAATAGTATTTATGGATGGAGAGGTGATACTGGATTCTTTTATCTGAAGCTCCCCCATAACTTTTGAGTGGTACTAGTTTTTTATTGACTTTTATCTGCGTGGTAGCTTAGCACATCAATTCTTAGTTGAATTTTTCTTATCAATTTACTAAGCAATTCGTCCTTTTCAATTTTTTGCTTCATTTTGTTTTTTTATGTTTTTCCTTTTTCTTTCTTTAGGAGATCTTGTTTTCTAATCCTCTTTGGGTCTGTCCGTATATATTTTTTCCTTAGTGCTTGTAGTAGGAGGAAATACGAAAATAAATGAAATAAACTTCTCCATAAGTTAAAATTTGCCTATGTATAAGTTAATAATCAGACTTCTGGAGAAGCTAATATGAGAGAGTTTCTACAGATTAAGTTTTGCATAAGTTAGTTTTAGCCTATGAAGATATTTATTTCGTTTTTCCTTTTTAGTTTCTTCTTTTAGAAGTGTTTATGAAAAAGTTTACTCAAACGTATCCTTCCTTCCAATGTTAACCAACTGTGGTCTATGCTAACTATTGTACTTGGAACCTGGTTAGTGAATCGTTTATTTAGGATCTCGTTAGTGAATCTCTTATTTATGTATTTTGAAATACCTAGGTTTATGATTGTGTCTTCCACAACTTGCTATTCCATGGTAAATATTTTTTTAAGTTGTGGTATATTATCTTATTATCAAATTCTGTGATAGGGTTCTAGTGGAGGCGGAGAAGGATTTGAAGTTACAAAATTTGGCCATGGACGTGTTGCGCTGATTGGATTTCCAAGGTTTTCCTTCTAAAATATCCCTTTGCCTTTAATTTTAGTAATTGATCTATTTTATTTTATTTACTACCATTATCTAGTTGATTATAGTTGGCACTGGGCTACATTTCCTTGAATGATTGTAATTTCGATGGGTGTATACGTCTTTTAGGCATCTGCTTACACTTTATTTGGGTTAGTTAAACTGCTTAGTGCTAACCCTTTACATTTTTTGCCTTTCCATACTCCAGTGTGGGGAAGTCTACTCTTTTGACAATGTTAACGGGCACACACTCTGAAGCTGCATCTTATGAGTTCACAACTCTGACCTGTATTCCTGGGATTATACACTATAATGATACTAAGATTCAGTTACTCGATCTTCCTGGAATTATTGAAGGTGCTTCTGAAGGCAAGGGACGAGGGAGACAGGTAAAACTAATATTATTGTTTTTAATCATTCCAGGGATAGGGTAGTGTTTTCTTTTTTTTCTTTTTTCCTTTCATTGGTAATCAACATGCATATAGTGTTGCCGTTAGATTTCCCAAGGCAGCAAACAAATGTATCTAGTGTCTATTTAGCAGAATGTGATGTGTTGGAGAGTTGTCTTAATTGCTATTACCCCCGAGTATACTTTTTTTCAGCCTATTAGAATTGGTTGCCAGCGTATAGGGAAGGATTACCTACAAAGGGTCTGTCAAGAAAGGTTTAATGAAGCATAGGAAATTGCAACATCAAAACGTTAGCTCTAGGGGGTTTAGATCCCACATTAAGAGATATGGTTATTATAGTGTTTATTAGGCTTGGGTTATCCTGACCTTTCAAGCCAATTGTATGGGGTTGAATTACACACATAGTCCTTAATCTAAAGATGATATCAGAGCCTCTCTTTAGATCTAATGTCACACTTTAGGTCTATACCCTTGGGTGTATGTTGGAAAGTTGCCTTGATTGCATTCAACCCTAACCTTCCTAATTGTGTTAAAGTTGGCTGTCAGTGTCTCAAAAAATGCTACCTGTGGAGGGTTGATCAAAAGGCTGGGTGAAGCATTTTATGGTACCAACTTCTGAGATGGTGACTGGTGGTTATATAGTACATGAATAACAAGTTCCTCCATATAACATATTTCTTATCATGGTAGTCGAATCACAAATCATATCCCGTATCGGAGAGCTTAAATTTTGAATCATGAATCATACTATTCATAAACATTTTATAAATATTAAAAAAATGTAACATATACTTAAATATATAAGATATATAAATATGCAAAGAGACAATTAATGACCAAACAACCTCATAGTCAAATAGAGTGGTTGTATGTATGTGTATTTACCACATAGTTTCACAATTTCAGCAACACAGCCTTCAAAAAAAGACGATTTGAGAGCAAAGACGATTCATTCCACAATTCGTATTGCTGAGTAGCTGAATCGTATCTTATCATTTGTATTGTGAATCGTACTATATTTAATACAATGTTTCTTATCTCTCATTTTCAAAAATTCTGAAAATCTCAACATACATTAGCCAGAGATATGACTAAAGTAGTGTTTGTAATACTCGGGCAGTTCTCATCTCACAAAATGTTTTTATTGAATTGAGTTGCACTTCAAATTTATATAATGACACTATGTTCTTTTCACGTATTGTTTGGCTTGTTATTAACATTGTAGAATTTTTGTTTTCCGAATGTGCTCTCAGGTTATTGCTGTTGCTAAATCTTCAGACATAGTGTTGATGGTTCTTGATGCTTCCAAAGTAAGTGTCGTTTTACATTTTCTAGTGCAGTCTTTCTCTCTTTATGTCGTTACTATTTCTAGTTGATAAAATGATATGGTGGTCAATGCAGTAAATTATTATTTCAGCTACAGATAATAAGTAACTAGAAATGTGTTAGCTCAAACATTATGTTCACTAGCACATCGCTGCCATCCTATTACATCAGATAATAATGCATAGTGTTTCCTACCTTGTGTTCCACGGAGTGAATAATAAAAGCGAGTTCTACATATTTTCAATTTTCTTCTTTTCGTCTCATTCCTGTAAAAGGCCTCCTACTATGCAAAGGGTACAGCAACATACCACAATGCTCGTGTGTCTGCTCACTATGAATTAATGTTGCATGCAAAATTGCTTCGGTCACGTTTAGTAGATTAATCATGTTTAAATTTGAAATTCAAAACTTGCAATTTTCAAGCTATGACCTTTTATTTTTGTGTTTCGAATGTGTCAGAGTGAGGGTCATAGGCAAATATTGACCAGAGAGCTGGAAGCGGTAGGCTTGCGATTAAACAAGAGACCACCTCAGGTAAGATTGTGTGCCAATATGTTGGGATGTGTTATGAAACATGTATTATATATAGGACCAAGTTGGATTTTTATGTTTTTGTCATCATTTTCTCATTAATTTGGAGCTTTATGTTTCTTGAAAGATATATTTTAAAAAGAAAAAGACGGGAGGCATTTCATTCAACAGCACTTTGCCTTTGACTCATGTCGATGAGAAGCTGTGTTATCAGATCCTGCATGAGTACAAGATTCACAATGCAGAGGTATACCTCAAACTTTAAAGTATGGAATTCCTTCTGCGGATCTGTAATCATGGAACGATATGATCATGCAATTGTAATTATCAGATTGTGTAGGCTAGTCTTGATAAATGGCTTTTATCACCGATGGAATCTCACTATGTTGATAATTTTGTAATTTCCATTACTATTTTTTTTCGGTGAATTACCACATTTACTAAACCAACGTATGTCAAGGGAGTTAACTGACAATTTGACTTTCAGATTCTTTTCCGTGAGGATGCTACAGTGGATGATCTCATAGATGTCATTGAAGGAAACCGAAAATACATGAAGTGTGTATATGTGTACAACAAGATAGACGTCATTGGTATTGATGATGTGGACAGATTAGCTCGACAACCCAATTCTGTTGTCATCAGCTGCAATTTGAAGGTGGGTTAACATTTTCACTCTCTGAAGAAGAATGAGATACCATAAGGATTTAGCAATTCCGTTTTTATTTTCTTTTTCACCCTTTTAATGTTTCTAACAATTTATTTTTTCTCAGCTGAACTTAGACAGACTACTTGCAAGGATGTGGGACGAAATGGGTCTGGTTAGAGTTTACACAAAACCACAAGGCCAGCAACCAGATTTCTCTGATCCTGTGGTTCTTTCTGCTGTATGTTGCATTATCTTTATCTGTCCCTTATTCTATTTAAACTAGCTTGAAAACCTTTGGCTCCTATGTTTTTTAATCCTGCAATCTATCATAGAGATATCACTTTCTCTGGCAAAATATGTTTTAGGATAGAGGAGGCTGCACTGTAGAAGACTTTTGCAACCATATTCACAGAAGTTTGGTGAAGGATGTCAAATATGTTCTGGTCTGGGGCTCTAGTGCAAGACACTACCCTCAACATTGCGGTCTTAGTCATAATCTTCGTGACGAAGATGTGGTTCAAATTGTTAAGAAAAAGGTAAGAAAAGCCACCCTTCATCTTGTTTTCTGCTGTCTGACTGATGCTTCAACATTGTTCAAATTCTGTGTTATTGCTACTCGCTAAACACCTGTATATCTGTGTTGTTGAGATATTAAATGTGACATTATAATATGTATATTATATGTGTGTCTGTATGTGTATGTACATAATACATATGTATCTATGTATTGTTCAGGAAAAGGAGGAGGGAGGAAGGGGAAGATTTAAGTCACATTCCAATGCACCTGCTCGGATATCTGACAGAGAGAAGAAGGCACCACTGAAGACATAATGTGTTATATGAAACAACCTGTGATTTCATTGATTTGCCTGGTGGATGGGAAAAATGACCAGAGTTGATGATACATCCAAAGCAAAGGTTCTTATCATGATAGCTCTTGCAACATAGGGTTGAATGTTCCTATGTTTTTTGCCACCCAAGTGTTGTAACACCACCTCTCCCCTGAAATAATAGTTTTTATCTGTTATGAAGTGTGCGTCTATGACTTGAAGAGAAGCAGAAAGTAAAGGAATTTTGCATTATTTTGATCATGGATAATAATTAGGTGTAGGACTGTAGGTACTGTTGGTGTTATTTTCTGATGAGATCTGAAGTTTCATTTTAATAATTAATACGTGATAACATGGAAGATAAAATTAATTATAAAATATTTTGATGAAACTTTAGATGAAAGAATTGGACTTTTTCAAATGTCAACTTGTATACATTAATTTACTATTACCTATAAAAGATTAATTACAATTTTAAGTTACCTAAAAATAAACGAAGTAAATAGAAAATATAGAGTTCAAGTGCCTAAAAGAATTAGTCATAGGAATGATAAAATGAGTCAAGTTCAAGGAACTAAGGTTTGTTAAATAAAAACAAAGAGAAAAAGGAAACCTTGAAGAGACTAGTAAAATGGACATTATAATTAGTTTTTCTTAATCTCAAGACTTATAAAGATAAGAAACCTGACATCAACAAGAAATAATTTAATCTACCTATTAATAATAGAAAAGAATAATCTCTTTAGAAAAAAAAATTAACATTTTTGAAAACTCTGAACAATAGAATTACAGAAGTGTCATGGTTTATAAGAAAAAAATTAACACTTCAGAAAACATTGATCTATAAAATAATAAAAAATATATATAATCCTTTAAGAAAAAGTAGTTGTGAAATATTTAGTAGTAGGAACAACCTTTTAAAGATTTAGGTGGTGAAGAAAAAGTTGTAATAAAAAAACTTGAATCAATAACTAAATTATTCCAATAATGTTTTAGACCTTATGTCCAAAAAAGTTAATTAAAATAGAAAAAAAATTGCATAGATACAATACTCAAAATTTTGTAATGGATGCAAATATATTTATAGAAAGGGTTTCAAGTCTATTACAAATTTTTTAATTCTTTATAAAAAAAATTATAATATATTACAAATGTATTATAAAAATTGTTGTAACTTATATTGGACAACAATGTCCAATTACAAATGTTATATCATCAAAAGTAATTCTTAAAGAAGACATCATGAATGACATTTGGGGAAGAAAAATTTATAGAAATTCTAAAATTAATTTTTGAAAAGGTTATTATTAATTTGTAAAGAGGATATAAAAACTCAACAAGAATCTAACTTATGGATAAATATATAATGTTTCGACGGACAAAGGGACATATTTGCATAATTTAAACTATTAAACAAATTCTTAAAGATAAATTAAATAACAATACATAAATTGAATTTCTTTTTACCAATAATATGGAAAGAGAAAAAGAAACTGTTCAAAACAAGTTGCAAGGAATCTAACAATAAAGTCAAATATTAAAGTTTTAATAAAGCAAAAAATCTACTCCAAATTTATTGGTCAAATTTTCACCACTCCTTTTCTTTAAATCTTTAAATAATTTAATGATATATAGATTTAAGCTACCTAATTGAAAGAGACTTTTCATACGTTTGTGTTGATTATTTTGAATTTTAAAATCTTTTTGAAGTTTCCAAATTATTAAAAAATATTTCTCTTATATCTCAAAGTTCTGTAAATTATTTTTTTAATTTATCTACAAATTTTTATTTCACTTAAATTTAATTTTCTGTCTCACAATTTTATCTAAATATGATTATGTACAGGACTTATTGCTCAGATATAAATTATAACAATCACAAACAAAATATATTACACAAATCTTTGTTGGGATAAATTTCATTCCTGTATTACTACATGGATCATTAACTTCATATAGAACATTAAGCCTGTTTTCTAAATTTGGGAAAATTAATTCTTATATTTTAGTAAAAGATACAGATTAATGCAGGCAACAAGAAGCACAAAACTCTGAAGTTGTTGGTAGTCTGAAAATAGAATGAGTTGTAGTTTTCTTTTTTAACAAATACTAATACTATATGAGTATTCTTTTGGACCACACTACAACTTTAAGTTATTAGACCCTACCAACACAATTATTTTAAAAAATAATTAATTAAAACTATAAATTTATCTTCACACAATCTGTATAACAAAGGTCAATGTTTATATTGAGGTAAACATTTATTTGTAATCAAAGGATGATAATAACAACAATTGAGGTTTGGCTCTGTTCTATTATCAGCTTAAAAAGTATAATACTCAATTTTTTCTTTTTAATTATGTTTCTAATCCTTAAATATATTACATAATTATTATAAATAAGAAAAATAAAAATAATGAAGGTTATTTAGAAAGTTAAAACTAATTTCAATACAAAATCTGGTTTCTTTTGAAGTAGAGAAACAAAAGGGAAAAAAAATGCTCTGCCATTGATTGTAAGACCTGTCATGTGACATGAGAGATCAATCTGGTACTCCTAAGTTTGAATGTCTGGTCTGAGAAAGTTTACATCCTACTGTCACATGTTTATTATTAGTTATCAGTTTAAAATACTGTTCCATTTTCTACACTTTTATCTGAATATTTGAATAGAAACAGACAAGCAAAATAAGAGAATGAAAAAATAATAATCTTTTAACTGTTTCTTCTTTCAAAACATGTTAAATTTTAGATGAAAAGTTGATTGTTGAATACAGTGCATTTGTCTAGATGATAGTTTTTAAAACAAAAAAAGTAAGAATGTTTGATTCCATTAACCAAGGATGCTTTAACTATTCCTTGTATTTTAGTGACTAAAGATAATAATGAAATAAAAGAAAATCTGATATACTTGAATTAGAGGGATGATAAAGACTAAGATTAAAGAGAATTAAAATCTTATTTGAATTACATTAAAGTTCTTTCTTTAACTCTCTGTCATAAAGCTCTTTATCTAAAAAAGGATCGTGTGTGGATGGATCCTAAGCTCTCAGCATCAGATGAGCCTCCAAAGGAAGACTTTCAAGTTAATTATTGCTACTTTTTCATGTTTGGCAGAATGCCACATTTGCTTATTTTAGTATTCTTACTGCGACCATTATGTCAATAACATTATAAGTCCACCCAAAACCCAAAAGTGTTCCTATAGAAGAATTCCAATAATATTTCATGTGATTAGGAACAAAGGCTAGTCTTGTTTGGTGAACAGAATCGAGTAAATCATCTATGGTGGCTTTCTTTCCACACCACCAAACATCTCAGAACAGATAACGAAAACAACATCTCAAAAAGTTGTTATTCATTAATACTATTGAACATGCTCTTGCTCCCCCAGACATGATGAATCTGAGGAGAACAAATGAGCAAATCATTATGAAGTGATAAAAGACCACCACATAAAATTTCTGGATTTTAATCCTTGCAGAGTGTTGGTTAAAGACCACAATCATTAACATATGATGACATTAATCAAGCAGTAAATTAGTAATTTGATCTCAGGTATCAAATATCCACGAGGAAATCAACTAGCAGCAACTCATCAAATGATTAACATGCAGAACAAATGAATAATACTCCAAAATTTACCACTAAATATCAATATCAGATCTAAAAAGTTCAAGCTGGGAAACTTGACTAAATGGTCCATGAACATGCTTCATTTCACCAAGTTAACAGTTACACAAAATCACAATTGTATGGTCCTCAAATTGATGCTACTTTCATAGATCAAATGATTAACTAAATCTCTGGCCCTCTAAACATAAATCCAATATGGAAGACTTGGCACAAAAATAACTTTAGAGGATGTTACTCAGTTCTACCGAACAAATTCCTTCCAGAATCAGAATAAACTTGTTGATTACAAGAAAGATCAAATTCAATCAATTAGCTGGATCTAATTCTCTTCTGGTTGACTTTTCCATCAGACTTCAAAGTCCCACTGGAGTCCCCTTCAGAAGAAGCTTCTCTGGACTTGGCAAAGGAGCTAGAAAGATCAGCATAGAGATCGACTACCCTTCTGATATTGCTATTGAGTTCTCTGATCAAACCCACATTTCTACTTAGATTATCAGGCATCTTGGACTCGTGGTTTTGGTTTATCTCATTGATCAGCAACCGGTTCTGATTCAAAATGTCTTGAGCTTGCAATAAGCTCTTCTGAAATACCTGTAAAAGCCTGCTATCCACTTGTGTTGAATTGCCTAGCTCTCCAAATATATCACCGTCCATCTCAATTACACCAAGGATTCAGTTAACAAATAACCCTGCAAAAAATAACCATAACAACAAACTATAACAAGTGAATGAAAAGCCAAAACTTAAAACTCTGATCAATACATGAAGAAGAAAAAGAGACAAAAGGGTGTGAGAATTCTTACAAAATTAAAATACAAGAGACAATCAGATAGGAATAGGATGCTTAATCTACCCGACTGCAGAGGAGAAAAGGAATTTAAAAAGTTGATCCAGTTGGAACAGGAATTTTGGGATACACAATGATCAACAAGAAGCATACTTTTCCCTATTCATTCCTCTATCTCCTAAGCAAGCAACCAAAATGGAAGGAAGGGTTTGCATAAGATTCCAGAGACCCATCAAAAGACATCATCAAGAAGAAATACTTTTTTTTTCTCTCTCACAGCCCTAAAGCAAGGGACCCTTTTCCACAAGAAAGAACCTTTTGCTTTTACTGTTACCAATGAAATCAAGAGGGTACAGAGGAGGACACAGTGACACACACAACACAACAGAACACAAAGAAGCACCTAACGACCCTAGTAGTGGGAATCCCAAGAGCCAAGTCAATATCAATAAGTCTTCTTCGCCTTCCAATAAAATAACACGACCCAGTATAAATAAATATGTATATACAATAGGTTGAGTTGTACAATTTAAATTAAACAGAGTTGAAGGCTGAATCGAACAGACCCATCAGACCCAGAAGCGAAAAGATGGAAACTTTTGAAGAACCCAGAAATGCGATCTCACCTTGAGAAAGAGGAGCATCCCAGTTGTGGTAAGTGACGTGAAAAGGAGAGGGGAATGTTTGGAATTTTGTTGGGGTTGAGAGGAAAAGAGATATTTTGAGGGGAAAAAAAAGAATGGAATATGAGGAGCGAAGAAAGGCCCTGAAATGATGGAGAAAAAAACAAGGAGAAGAGATGATCGATGATATGATAGCGTTAAAATAAAAACCTCGTTTACATCAACAACAACCACAGTGAGTGTGTGTTGTGGGCACAAACTGAACAGCGCAGCACTCCGACAGACAAGTTTGCTCTTGCAAGTTGCCCCACACCGAAGCCTTATGCCAACACCACACATGTAATGTGTCACATGTAACATATAACATGACATTTTCATGCCTCATGCTTCTTGTCTATTAACTGCTGTATTGCCTTTCCCTTCACGGATTTCTTTTACAACTGTTTTTTTTTTATGAAATATCATACACAAGTGAAAAAAGTATTCCAAGTAAAAAAAAAAAATCATTTTAAATATATATATATAGACAAATCTTAAATTACATTGGTATGTAAGTTTATTATTAAAAAATAAATAAGAATGGATTTGATTAAATTATCATTTTATATTTATGATGATTAATGATTTATTTATTATTATTTTTCAAAATTAGTGGATTCTCTTGATGTTAAATCAACTTTTTTTATAATTAAATATTTTTTAAATTATTTTAATCAATTTATTATAATCTAAAATATAATTTATGCTATATGCAATTTTTTAAACCTAGAAAGGATGATGTAATAGTGATAATGTTAATAGAGGTAGGTAATAGTAATTTAGATATGGACGCCAATAGTAACAATAATGGAAATGTACTTGATATGATAACAATGTCAATAATAATAATAATAAGATAGTAGTAGCAACGATTTTAGCAATTATGGAGGTAAAGACTAGTACGAATAATAATGACAAGAAAAATAATAGTCGTAATAATAATAATAGTTTTGACTTTAATAATATGGTATTAGTGGTAAAAATTTAAAATATTTTTTTATGAAAGTAAAATTCTTTTATTTTAAATAAAACTAAATTCACAAAAAAACATTTTTAAGAAAGTAATGTAAAAGTATCACAAATTGCATTAAAAATAAGTTTAACTCATACGTTTTGGAAAACGAGAGTGAGTGTAAAATTGTTTATAAAGCAGTGAAATAATTTAAAATTGAGATTGAATTAGAAGTATTGAGAAAATTTAAAAAAAGAAGAGAGAAAGATATATTTATTAAGAGTCTTGTTAGGCAGTGTCTAACCGTGACGTTATATAAGAAATTAAAATAAATTATAAAAAATTATACAATAATTTATTAAAAAAAATAAAAGGGTTATATTTTATACATCTTCAGTATTCTACATTTTCCATTCATTAAATTTTGCATAATTATCATTTGTTAAACTAAATGACACAAATCTGGCTATTAAATTGCACCCTATTTGTGTAGGATTTCTTTTCCATATTTGGGCTTTCGGCTTCCTACACAATTTAGAATAGAAAAAATTGGAAACTATTTTCTGCACCCTTGGATTTCTTTCCACACCTCCTTCTTTTTCAAATTTCTCATTTGGTCCTTTGTATCAGATACAGGTAGTATGATACTAATACTCGATCTATTTATTAACGTATATTAAAATACTTACACGGCTAATATTCGCGTATAAAATTATTTTTGGGGTTAAATGAAACAACAAATAAAGTTAAAAAAATTTGGTAAAAAGGATTAAAACCAGAGTTTTCTAAAATTGAAGGACTAAATTGTACCTTAGTTTGAAAGAGGGACTAAAACCAAAATCGTCCCAAAGTATAGGGACTAAAAACATATTTAACCCTTATTTTTATCATCTCTAATTATAATAACATTAAACGTATCTATATTTCGTCATTTTATTTATTTCATTTAAAAAAAATTAAAGAATAGTAATATATATTTCTTTTTACTCCTCCCTTCTAACTTTGATTTCTTAAGATAATTTATGCTGTTACTAGTAGGTTTTTCTTTTATAGATATTACTCAATTAGCTTTAGTTTGCTAGAAATGATTGTCAACTCCATTAAGCTCTAAATAAAACATTAAAAAAATCACAAATTATATCTTTTCCATTCAACCAATAACAATGTATATTTTAGGAGAGCCAACTTATCCCCTTTTTTTATGGTGTTTGCTTGATCAAGTTTAGGCTTCACTACCCAAACTGAACCTCATCTATTATTTTTTCTTAATCTTCTTGTGATTTTAGAAATATTTATTTTAACTTCAATGTGATATATATAGAAAAGGTATACACACTTTTCAGTATACCATTCATGTTATTCTTTTATAGAAGTCAAATTGTCTATTTTAAGTAGTATAATATTTGTTCTCACTAAATTAGAATGACATATACCTTTACCAAACACACATGTTGAATGTTTGGGTTCAATAGTTCTATTTAGAAAAATCTCTCATGGAAATAGGATCATAGAATATGAGGATTCTGATTGATTCGAGATCTTAGACTGCCATCAGATTTGGAAGTAGCTTCATGCCATGATTTTCTCAGTTCCTCATCATTCTCTCTCTGGTGTTTAAGTTTAGATTCTGCACGTGATACATTGTATTGTGAATTTCCCTCATCAGAAGTTGGTTCGTTTGAAAATGATTTTTTTTTTCTATTTTAAAAATACGTATGAAAATATGTTTTATTATTTGGATAACAACGCAAACAACAAAAGTAGTGTATATTATTATACAGCCAACCTAATGAGATAGACAGAGAAACATTAATATTATTATATTTGAGAACATAGCATGCCTAAAAATCTAACGTTAAAATTCAGAAGTACGAAGATGAAGCAGCCTATAAAATTCTAGGTTTGTGAAATTGGAGTTGAAGATAGTGCACGCGCCGTGCCATGTGCCGTCACCTCGTTAACAAATAATAAGGTAGCCGCCAGATAAGGTCACTCCAAACACGTGCTCTTGTCTATATTGTACCACCAATATTTCTGTATTTCATTATATTTTCTATCTGCTACTCTACTTAATTTATTGTATGTGTAGAAATGAGAAAAAAAAAATTAAATACTATTACCATTGCTACCTTCATTTTTATCTTAATTACATAATATAACGTGTAATAATAATAATAATAATACAATTTTGGCATAAAATGTGTGTTAATGTTTCTATGCAGAAACAACTAACCAATGTGTATTTACGATGCTTCTTTAATGCGAAATCCAGTCAAGTCAACTTGGATCTGCGCAATGTCATGTCCAGCAAATAGGGAAACCCGTGATAGAGATGATTAATAATTTATGCTTCTTCAACTAGGAATTCTCTACAATAAATTGCCTCAAAATGGCCTCTTTGAATTGTCCCACTGATGGATGTCTTGGCTAGTTATCTAATTCTTAATCTATTTGCAATTTTTTTTTTTCTTTCATGGATTAAGATCCTTTCTTCCTTAAGTATGTGAAGAGTACACCATGAAGTGCTCATTTGATTTTGTTATAGTTGTTTAGAGAAGTAAGGCATTATCCATCAGCCTAAATACAGTAACAAATGCTGACGTTGGTATGATGTATCTCAAGTACTATCTCAACACAGAAGATTTCAACAAAATAAATAAATTAATAAATAAATGATAGAAGTTTTCATACAAGCAGATTTCAGTGTATAAAGTAACATAAGAACATGGGTAACCCCTATATTTCCTTTCTTCTTTGGAGGTGAAACACTTGAGCTTGTCATGAAATTGATGAAACACAAACAATTTTCTAAAAAAAATGTTGTGAACCCATCTATGTACAAAGTCAGTAGTTGACAGCAAACTGCGTCCTTAGATCCCTAAAATCATGTTTTTTTCCTGTCATTCTGATACAAAATTGAGTATTCCCCCGCTTTCCAGCAGGTTGTCTCCAATCCATTCACTTCACTCCATAAATAAGGGCTGGCAGCAAATCTCTGCAGTCTTCCCCCCCACAAATCCCATCCCAGTTATGTGCCCAAATTTGTCAGAACCAACACAAGCATCTGTCCAACTCATCCATCCATTGCATGCACCTCCCTCTTCCAAGGCCGATAATCTTGTGGCTCATACAGCTTTGCCGAAAGCCCCAATATCACGGCCGAGACAAGCTTTTTGTCTGTGGGAGATCACAGTATGAGGAAATCAAACAGTCCACAAATCTCCACGTGATGCAGAAGAAGAATCTGCAGACAAGGAATGGTTATACGTCTCTCTTTCCCATGGGTCCAGATGAGTTCTGCTTCTTCTGTATACCATACTGCCAAGTATCTCTGGATTTGTCACCCCCGTGATCAAAATCATCTACGGAGTTCTCCATTGAAAACCTTGATTGGCGATGGTTCCCATTTCTGGAGCCAATTGGAGCACCCATATTCTCGTCATCTTCAGACGGTGCTCCCGACCTGGACTCCATCATATGCATATCCATTGATCTATATCTTGGTCCACCTGATCTCATGCCCCTCATATTTGATGAAGGCTTACCAGGCAATGATGTGTAAACAGGTCCCTTGGACACCAGGAAGTCTTTAGGAAGAGAGTCCATGTCCATATAGCAATTTCGAGATTTAGCATCATTAATCAATGCAGCCCAATCTTCAGATTGCACCAGAGCATTCGCATTTCCCATTACCTGTGACGGTAACAAACTATCAATAATATTATCAACTAAAACAAGTTTATTTTCTATTTAATAAATAAATAAAACTACTGAATGCATTAGAATGATATCATACCCAAAGGGCCCTTCTTGCACGTGTAAGGGCAACATTCATCCGACGAATATCTGCAACAAAACCAACACCGTGACTAGATGCACGCACACATGACATTATAATGACATCTCGTTCTTGACCTTGGAAAGCATCTACTGTATTGATATATAGATCCTTCCCTTCTTCTGAATTTAAGACTTCGTCAAACTCACGCTGGAGGCATTTCAATTGCAGCTTATATGGAGTAATTATGCCAACAGTAATTTTTCCTAGACCCAGAGACTTGACTGTTTTCTGAACATGCTCATACAATCTGAGACAAAATTGTGCTTCATGTATATTTTGATAAGAGACTGATCCACCTCTGTGAGACTCGCGCCCGTGTCTGATATCATAGAATAGGTAAGGTTTAAGTAAAGGGTCCTTGTAGTATGGCTCGTCAGGCAGTTTAGCCACGCTTTCACTATCGGTAAGGCGCCCCTGATAGAAGTACCTAGAAGGGAAATCCCGAATATGAGGGTGCATTCTATACTGAACAGACAGCAACATTGTCGGGCAACCTGCTTGCTGGAACCTTTCAAAAAGACTCCTACTGTACATCAATGTTCCAGCAGCCTTGCTTATAACTGTAGCAGGAAGCTGCTGAGGATCTCCAACAAGAACGCATCGAGCTGCACCGAGAGAGAGGGGAGGCAGAATTGCCACCTCGCTGGCTTGAGCTGCCTCATCAATGACCACCATATCAAAACCGTGGGAAAGGCGAGAAAACAACTTCCGGCCACTGCTAGAAACTGTAGTGAAAACAATCTCTGCTTCGTTTGCAAAACTGGCCTCCAAACTAGCACGGGCTTCTTCCAAATTAAATCCACTACCAGGTCGAAACCTACTTTCAAGAAGGGCTAGGCGAGACATCTCAACCAAAACCTTGTCCCGGTTTTCAACCACAGCAGCAAGGCTCTGTAGCAAAGCATCTCGATTCTGATCTCGGGCCATGAGAAGGTCAGGATCAACACCAACAGATCCTTGGGAACGAACAGCAGCAGCAGCAGCATTAAGATCTCTGTGGAGACAATGCAACTGCTGAGTCAGTTGTGCCTCACGATTCTTTAACTGGTGCATCCATCCCATAATTTCTTCCCGACTCTTGATTAAAAGCTGTTCAGTTCTACGTTCAACAGAAACTGCTTGGGCAGCACGTGTCTGAGAATCAACCCCTACTCGAGCCACATCTGGTCGATAAACTTTCATCTCCCCATCAATAAATCCACGATCCAGAACACGAGCAAGAAGCTCATCAGTGGCAGCATTAGATGGAGCACAGACTAACATTCTAGGTTTTGGGACCAGTTTAGGTAAGGTTCGCAAGAGATTCTGGTCCATGTTTTGAAGAACTTCATCAATAGATCCAGTGGGGACATTATCTGAATTAATCTCATTGACTTGCTTGTAGCTCTCAGGGGCCACATGCTTTAGTAAAGAGGTGTAGTAGTGCTGATACTGAACAAGGTGAATGACATTCAACATTCCCCACACTGTATGTGTTTTTCCTGTTCCTGGAGGTCCTTGAACGAGGGTAAATGGCCAAGGTTCTTGCCTTTTTGTTGATCCACTACTTGTGCCAGCAGCTGTGTGGGTAGCAGCCCATTGGATTGCAGCCAACTGGGGTTCATTGAAGGTCCTACGTAGATACTCAACAAAGTTCTGTGTGAAGCATTCGGGCATGGCTGGGGTCTGTTGCTCGTATTTAGGGAAGTGTTCGGGACTAGGCTGAAGGATTGCACTTTGCATCTGTAAAGTAAAAGTAGTTAGGATTGAAACCCCACAACACTACTTCATATCATAAGTTTCAGCATTTACCTGCAAATTTAGTCGACGAAATGCATGTAGGGCAACATACTCCCTTTGCGTGGTGGCAAGAGAACCAAGAACGGTGAGGTACCAGATGCTTCCACTTAGAAGCTTTCTTATGATATGGTCATCATCAACCCTACAGGAAATAACAATAACATTTGAGATCAATATTGGAACCAAATAAGTGCACAGCAACACAATCATTATAAAGGAACCACCTCAAGGGGAAAATTCTAACGAACACTTGCCTGCTGGGATCATAAGAGTCTCCAACATAGTAATGAAGAATAGCACCAGGAGGATCACGGGTATCAATAGGTATGTGACGCCTAACCGTACCAACCACTCGTCCAGTGACTTCTGATTCACCGTCATCCTGAGCTACAGATGAATTGTTCTGCTTGGATCTAACTGCTTGCATAATAAAACTATTAACACAATTGAACTACAAAAAAATTTAGAACTGATTATCCTGTACTAGATATTTGGCAACAAACCTGATCCAGGCCTGGGGGATGAAAGAATTGCAACATCACCCTCCTTAAATGACCATTTGAACTCATGTACTGGAAGAACTTTAACATCATACCACCCTAAAAAGAGATTCAGATAAATTAAACCCACAGATTAAAAAAACAAAAGCAATAAGAAGCAGAAAAGGGACTACTACATATTTGTTTGTCGAAGTTGCAAGGATAAAGCATGAAGCACAGTTAGTAAGGATCCAAACAAAATTACAAGCAGGAAAAGAGAAAATTAAATTCCACGAACTGAGGAGACAGTTTCTATTATACAGATGGAGCGTTAGTATCAATTCACAGCAATGAAATTGCTTAATAAAAGAAATAAAATATATATGTAACACAAAACAAACACTGAAAGGTAAGACGTACCTCTTTCCCTCGACTCATTCGCCTTCACTCGCACCATAATATGAGTATCCCTTGACACTGTTTCTGTTGACTCTTCCCAAGTACTGTAAAGTTGAGCACGGCATTCCTCAAAAAGCAAAGGCTCAAATACTCTAACATACTCTTCCACTGATTCAAACCGTCCAGGAACACACTGAAGCTCAGTATCCTCTGAAGGACAGGATCTTCAATTAGTTACCAAGAATAATAAAAAGAAACAACAAAAAAATCAAAAGGAACCAGAGATATATCTGCATTAACACAGAAAAATGACAAATGAAGATCAATTCATTTACTAGAAGTCATAAAGCCTTAACCTACAAATAATAGGAACCAGCTATATGAAACTATGATTTATACATGTTTTTGCATTTGTTTGCTCATGTGATCATAATATTTAACGTGCGAGAAAACTCTTCCGGAAGTTCTATTACATAAAGAATAGCAGAACATGAAAATAAAATGTCAGATTATTTAAACTACAGTCAAATTGTTCAGCAGGTTTGCCATATTTCCACCCACAATAGTCATAGACCCTAATATCCATGAAATAACATTCTAATAAATAAACCTGTATTTGAATGGAAAGATAATTTCTGATTAAGAACATTTGAGAAGTTCTTATCTACAGTATGGATATTTTGTAGATAACACTAACATTTTAACAGTTGATGAACTTTGTTTAGAAAATGGTCAAATAACTGTTACTGACCCTTTTAAAGAATTTATAAAGAATCTAAAAACCATGGGTGACAAAATTGAGACATGAATATTTTGCATTTAAAACCATTCATACAATCCAAATCAAAGAAAACAAAACAAAAACTCCAACACATTGGATAAAATCAGCACGTAGCGAAGAGAAAATAGAACAACAGGGCAGATAATAGTCAAAATACTAAATTGAAGTAAAGCTCCAAGTTTCCCTTCCACCGGTTATCTTTCATTCTCTCTCAAGAAACAAGACAACTTGAGAACCATAACACAAAAGAGGCATATGATGGCAACTGGATTACATAAAGAATTCATGTAAACCAGAGGAAGCTATCAAATCAATATCAAATTTCATTCCAAAAACAACTGTCATCACCTTTGCATATCTCTCCAGTGTTATGAATCTCACAGTGTGATAACTGGAGGAAGGGAGCAACAAGATGAGAAATCAGAAACCACACGAGTGCAAAGAATAAAATGAAACAAATCCAAAGAGACCATAAAGCTTAACAATAATAGTATATATCTGCACTATGGTAATAACACAATTTTACTTGATACCTGGGTGATGCCAAAACTTTTCACTGGTCACCTCCCGTATAAGACGTTCAACAGATGTGTCCTGGGACTGGTTGCTGATAGGAGTCTGCTTCTTGATAGAAAGATGTTTCTTGTTTCCTAACTTAACATCATTGGAACTTTGACCACTCAATCCCAACTTCCTATTAGAATGGAGAGTGTTTTTCTGCTGCCTTGAATCTGTCAATTGTTTCCATGAGCCCTGTCTTGGAATGGGTGGTAAATTGGCCTCTGCAGGAGGCTCTGTCTCACTGTTTAACCTCCTGGATCTAACAAGTGGTCCAGTAGTATCGCCATTACAATCAGATTTAGGTTCGTGTGCTTCAGCATGGTTGCCACCTTCACCAGAAGTAGTCTCAGTGAGCTTCTGATCCTTAGCTATTCCAACACGCTCAATTTGTGCAGGAATAGTGCGGACTTCCTTTATTGTACGACTTACAACAGATGACGAGAAATTCTGCCTTCTAGGGGTTGAGGTTTTAATAGGACCTGCTTGCTTAACATCCTCTAAGTTAAGAAACACTGTCTGTCTATTACGTTTCTTTCCCAACATTTCCTCTTTACGTTGGTCAATCTTCCTCTTCCCTGGATTATTTGCACACCTAAGCGCATGACTTGCTTCAATACCTTTCACTTCTTTTTGCTTGGGAACTAAAGCAGGTTCCTCCAGTGCATCAGTAGAGGTTTCGCTTTTTATATTGCTTTCTGAATTTGGAATACTATTGCTTTTCTGCTCACTCGAATTTGATTCTAGACCTATAGAAGCATGACTACCCTTTTCATCATTTATACTATCAGAACTCTTGAGATTTCTAGGCTTATCGTCAAAAGCAACCACAACACCCCCATCCACCATTCCAGATTCTGCTACCTCTTCTGCAGCTTGACTTCGCTGTGGCAAATTATTCCCTACATTTGCATTAGCATTACTACCTCCATTTGCATTAGCATTATTACCTCCATTTGCATTAGCAAACACGTCCTCATCAGACCATTCCCCTTCTTCCCTCTCAGTAGGTTGGGCATTTGTTGAACTTTGAATCCGTGAATCTATAACCTTCACATCTTCATCTTTACTTGACTTTGAGGAAACCTTTGTGTCCTGATCTCCTGCTCTCTTCAATTCAGCATCTGATTCAGGCACACCAGTGGATTTAGGCCGAACAAAAGGTTGAAATCCAGAGACAGATGAGGCATGTGAAAAAGCATGATTATTTATTATTCCTTGGGATGCAGTTGATGTTGCAAATAAATCAGAAGCATGGGGATTAGTCGATGGGTGTGTCTTTTGGGGCTGGATGCAGACAATACCATCTCTATCATCATTATCATCTGCAGGCGGTTCATTGAGATCAAATAATGGCCTTCCTCGAGAACCCATCTCATATGCATAAGTATACAAACTAAACTCAGAATATATTGTTGAACAGAAAGGTTGCTTTTATTTTTTTTAAGAGACAATATCCATGACATGCCCACAATGAGGACAGACAGTGCACCTGCAAATGGAAAGGTACAAAGGGCCGTAAGGCTCGAGGTACAAATTCTACTGCCTCAAAGTGTAAGGTAACAAGCAATGATATATGAATTTACATAACAAGTAAAAGCACATACAACCTAGATGCAGTATAGCCAAAGACAATCACAAGAATCTACATCTTTCAACTAACACAAACCAAAAACAAACAATTATACGAACACAGAATGAAATCCACAATTTACCAATTTTTACAGGTAGTGACGACTTGTGTAAATGCATAGATTGATCACAATGTCTATAATTGAGGATGAAACTAAAACAAACAAATGATCCAAATAGAACACAACAGAGTCAGATATCCCCAATAACAAATCAAAACCCATCACCAGAAACAACTTCAAAAGAAAACCCAACACTAAGAACACCCCAAAAGCCAATCTTCAATAAACCATCCAATGCTCATCAACACCAATCCACCTATCAACAGAACTCATTTCAAGAATAAGATGACAAGGGTCAAATCAGACGCAGCCAGCAAAATACAAGCACAAAAAACAGTCCTGAACTCACAGCACCCCAGATCAAACGACCACTAACTTGTCATCCCAAAACCTAAATCAAAACACTGAACGTGGAACCACAAAAACTCCATCCACGAGTGACCTAATCATCATATCTAGGGTTTCAATCACCAAAACCAAGTTAGTACCTTCACCAACGCCTCATCCACCAAGATTCCAGATTCCCACACACCCGTTCACCAAGATCTTATCTTCACAGACACACAGACACCCCACGTTCAGAGATCAAACCAGTTGCCCTCCATTCTCCCAATCACAAACCATCAAACCAAATAATCCACAAATCAAAAGAAACAGTCAACCCTGATTTCCTCATTCACTATCATAATCATTTACTGATTATCTTCCCATCAAGATTTTCACCACTGAAATTATCAACAACCCACACCACCCCAATTTTTTTTTAATATTAAAAAATAGAAAATTAAATTAATTAGTCCTGGAGAGAGAGAATTTACCTCTTCTCACTCCGCACAGAAGGGGGCGATTTAAGAGAGAGACCGATGTAGAGAGAGATAGAAGAGGGTCGCTCTATAGGTGCAATTTAGAGAGAGAAAGTAGAAAGAGAGAGACAAAGAGAATGCAATTTGATGAGGGAAAGAGAGGGTGTGGTGACGGGTTTTTATAGGAAAACATGGATCCTGAGTGGCCGGCCGGAGTTTCCACCGGTCACCGTTAAGTAATTTCCGTCCAGGATATTTTCGCCATTTAATTCTTTCACAAAGGGGTAAAATCGGAAAATCGCTGCCGCCAGGGGTAACTCGGTATTTTCCGCTAGTATAGCGAGTATAAAGCATAGATATACCTAAGCGTGACCAAACGAAAAGGATTCAAAATCCTCACCCACGGTTCTGGACGGCGGCGAGTGGAACCCACGCGAAACGGAACGCGTGGGAAATTATGGTCCGTTAGTTTTTCTAATTAATTTATTAAGAACAATTAAAATCCTAATTTCTCGCTGTACTTTTCCGGTGACACCTTCGTGTGTCTCTTCGCGTAATACTGATCCTTCGTATCTTTTTTGTCATCTTTTTTTTAATGGAAAATATAGAAAGGGAAATTCATTAAAACATTTTTATTTCTATAATTTCATATTCTCTCACTTTAAACGGTCAATCCACTCTAAAAAAAATTGATATTTAGAAAAAGTAAATAAATGTTTTATTAATTTGTACTTTTAATATATTTCCCTTTTTTATAGTTAACAGGATAAGATTAAGAAACTTATGCATCGGCCAAAGTAATATTGAGAATAACTACTTTTTTTATTTTTCAAAATATTGATATCTTTCACTAATGATCCTTATTAAAGTGAGTAATCGGCTTGTTTTCAAATGCATAAAATAAAATTAAAAATTGTATTTTTTTTCTCAAAAGCACCGTTTATGTTTTCAATTCATTTTCATGCTCTAACTGTATAAAAAAATGAGTAAAAAATATAAATACTATAAAGATTAATAAATATATTATTCGTAAGATGTATTACAATTAAATTCATATTTAAATTTATTTTAACTAGTTAATAAGGCAAAAGTCTTTAAAACTAAGAAAAATTATTAAATATGGTTTGTCAAAATTCTTTATGAAGATTGATTATAAACAAAGTTGACATCGACTGCATAATTGCAGAAAAATCTAAGTAAAAGTTTTTACACCTGTGCATATGGAATTCAATTTTTATTAATTTATACCTGTCTAGAGCATTTAATTACAGTGAAAAAAAGGATAAATTTTTCAATGTTTACTGATAATTAAATATTTTAAGAAAATAAACAGAATAGATACAAATATTTATGAATTGATATTTCTTCTACATTTAAAAAGTTTAACTTTTTTATTCCTGAGCGTATTTTAGTCTACGTATTTTATAAAATACTTATTCAAATATGTTTTTTTATGAAAATATGATTTCGTCTATTGTTGGACT
Organism: Vigna mungo; assembly: GCA_036885675.1. NCBI lineage: Eukaryota > Viridiplantae > Streptophyta > Magnoliopsida > Fabales > Fabaceae > Vigna > Vigna mungo. The sequence continues at coordinate 50,058,886 of CP144700.1, forward strand.
CAAGAATATTTATTGTTTTAAACTATGACATTTTCTAACTATACTTTTTTTAGTTATTATTATTAATTATAATTAGTTCAACACTCAAAAATAGAAAATATTGTTAAGATATTTACTCTATCTTAAAATATCAGTTTAGTTAGACACACTTAGAGATCATTTACTCTATGTTAAAATAGATACAATTTTACTTCTAACTATATTAATCATATTATAATTCAAATTCAAAAATTAAAAATATATATTTTTATATGAAATTTAGATGAATTTACTATCTTCGGCTTATCATGAATTGCACTTACATTATTCAAACTTATATTCTTTGAAATTAATCATATTTACTTTTATCAAATAGTCTTTTTCAATAATAAAAAATATTTTTAACATAATTTATATGTTAAAGTTCTTAATGATATCTCACACTGAAAATAAATATTTTGAATATATAAATTATATTTTATATTTGTGAATAATGTTTAAGTTAAGAGGTTGAGATTTGGATATATATATATATATATATATATATATATATATATATATATATATATATATATATATATATATATATCGGTTGAGAAGAAAATAAGTAATTATGATTATAGTGTTGATGGTAATTAGTAAATTGAGATAAATTATATTGTTGGGTTGGTTTTATTGTGTTGAAAGGATTATGGAACATTGCTTTTGTTTTTATCTTGTAGACATGTAGAGTTAAAAGATAATGAATAGAGTTAAGGATGTTATATTAAGGTTGTAACTTCATAAACAACTGTAGCCTATTGCTTGAACACTATTGAAATGGTCGAAAGTAAGTTCAAATCTAATGTACATGTTTTGATTCCAAAATTTGTTATTAAAATGACTAGGTTTTAGTATTTTTAGTAAGTAAAAATTCAAGCAAAACTAATAGTTGTTTCGTCACACAAGCTAAAATAAGATTTTCATTTAAAGTGATAATGTATATTTTATGTTGCATTGTGATTTTTCTCAAGTAACAATATGGCGCTCAAAATTAGAATTATAAAAATAAAAATTATGCTGTGGATTTTCTCCAAAAAAAAATGTTGGATTGGTAAACTAAATATATATATATATATATATATATATATATATATGTATATATATATAATAAACATTTTCTAAAATTAAAAAATGCTATGTCTATTTTTGTAAATAATAAATGAAATTTTTAAAAATTTAATTTGATATAATCTGCTTTAGTGATGATAAGTGGTGAATCATTAAATGTATGCATGATTTGTTACGCATATGATATTGGCGTGATACTTATGTAATGTGTTATTATTACAAAAATTATCATATTTGTTAACGAATTTTTATTAACAAAAATAAATTTATCGGCATAAATAAATTCGTCAATAAATTCAATTTTTCAGTAACAAAATTGGTAAATTTTGATGATAAGATGTGTCGATAAATTGGAACTTGTATTACAAACATATTATTTTGTTGATAATGTATCTATAGGTCAACTATGTCGATGATTTATAATTTTTATTACTAATGAATATTTTTGTTGATGAGTGACAACTTTTTTGCCAAGTTTGATGAGATTATTTTTGTATAATAAAAGGAGATAAGTGAGAATAAAAAATAAAAAGAAAATAAGAAGAAGGAAGAGGAAGAGAATAAGGAGAAAGAGGAGGAGGAAACATAGTTGTGGTAGTGGTGCTATTGCGTGATGGCAACTCACCAATGGTGACGGTGACAATGGAGGGGGAGGATGAGAGGAAGAAAAACAAGAAGAAAAGGAAAAAAAAAAAAAAAAAAAAAGAGGAAGGGAAGGAGGAAGAAGAATATCATATACCAATGACCAAAATCATCATTAATTACCAGCGTATAACTATGGACAAAGTTGAAATTGATAACAATTACTAGCAGATTTCACCATCTATTAGTAATATTTATCAACGATTTTTTTGTCATCTACATTCTATCGTTAAACTTGAATTATCGAAGATTTTTGTTACTAATGATTTGTATCTATCAGTAATGCGTAATTTTCTTATAATATATAAGTTTCAATAAATACCAAGAAAGTACTATTGAAATGGGGTATAAATATTAAGTCAACTGATTGATTGAGATATTGAAGTTCTAATTATACACCTGGTTAAATAAATAAAAGTATCATGTGATGAAGAATTGATGAAGGTTTTATACACTAAGTTCATGATGAAAGTCTCTATTATTCAATGAGAAGTTAAAAATCACCTTATCATTTAAGGTTGTGAGGTTGTGAGAATGATCTATATTAGAGTAATGTGAATTTTTTGACTCACAAAGTTCTTGGCACATGTTGTCTTAATTTAATGTTAGTTTTTAAGAAGTAGCTCATCATTATTTAATTGATGAAAATGTTTGATGTTATCTGAGACTTTTAATTATTATGATTATTCATAAAAACTTGTATAATATGTTTGATAAAATATTAACTCACATTTTTTGATATAGGAACAAATGTATTTGCAAGTAAAGGTGTAAGAGAAAACTAGTAAAGTTCTTAGAGTTATATATATATATTCTTGATTTTGATGTTGTTTTGATGTGTGTTTACATTTTAGAGAAGGTTATTGTGATTTTAAATATTATGAATTATTTTTGTTTACAATATTTAAGTTATGAGGGATGTTTAATTAATGTTATTAGAATATGTCATATGTTAGATTGACTTAGGAGAAACACGAGTGTTACATTTTCCAATGTGTATGTTGTGTGGTGAAAAAAGATAATTACTTGGAAATTTTTTTGAGTTTTTAGTTTAAGCTTGTATATGTTAAGATGTGGTGCTTAGGCCTCTAACTCGACCTCTAACCAATGATATGTTTAGGTAGCCAAGTTCATTGATGGTTGAAACTTTATACCACTAAAGTGTCATCATAGCATGGCATTAATTTGCTATTCATTAGTTGAAAAATGCCATAGTAGTATTAGAGACATCTTATGAAATTCATCCTCTTACATCTATGAGTCTAAATGAATTTATAAGACACGTACCTCCTAAGTTACTGGGAAGATATGTCCAAATCAAATTGATTAGTAAGTCAAAGTCACTGGGAAGATATGTCCAAATCAAATTGATTAGTAAGTCAAAGATGTTAAAATAATATTTAAATCAACTCTGAGCCTTAAAGATAAAAAGTTACCTCGTGTTATATACTTGGTATATGAAAAAAGATGAATTTTGGTGAATGACAATAAAACAACTAATGGAAGCTAAAGGAGAAGTATTTCCTGAAGTTGTTTCAATGATAAATTTTTTTAAGAATATTTTTCATACAACATCCAATGTATTAAGGAGATGAATTTTGTGCAAGTGGAACAAGGGAACACATTTATTTTGGAGTATGCAACTAGATTCAAACATCTATCAGGTCTACACTTAAACTACTTATAAAGCTTGCAAATGCAATAAACTTTAAAATATGATGAAATATAAGGCCTTTGGAAGAGTTTTTGCTATCATCGAAGCAATGGCCTCTTAGTTTGATATTTTGGTGCAAGGTGTGTGCTTTATAGTTAGTTTTTATATGAACCAAGAGATGCACATTATTTTTATTTGTTAGTTGTGTTGATATTTTAAAGCGTTATATGAGATAATTCTAAAGTTTTTAATTTATACACCATCAATCAAGGTACTGTTAACTTATACATCTTATGTTAGTTGTTCAAGATGAACATAAATTTAAGGCACATTTGATTTGCTTGTTGTCGAAAGACCTATATATTATCTTAGGAATGGATTCATAGTCTACCAATCATATTCCTATGATCTTAGGCAAAAAAAACATGTGATTTTTCTTCACTATATGAGATTAAGTTGGTATATGCATAACACGTGTTGCCTGATTTGATATAGGAGCCAATTGTGTTGTAATAATCTCTTAATATAAGATTAATAAAGAAGATAGAAGTAAAGTTTTCTATAGATTTGATTATTGGTACAAGTCTCGTAAATATTGCTCCTTACAAAATGGTTCCAATAATACTTGTTAAAGATGTTCATTCATCTAAGTATATCTCCACAAGGACCTCGTGTTGTTCATAAAAAGAGGATGTCCCTTCATGTTATGTACAATACAATTAAATAATTATTTATTGCCTGATATTACCAATTTTATGGATTGATTTCATGACTTAATTATGTTTTCAAAGATAGATTTAAGATTGGGTTATCATTTATGGTGAAAGCTGAATATGTACAAAAGACAAACTTTTAATATAAATACAAATATTTAGAGTAAGTTGTTATACCTTTTAGAGTGACAAATGTTTCAAGAATATTCATGAACTCTATGAATAAAATCTTTCAACATTTCTTAAAATAAATTTTCGTTGTCTTCATAGATGACATACTTATTTATTCCAAGAGTCGTGAAGAACATGAATCACACTTAAAGGCAATGTTACAAGTTTTGAGGGAGAAACAATTGTACGTTGAATTATCAATTAGGTTGTCTAAAGTGAAATTCTTAGGATATGGCATATCAAGTTAGGGTATTTTTTATATTTATATGTACATGCAATGTTATGATGAGTACATCTCTAAGACAATATATGAGATAAGAAAATTTTTGGAGTTACGTGAGCACTATAAATAATTCATTGAGGATTTTTTTACTAGCTCATTTAGGTCAAACATTTTGTTTTTCATAAACTATTTATAGAGAGCTCAAGTTTAAAAGTAATGACCACGTAGTGCATACCACCTTTACGTTCAAGTTCCTTATTCAAAGCCACATTGTCAAACCATTTCACGAATACTTACGATGATTCCCTTTTCTTATATCATATGCTCACTAGTTTGATAAAAGTTAGGTGATGAGGTTGTCTTGTGACAAAATTATGTACCAACATTTGTTATCAACATGTAAAAACAATATATGAAGTATTTGAGTAATTGTGTGAACCAACTCAATGCTTCCATTTTTTATTGCTTTAACAATGTTTATTGTTACTAAGAAATGTCTAAAACATTTATTTTAGAAAATTCAAGAGGAGATTGAACTTTTGCAAACAAAAGTCTTTATTTATTAAAAGTATGAGGAGTGTTACAAGTTTTTTCTAATAAAAATTGTTTTTTTATCCTTGTACAAAAATTTTGAAAAGTGACTTACAAAATTACAATGTTATAGAGAAAAATATTGTGGATAGAGAAAGAAAAATGAACGAAATTAGTGTGTGTATAATAAAATTTGTTGTTTGCCAAAGGATAAAGTTGATTTAAGAATTAAAAATATAAAAATTTCAATAAGTTTTGGATGTGACAAATAGAAATGTAAATTATTATTTAAGGTCAAGTATTATGTAAGAATGTTTAATACAAAATATCACATTTTTGGCAAATGAATGGAGAAAGAGCAACATAAAAAAGAAAAGGTTGTTGTGGTGAAAAAATTTAGGAAGATAGCTAAAGGGCATCATCTAATTGATTTCATAATAAAGTAAACAAGAAAATCAAGTTAGGTTCTAAATTTAAATTTAAACTGTGTATGTGTGGATTGGAGAAATATTCCTTTAGTATAAGTTGTATAAATTGTTTTACATTATCAAACGTGAAATAAATAAAAAATAATACATGAAAGTTTATTTAGAACAAGTATGTGAGGATTAACTTAAAACTTAAATAAAATTTTTAAAAAGTGAAATACAATATGACAATTAAATGGTTATAAGTGACCATTGACAAAGAATACTATATACACATCAAAATAAGTTGGTAAGGAAATGCATGACACTTTTTTTTAGCATGGTAAGGAGATACATAACACTTTTTTTAAGCATTTAATCACCCGTATTTAAAAGTTAATGTGTGATCAATTTTTTGTTGGATATATTTTTACACTATTCAAACAAAAGAAACATTAATGATCATAATTATTGATGCCGAGTATATGACATAAAAAATTTAAATGAAATCATGTATCTTTTATTTAACTCTTATTTATCGTGCATAGTTGGACAAGGACTATACTTTTAGGGGATTTTCAACCTATTTTACTATATAACTTTGAAGATAACTTTTGATTTTTGTTAACATAAAAAAGGACAATATGCTTTAAATTGAATAAATCATAAATAATTATGTAATTATAATGTTGTGGTCCATTAAATCTTATAAAAATGTAGTTTTTTTTAACGATGAAAAATAAGTTATAAATTAGCTATGAAAATGGAGAAATTAAAATTTTGAAATTGGACATGACTCATTTTGATAGTTTTTTTTTTTATACAAATCTTATCTTTAGTCTTCAATTGACACATCATGTTTACTCATTTATTTGGTGGGTTTGATTTGTATCTTAAATGGAGTTCTGTATGCATAATTTTGTCCTTATATAAAGTAGGCGTGGGACATATTTTATTGGAAAAAAATATAGTTAACAAATTAGATATATTATTTTAGAAAATATTATAGATAGTGAAACAATATGTGATTTGATAAGCGAAATAATTTCTTTGAAAGGATAAAACATGTTGTGGTTGATGAGCTTTAATTGATTGTTACTCTCCGCAATTAGAAAATTTTAACTTCATATTTTATTGATTGTTACTCCCCGCAATTAGAAAATTTTAACATAATGCTTCTAGACATTTTACTAATTACAGATAAATTCTAATTACATCAATATGATGTTCTGTATTATTTTAAAATATCTTATTTGATTTCCTTAATAATAGCATATTATATTTACAATAATAATATTTATCTTAATATAAATTTTATTAGTTATATATTTTTTAACTGTAAAATTTATTTCGATACAATGCTAAAATTAATATATATTTGAATCAATATAATAATATCAAAAATTAATATGCTATGATATCAAAACAATATATCTTATAAAAACTAATCTTATCATTGTTTCAATGAAATATTTAAAATTTTATCTTAATTAGAGATAGAATAAAATTATAATATATATACATATGAATAAATATGAATCTTACGAGCAATTAATTCAAGTTGGCCACATTTGTGCAAATGTTTGAGTATTTGACCACCATCACATAATGCATTATTTTACTTAAATTATGTTATTATTTTTAAGTATAATGTGACATTAGTACTAATAATTGGATGTAATGTGTTTGTAAAAAATGTATTAATCATTGACCATATATTACAAAATAGATAAACTTGTTAATTGGTGAGTGAGAGTAATTTGGATGTTTGAAACCCTTTCTTCTATGAAGTGATGGTGTGGAATTTACAGAAAAACAATAATTTAAAGTACTATAGCTACTTCATTAATGGTGGTAATTTTGAAGAGGCTCAAGAATGCATTGTATCAGTTTTCATTTATGACTTTTTATGAAGATGGAAGGATCATTGTGTCTTTTTATGCAGTTGGAGGGTACATTGTTTGAAATTAAGCAACAATAGTTTAAGAGTTAAGTGTGACTAATTTGATATAAGAGTATGGATGAAAACAGTGACTGGTTTAAAAATGGTGAAAAAGAAAAATTGATTTTTTTTTGCTGCTAAAATGAAAAAAACAAAAGAAAATTAGTATAGTAAAATGTGAAGATCAATCAATAAGGTGCATGTCATGTATTATTGTTTTATATACACTTTCATTATTATATATTACTCCCTCTATTTAGTTTTTAAAATTACATACTAAAAACCTAAAACGTAATTTGCTTATTACAAATTTTAATTATAAGATTGTTTATATATTTAAAGAAAATTATTTTTCCTACAAATTATTCACAGGTATATAGAAATTAATTTTTTGCGTACATACATACAAGTATTATAATTTAAGTAAAATAAAATATTTTTACAGTAATTTATTCTGAATCAACATAAAATCTTATGTCATAAGGTACCAAGAGAGGAAGGAATTTTATAGACGTAAATAAAATATAATCAATTCATATAACATAAAATTGCCTAATTTATAAATAAAATTAAACTAATATAACTGTAGGGTGAGAGGATGAGCCGTCGGCAGGTTCAGAGAGGGAACGGTCGGTCAGTAAACTCAGATAACGATAGGAGCATATAGACGATCGACAAATCCCAATCGCAGTTAGAATGAGATATGTGGCCAGTCGGTAGGGGACGAAGACTGAAGGTGGAGAGGAAAGCAGAGTTAAAAGGCATTTAATGGCCATAACCGGCAATGGTTACCAAAAAGTAAATAAGGAATACGTTAATTATTGATAGTTAATGACAGTTACGAATAAAAACCTTATAAATATGTGATAAATGACCATGTACTTTACTTTTTTCCAATTACAATCACTCATCTGTGATCAGTGACCTAACTAACTTGAGCGTCGGAGTGATTTCTTGCAGGTCACCACCCATCGGTATGTGGAGAGAAGACTTTGGCGAACTGGTTAGACGATCGGATTCTAAGGGGTAATCTAATCTCGTACCTTACTCCAAAACAATAACACACACACACACACACACACATATATATATATATATATATATAGTTTGCTAATTTGTGTACCGGGATTTAGTAGATAAAAACATCCTAATATATCATGGATTACTAATATATCATGGATTATAAGTTTTAAGTATTTTAATCATTTTCATTTTCAAAACAGAAAAAAAACCCTCAAACGACTTGCTTACTCTCTCATTCCTCTCAATTCTTTCTTTTTCGTCTCTCCCACTCCAACATTTTTTCTGTCATCGCTACGATAGCCCTAACTGAAAAAATCAGAAACACTAGCTGTTAAACAATTTCTTACAAAAAAAAAAAGATTTTATAATGAGTTTTCATTTCATAATTTTTGTATTATCTAATTTTCACAAGCATAATAACATCAAGAATTGGTAATTGGCCTGGAAAAAAAAAATAAAAAAACACTCATTATTAAACAATTTCTTACAAAAAATGATTTTATAATGAGTTTTCATTTTATAATTTTTGTCTTATATAATTTTATGTAATTTTCACAAGCATAATGACAATTGAAGGAATTGATAATTGACTTGGAATTTATTTTTAGAGATGATAATTCAACATCCGACGATGAAATTAGAGAGGTTAGTAAAGATGATGAAATTGAAGAGATCTTGAATTAACCTTTTTCCTAAAGGCGAATATGTCAATGACTCAACTTTTTACAAAAGCAAATTGTTTAAGAGCGAGTGTTTTTTCAGGTGGGACTAGCGTAGAAATGACAGAGAAAAAAATCTTGGAGTGAGAGAGATGAAAGAGAAAGGGTTGAGAGAAAGAAGGGAGGTGAGCAGGGGTCTTGGGTTTTTCTTTTTCAGTTTTAAGGATGAAAATTATTAAAATACCCTTAATCTTAAAACTTAAAATATATGATATATTAAGATTTTTTTGTCTACTAAAACTCGGCATACATTGTTAAAATGTATCAACTGAAAAACAGCTATACGCAAGTTAGCAAACCCCCTTATATATATATATATATATATCGATTTGAGTGGACATAATTTTTTTTTTAAATATTATCTTCGCTTTGATTTTCATAAATCTAGTGTTTGATTAGAAATTTGAGAAAAAAATGGAGATATTTTATAAACTTTAATTAAAAAGAGAGATTTAAAAAGACTTAACTATTATTGCTATAAAATATCTTTGTTGATATTTAAAATAGTAACGTCCAAGAAAATGGTTGTCGTTTTAAAAAATATTAATTGGATATCCATGATATAATTATGTTATTATTAAATACAGGTATAATTCATACAGATAATACATATATGTATGTATTATAACCTCAAAACAATAAAGTCCACAGTTAATGTTAAATAAATAATATTAGTAGCATAATTTTTTTTTCAATTTTATTTAGTTCTGGATCACTTGTGGTAAAATTTAGGGTTAAATATGTTTTTTTTCCTTAAATTTTGGTTGGGTGAAAATTGGAATTAGTCTTTCTTGAAAACTTTAGTTTATGAAACGTGTTTGAAACATCAAATAAACATAATAAAATTTAGTTAAAATTATACATTTTTAAAATTGTGGGACTGAATTAAATCAAAGTTTTGAAGAGACTAATTCCAATTTTCACTAAAAAGTCAAGGATGGAAAACATATTTAAGTGTAAAATTTACTTTTAAAATTACAATAATAAGAGTAATTACATGTAGGCATGTAACACTGAATCAATTAAAATTATTATAATATTATGCATAATAAAGTACTCAAATGTATTATTTAAAGTTTCTTAAAATTACAATAATAAGAGCAATTACATGTAGGCATGTAACACTGAATCAATTAAAATTATTATAATATTATGCATAATAAAGTACTCACATGTATTATTTAAAGTTTCTCACCACCTACTTGTTTTTATGTGTCAAATAGCAGTGAATTCAAAATATTAGTTTTATGCCTATTAGTATTTTATATATATTCTTTAAGATATTTAAGACCAACGTTTTTTTTTTTTTTATCAAGTTTGATTTATATATATATATATATATATATACACTAAATATCACATGAAAAATTATTATTTGTTTTACATTTGGAGATCAAGTCTTCTTTATCAAACAGTGTTCAAATTTCAAGTTTAGGTTAATGTAATGTTTATTTAAATCTTTTAGCAATAAATACATAATAATCAAACTTGTATTTATAAATTCTAAAATAAACTTCTAATTAATACTAATTTAATTATGTTCAAAACAATAACGATTTTACTTATTATTGTTGATATAATTATTCTTAACTCTATAATTTGATGGACTATGTCATATGAGATTAAAAGATTTATTTAACCGTTGGATTTATGATTGATGAGATTCACATACTACAAGATTTTATAGAACTATAGGAAATGAAAACGAACTTAGTAAAAAAGAAGGTGCTAGAACTTTAAAGTAATGTAATCCAGTAAGAATTGTGTACGTTGAAATCATGCATGTTCATTAGTCAATGACTAAACATAGCATGTGAGTTATTCCGCTACTTCTCTGTACTTACATTACCCATTCTAAACCACCATCTACACCTAACCACACCAATCAATGTAAAACCACCATTACTATCAAGGTTGTACCACTATTTTACTTTTAATTTTTCAAAATTAAACAAAAAGAAAAAAATACGGAATGCTAAATAATTTCTATATAGTGATAAAAGAATAATAGAGGGTCTTTACTCGAAGATAATTAAGAATACAATTACTAAAAAAAATGAAATAATTATATTAGGTAGTCATGTAAAAAAAGCTATAATATAAATATAAAACAAAAGTGATGAAACATAAAAGAATAGAGAAAAAGAAAAGGGCCGTGGAAAGTTTGGTCTAACAAAAGGGCACGTCACTTTTGTAAGCCTAACGTTTACACTTCACTTTATGCCTTCGTCTATGCATATTAGATTCCAAATCTCCTTTTATATTTACTATTTTTCTAATTATTTCACTTTACATGTACGTGTTGATACGTATAAAATATTTTCATTTTAATTTTAGTACCTTCGAATGTGAATTTTTTTCACACTAATTTCATTTTCTCCAAATTTGTCTTCTCTTTGAAAAATCATAAAGTTTCACATACAGCATCATAAGTGACACATGTTATAGTGACAATAGATATAAAAAAAAGAGGATTTTTATATTTATTATGGTAAAAATGCGTATAAAAAGAAACTTTTTATACTTATTTCAATAATAATAAATATATATAAAAAACTTTTTATACTTGTTTAGATTGATATAAAAATGAGATTTTTATATTTGTTATAAAAATAATCAGTAGAAAAATGAGATTTTTCATATTAATTTTAGAAATAATTGATATCAAAGGAAAACTTTTTATATCAATTATATGACCGATATAAAAAATTTAATACTTTCTAAATTCTATATTTATAATGAATGCTAAATAGTAAATAAAATAAAAAATATAATTGAGCAAATTATGAAGTTAAATGGAGCATTAGTAAGAAAATGTAGAAGTAAAATGAGTGAGAGAGAGCTTTGAATTTGCAATGTGTATCCTTCGGTAACTAACACGTGACGTAACAATGGAAGTGATCGAAAAGAAACCAAACAGCGCCGCAGAAAGTGAGATACGCGAAGAATGTAAGGTTGGAGTGAGAAGCGTAACCATGGCGCTTACTTTCAAAACCCTCTTCTTCATGCTACTCGCAATCCTCTCTCTTCTCCTTTTCGAGGACTGGGTGTCAACGCCTTCTTGCAACAACACCGACAACATCATCGACAACAACCTTAAAGTCATGATGGTCGCTGACCTCCTTCTCTCCGATTCCGGTTTCGTAAACCGCTTCTTCCGAGACTACTACATGTCCAAATTCTTTCGGGTACTAACGTTGAGGACTCAAGGTACCCACTTCTACAACCCCGTTTTCTCAATTTCAATTTTTTTTAATTTATCCACGCGTCACCGATTGCTCAGAAATCGTTCGAGGTGCTGCGGCCCGATTTGCTTCTGGTGTTGGGGGACGTTTCGGCGCGAGGCTCGGAGCTAACCAGGAGCAAGTGGGTGTCGGTGCTGCGGAGGTTTTACAGAGTGTTGGGCCCTTTTGTTGGGCTTCCGTTCCACGCTGTTCTCGGCGACAGAGACGTTGGAGAGTGTGGGGAGATTGATGTTGATAGGGTTAGTTGGATTTCGAGCAAGTTTCCTGGGTTGGACTCCTCTGGCTGCGCTGCATTTGAGATTGGGAATGTGAGTTTTGTCACGCTGAACGCTGTGGCTCTACTTTGCGGGGGGAGTGGTGGGTTGCGTTTTGAGGTGGAGAAGGTGATAGAAAGGGAGAGTGTGGAGGTTCACATGGGAACGGAGAGGGTGGTGAAGAGAGTCAATGGTTTTGGGGAGTTTGCAGATGCGGATGTTTTATCTGGGTCAGGGCCTGTCGTTTTGCTTCACCTGCCGTTGGATCAAACAAGGAATGAACACTTTGGTTCGGTTGGTGATTTTGAGAAATATTGGACTTCTTCCATGGAGGGGTTAAATGTGCTGCCAGAAAGCAGGTTAGTGGTGGTAGCTTTAGCCTTTCACATTCATCCTTGGTTTTGAATACGATCATATTATCATTAATATGTAATTTAATTGCTCTACATATGACTAATGTTGAAGATCCCCCATTGATATGACTAAATTATAGTATATAATTTAAGCGGGAGCAAATCTCAAAGGATGAACTAGGCTTAGTTCACTTTCTTAGATAGTATTATAGTCTATACTAGTGAAGTTTGTTTGACATATTATGCAGTTGCAAATAGACCCTTCATTGTTTCTACATTTAAGATGTTCAATCCATGTTGCATCTTCATGATAACATAAAGAAACTAAATTGTGTTTTAATAACACCACAGACAAACTCATTTGAACTAAGAGATGAGTGTGAAAGGTGAGACTAAATTGCATTTCAATGATATCATGCAATGAATCATATGAAATAGAAGATGAATGTGAAATATGAAAGTTGCTTTCAGGGCTTTATTTTAGTTTATTTAAGCTTAGTGACTGACTATCTTGGAATCACACCACAGTTTCACGACCAAATAGATCATTCTGCCGAAGGATGTACATTTCTTATAGTCTTTCTGAAAGTGTGAGACTGAGTATAATTGTAGTTCCCTGAATAATTTTTGGTATATTTATCTGTGTTTATAGTTTTATGCTGTTTAGTTTGTGTAGGCAATTGTCAGTGTTCCTTCTTACATTATTCATGTTGTTAAACTTTCTGTTCCTAATTATTTCTTTTTGAATTAGGGGTGGCCTGTACAAGTTGCTTCATACGCTGCCTCCGAATGCTTCTGAGTACATTCTACAAGCTCTGAAACCAAGGTAATCAAGTGCATATTTGATAGTGTGTTCATATGATAAGTACTTGATTGGATTCTCTCTTGCATGTTACGTGTGTTTCTGGAAATATGTTATGGTTTCAGTCATAAGTTATACTTCTTCCAGCCTTGAGGTAAAAAAATGATGGTCCTGTGATGGTTCATCTTTGCCCAAATCTAATTCCTATGATGGTTTTTTGACCTGCCTCTCTACCCGTTGTCTGCAGGATTATTTTCAGTGCTCACAGGTATACATTTTCTGATCACGTTCATGGGGACATAACTCGTGAGATTAGTGTTCCAGCAATGTCATGGAACGCAAGAGATGACCCTGGATTCGTGATTGCCTCTTTCCAAAAGGCAGGAAGAGCAGTGAGCATAAGCCATTGTTCTCTTGCTAGGGAATCTCAAATTGTTCTAGTCTACATTTCTGTAATGTTTTTGTTCTGTTTGTTGTGTTTAAAAGGATAGCAGGGAAAATTACCCGAGAAGAAAAAAAAGTAGAGTTTGGAAAGCTGAATTCCACCAATTTTGGAATCCAAGATTAGTTCTGTTGTGATAAACCTGATTCGACCAAGAACATAGCTCACTGTACTCATGTTGTACTACAAATTAGGGTTCTAATTCCTGAACATGTCTATTCTCACATGTTTTTCTTCATTTTGTGACACATGTATTCCAGTAATTTATATCAAATTAAATTAATTTTATTTTTCATTCAGATCAATTAACAACATTATTTAGTTTCTTGGCCGATGTTTGTTTGTGTTTTTCTTTTTAATCGATGCAAATCCTCTGGAAAAGCTAAACAACGATATCATTGTACTAAAAACAATATATATATATATATATATATATATATATATATATATTAAACCAAATATTTATCTAAAAGTAAATAAATAAATTATTTTTATTTAAGGATAAAATAGGGATGGTAAAAAAATGAGGATAATTATTGTCCGTAGATATTTATTATAAGTAAATAGTGGATAACAGAGGTCAAGTAGGTGTTAAACTATTCTATGATTTTTCTCACCCGTAAAAAATAATAAAAAGATATTATTTTTTTAAAATAAATTTAATTAAAAATAAAATTATTTATATTTTATTAAGTTAAATTTAATTAAAAGTAAATTTTAATTTATATTTAATTTATTTTATATTATTTTTTTAATAGTATTTAAAAAATATATAAAATATATATTTTTTTAATTTTTTGTAAAAATACTGGTTGGTTTTAAAATATTTATAAATATTTTTTAAAGAAGTAGACGGATTGTAGGTCAGATTATTTTTTGAATAAACTACCTCACTCGTTATCATATCTAATTAGAAACAATGGTCTAATTTGGAACTATCTTAATCTAATAACGAAATTTTGACTCAACTACTTAATTTAAACTTATATTGTAAATAAATTATTCACGCAAAATGGGATCGGAATAGATTGAACTATTAATACAAATTAGATTGGATGATCATCGCCTCTAATTACTATAATCAGTACAATAAATAGATTATATATTACGATAATCAATTAAAATAGATATGATCAAGATAAATTTGTTTTAGTCAAATAAAAAATATATATAATACTCGCTTATTTAATTAAATAGCAATTATGATATATCTTTTTATTTTGTTAAAACCATGTTAATAAACTTTTATCCCAGCTGGCATGGAAGTTTGTAATATAGATTAAGGATTAGCCATTAAGAAAGATATTGAAGAATGGTTTCAGTATTCGGTAATGGATAAAAGGGTTTTTCGATTTTGAAGAAAGCAAGAGATTGTTTTGTTTGTGTTGTTCGAAAGCAAGGTTCTTGACGCAGATCGATTCTCCAGCCTTCCGCCTTCCTTCAATTCAACTCAGCTCTCTGCACCTTCCCCTGCGCGCCCATGGCCGCATCATAGCACCGATTGATCAATCGATCACATCAAAATCAATGGCGGAAAGCGCATCACCGTCGTCCAAACCCTCGCCAATGGACCCTCAGAACCCCGCACCATCCTCCAACCCTACAATCCCTTCCCCTTCCCACAACAACATGCCTTCACCTTCGCTCCCTCCGCTTCCCCAAGACCAGCAACAGCAGCAGCAGCAGCAGCAAAATCTTCATCAACAGTTGAGTCCGCCTCAACAACAACAGCCTCTCGTGTCGTCGCAAGCCATGAACACCATCAACGGCATCAACCCTATCTCCAATTTCCAACTCCAGCAGACCCTGCAGCGATCGCCTTCCATGTCGCGCCTCAATCAAATCCAGCCTCAGCAGCAGGCGCAGCAGCAGTTCGGCGTCATGCGCCAGCAGGCCGGATTGTACGGCGGACAAATGAGCTTTGCTGCCGCGGGCGGCGGAGCGGGGCAACAGCAGCAGTTGGGCGGCTCCAATTTGTCGCGGTCCGCGCTGATAGGGCAGAGCGGACACTTCCCCATGTTGTCTGGTGCTGGCTCGCAGTTTAACTTGCTCTCCTCGGTATGATTCAACTTCGTTTTCCTCTGCTAATTGTTTTTGCATTTCGTCTTTCGTGTTTGATACTGAATGGAGTAAAATTGGTAAATCGTACTGTAGTTATTTGGGTATAGATTTCTTTTCCTAAAAACTCCTAGTAAGCCTGTTTACTGTAGCTTTTTCCCCCTGTGAATGTTTATGGGAATGTTGATCCAAAGAGGGCCATAGTCAAGTCACTGATATAATTTCGCAAATTGTTCATAAGGATGAGTTGTTACTTTATAGAAGTTGTATCTGTTTATTATTTCATGAACTGGAGAGGATTGGAATCCATCGGAGCAACTGAGTTGCCTTACGGTTTACCTTTTCAACCATGCTGAAGTCTAGTTCCATGGTTTGTTATTAGGTATTTGTGATAGGTTTTGTATAAATTCTTTCCCGATAGTGTGGCTGTGTTTTAATAACACCAAGTTTTCCTGTCTGGTAATACCGAGCAGTGTTATTGCTGGATGACTTCACAAACCATGTTGGTTATAAATGTTATTTGCGGTTGGTGTTTTTGTAATGGATGGTTATTACAATCTTTATTTGGATTGCCTGATTCTATACAATTAGGCTATCCAGGAATTTGTATGTCTTCTGATGAATCACATAATCTTTGAATCTTGTGATACATGGATGAATGAGACAATCACTACAATTTTATATACTCATACCATTCACACAATCCGTGGTTCTTTATTTTTACTTTTCTTTTACCATTTTCCACTGGAAGCACTGAGGAGTAGGGTATATTGGGTGATTTTTTAGGCTTGTGAAAAGGGGTAAAGGGAAACCAAGTTTAATATTAGAGGAAATTGTTAAAAGAGATTTCATGTGAATAGTATCCTTGAGAATTTGGTCTGTATGCGAGCCCAATTATATTAAACAACTCATGTAGCCAACTTCATCTACTGTGATACGATTTTTGTCTTACTTTTCTTTTACCATTTTTCATAGAAGAAAATGAAAAGTCCAATAAGACAACCTTCAAAATAAAAAGGTTTTTAGGTACATTACGAAACTTACCTAAGTTATTTGTTCCAATGCTCTATTTTCATTCCTCTGAAGTAGTAGCAGTTTCAAACTCTCATAGTCTCTATTGTATTCAGTTCTTCTATTTAGTTGTTCCGTTATGCTTTTATGAGACTCTTAATAATTTGTTTGATATTGATACTGGTGATTTTGTTTTGTGACTCATAATTTTTTATAAAATTGTTACGTTTAGAGCTATTTTGCTTTGAACTATAAATCATAAAGAATTAGCTTAACAATTCATGATATGAATTTGTTTGACAACCTTTAATTTGGCTACTGCATTGATATTGAAGTGTCATGCCTTCTGTGTCAAAAAAGCTATTTTTCTTAAATAATTTTCAATTTGGTATAGCCAAGGCAAAAAGGTGGGCTAGTTCAGCAGTCTCAGTTCTCAGGTAATTCTGCTGGACAGTCTCTGCAAGGAATGCAAGCAATGGGTATGATTGGAACGCCAAATCTCAACTCTCAACTGCGGGCTAATGGAGCCCTTGCTTATGCACAGCAGATGCGAATGGGTCACGGTCAAATCAGGCAGATGTCTCAGCAAAGTTCACTTAACACTGGACAGGTATATTCTATGCTTTATGTTTATAGATACAATTTTAGTGAACTAGGAAATAATAATGCTTACCAATGTTCTTGTTTCATCGTATGACCAGTTTGCCAGTAATACACTCTTATATGGTTATATTTTAAATGTACATGTTGTCAAGGTTTGCTGTGTTTTTGATATTTTAAGATGTACATATTTTTAAAGTTCATGCTTTCGGACTTCCAAATATCTTCTCACTTTTAACATCAATTATATACCCCAATTTGATTTTTTAGTTATGGGCTGTTCTTGCACATATTGTGTTTTGGTTTTATGCAGACCATTGTTTTAAGAGGTGCTATCTGAGTAGAATGTTTATCCTAGTATCACTACCTCGGTTGTTCATTTCATCTCATAAGTTGGGGTTGGCTGGAGCTCCAGAGGCGAAATTCTTATTAGTTGTCATAGACTGTTAATTTGGTCTTCTATGGCAGGATTTGCAATTTGTTTTCATTGTCACCGGAACACATGCCATAAAAGTTTCTGATACTTGCTATTTTATCAAAATGACCCATAAGACTGAAATTATATTCCACCAATTGTTCTGCCACCTTCCATTTATCTAGATCTTGTCCAGTTGTTTGAACTTTCTTTTACAAATAACCACTTTTATTTGAAGAAAAATTACTTATAATTTTTTCTAAGCCTTATAAGAAAATAAAAAAATATATATATATTTTTTATTGTGTTTAGAATCTGTTTTGAATAGCTTCTGGAAAATACTGTCATTATGATCATAACTGAACAAGAAATATATTATTTTATAAAATTTCTAAAATAATAAATTACTTTTTTTATATTTCCTTAAAGTCACTTTTTCTTTCAAGTTTAAACTAACATGTTTTTGGCTCTACTAATCCATACTTTCTTTTATTAATTGAATGTCCTTTTAATTCTCATCATACTCTATTCTAATATCTTCAAAATGTTTTGTGCTCACTCTCTGATTCATTTCAAATAGTTATCCTGTCTTATGCATTGAATTGCTTCAAACTAGCCCTAACCCCATTGGCAGTCTCGATTGTCCTACATAGTAGCGTCCATTGTTTATACCCTAAACATTTTCTTTCTTCATTTGAAAAACACTAATAGTCTGCTGTGCAACCCTATCTCCTCACCCATTTGTGACACCTTTATCCCCAATCTGTGTCACCCTGGACCACAGTCCCATTTTCTTGGGACTTTGTTTCAAACTTGGTTTTGTGAACTAAATTATTGCAAACTGTGATTGTGCCGGCACTGCCACCACCATCCTCACCACCTAGGTTTCTCTGATGTTTTTGCTTATAAGGTTTATCTGATGTATTTTTGCCTATGATTTTTTTCCTTTGATTTGTGAATGAGACTTTTTTTTGTTCATAAATTCAAGATTTTGAATGGGCCAAATTTTTGGTCACAAATGGGCTTAATGTATAATATATAATTATAAATTCAGAGAATGGCTTTTGAGATGATTATAATATATAATTATTTTCTGTTGGAATGGACTTATGTGTTTATCTTCGTGCTCAAGATGTCAAGAATTACTTCAATTGACTTTTGTAAATATGTATAGAACTTTTCAAAATGGAATTGAGATGAATTTGAGCATTGATAATGCTGTTGACTGCAGGTTCAAGGTTTACCAAGGTCATCATCCCTTGCTTTTATGAACTCTCAGTTGTCTGGGTTGTCTCAGAATGGGCAACCAGGGATGGTCCATAACTCCTTAACACAGCAACAGTGGCTTAAGCAAATGCCAGCAATGTCTGGCCCTGCCTCACCATTGCGTCTTCAACAGCAGCAGAGGCAGCAGCTGGCTTCTTCTACTCAATTGCAACAAAACTCTATGAGCCTGAACCAGCAACAATTGTCCCAGCTGATTCAGCAACAGAAATCGATGGGGCAGTCTCAGCTGCATCAGCAGCAACAGCAGCAGCAGCCTCAACAACAGCTGCAACAACAGCTCTTACATCAGCAGTCACAACAACAGTCTCAGCCACAGGCTTCTGTCCATCAACAGCAACAGTCTCCAAGGATGCCAGGAACTGCAGGCCAAAAGTCATTCAGTCTAACAGGATCACAGCCAGACGCTACTGCATCTGGTGCAACTACACCAGGTGGTAGTTCTAGCCAAGGAACAGAAGCAACAAACCAAGTTCTTGGGAAGAGAAAGATACAGGATTTAGTTGCACAGGTTCTCCTTGAACTTTTGTCCTTTTCATAATTTTTTTATTGGTTATGTTTTGAATCATAACTTTATTGTGCAGGTGGATCCACAAGGTACACTGGACCCCGAAGTTATAGATCTTCTTTTAGAGCTTGCTGATGACTTCATTGACTCTGTAAGGATGCTAAGATGTTTTATCTTTTTTTTTTCAACTTCATGATGAATGCGTGTATATAGTGCATGCGAAACAGTTCATGGTTACCCAGCAGCAGACCCTGACTTTAGATATCCAGGGCGAACACCATGTGAAATAAACTTGCCTGCCATACAGGAATTTATTATTGGTGAAGTTGTTGAGTGGATTGATTTTATTGTTAGAACAAACTAGATACACTCTCAAGAACAGAGAAGAATAGGGAAAGAGAACAAGGGATATGGACACTGAATCTGAAATTTTATATTTCAAACACATGTATCACAAACAATACGTCTTAACCTTATAAGCAGTTTGTTGACAGCCACTACCTAACTAACATACAACACTAACTGAATTATCTACAACATATATTATAATTGGACTTATAAAGCATGCATGTTGATTACAATTTGAAAGATTAATAATGTCTTAACTCAGGATTCTTGATATTATTAATGTTGTGTGTTAAATGTATTCCCACATCACTTTACAACATTAACTTTTAGGTTGAATGATTTTTTGACGCAATAATCTATTGACAATTTTTTATTGTTAATTTGCTAAAATTTTACTGCTGTGCATAGTGTAATACTCAGCACTCGTGCATGTCATGGTCATGCAGGATTGTCTCCCGAGGAAATAAATATTTTGAAACTGGATTGTATTCTATTTCTTTGCTTTGATGTGAAAATGTACTGTTGATAATTTTGTGTTTGGCCAAGATTATGTTTTTCAGAAATGTGCTTATCATTTTCTTGCACGCAGACAACTACAAACGGTTGCATTTTGGCAAAACATAGAAAATCATCAACTTTGGAGTCCAAGGATTTATTGCTACACCTAGGTATGTTGTTTGTGTACCTTATTTTCAGCTCACCTGTTCAAAAGAAGAAGAAACTGTTGGGTGTTTCAAAGTGATTTAGTTTAAAATTTTGTTAAACAAATTTGACCACAGGAGTATCATTGGCTACTTTATTAGCTTCATGCAGCTTTTGTCTAAGTGATTAAATATGCTCTCTTAATATGAATATTGTTTACTCATGCAAAGAGATAGGAGAGTTACTTACTGTATGTTGAAAACCCACCTTAATTGCATTTACCCCCAACCTGCTTTTGTTATGGCCTCTTTAGGGGCTACTTTAATAATTGCAGCCGCAAAGGATAGTAACTTCTCATATCGAATATGAAATAGAACTTGTAAAGCGTGTGTAAGGGTTGACAAAGGCCTTGAGTCTAAATTCTACCGCTGTCTCTTTCTTGTGCATTTTTTTTTCTTATATATGTATTTGAACTTTGAATCCTATTCTTTGGGTTACTGAGGGACTAGATAAGTTGTATGTTGTGTTGACTTTTACCAAGGCCTGTGTTAGAATTTTACTTTCAATACAGTCCTGTCGACTTATTTGAGGCTTCTATGATCTATAAAAGACCGTGAATATTCCTGATATCTTGAATGTTGTTTACATTGAATGCTTGGATTGATAGCACATTATGATCATGAATTGGCATCAAAGCTTTGCTGAGTTATCTATTTACCGTGTTATGCAGAGAAAAATTGGGATTTAACAATTCCTGGATATTCAAGTGAAGAGAAGAAGTATCAAAGCAAACCTGTATGCAATAAAGCGTTTTTCCCTCTTCTTCCTTTTCTCCTTTCCCAAAAATAAGAAATCAATCTCATCATCTTACATTCTATTTTTCAAACTTGCAGCAATTAAATGACCTTCACAAGAGGCGCCTAGATATGGTACGTTTGTTCTGTATTTCTTCCGTTGGACAATATATAATTGATGTTTTTTTCTAACTTTTCTTTTTCAATGATCAGATTCGCACAATGTTGGAATCGTCGGCCTCTGAGTCAAATATTAATAGTTCTAAAGAGTTGAGTAGACAGGGCATTTCAAATCCTACCCCTATGGGAGCTCACCATCTAGTAAGACCCATGAGTTCAGAGCAGGTGGTTTCTCAGGCAGCTGGTTCTCAAATGCTACAGCAGATGACAAGGTTTTAATGAACTTTTGATCTTGGAATTCGTGCTGCTAGATTTGACTGCCTGTGCCTGGTAAGTCCGTATTCTTTTTTTGTTTGTTTGTTTAACAGGTTCCTTTTGTGGTCTGTTTATTTTGCTTACCACCCGGACAAGTCAATGTGGTTCCAAAATATATAATCATTACAATCAGAAATCTTTTCTTATTTTTTCAGTAGCACTTATCTACCGATATTCGACTATGTAGTAATGCTGTAGATAACAAAAGTTGTAAATGTCCTTATTTTTCTTTAATTTGTCTCTTTGCTACTTTAAACTACCACTATTTGAGCGGATAGTAAGTTTTCTAATTGTGTTATGCATTATTTTGGTATGTGGCAGGTCTGGAAGTGATTGCTTGCTGAGACTGATTAGTATACAAGGGAACTGTAATTACTTAGTATTTAGACATGAAAAATAGTTGTTAAAGGATCCCAGTAACTCTTGATATTGCCCCAACCCTCAATAGTCCTTTTGTTTTACTGTTTGATCTTAATTGTGGTTTTCTAATGTCCATTGATGCCTCTTTCGGAGTACATTTTGTAGTTTAAATACTAGGATATATGTTGTTTATGATTAAGTAGGCAAAACTGGTGTAAAGCTTTTCAATTTTGGATCGAGTGTAAAGCAAACCATCAAATAGGGGCTTTTGAATTTTAATGTAGTCAAATATAAAACGGATGTGCTAATTATAGCATTTGCTTTTGGGATCTGGGTTTCTGATTTTGTTGTCTGTTAAAGAATACTTTTCATTCCTGTTCATTTTTATTTCTCTTGGTACTTTTATTCAATTTTTCCATTACACTTAAATTAACGAGATTATAAGGTAGATATTATGTGTCATTTCACCAAAGTTATTAAATTAGCAAATGATGATGTCAAAAGTGATTCTATAAAATAAAATAAAATAAAATGGATTCAAAATAAATAAAAAGTATATACATATGCAAAAATATTAAATAAAACTGACATTTTTTTTTATAGAGAATACAAATCAAGAAAGGAAAATAATTTGAACTTGGTTTCTGGTAAAGTAATTTATTTTGATTTCGTGGAAATCTTTTTAACTCAATCTTAAGTAGTAATTTTAGCTCATATTTATATGATAAAGTAATTTTAGTTTGACTTCATCGAAAGGATTTTTTAACTTAATTTTTAGTAGTAATTTTAATTCATATTTGTTTGACTTAACTAAAGAATCAATTGGCTTTAAATGAAACATATTTTACGTTGTTCTTGGTCAAAGTTTCTTTTTAATTATTGCCAGCTTAACCATTATTATTTATTTTTAGTCAATTTGGATTAAGTATATGTTTTAGTTGGTTTGGATTTAGGCATCTTTATCTTCACCTTTAAGATAATTTTTGTTTGGTCTTATTTAAAATACTATGACAATCGTATTAAATATATTTTCTGCTTGATGAAGGACCTTACAACTTCTTTCCTTAATTAGTTCAATTTTAGTTAATCTTTGGTATTATTTATTAATTTTGACATATTGTAATTAGACTTAATTAAAACTTTTTCTCAATCAACCTCAATCTAATATTTTATTGTTAGCCTCAATTAAGACATTTTTTTACGATATTAATGTGTCACATTCTTACTATTGACTAACAGTCTAATCATATCTTCTATTGACTTAAGTAAAAAAATACTTTTAACTATTAGAATACTTTTAACTAGAGTTCAATTAATTTATCTTAAATTTAGTATTGACTTATTATCTTAAACACCGCCGTCATTTTTAAATCACTTCAAAATTACTAAAAAGAGTAGGTCAAATTTTTAATATCTTAAAGATCCATGGATATTTTTGAACCCGCAAGGGCTTTGTTGGTTTATGTGGGTAAGAGTTTATATTATACATTTTTTTACAACTCTAAATTATGGTAGATTGTTTTACTTTGTAACTTTAACCATTTCATTCTATATTTTCAATTTCAAAAAATAGTCTTAGAGTTACATTTTTCTTCTTCGAATTTTAAAATTCAGTGAAGGATGTTTTTTTTCATCGAAGGATTGTTTTTTTCATTAAATTTCGAAACCCGATAAAAGATTTTGTCTTCGTTGGATTTCGAAATTCAATGAAAGGTTTTTCCAAGACTTCAACGGATTTCAAAATTCAATGAAGAAAAAATTCTTCATCAAATTTTGAAATCTAATAAAAAAATTGTTTATCGAATTTTGAAATTTGATGAAACCTTGGAAGTCCTTCATCGAATTTCGAAATCTAACGAAGAAAAAAGCTTTCATTGAATTAAGCAGAAAATGAAATGTAAAGTTTTTTAAATTGCAAAGAGAATGTTGAAATTTTAAAAAAAAATTGGAAGTACAAAGTAAAATAATGGGAGATGTAAGGTAAAAGAGTCAATATGACTATATGTGATAACATTACTTTTAGAGTTTATCTAGATTGACTATATTATATGTCTTTACTTGATATAAGGATGGCGATTATATGAATGGATGGATAATAACCTAAGTTGATCCATATACAATAAGATGATAAAAGGGATGCCACCTTCAATCAAGTGTCAAAGAAAGAAAGCACCACTCTTTTATATTCAAATTTGAAATGTGAAAAAGTTGATATGAATAAGATCCATATACTAAAGCCAATATACAAATTAAATTGTTAAAAAATTATGGTGGAAAGAATAATTTGATTGTTTAGTTATTTCTCACATATCTTTAAAAGAGGGTGTGTTTGGTCCTTAGTTTAAAGTACCCATTAATGAGGTTTCTACATATGGAAGAGTTGATTGTGTCACAGGTCACAACCTCCAAAAGGTTTCTCCAAATTGCATACATGAAATTCATGGTTGGTAATGGTCCATCAGTTGTTGAATGGTCCCCTTTGAAGTACACCACCAATGCTCTCACCCTTCAATATTAATCATTCATTCTTTATTATGTATATTTTAAAATGTAATAATTGATTATTATACTAACTCTTTTTTTCAAGCCTATAAATGACTAAGAAAATTATTCATGTACACATAGAGAGACAACAAAAATAATAAATGCATATATTGTATGATGTGATGAGAAGAAAAGAGATAAAAAGAAAAAACAAATATATAATAGATATAGACAAAACAAAGCTGTATGTGTATCATTATTCAATGATTAACTATTGTTGTACATTTACATCTCTCTCTCTCTCTATCTACATATACCTATGACACTATATTTCAAATATGATTTTTGAAAAACAACTTATACTTATGCTTTAAAGTAATAAATAATTTAAAACAGAGAAATATTTTAAAAGTAGCAAATGAGATAGTTATGACAAATTGTTATTGCAGCAATAAACAAAAATATTGGAAAAAACAATATTAAAATAGTGAGTAGTACCAGTACTTTAAATTTATAGAATTGTATCGATAGATAGTTGTGGAAAGAAAAGAGACAAGACTAGCATTTCAGTAGCTACGGAATATTGAAAGTACAACATGTTTCCTAAGATAACCTAATCATATTTGTAATAATAAGACTGATGTTTTATGCGTGCCAGGTGTTAATCTGAGTGCAATATGAAAGTATAGGTTTTTGTGTGTGTAGTGAGAAGGAGCATTGTTGAAGAAGATGGGAAGAAGACCATGCTGTCCCAAAGAGATCAACAAAGGTGCTTGGTCTCGAGAAGAAGATGAAACCCTCTCCAAATATGTTGCCATCCATGGAGAAGGAAAATGGCAGAAGGTTGCCCTAAATGCAGGTATCCACATTCTCATACACATTCATTGTAAAAATCTGTAATCTAAGCAATTGATTTGGTGAATGAATGTTCAAGTTGGAAGCTGGTTTTGTTTATTTTGCATGATACCTCACAGAAGAATCATGTGTTTCTTTGACCTCAAATCGTACTTTTGTTTATTCTAGACATTGGCATTTTGTTGTATATACAAATTACAGTGATGTCTGCAGGTTTAAAGCGATGTGGAAAAAGCTGCAGACAAAGGTGGCTGAACTATCTCAAGCCTGGTATAAAAAGAGGTGACATATCAGTGGATGAAGAAGATATGATTATCAGACTTCATCGTCTTCTTGGTAACAGGTGCTTTTTATTTATTTATTTCAAAAGATCTCTTGAGTATTATATGACAAACAGCACCATTTTCAATCAATTTTGAAAATATAAGAGTATAAAACTGTAACAAAGTCTAAGTAAAGAAAGAACACTGGTACATTACTTGGTTGTAAACCATATATAGTGGTTGTTATCTTTATGCAGATGGGCATTGATAGCAAAGAGGCTACCTGGACGAACAGACAATGAAATCAAGAACTACTGGAACACCAATCTGTCAAAGAAGTTACAGAAACATGGTACACCATCATTATCTGTTTCTTCACCTCAAAACAAACGTAATGAAGAAGAGAAGATCAAGCAAGTTCATGTAGCACCGGAAGCTCCACGCCCTAGGAGAATCAGTGCAGTTGAATACAGTAAAATTATGGAAAATAATAGGTGTAGTACTACTACTCCCAGTCCCTCAAATAAAGTGGAGGGTAGTAGTGATGAAGCTTCTTTCAGTGATTTCCTGATCGATATTGATCAAAGCCAGTTATTGATTGGTGATGATTCAAACTCAAAGGTCCCACAAATGGAGGAAGAGCACATCAACAAACAGGTAGGCTTAACCAACAGTCCTAGCTCATCATCACCTTCTGATCATTGTCACCATCTCTTGGCAGAGAAATTTGACCCTCTGGAGACCCTCTTGGATGTTGAACTCAAGAGAATGGCTTCCTTTCTTGGACTTGAAAATGATTGATCAAGGGATTTTATTTATTGCACTGATATGAAAAAGGTCAAGTACTTAGAGATCAAGTGTTATAGATAAATATGCCATCTATATATGGAACGCCTAACCAAGCATCTAGCTCTAGCTAGATCTTCACACGAATCCAGGGTTTCTTCTCTTTTTCCTTTTCCTTTTCCTTTTCCTTTTCCTTTTCCCCCTCTACTTACTTCGATTGTGAACTCACGTACGAACCCTTGTGTTCCTCCAAAATCAATAACATTATTCCAACTAGACAGTACAATCTATTGTTTAGAATATGTTGGATTCTTTGCTACAATTTCCTTTTACAAATTACTTTTGCTTAACTTTGATGTGTCACTCTCACGCACCACGCCAAAAGTTGCTTTAGATAAGAAGAAAAATATTTATATGCCCATGTGATGTTATCTAGCTTTCACAGCTTTTACAAACAATGATGGAGAGCCTTTGACAAATCAACTCATGCATCCACAACTTCATAAGCATATGTAAGTAAGTTCTATTCTGAACGTGAATATGGTGCCAAAAATTTCCCACACTAACTATAGTTAAGCAAAACCTGTTACAGACAATTTTAGTTTTCACAAACTTGGTTTTTCAGTCTTCAGTTCTATCTGCAACACATAATTCAGCCATTTTCATAGTCATGCACCACTTTGCTACACTTCTCTCCCAACCTTCTTAAAGAATCCGACAGTTTTGTTGATGCAGTTTCTAGTTTGAATGTACACATTTCTTGGTAGCAGCAGGTTTCATATTCTTAGAAATTGTGGCATTCAAGTCAGAAATATCAGTTGGGAATCCAACTATTCTCGGAAATCTAACTGAATATAAGTACCTAAAATGAAAAAGTTGAACAAGTGTGAAAAAAAGCCTTGTGAATTTATTATGTCAAAATTTTGAGTTAAATTATTCTTTACCACTTTTAGTATTTCTAATCAACAAATAATCTCTTGTTATCTTAGACTAGACGAGTATTCTCACCATTCTTAGTTTCTAGGTCAAGTAATTGTTAATTACCTACATCATATCAATCTCTTATGTCTGAATTGAGTTCATATTTCATTGGTATTAGATTTTTTCGGTAAATAATCTTGTTTCGAAAGATTCATCAGTGATATCAGTCTGATTAATCTTGATTACTCAGAGAGCTATGAGTTCACAATTATACCCTCCATTTCACCAGCAGGTCGCTAGCAAAGTAATTTTGTGTGGTGTGATGGGTGAGGTGAGTAAGAATGTATGTGAAAGGAAATTTATCTAAAATAGAAGATGGTTTTAATAGTGTGTGGTGGTCATTAATAAAAAAATGACCCTACCACTGCCTATGCAATTAAGTAGTTCTTTTGTTCTGTAATGCCATAGCAGTTCACTTTCCCATAGATCTATTCTACGTGCCTCTCGAATTCAATTCCATTTGCATATAAATCTCTTACAATAAGGAAACGTTTCTTTCTCTCCTAATTACTCTTTCACCAACCAATATAATTATTTCAATACAGAATTCATCTATAAATAAATTCACTGACACCTTTTACAAATCATTATATCAGTTGATGGAGATGGAAGTTATAGTTAAAAAAATCTAATATATTTCTACATGCAAAAAATCTAACAGTCTTTAAAAAATAATTATGTGTACTATAATCACACCCAAGTAAAAAAGTTCCTAAAAATATAAATAACAACAATCTAATAAAATAAAACATATGGTCTTAGACTTAAATTATGTCTTTATCAATCTTTTGTGTCCTCGAGAAGTCTTAAAGTTTTTTAATTGTCTTCAACTCTATTGTTTCTTTGATGAATATGACCTATGGTGAAAATTTAAAAATACACTGTTCAAACCTACTTCAAATCAAATATTATATCATGGTTTAGCTATTAATGAAAATTGTACAGTTCAAAGTGTTTTTTTTTTTTGTCAAATTGTTTAAATAGTCAAATGTTATTTACAATTCAAAATTTATAAGTTAAGTTTTTTATTAAAAAAGTTTTTCACATGATTAATTGGTAAATATTATTCTAAATAATTATATAAAATTATAAATTATTATTAGTTAATGTAACGATTCTTTTATTTTGGAGTTATAAGATTGATGTAGTTGTAAAAGTTAGAAAGCAAAACTAGAGAAGTTATATGTTTAACTTTTCTATTAATATTTGAAAGATATAAAATTGGTTTGAAGAATTTGAAAAAAAAATGTAAGAGAGGTTGTGATTTCAATTTCTTGCAGTAATAAAATCTAACCACTAACATTTATTAATAAAAAAAATTAATTAATGTAGCTTTAAATTCCATAATTATATGTATTTTTATATGATTATCAATTTATTTGCTTATTTCAAGGTGATCAGAAGTTAATAAAATCTAATATAAAAACTTAATAAGCATACAAAGTTAAAAGAATGGACACATTAAAAATAATTTCATGAATATAACACAGTTTAAATATATATTCATATTGTTAAACTTTAATGAATTCCTCTATATCCATTAATATATCAAATGTGTTTATCTGAGTTAAAATTCTTTGTTAGAATTTTAGTAAAGTGATTCTGCTGTATCTTTAAAATTAGAATGGATCTTAGTACTGATATATATATATATATAAATATAAATGAACACTGTTATGATAATTAGCTTTTTAGGTAACATAGCATTGATTCTCAGCTACAAAATGGGCCTACAATAGATTCAAATTTCTAAATAGTAGTATTTGGTTTGGACTTTAAGAAGCAGGCTAAATAAGGTTATTTCTTTCTTCACCCAATAATACATTTTAGGTCACCTCACTCATTTTGGAATCAACTTTTCAAAATGTACTTTTTTTACACTTAAAAGTACTCTGAAAAGAATGAGACCTGTCCAAAAAGTTTATAGAATGTTACAGAAAAAAGCCCAATAGCTATGAAATGGGCTTTAAAGATTTAGTAACAATAAAAAGAAAGCATTTATCTTTGTACCTCCAACTATTTCTTTTTGCACCTTCAAATTTTTTAATATTCTAAAATTATCTTCTACAATTAAAAAACCATTACACTCATATATTTTTTCTTAACAGATTTTAAAAGCTATTGAATTTTTTTTCTAAAATTTTAACTGATTTTAAAATTTGTTGAAAAAAATCAAAATCTCGAGTTATTTTTAAAAATTAGACACACAAATAGAAATATTTGAAGGTGCAGAAAAAGCCAGTCTAAAAAAGTAATAAATTAAAATTAAAAATATAGAAATATAAAAAAAAAGTGAGAAGAAAAATAAACTAATAAATATAAATATAAAAAACATTTTACACTAATTTACGAATTATTATTTTTTTTTTCTCATATTTATATGAGAAACACACAAAATCAATTTCTCTCTTGTCCTTTCTCCTCCACCTCACTAATCACGTATTATAATGATAGTTTTCCAACCTAGTACACATTATGATCATATGATTATTAATAAAAAAATTAATCTTTTCCTATAAAATAAAGGTTGCTGCAAGAAAAAGAAGAAGCAAGGAGAATCTCTTTTATGTTCGATCTCCTCATCTATAAAACAAATAGGAATTTAATAATTAAGCTAAGTATGTTTACATCACTGCTCTTTTACCACTTTCACTTTTAAATGTTTTAACTAAAACAATTGAAAATGACATTTTTATTTCTTTTCATTCTTTATTGTGTCACAACTACACTTAAACCTCAGTTATCCTTTATATAAATTTGATTATATTCTTGAATTTATCATAATAACAAATAGTAGTCAACACATATAACTCTTTAATAACCATCTTTTTATTTTTCATTGATAATTTTGTTAATAATGAAATGTTAAGAAGAATATAATGTGATATCAATTATCATTTAATATTTTTATTTACTCATTACAAAATATAATTAGCCTTTAATTACTATAAATTAAAAGTCTTATAATCTTTTGGTGTCAAAAAAAAATATATATACTTTAACATATATAAACTATTTACATTTATTTGATTTATCTTTTTTATCTTTTTAAAAAATACAAAAAAATTATTTTTTTATAACTAATTTATTTTTATAACGTGTATTAAATAAATGTATAAATGTATGTAATTATTATTCATATCAAAATATTTTAATATTGATTTGATGACTTTTGATTTGACAAAAGTTAAAGACTTAAAATCTTTAATATAATAATTTATATACAACATCAATTATTAAGGATTTAACACTGTAACTAATATATAGGCTATAAACATTAATATTTAACTTTCATTATAACATTTCTAATATATATATTTATTGATTTCACCCTTTAATCAATATAAAATTATTGAATAAACATAATCATTAATCGTTTTCAGTGATATAACAAGATAAGGTTAAATACAAGTTAAGATAGTCGGTAAAAACAACAATACCAACTTTTATATATATAATTTTAAGTATAATTAATTTTTAAATTGTTTATTTTGTGACTTGTTTGGTTTCTCTCATAATCGACAGTCGCAACCCCAACTACCTTGGTTCAGCTTCGCAATCGCAATACAGTGAACCGTACCACGGATGTGAGAAAAATTTACAGTCCCACAATTTCTAGGGTTTCGCGTGGATCAAAGATGAACAAAGCATGAGGATGAATACGTCACAAAAAAGAAGGATGTGTGGTATAAATATGTGAAAATAAAAAGGAGATATTAATCCAAATAAATATGTAAAGAAAATACATAAACTGCCTTGTTAAAATTTTATTTAAAACTTATTGATTATTTTTACCGTAAATAGTATACTTTTAAAATTTATTTACAAAATAAGAGATGCTAATATGCTATGTTATAACAGCTTCTAATGAATTGTAGATTGTTACATTTTCTCAGTTTTTATATGCACATGAATCTTTGTCCTTCATTTTTAAATTTTATCTTGATAATCTTACCTAAATTAGAAATAAGACTAATTTATAATATATATAAAATTGGTGAAATTGAATTAGGTTTAAAATCTATTTCTTAATATTTGAAGAGGTGTATTGGAAGTCTACATCTACTATAGATAAAGTAAATTTATAATATATAAGTAGGTATAAACCTCATTTTACAAACTGGTTTTGTAGGGTTGAATTAGACTTAAAAACAACTTTATAATATTTTACACTCTTTTTTTTTATTTTTTATTTTTTAGGGTCAACAAATTCTCCTTTTTCTCGTTAGTTGATATAGCAAGATGGGATAGAAGAATACGTACCTAAATACAATGTTTAAAATAATTTTAATATTTGTCTCTATTGAAAATATGATAAGAATAAGAAAAGAAAAACACAATTATATTTGGAACAACTTTTAGAGTTGTTTTCACCTCAAGTTGTTTAGATAATTAATGTTTTTATAATTAATTGTTGTTCATTTTGAAATTTATAATTTTATTATCATTTTTTTTCGAAAGAAATTTCATGAAAATTAAGAAAAAAACATATATTTAAATTATTTTGTATCTTAACCTTTAAGAAATATATAACTATTATTAGAATAAGTCTTTGACTCTAAATAAGAATGGGTGTGGATTCAATTTTTAATATCAAAATCTAAATAAGGATGACCAAAACTGAATGAACTGCTCAATTATTGATTGTGTGACATGATGAGTCAATTGACGTAGCAACGTACGTGGAAAGTGCCGCCATTAGCACCACCACAAGTTCAGACCTCCATAACCATCACACCATCAATCTCCATGTGCTAACATAATCAAACTTATACTCCAATATAGCATGAGTAGGTTACATATTCTCTCATATGCTTTTCTCTACAATAATTTACCTCTAGTTCATTCTCATAATACCAACTTATAAGTTGAGGATTATTCTTACTTATAATAGTCTTAGGTTTTAGTTGATGTGAGATCTTCAACACAATAAATTTTCATGAAATAATAATAATTCATAATAAGTCCAAAGAAAATGTTGTAACAACAAAACATAAAACATATGTAGTTGATATTTCTTGAAGACATCACTTAATTTCTTTCACAATTATCTTCTCGCTAACTGTATGGTTAACTACATCTTTATTTCAAATTTAAATTTCCTCGAATTTATTCATAAAAATATGATATTAATTAATTATTGATTCTTGGTATATAAACACCATAGTTAAAAAGAATTCAAATATTTACTTTAAAAATAAAGTGTGAAAAATTTGTATTCATAGATACGTTCTCATTTCAAATTAACTAATGATAAATCTTGAATATTATTTTTTGGATTAGAACTTGAATAAGAAATCCTAGATTATTCTATGCAAGAAAAAAAAAGATTTTAAATATGATAATATTTGAATTTGGTCAATTTAATTTGAATTACAATATTAAAAGATGAAATGTTCCATCTTTTACACTGTGATTTTTTCAGGTGAAGTAATGTGCATGAAGAATGATTTGCAGGTCTTCAACGTGTTTGTTTCCAAAGAGATTAGACGAGTGCAAAAATATGAATTTATCTTGCCATTGTTCACTCACAAAAATGTGAAAAATAAAAGAAAGTAAGCTCATATCAATACATTCACGTCTATGTTCTTAGGAATTTAAGAATTCTCTATATTTTTTTTAGCCTTTTCTATACTACCAACTCCATGCAGTGGCTAATAACAATAATAGTATTATAACTTTAATTTTATTCTTCCAACAATAAATTTTTTCAATTTTAAATTAAAATTTAAATCTCATTTAACATAATTTTCACTCATTACTTTTAAATTCATAACACTATTTCTCTCAAGGATTATTTAGTAAACATCTAATATCATTCATTATAATATTTTTTTAATATATCATTCTAATTATACAAAAACTTTCATAAATTTTTCATCTTAAATCAAATGACACTATCTTTCCTTTAATTCAAATAACCTAAACTCTCTCAAATCCACTTAAATTTACTCTCCTAATTCATCTTCAATCTCAAAAACACCCTTAATTAATTAATTAATTAATTAAGTTAGATTAATGAAATTAACCCAAACTAGTACTGTGCCTTTGCCTCCGCATAAAGCATATACGATCTTTCTAAAAAGTTATTTCACTTCGCAATCATTTTGACAACCATTGGAAGAGCAGAATTTCACGTCACCAAGTTCTCTCATCACTGACACATATCTCTGCTGTCTCTCGTTTTCTGTAACTTCACTTTTTTCTTTCTTGCTCACTTCATCAAAGACGGTACCTATCTTATTTTTTCATTATTATAATAATGATATTATATAAAAAGTAGATTTTAAGACTAATTTAATCTCATAAAATTAATTTATAAAATAAGATTTATATTTAATAAATTTTATTTTTAATCGAGAATTTAGGATTTAAAATTTAAAGTTTTAATAGTTATATTATATTATTATTAACTTATTTTTAAAACACAGACAAACAGCATTTCAAAATTTTGTTCTAAGTTGTTTAAGATTCTTTCTGAGTAAAGGTACTATGGTTCAGGCTCGAATGCACTGAGTGTTTCATTATGATGAAGAAGGTACACGCTAAGAATGTCGGAAATGCAATCATTCTAGTCATGGCATAACAGTTTCAGTGCCATAAACAAACGCTATATGTCCAGATTTGGTAGATTCATTGAGGTGAAAAAAAGGAGACACATATGATAAATACAACATGATACAATAAAAAAGAAAAAAAGGTGAGATAAAGGAAAAAATAGGTTAATGATTAATGTTTTTCTGTAACATAATAATATAGAGTTTCTTTACTGTCAAAACAACAGTAGTATGGTTAAAAAATGCATATAAAGGTGTATGAATGCACTGTTTAAAATCTTTGCTGCTATGCAAGTTATTTAATCAATGGTTAGAAGATAGCACAGTGAAAGAGATAGAAAGACCAGTTTCGGGATCTGTGCGACCTGAGCAGATGAAGGACAACTTCTACTGTATTAAAATGGAGCATATAATAGAAAAACAATTTATGATAAAAAAAATAGTAATCATTATTTGCTGTATTAAAATGGAGCATATAATAGAAAAACAATTTATGATAAAAAAAATAGTAATCATTATTTGATATCAATATATATCGAATAAAAGTGAAATATTTATAAATATATGATATGATAAAAAGATCAATTTTCAACAAGTGTATATAAAATAAAGGTATGTGTTTATTATTACTCTAATGAATAATATTATGATTGTTGTTGTAATAGTATTTATTTTTTAAATTATTTTATATTATCGGTAAACAAATTCATCATTATATATATATATATATATATATATGTGTGTGTGTGTTTCGGTAGTGGATCCGGTCACATCACCTACACATTTACTTCTCGAGTCGTGCGGTCACTTCCGTCCTCTATGCTCTCGTCCGTCCTTCAACTTCTCAAGTTAGTATTAGGTCCGTTCGGTTTTAAGTTTCCAGTACTAAATGCTATTCAATTCAAGTTACCTATTTCTTACTGTTGACCTCTATATATAATGTCAGTTTTGGGCCCGTGGTTAAGGCTCTATTAATCACGGCCCAATAACCTTTTAATCAAAGCCCAAAAATGTTAAACTCCTATTAAAGTTAACCTACCTCAGAGTCATCGGGTATGACCGGTCGGTCATGACCTTTTTTGATTATTCTTGAGGCCGGCCGACCATGGATCGACTTTACGCCTAGTGTCCCTTTGGGTCGGCATAAAGTCGGACCGGGTGACCAGTACAATATATATATATATATATATATATATATATATATATATATATATATATATATATATGATTAAAATCAAATGAATCAGTTTAATTGAGTTATTTATATATTTAAGAAAAATAATTTGAAAAATGATCAATTATAGAAAAAATTAAGTAATAATTTTTCTCTTTGTTAAGTTGATTTTATAAAATTGAATTAAATTTTATTAATGATATCAAAGCCAATGGTTATTAAAAGATGATCTTAATCGAGATTTTGAGTGTGTTCTATCTTTTACTATCAAATCACTTATATATTAAATTAATGATCTTAATTTCCATTTTTTATGTCATTAACGTGAATGTACAATTTTTCTTTTTTATGTAATAAGATGTGTTGAAGACATCATCAAATAAATGGATATAAACTCCTCTTTACTTAATCGATCGATATTTAAGATTAAATTAAATTTAAATTTTAATATCTTGATAAAGTTAGAATATCACATCAAATCAAGTTAAGCTAAATTGAAAACCTTTTATATGGTTGAAGTCAAGATATTAATTCAATTCAACTCATTTTCTTTTATCTATATGAAGTTATTTCTTCTGGAAAAAGGTAATTTTGCTTTTTTTCATGTTAGAAAACTGTATATTTGAAGCAATTTTAAGTTGATTTTACATAGATAAAAAAAAAATCCTTTTAAAATACGTTTGAAGAATTCAATGATAAGCATTTGGTCATTAATCAAATCGAGACTTTTACATGATGATGGGTTTTATATGATTTATTTGACTTAATAAAAACTAAGGTTTATTTTGTTTAACAATAATTCTACTTAGTACTTATCATAAAATGAATTTGGAAAACTTCAAAATATATTTATTAC
This sequence comes from Vigna mungo, assembly GCA_036885675.1. NCBI lineage: Eukaryota > Viridiplantae > Streptophyta > Magnoliopsida > Fabales > Fabaceae > Vigna > Vigna mungo. The sequence goes on from CP144700.1 coordinate 50,095,507, forward strand.
TGCACAGATTCTTTTAAACCGACAGTCAATTTTAGGGTAAAGCGTCAATTATTCGAACAAACAGTCAATATTTTGGACAGTTTTAACAGTTAAATATGCGAACAAGCAGTCAATAATTTTGGATAGATTAAAAAGAGATTGTATTAGGAATTAATAATAATCATTCATGTACGTTTGTTTCACCTGTTTGGTAATGAAAGTGATGGTATTTACATTCTAAAGATGTTAGTATTAATATTTAATCTAGGGTTAATTTCAGAAACATATATATGTATATATTTGTGGGTGTAGTAACTGATCGTATTAACTTTGTTACCCTTAAAAGTGATTTTCACTTTTCAGATTTCTGTCTTTTGAGAAGTGGCTAATCCGTAGTTCATTCATTGTATTTTGTCTGGTGCAGCGTATCTTTTTGACCGTCCAATCGCGAGGCCATTGTTGGCGACCACGACATTTTTGTAAGCAAAGGTCTGAAATGTCTGCAAAATGTGACAGAAAAACATGTGCTGTGAGAACTGTGAACTTAGTATTTATTTAACTTCATCATGTTCTTCTCTGCATTTTCCATGTTGCTTTTATTTTTCTCTACTTTTACCTATTATAACTTCCTTCGCTCACGCGGGAAACACCACAGTTTTAAGGAAAATGATATTTTAACACCAATTTTTTGATACTATTTTCATACTGCACACGTATCAAAATGTGATTGGACGATTTCAAATTAAAAAAAAAACTTTAGTTTTTCCTTCCAAATATGTCCTTACTTTAATTTTTTTAATTTGAAATAATCCAACCACATTTTAACACATGTGTAGTGTCAAAATGATGTAAAAAATTAGTGTTAAAATATCATTTTCATAACTTTAAACATTTTCAATTTAATTAAAATCTTGGAACATCACCTCATGTTTTATACATTCTTTCGATCTGCTCGAAACCCGAAGATGTACTATTCAATGCAAAAGAAAAAAATAAAAATAAATATTTAAAATGACATCTATAATTGATTATCTATTCAACACAATAATTATGTTCAAGTCGATTACGGTAAAGGATAATTGCTTATATTATATAAAAGATATATAACTTCAACATAATTAATTATATTTTTAATTTAAATGTTATTTACTATAATGAATAATTAAAATAAAATTAATAAAACTTTTGAAAAAGGAGGAAAACTTACCAGAATAATAATTACAAGATCCTCATTTTTCATCTCTACATTCACATCCTTCGATTGAGTTTCATTGATAATAATTGAAGCTCTGATATTATTTTGTTGAGTTTTAGAAATCAAGAAGCACACAGATAGACACATGTTAAATATTAGAATAATAATGAGCACAAAATTAACACACACAGTGAAACAAAAGAAATTTAGAGAAATAAATATGATTATCTACATAAGCATTCTTCGTTAACACACATACATGAATACTAACTACAACTACAACTAAGTACATAACAAAGTAATATTTAAAGTTGACTTAGTTGTAAAATTGAAAGTTAGAATGAGAGAGAGATTATGAGTTTAATTCTTTCAATAACACTAGACATGTCAAATTGCCTTTCCTAACATGATTTGGCTATGAGTCACCAGGGTTAGGAAAACTCACAAGACCAAAAATTCATGGGTCTAAATATACACAAAAAGTCCTATTGGTCATGTCTTTCTCATGAACCTTTTTTTTTTTAAAAAAAAAGTATTCATTTTAAATATATAAAAAATTTAAGTTTTAATCTGTCACAAATATTAGTGCTTTTAGTTTGTGAAATAATTATATACAAACATTTTAATCACAATAAGTTTTGTAAGAGGTTTCAATAAACTTAGTTGTTTGCTTATATATGAAAATTATGCACCAATATAAGACACTGAAATCATTGCTGGCTAAACATATTTAATTTTTCTTGATTGACTACACATATTTTTAAAATATATAAGATAATAATTTGATTTTGTTACACAAAAAAATCATTTGAATCAAAACTAAATAAGCATTTCAATTTGAAAGTTTAAAATAATGAATATGTGAGTAATAATTTTATGTATTTTTTTATTATATATTGTTTACTTTTTTTAATGTATGACTTAAATTCTATCAATTATTCCACTTTTAATAATAAAAAAGAATATATGTATATATAATATTTAGTAATTATAAAAAAAATATTAAGAGTGAACTAGAATCGACACATAGCCCATAATTGACAACTCTAATTGACGCTTAGAATTATAATTTATGTTTGAAAGGGAAGATGAGAGAAGTTGTGAATTCAACTTTCCTCACTAACAAATATCAACAATTAACCTTTTTCATCTAAAAAAAGATGAAACCTAATTCGATGGAACAATCATTCGACAGCAAACAAATGCTTTAAAAGATTGGTCATATTACTAGGCAATCTTTATTAGATGAACGAATTATATATTGCTATTAGACAATTTACTAGATGAAAAAGAGACAAGAAAAAAAAATCAACAATTTAATATCTAATAATTATTTTCTTTTATGATAAAAAGTGTCACAACTCCCATTTGAAAGTTGAACTCAATATTTTTCCACCCTCTTCCATACTATTTCCTCATTGCAAGACCCTCACATCCATATCAATTTCCATTCTTTTTCTATTAAACTCTTAAGATCTATTTTTTCATCTCAAAACTCGAAATTTCATTTTTATCACCCTCCTTCACTTAAATCCTTTCTACCAAATTTTTTTATGGTTATGTTTTTTCTTTTTTTAAACCAAAGACAATGATATTAATAGAGGTTATAATAGTTGAGGAAGAAAATTACTATCACAAATTCAGAGTAATATTCACGCTGAAAAGTCAACTAATTCTACACTACATTATTTAAAAGGTCTAGATGCTTAAAAATTCAACAACAACAACAACGTAACACTATATTTTTAATAAAAGTATCACAAAAAATAATTATAATTGATAAATGCATTCATCAGCATCTTATATAAATAAAGCATGATCAAATTCAATTTCAGAAAATACCTGTCTTTTAAAAACAATAACTTAATTTGAAAATAGTAAATAAAAAATATAATATACTATCTGTTCCGGTCGTACGTATCTCCAAGTCTCCCTGCACAATTTTTCATCCTCAAACGTCCGGTCAGCTGCTCTACTTACCGGTCACTTCTCTCAAGCCTTGATTACTCTTGCATCCGGCCGAGTACCTGCTAAAGGCACTCCGACGCTCAAGTCAGTACTTCACAAAAAGGGGTAGAGATAGAAAGAGAAAGCAGAATAAAATGTGCATTCAATGTAACCAACTACCTTTCACATTTGACTTGTATTTATAGTATTCGTTATGGGCCCATGATTAACTGCCCCTTAATCGCGGCCTAATCCGTGGCCCAACTTTTCTAATTGCGTTTTAGCTTAATTCCATTTTAATACCTCCTTCCGTCACGATTGGTTTTGTCCGGCCGCCCGTCGCTGCGGAGCGGCCGGTTACTGTCTGTTAACATTCGTTCAACTTTTGGTTTGCGGGTGACGCCGCGACCCTAAGAGATTATGCAGATCTTCGTGAAAACCCTTTAACGTTCGCTAGGACGCCGTCCGTCTTGTTCAATATGACGCTCGTGGTTATCCATACCTGAACGGCTGGGATGCACATGTTTCACCGTTGAGAGATTATGCAGATCTTCGTGAAAATCCTTTAACGTTCGCTAGGATGCCGTCCGTCCTGTTCGATATGACGCTCGTGGTTATCCATGCCTGAACGGCTGGGATGCACAAGTTTCGCCATTGTTACAGAGAAGAGGCAACCCTCTGTAAACCCTAACTCCTAACCGTGCTGGTTAAGGGTATGTTTTCCGCCGAACGGGTCTTACTCGTTGAGCGTCAAGTATGTCCTTGGGTGTGACCGGCCCTATGGTACAATATCCAATTTGATTTGGATAGATTTTAAACCTAGCCAGATGAATCAACCGGACAATTTGAAGGAAAAATAATTCCAACATACATTAAATTCAATTTTTCACCGTGTACAATTTTTTTGTTCAATATTAAATTTTCAAATTTAGTTGGTTTGATTTCGACCACAAAAATTGAGGCTCAAAAATCAAAGTAAATATAAAAATAAGTCAATTACTTTTTTAAACTTAAATTATGCTTTCACCAACCAAATTACATGACAGATTAATTATTTAAATTGTACTAAATATTAGTCTAAATAAACTTTAGATTGATAGCTAAAGTATATTTATTTTTTATTTTGAATAGTGACAAAACATACACCTCTCTTTTTTAAGAAGTTTTTCACCCTGCTTTCTTTACTCTCAAAAGTTATGATGTCTATGTACATAATTTAAAATTAGAAAACTTAATCATATGCAAAGCAAGTGAAACAAAGATATTGTTATTTAGACTTAGCTTCTTGTTAGCTCTGTTGACCGGTCGGTCCGGTCGGTTTGATTAGTTCTGTTGAGTTTTGTTTTTGTTTGACCGGTTGCGCGCTTGCGCTTATGTTGGTTACATTTTGTTTGCCGGTTTTGCCTGTTGCATGCATGTGTTGGTTATATATAGTAATCAACCCCGCTCCTTGTTGAGTAACTTTTGAATCATTCAATACTATTCAGATTTCTCATTCTCACGTTCCGCTCTCTCTTTTATCTTTCTCTGGTTTTCTGGGTTTTCTCGAAACGCTCAAGAACCCAACAGATATAAATATTACAAAGATAAATATAATGAAACATCAACGAAAAAGAAAGAGGTAAAAAAAAGGGAAAACTAAATAAACTAAAAGAAGAATTGTTAGAAAAATCTTTCTTTCCATCACGTGTTTTTTATTAAACTTGAAAAACTCCATCTATTACAAGCCTTTTGCAGACAAACTTAAAAAAATCCTTTATTAGGACCCCTCCACCCTCACTCCCTCTTAGATGGGAAAAAGCTAGCTTTCCATGCACAAAAAATAGAGAATAATAAATAAATGGTAGGTTTACTTTCTCAAATTACAATTTACCATTTTTTTTTCTAGAGGTAAGAAAATAACATAAAATTATAATTTTAGGAAGTAAATTTGTAATTTGATTATTTATCTTTAAAATCATGATATGTTGGCAGTTAAAAAAGCTGATTCATTGGGAACACTATCTGGATTTAATGCTCTGACTATACGTACAATAACTGAAACTTTGTCCTTCGTTATTTATCCTTCTTGTTCACGAGAAAATTTAAATGAAAATATTACTTTATGAGTTGAAATTATTTTTCCGAAAAAAAAACGTTAAAAAAGACAAAATTAAATAATAAGGGTTGTCACAACTATTTAAAAGGAAAACTGATATTCATAATAAGGAAGAAAAATATATTATTTTTTATTTGTAAAACTTAAAGAAAAGAAAATATGAACAATATTAAAGCTTTCAATATATATCGCAACATGATGGAAAAGATAGTACTTTAAGCACCTGAAATATCTGCTTAGGTTGAAGGGACAAAGTTAAAAAGTTGTTGCAATTCTATAATAATATTTTATTAACTTAAACAAAATTCCAAAACGTTTACAAAAGTTTAATTAAAACACTAACTGTGATAATAATAAGTAAATAAGTAAAAATATTAAATGAAATGCAAAGAATAAAATAAAAACAAATGACTACTATTAAAGCTAACACTTACAAAGAAGATGAAAAATAATACAAAATTTAAATTTATTTTAAACCTTAATCTTAGTTAGTACTACCCAACATTTTTCTAGTTCTCAGCTTTTATAAGCAAAATGTTTTGTTGAAAATTAGCTAGTGGCCTAACATTACAAGTCAGCCAGAATAAAAGAGAGATAAAATTTAAAGTTTTATTTTCATTAAAAAATATTTTTATTCTTTTTTTTTTCTAAACTTTATTTTTAAGATAAAGAAACAAGAAGAAAATGATAGAAACAGCAAGACGATAAACTTCCGATGTGGGAGTTAATCAGCAAAATACAGTCCATGTTTAGTAACAGTACAAGATGGGGTATAGGTTTGATGAATCAAATGAACACTGAATCGAAACCGAAACTCAGTTTATTCCTTCTTGTCGAATGGAATTACTTTTAATCATCTAAAACCCAGAGAGAATTAAGGGTTTTTAGAAATCGGATCTCAGTTTTATTCTGAATCTTTTGGACACCTGATATCCAACAAACTTTCAGGAGTGTGGGAAAGTTAGATAGAAAGTAGCTACGAGTGATGTGTATGAATGGCAGATGGGTGTATTGACGTATGAGTTTTCTTTTATTTTGTAATAATTAATTAATCTCCACTCACTGAAAACGTTGTCAAAACTGCATGTGGCTCATATGAGACAAGCTGATCTGAAACCCTAATTAAGCTAATTTATATTCAATGAAAATACTTTAACGAGCAAATTATTGGTGGTGGAGACCCAGAAAGGGTTCCTTTTGGGTCTTCCCTAATAAGCATAATGTATTTATGCATATTATATATAGAGCATACGTGATTACGCACCCATCAGCTGCCAGCACATACCATCTTTCTCACTCTCTGCATCACACTCACATACACGTGCTCGAAAGAGATGGGAAGAAGTCCTTGTTGTTCTAAAGAAGGTTTGAACAAAGGAGCATGGACAGCTCTGGAAGATAAAATTCTCACGGAATACATTAACATCCATGGCGAAGGAAAATGGAGACACTTGCCCAAAAGAGCAGGTCATCACTATGAATGAATGCATGCATATATGGATCAACTTACACACTTTCATATATATATATATATATATATATATACATCATTGATTGATTCAGTTGGAATAACTTGGAAACTTGAATTGGTTAATTTTCAAACAGTAGTTTTCTGATATGTGCAATGGTTTCATGCAGGTCTTAAGAGATGCGGGAAAAGTTGCAGACTGAGATGGTTGAATTATCTAAGACCTGGCATTAAGAGAGGCAACATTACTAATGATGAAGAGGAACTAATTATCAGGCTTCACAAGCTTCTAGGAAACAGGTATATCTACAGACATTATAGTACATTTTTTTCTGTCTTTCTCCTACTCATTACTAATTTTGTTATCTCTCTAGGAGTGTTTGTTATTTACATTGTATTGATTTGAAAATGGTATCAAATTATTGCAGATTTCATAGAATAACAGAAGTGTTGGATTGATTTTAGGTGGTCCTTGATTGCTGGACGGCTTCCAGGACGAACAGACAATGAAATCAAGAATTATTGGAACACCAACATTGGAAGGAAACTTCAGAATGGCAGCCCAGGATACTCCATTACAAATGGTGGTGCACGAAGCACTTTAAACACGGTTCAGCATGATCAGAACGTGAAGAACCAAGAATGGCAATACGACAAAGGTTCGTGTCTTGTACAGACTAAAGCAACAAGGTGGAGTAAGGTCACAGTCAGTGACGAAATCAGTCACCATAATGATGAAGACAATAAGAGCAATGTTGGTGATCATACGAAAATGAAGGCCTTTCTGGTGTCTCCGTCTTCAGAGAGTAACAATGATCCAGTTTTGAATTTCATGGAAAATCTTGAAATGGATGGCAGTTTCTTCTCGGAGCTACTCAAGATGGATTTTCCTGAATCATCTTGTCAAGGAAACAAGATACTAGAAGATAATGATAACCCTAGTTCGGTTGAGAAAGGGTATTTATCTCCAAAATCATCCTGCGAAACCTCTCACTTTTCTTGGGGTGATTCACTGTATGACCCGAATTTTGAATTTCTACCAGTGACAACTTTTACAGAGACCGGATTTGATTGGCTATGAAGCAATTAAAGAAAGTAAGAAAGCTATAAACTGAGCTCAGCGTGTTTGGATTACTTCATCATTATTTTCAAGACAATGATTTTGGCTGAAAGGTTTCATTTGATTGTAAAATAGACAAACATATCTGCATGCATATATAAATGTTCTTATCACTCACATTAATTCGATCACGTTACGTTACATCTCTTTGAATAAAACTTCATGTAGTTTCAAAACTTAACCGCTTTATTTGTATTTTAGATTTTAAAAGTTCTACCTTTACATTGTATATCCTCTTTGTAACAAATAAACAGAAATACAAAAAAAATATCGACAGATACTCAATTTAGTTGATATTTATAGAGGAAGAAAAATAAGTGATATAAAAAGATAGTGTTGGTGAGATATTTGAAAAGATATGTAGTATTCGTATATGGTATTGCATGAAATAAATAGCTTCTGCTTGTTGTAGTAAAAAACACAGTTTTTGTCCATTTCATTGCATAGGAATGTGGAGAACAAAAGAACAATAAAAGGTGATGTGTTAATAATTTTTTGGGTAATACTTATTATCGTCATGGGAATAACTTTGGTTTTAATTACGATAAAAATGAATACGAGAATGTCATTGTCGAATGTGGTTTGGAAAAAGATATTCCTTTCGTGCTAATCAAGCGGACCAGAGATTACGGGGAAAGCTTTTTATGAAGCCATCGACAAGGAAAAAGTTACTGCGAATTTGGAGTTTTGTTTCTTCTAATTATTAGCTACGAAATCATATGTTCTTGAAAGGAACACAGTACTGAAAAAGAGATGTTACAAGCCGAGGATCCCACAAGCAAAGGCTTTCAAAACCAAAAATTGTATTTGGATTATTATATGTTAACCATTTTTTTTAATAATTTTTTAATAAGAGATTATGTGTTACTACTATTGGTTTTGTATATTTGAAAATAACCGATTACAAGCTACCTATAAACATTTGAAAAAAGTTGTAAATAAAGTTAAAAAAAAAACATTTTCCAAAAACAAATTGGCATGATGTTGAAGTTGCACAAAAAATCTAAATGATGTTTAGAGTGTTAGGTGTACAAGCTTCACGAACTCGTAATCTCTTCTACCTTTGTTTTCAAAATTTTCAAATTAATCTTATAATTTCTAAGTATTAGTGGAAGAATTGAACCTCTAAGCTCACACACCTTCTATTCTAAATTCATCACTTGTAATGTATGATTATTTGGTTAACATCTTCAAAGTTAACCGTTCAGTCAATGTTTCTAAATGAATGCTAAAAAGTTTTCCAATTCTAAATTTTTATAAATCAGACGACTTTTCATTAAGTCAATCAACCAATCTATTAGTAAACACCATTATCACAACCAACAAATAAAAAGGTAAAAAGCATTTTTTGACTTTTGAATTGTCATTGGGTCAATCTTAATTTAAAGTTCACTTCAAAACTTATAAGTACTGAGATAAAGTAAAAAAATAAATAATTATATTTATTACAAATTTAAGATTTTACTGGGTTAACAGATCAAACACACATATTTAATTATCCACCTACTCGACTAGAAGTTTAGAAGTGTCTAACTAAAAATAACTTTGTAATATAAACCTAAGAAAACATTGGAAAATTGACAAAAAAAAATGTATATGAGTGTTAATTGTGATTCTTGACCTGGCGTTTGAAACACGAATATATCTTCTTTTATATCGTGAAGATACTGTCTTGATATATAATTTGTTTGAGAGTATAAAATGTAGATAATATGTGAGGCCATGTTGTCTTTTGTAATACCTACTATTCACAACAATCGTATCATCAGGAACAAAACTCCATGTATGTACACTTGTTCTTGATCCCTATAATTTGCAGAGGAATGACATGAGCTACTACAACAAAAAGTTAGGCAGCATGAGAACAAATTCACTGCAAGATGAACGTGGATACGTGTTAGGGTACAAACACTTACTATTCATTCATTAACTCATTCATCTGCTTTCCCATTAGAGACATTTCCATTCATCTAAGACAATGTTTCAAAATTTTGGATTACGTAGTGATCTCTATTAAAAATTTGTCTGAAACTAAAGTTTTTGAACTGTGTAAATAATGTGTAAATGAATTAGAGTATCCTAAATGTTTCATTATAAATTTAAATATTCTTTGTTGATAAAAAAAAATCCACTCGACAGACGAATGATTTCACCAAAAGTTGTCAATCTGTGGCAAATGAATCCTTTATCAGTAATTGATGTTTTGATTAACAAGTTAATTCATCTAACTAATTCATTACAACATATAAATTCTGCTCTCTTCTTTATCGACAAAATAAATATATTTATAACATTAGAATACTTAGTATGTTTCAACCCATTATAACATAAAAATAGAATAAATAAAAAGAAATCACATCAACATTTTTACTATTTTAACTCTTTTAAATGTTAGTATTTTTAAAAATATTCTTCCAATAATCATCCTACCTCCACGTTCATTATTTCTATACTAAATAAGTCAAACGTTCAATCAAGATTATTAATCATGTATGTCCCTCAATAATTGATTAAATTTTTTTATGACATATATTCTTTATGTAGGGGTGAAAAATGGGGTAGGGCTTGATGGGCTGACAGGCAGCTCCTCCAACATAAGATGAGTTGGGTTTTCAAACTATCTGACAGTTAAAATATAGATAAATCCAGACTAGTTCGGCTTTGTATTTGTTTTTCTAATGAAAAATTAAATAAAAAATAATTTAAAAACTATTTTTTTATATTATATATTTTAAAGGTATAAATATATAATATTATTATACTTTAAATTATTAATCCTTATTAATTAAGTTTTAATTATGAATTATAATAAAATAATTTAACGTGTAAATATTATAATTATTTTAATTTATTTAATTAAAATTTGTAATTAATAAATTAGAAGTTTAGAAAATATTTTATATGTTTAAATATACTTTTAATATTCATTTATATATAAACAAATTTTTAAAATAATTTTTTTAACAAATTGAAAACAAATTAAAAAAGTTTAAAACTAAAATTAAAAAATGAAAAGTAGCACGCTAGCTTATCAACTTCTTCTATATGGATTATCACTCGTGGTTATTTTTATTTGATAGACCAATCCTACTCTAATAATTTTTTATGGGCAACCGATGATTAAATCTAATGATAATTCTTCTTTCTCAATTTTATATTTTAACAAAATTTAAAATATTTCATAAATTTAAATATTTTGATAAGATATTTTTTCTCTATAAGGAAGACAATTCGTGAAACATTACGTTGGTTGAATACTTACTGGTAGATATTTTACGGGATCGAGACACTAACTTTTTCTGACGTGGCTTTACCGCTTTCCGATTCTTGAACTGGGTTCTTTGCTTGTCTTCTTTCCTCCTGAGCCGTTCGAACGCCTATAATCCTGGCGGTTCGGTGATCTTCAAACTTTGACCGCTCGGTTGCCTTCCTGGGGAAGAGGGGGAGGTACCTGCAAAAGGCACTCCGACGCCCAAGTCAGACGTGTATTGAAGAGCCTCAGCTCTTAATAAAGTGATTTTGGTATCATTGTAGAGTATTTTCAGAGTAGTGGAGTGTGAGTAGAATGTGATTAGAAGTGTGATTGGAAGATACCTGGCTTGTGGCCCTGACTCTCTATTTATAATTTGTCTCATGGACCTTGAACTGATATAAGTCCTATAAAATATAAACAAAATATAATATAAACAGACTTACCTGAAAATATTGTTAGTTGCTAAATATCTTTAAATAGATATTCTTGATTATTTTATATCTTTAATCAGATATTAACCGATCGGCTATTCTTCGTAACCGCTTGTCCCAGATATCATACCATACATCATCCCCCAAGTCCGAGTTAAGCGTTAGGCTTTAGCCATGGTTAACTGTAGGACTTATGAGTTTGAGGGAGGTTTTATTTGTTGTGTTTGGAGAGCGTGTTCTCTAGTTGTTGCTCTTCTGTGGACTGAACGATGGATCCGGATAGGATTTGACAACGCTTTTATGGTTGGGCATCCAGATAGGATCCATTAATGCTTTTATAGTTGGGCGTCCGGATGGGATCCAACAACGGTTTGATAGTTGGGTGTCCGGATAGGATCGACAACTCTTTGATAGTTGGGCGTCCGGATAGGATCCGTCAACGCTTTGATAGTTGGGCGTCCAGATAGGATCCGATAACGCTTTGATAGTTGGGCGTCCGAATAGGATCCGACAACGCTTTTATGGCTGGGTGTCCGGATTGGATCCGACAACCTTTGATAGTTGGGCATCCGGATAGGATCCGACAACGCTTTGATGGTTGGGCGTCCGGATTGGATCCGACAACGCTTTGATCGTTGGGCGTCTGGATAGGATCCGACAACGCTTTGATCGTTGGGCGTCCGGATAGGATCCGACAACGCTTTTATGGTTGGGCGTCCGGATAGGATCCGACAACGCTTTTATGGTTGGGCGTCCGGATAGGATCCGACAACGCTTTTATGGCTGGGCGTCCGGGTTGGATCCGAGAACGCTTTGATAGTTGGGCGTCCGGATAGGATCCAACAACGCTTTTATGGTTGGGCGTCCGGATTGGATCCGACAACGCTTTGATAGTTGGGCATCCGGATAGGATCCGACAACGCTTTGATGACTACGCGTCTGGATTGGATCCGACAACGCTTTGATAGTTGGGCGTCCGGATAGGATCCAACAACGCTTTGATAGTTGGACGTCCGGATAGGATCCGACAACGCTTTTATGGTTGGGCGTCCGGATTGGATCCGACAATGCTTTGATGGCTGACGAGAGGGATTTACCTCTGGGCCGAGAGGGATTTACCGCTCGATCTTTGTTTTCAACTTTGTAGTTGACGAGAGGGATTTACCGCTCGGTCTTTGTTTTCAACTTTCTAGTTGACGAGAGGTATTTACCTCTCGGTTTTTTCTTCAACGAGAGGGATTTACCTCTTGGCCGAGAGGGATTTACCGCTCGGTCTTTGTTTTCAACTTTCTAGTTGACGAGAGGGATTTCCCTCTCGGTTTTTTCTTCAACGAGAGGGATTTACTTCTTCGGCCTTCAACACGAACCGAGAGGGATTTACCTCTTTGACCTTCAATAGGAACCGAGAGGGATTTACCTCTTCGGCCTTCAACATGAACCGAGAGGGATTTACCTCTTCGGCCTTCAACATGAACCGAGAGGGATTTACCTCTTCGGCCTTCAACATGAACCGAAAGGGATTTACCTCTTTGGCCTTCAACATGAACTTTTGACGAGAGGGATTTACCTCTCGGTCTTCAGCATCAACGAGAGGGATTTACCTCTCGGCCGAGGGGGATTTACCGCTCGGTCTTTAACTTCATATTCTTTCTAGGGGACTGTCTTTAATTTATAGTCCATGGGGGATTGTGTTTGATTTGTAGTCTTGTGACCTGCAAGATATATAATATAAAAACTATAGGCGAGACTGTTCGGTCTTTGGTTGAATGTTTGAAGAATCCATATTAGGATGTTTCATGGCTGGAATGTAACTGTTTTATAGTCTTGTGACTAAGAAAAATGTGCGGAAACCAAGGACGTTCCTTTTGATTTCATGTGCTCTGTGACTTGAATCTACCATTATCCAAGAGGATATGGTGAGCATCGATGTGGTGCACCATTGGACTCTCATCCCTGAATAAAGCTTTTGCTTTCTAATGTAATCACTTAAGATATTAAATTGTTCAATCAAGAATAAGATAAATTTATGATGATTTTATAGAAAATAATTATCAAGTATGTTTGATATGTCATACGTTAAACCATAATGGCTTTGGAAAACACGATGCAACACGATAAGATTAGAAAACTCTTAAATGATGATGGAATCATGCAATGCTATTATATGTAGCATAAAGATTTGAAAAGGAAACTCCTTTTTATTAGTTAACATGTGTCAGTACATATTATATTATAATAATATTTACATATTTCAGTTATAATAATATAATGTAATATATGTGATGAATAAATATTATGGTTATAACCATAATGGCTCCGAAAGTTATGTATAATACTATATATATGTTTATGATATCCATATAAAATAGTCATAGATATATATATAATACTTATCTTGTTAATGAAACTTCTTGTAGGGATGATGACCCTTGTGTAATTTCTGTTCTGAAATATCCTAGTGTTGATCCAAAGTAGTAATGTCGAGACCGAACGCTAGTCTTGGTTTCTTGTGGTTTCTAGTCATCTTTCTGGTGCTTTGTTGTTCCTCCATGCTCTTCGTGGTCACCATTTGGGTTTGCCGCTCGGCCCCACGGTGGGCGCCAAAATGTTTCGATAGATATTTTACGGGACCAAGACACTAACCTTTTCTGACGTGGCTTTACCGCTTTCCGATGCTTGAACTGGGTTCTTCGCTTGTCTTCTTTCCTCCTGGGCCGTTCGAACGCCTATAATCCTGGCCGTTCGGTGATCTTCAAACTTTGACCGCTCGGTTGCATTCCTGGGGAAGAGGGGGAGGTACCTGCAAAAGGCACTCCGACGCCCAAGTCAGACGTGTATTGAAGAGCCTCAGCTCTTAATAAAGTGATTTTGGTATCACTGTAGAGTATTTTCAGAGTAGTGGAGTGTGAGTAGAATGTGATTAGAAGTGTGATTGGAAGATACCTGGCTTGTGGCCCTGACTCTCTATTTATAATTTGTCTCATGGACCTTGAACTGATATAAGTCCTATAAAATATAAACAAAATATAATATAAGCAGACTTACCTGAAAATATTGTTAGTTGCTAAATATCTTTAAATAGATATTCTTGATTATTTTATATCTTTAATCAGATATTAACCGATCGACTATTCTTCGTAACCGCTTGTCCCAGATATCATACCATACACTTACCAACAAAAAAAATCTTCTACGCCTAACCAATCTCTATCATAAAGATTATATAGTTATATTGTATATTCTTATCCACTATAAACTCTTATTTTATTTTACTTTCTATAACTCTTTTGGAGTTCTTCTGATCTTTCTAAGTTCATTCTTCACCTCTCATTTTAATGAAAATAATCATTCTAACATTCTATACAATCTGATAATAATAAAAAAATTTGACTAAAAAGATTGAGTTATAGAAAACCCTAGAACCCCTCACCTAGTCTCACTTTCACTTTCTCTTTCTCTTTCTCAGTTTTGAATTCATTCTCACCCACGTCTTCTTTTCTTCATTTTTCTCTCTCACATTTGGCCTCCCTCCCCCTTCCTTTCTCCTCTCGATCCTCTCCCTTTCTCCTTTCTCCTTTGTTGCTTTGTCTTCTATCGGGTGCGTTTGGTATTTTGTAGTGGGAGAACGTTGTGGTGATCTACTAGTATTTTGGTGGATTTGTTATCGTTATCGTCGTCTTCTTCTCTTCTTTGTGCATCCTAAAGGTTGGTCTCCTTCATTCATCTCTATTTTGCATACGCAAAATATATGTTATGCATGTGAATCGATTGAAATATCTGAATTGGGTTCAAATGTATGTATATATGAATGTATTAGAATGTCTAAATTGAATAAAATGTATGAATTGAATCTAATCATGTGAATGAATGCATGTTTTGGTTGAAAAATGAGGCTCTAAGGCCTTAACTGCACTTCGAAGTACGCTTAAGGACTTTTCATCGACGTTCGAACGCCGACGAGACCTTAACCAAACTTTAAAGTGCAATTAAGAGTTTCAAACTTAAATCCTACCTCGAATGTCATGATACATCACTACCACCAAGACCATCACTAATACTATAATCAGGACCAACCAATACTGGGACCATCACCGAAATACACTTAAGTAGAGAAAAAACAAGAGAACAAGAATAAGAAAACGAGTAACAAACTTACAAAATAAATTTCGAAAATGAAGAAATACAGGTATGGATACTAAAGTTTATTGAATTTGTCAGTGAAAAAGAAATCATCATTAATATATCATTAACTTAAACACACCGATACAAACTAAAAGGGTATAGAGGTAATTATGAGATAAAAGATGAACTTATGGAGGTACAAGGAGAAGAACTCACTCTTTTTTTCTTCTATAACTTATTATTCTTTGACGGAGTATTTATATTATATATCTCTCTTTAGTCCATTTATAGATTTTTTTTTCTCTGCCTCCTTTTATTTACTTACAGTATTTTTATGTTATCTGAATGAAAAATATCGAATTTCACAAAAATAACATTGGTTGAATTTGAAAATTTATATTAATAAATTGTAACTTTCTAATTGCGTTAATATTATTCATTTTCGAAATCGAAAAAAAAAATTACTAGTTAATTAAAAACTTTAAATGTTTTATCTTGATGTGATCTTCAACTAAAAAGTCCTATTTATTAATAATATTGAATTCTGCACTTTCAAAGTAGAATTATTTTTCATGTTGACGCGGTGACTCTGCTTTTGCTGCGGCAGTGGTGGGTTGCGTTTTGAGGTGGAGAAGGTGATAGGGAGGGAGACTGTGGTGGGAAATCTTGGTTTCAGTATACGCTAATCTTAATTTTGATCTTAATGTAGTGGGTCTTGGCGATGGATAAAAGGGTTTTTCAATTTTGAAGAAAGCAAGAGATTGTTTTGTTTGTGTTGTTCGAAAGCAAGGTTCTTGACGCAGATCGATTCTACAGCCTTCCATCTTCCTTCAATTCAACTCAGCTCTCTGCACCTTCCCCTGCGCGCCCATGACCGCATCATAGCGCCGATCAATCCATCACATCAAAATCAATGGCGGAAAGCGCATCACCGTCGTCCAAACCCTCACCAATGGATCCTCAAAACCCCGCACCATCCTCCAACCCTACAATCCCTTCCCCTTCCCACAACAACACAGCTTCATCCTCGCTCCCTCTGCTCCCCCAAGACCAGCAACAGCAACAACAGTTTAACTCGCTCTCCTCGGTATAATTCTTCTTCGTTTAACTTGCCCTCCCTTAGTTTTCCCCCTTTTGTTGTTTATGAAAAAAATTAATCCAATGGAGTCCTTATTATCATTAATTCCCTTCGTTTCTATTCTAATTGTTTATGCATTTGATGTTTGATAATTTATAGTGATTGGAACGAAAGTTCTTGATTGCCCATTTGTGATTTAGACACACTTCTTGTAAGCTTGCTCGTTAGAAAAAATAACCTATGAATTTAACTTTAACTATGAACTAAAATTAACTCATGCACTTAATTTTTATAGAACACTTCTCATCTTCCTTCTCTGTACCTTAGCTGTACTTTGATTTTAAATTATGGGGAATTTCATTTCATTTTATTGTAGGTTTTTTTCTTTCATGTGAATGTTAATCCAAAGATGGCCATAATCGTGTTATGATATAATTGCGCAAATTTTACATGATGATGAGTTTTTACTTTATAGAAGTTATGCTAATCTATTATTTCATGAACTGGAATCTAACACTGCAAGTGAGTTTGCCTTACCTGTTTACCTTTTCAACCATGCTTGCTTCTGTCTACTACCATGGTTTGTTTTTAGGTATTTGTGATAGGTGTGGTATATATAAATTCTTTTCCAAACTATGGTGTGACTGTTTTGATTAATACCAGGTTTTTCTGTCTGGTAATAATACTGGGCAGTGTTATGGCTGGATGACATCCAAGCATTATTGGTTATAAATGTGATTTGCGGTTTTTGTTTTTGTATATGAATAATTGTTACTGTGATTTGCATTTGGATTGCCTGTATCTATACAGTTAGGCTAGCAAGGAATTTAAATGTCTTTGATGAATCACAGATAAACAATGAATTTAATTTGAGTTAATAATTAGATAAAATCGTTTACGTTCCTTTTATTTTTTATTTGCATATTTGATTCATTTTAACATTTTATCTTTTTTAATCTGTCATTTATATTTTAAAATTAAATTTATAATTTTTTAAAATAATTATCAAATAGTCAAAAACAGTTTTATGCCACAACATAAATTATTCTCGTAAATCTAAAATATAGTTTGTATATTTAAAAAAATAGCTCAAATTTTGATTATGATGAAAATAATAGTTTATCTTTATATTTTATACACATTAAAATACCATTAAGTATTATTTATAATTCTAAAATAAATTTAAACAAACTTAAATCCCATGAAATATGTAAGTTGTTGACTTTTCAAAAGATTACTTAGAAATAACTGATAATTTGATATCTAACATTTGTGGATGAGAGTTTATATATATATATATATATATATATATATATATATATATATATATATATATATATATATATATATAATTTGAGAACATAAAATTTAAAATTTTATTATTTGAGATATTCTATTTGGTAACTTTCATTTTTGTCATTTTTTAATCTAACAATTTTACTCCTTAATAAAAAAATAGTTTCTTTATTTAATAGATTAATTAATTGGATAATTTTTTATATTATTATTATTATAAAATTTTATATTTTTTAAATTGTATTACTTTTCATATTTTTCAATTAAAACAATAACATTATATAAATACTAAAGTTTTATGTTTTAATAATTATTGTATTTCAATGAAATAACGATGTGAATATGCAAGAGCTTACATAAAAGATAAAATATTTTTATATTAAAAATAAAAATACTGAATCTAAAACAAAATTTAAATTTGCTTAGAAAAATTATATTTGAATGCTTTAATAAGAGAAAACCTGTTATTGTCGATGGTTGTTCAAAGAGGAGAAACAGGGATAATTGTGAAGGAAGCCCATCACATAACAGTGAACTGAGGACAATGTCTGCTGAATCGCCAAGTTCTGTTCGTAAAGGTACATTTTCCCTTCCTCAATCAATCAAACTTTTTCCCTTTCTTTTTCTGAATTTGGTTTTTCTCTCTGTTACAGTGGTTGTTCATCTCAGAGCCACCGGTGATGCTCCTATTCTCAAGCAATCCAAGTTCAAGGTATTTCCTTTGCACCTTCCTCTTTAATGGTATCTTTTATTTCTCCAAATTCATCATCAAAATTGTTATTTGAAACGTCTTTGCATGCTTTCCGCTTTTTTTTTGAAATAAAGAAGTTTCTTTATGCCAGCAATGCTTTATTTGTTTTAAATTCAAGTTTCTGTGTATGGGGTGGTGCATAAATCTGAATTGATGGAAGGTATAATCTTGTCCCCGGATTTAGTAAGGGTTTCAATGAAGTGGGCATTCGAATTGTCATAATTGGTTAGGTTAACCCAAATTAATCTTTACATATTAAATTGTGGATAAGGTCTTCTATTTGTGTCTTCGTTTAAATTTACCTGGATGGAGATGAAGATATCCTAGATAAGTAAATAATGTAGAACAAGTGGTTTGTGTGAACTGATAACCAGGATAAACGTATTTATTTCTCTTCTAAGCATAAGAGTAGTAACTGAACGACGTTATAATTTGGTTTGATTTCAAGATCCCAATTTGTGGTTCTTTCGAGCTTGAGAGGCTGCCAACTGTATTTTTTAAGGACTGCAGATAATGATTATCCAGTTCAGGGAAGTACTATGCATAATACTACGTATTGATTGCCTAAAATTAGAGGGGTCAGGGTGTGTTCTTGGATCTTGGCTGGCATGTGCTTGAATTGCTTTGTGTTGGGGACTTAAGTGAGTTGGAAGTCTTATATTGAGTAAAAATGAGTAAAATGGACAATATATCAGTAGAAGGATCCATAAACCAATAATCTTAGGGTTTTGGATTGAAGGTGGTGTCCTAGTATCTTATATAGCTTTGTTTATGACACATATGTGTTGAATCTTTCCGGTGTCTCCCATCGAAGAACCTAATAATGGTATTAGACCTGATGGTTCATTTTGATGATGGTTCAAACAAGAATGATATCAAGTAGTGAAGAATCTTGAAGTTTGAGGATTCTTTTTATAAACAAAAGTCTTTTGTTTTAGGCAACCGTGTCTAGTTGTATTATAATGATGGTAAAATAAATGAAGAGTCATCATTGAGATACTCGTGCTTAAAAAATGCTTCCGTTTTAGAGAGGGGTGTTCTAGTATGGGAGAGACTTACACTTAAGGGGAGAGATTGTTAGGAATTTAAGGTGAGTTGGAAGTTTCACATTGAGTAAAAATGAGTAAAATGGACAATATATAAGCAAAAAGATCCATAAAATTATTGTTTTAAGATGGAGAATATATAAATCTTATATAGGTTTATTCATGACTTATTGGCGTTGAATTTCCCTAACCCTTGAAGAATCTAATAGTGGTATTAGAATCGATGATTCATTTTGGTGATTGCTCAAACGAGATTGAGGATTCCTTGTATAAAAAAGCCTTTAATTCAGGAAAGCGTGTCCTGTTGTAAGATGATGGTATAAAGGAAGGGTCACTACCACTAAGATATTAGTCCTTGAAAAATGCTTTTGATTGAGAGCGAGTTGTTCCAATGTAGAAGAGAGTCACACTTGAGGGGTAGGTTGTTAGAAATTCAAAGTGAATTGGAAGTCACACATTGGGTAAATATGAGTGAGATAGACAATATATAGATAAAAAGACCCAAAAACATATTGTCTCAAGGTTTTGGCTTGAAAATGGTATTCTAGTCTCGTATATAACTTTGTCCACACCTCATTGGTGTCAAATCTTCCTAATGTATCTCCTTGAGAAACCTAACAATTTGCAATGGTAACCCATGATTTCGTGTCTTAGTTCACAGTGGTTGGTTAGGATGTAATTCGTGCTTGGAAGCAGCATGATATGCATAATAATCATTGTGAGGAATATTCTAGATGTAATTTACTTTGAAGTGTACAAAGTAATGTTCTTGTTTCACATTTCTGCATCAATATTGTTGTGTATAAATATTTTTTTCTTGGCCTTTTTCTGCTTCTCTTACTTGCCAATTGTATCTGTCCTTATTCCCTGTACCATGTGCATTAGGAATGACATGAAAAGTTACTTGCGTGAACCCTCTCAGATACAGGCTAGCCATTGCTGAATTTTTCCCTCAGAATTTCACTCTATATTCAGTTCAGTAATATGATGAACTAGTTGTAATTGGGTTAAAGTATATAACCAAACTATATCTCACTGGTTGGGACTGGTTAAATGGATGATAGATTCTATTGTGATCCATAAAAAAAAAAAAAAAAATCTTCAAAATGCTTACAGCTTAGACCTTTTTATATAGTTTATAGTAACTTTCTCTGGCCTTCTTCCTTACATTTAAACCGGACTCTTTTATTTAATATGCACAGTACTATCCATGATATTTTCTCTCTAAAAGAAATTACACTCCGAATTTGGTGTTGATGGTGGGGAAAGAAGAATACAAACTATCTTTCTATGTGGATTGTCTGTGATTCTTGATGATAAGAATATGTATAATCTACTCATAAAAATGCAGGTTTAAGGAGCATCACTTTAAACGAAGGAAGTTGTTAATTATAGTTTTAATGTCATTATTTTAGTAATACTTGCAATGAAATCTACATATATTTTTACATGGCAGATAGCAGGAACTGATAAATTCGTTAAAGTGATAGACTTTCTCCGACGGCAGCTCCACAGGGAGACATTGGTAAAATGTCATTGTGTATTCTATTCCCATCTATTTCTATGAAGGTTTTGCACACTCAATTTTTATTTCCTAATTTTGCAGTTTGTTTATGTCAATAGTGCTTTTTCACCAAACCCCGATGAATTGGTCATTGATCTATTTAATGTAAGATATCACCTGATCCCATTTTTTCCACTGATTTTTATATCTTCATTGAATGTAGATCATGCAGATTTATGATTATTGCGCTACAGTTACTGATATTTCTCGCAATTATAATATTTGTCTCATGTATGTTGTGAAAAAGCAGCTGAGGAAATTTTTTATGTTTATGCGTGACAGAACGTTTATGTGATGAAAGTAAATAGAGAATGTTAAAATTTGATCAATATTTGTTGAAGTTGTTTTAACATTTATGTATCTACCATGTTTGTAAAATGGAAAAATAGGTATTTTCAGCTCTCAATATGTATTTTTTCAACCCCGTAAAAGGGAATAAAACTAAGGATCATCGTGGAATTCTGATTTTGAAATCCAATATCCGTTTTCTTTTCCTATTTTCAAATACTGTTTATGTTTCGCATTATGTCATTGAGTTATTTATATCCTTTTTCTCTTGTGACCCTTTTTTCCTAGAATTTTGGCTTTGATGGCAAACTGGTTGTCAACTACGCTTGCTCCATGGCGTGGGGCTAAACCCAGAATCGTGCTTGTTGGATACTAAAGCTTCAAATTGTGAATACACATTGCTTCTTTTCACAGTACACGATTTCCTTTTGACTTAGGATATTATTTCTCATTCATTTTTGTATATTTATGCATGGCTACTAAATCTTGTTTTGATATACTTCAAAAATATTTATAGAAAATTAGAAAAAAAATATTGATGAACTTCTTCATTAATATTTCATAAATGTTGACAATGTTGTGCTTCATTGGGAATAAGCTTCATGCAAGTTAGTAATTCTTATATTCCATCTATGGCAGTTTCTTCCCGCATCTTATCATTTTCTTTTTAGCGCTTATTGTTCCGGATTTTATTATTTTTATTTTTTTTGGTATAATATCTGATTATTGTTTTCCAGAAAAATGTTTTTGGAATTGATTCAGTGTGTACCAGAAAATAAAATCTGGAATAATGGGGTGAAGGGAAAATTATATAGGTTCAGGAAGAAATTGTCTACATCTGAACCATTACAGTCCAAGGCTATAGTGACACGCATTATGATCAGCCCACTTTTCAGATGGGTCTATTAAGGCCCATTACCATATTGTAATAGCTACAAACTGTGTGTGGAATTGGAATCACGAAGTATTTAAATAGCACTTCTATGTTTATTAAATTCGTTTTAGTTACAGGTTGTATTTATTCCAGAACCAATAATTAGAACCACTTTCCATTAATTGATTTTTCTGAAATAATTTTAGAAAAAAGAAAGAAAGTAATTCTTCAATAAATTAAAATTAATTTTATTTTTATCTTATATATTTCTCATTCTTTGCTAGACATTAACCAAAACAAACGAGTAAAATGAAAGTAAAAAAATATCATAACTTTTGCATAAGTATGAAAATCTATGTACAAAATTTATATATAATATAATAAATATTTTATTTAATGTTAACTATCTTATCATAATAAAATAGTAATTTAAAAAAGATAATTAATAAATATAAGAATATTTTCATTCATTTATACTTTTATTACTTAATCTAAATAACTTTAGATTTCACTATTATCCCCTTCTTGTTTATTTTTCTCTCTCCTTTTAATTTTTCCATCCTCTATTTCAAAGAAAAACATTTGAGATATGCTGCACAGTGGGTAAAAAAAAAACTCTCAACTATTTTTCTCCTAACTTTAATCTTAAATTATATTTTAATTATTGTTGAAAATTTGTCAAAAATATAATGTACACAACATTTACATATTATAAGTTTTAATTATAACACTTTATATATGAAAAAAAAGATGTCAATGTATGTTTATTTAATTTATTTAATTAAAACATCAAGTTATAGCTGAATGATAACATACTTTCAAAAGAGAAAAGTGAGCATTCATTTACAAATTTTGCTAACTAATATATATTAACATAATATTAATTATATAAAACAAACATAAACAGCTGTATATATATTACATTTGTTGAAGAGTATTGGTGGAAGAAAAAGGCTGTTTTGGGTTGGTGAAAATGGCGGTTCAACCGAACCGAACCACATGGAAGTGTAGAGTAATTGATATGAACAGAAGGTGTTTGATTGTTGGTTCGTCTGTGTCTTGAGACGTGGTTATTCCCCATTGTCTGCATGTTCTTCAGCAGCAGACCAACCTATGATAAATAACAACAACTTTATAAAATCCTTAATTTTAGTTAATTTTTTTATTTTACCCATTTGAACCATTTCCAAATCCAAATTACCATTAAGTCCCTCACCCTACCACTAGTCAAGTCAGCAGGTGTGAAATTACCAAAAGGACCATGATAGAAGACAAGTTAAATTTGTTTTTGATGGTTTGGCAGTAAACCTGGACCAATTGCCATCACTGCCCCAATCCCAACCATAGCCTCCATGCAAATGCAAGTAGGTGCAGGTTTCCCCTCATGTTTCAATATTATTTTAATTAATTTATTCACATTTATATAACAATAAATAAAATAATAATAATTCCATTTACAATAATAATTAGTGAGCATATGTTTAATACTATATTAATCTTAAATAAAAGATTTACACATAGAGTGATAATTTTATTTAAACAAGAACATGAGTTGCACACAAGTAAACATACATGTTCTTCCATGATTTGTTAATATAAAAACAAAATAAAAAAGAAAATCATAAGCAAACCATTCTCTTTGTTTTTTTCTTTCAAAAATTATTCTGCTCTTTTTAAGATATTATCTTCTCTTTAATAATAATAATAATAATTTTACAGATATGATGTCATTAAGTATTCAGTTCACCGCTTATATCACTTGCGTCATGAATTATCTCTCTGATGCCATGATTCGCTGTTCTGCATAATGTAACATCTTACTGTGTTATCAAATATGAACCGTTGATGAGGTGATCACATGTTACAGGAACACTGGAACTGAGTGGAATCCTCTCTGTGACAATAGCTGTGAAGATTTTGGCATCTCTTCAGTTTATTTATTTATTTTTAATTTTATATTTTATAGTATTATATATTATTTTGTCACACTGCTACATGCCGTGGCCACCTCTGCAGAAATCTGAGAAAGAAATGAAAGAGGTGGCACAGAACCCAACCTTTCATTACAAAACAGACACAGGGCTGAGAATATAAGACGAGAGAGAAGTTTGTCTAGAGTTCTCAAGTCTCAACACCTTCAATCCCACCTCAACAATATATCATAAAATAAGCCAAAATCAAAGTAATGATGTATATATATTATATATATATATAAACCCAACATACCCCCTTTAGAAGAGACCCACAAGATATGAATCCCACATGATTATAACTATGATGCAGCTTCAAAGAGGGAAAAAAATGGAAAATTTTCAACCCCATCCCAACTTCCCAACCGTTACAAGCTTTGAAATTTGAGCTCAAAGTCCAACATTCCAAACTTGCATAGATAGATAGAGAGATACATACATGCTACAAGCAGTTCGAATTTTTGGGAGGAGAGAAAGATCTGTGTGGTGTAAGTTAGTGTAACTGGTGTAAGAAGGAAGTCTGTGCTCTTTGTGGGGGATTGTTTTCTTGAGAAAAGAGGAAGCAGTGTGAAAAAACTGTGTTAATATGAATAACTGGTTAGGATTCTCTCTCACTCCCCACTTGAGGATTGATGAAGAATTTGGGAGAGAAAACCAAGAGCCTCGTGGAGAAGAAGGAGAAGGAGGAGGAGGGTATCATCCTCGTCCTTCTTCTCACCCTCACTTGTCTGTTATGCCTTTGCGCTCTGATGGCTCTCTCTGTGTTGCTGACTCCTTCAGTCACTCTGCCACTCCTCAAGGTATTGCATGCCACACTACATCCTTTATTTGCACCCCTTCCCTTCTAGCTTATCTTATTTTTAACAGATGATAATTTTTTGTTGTTTTCCAAGATGTTTTTTTAGTAATAAATAACTAAACTTTTCTGCAACAAACTATTGTGATTCTCTGCCACTATGAGGATTCTTTGTTATTGAACGGGTAGAGTGTGTTCTGTGTGTGGATTCAAAGCCTTTGCATGTCGTTGAAAGCAGTTTCTTTTGTGCTTTTTCTCTGGATTACTGCGAAAAGTTTTAATATTTTGCTATGAATCAGTTCTCCGATGCATTGATTTTTCTTATTTATGAATTAACAATGAAATTTGTGGGGCTGCTTGTAGAATGGAGGTATGATAGTGCAATAGGTGGAGGGAATTCCAATGAAAAAGGTCCAAAGCTTGAGGACTTTTTGGGCTGCTACTCAAACTCCCCCAATAAAGTCTTTTGTCAAGATTCTCAACATGACCAAAACCAAAGCCAGAGCAATGTTTCCAAAATCAATGTTAATGTGGCACCAAACTTTTGCACCAATGCTGATATTGAAACTGGGGATTGCCTCACAAACCCTTCTTCCTTGCTTCAATCTTTCCATGCATACAATGATAACCCACATGCCCTTATCCCGAACAATGGCATGTACAAGTCCTGGTTGGCGCAAACTCAGTTTTCTGATGTAAAACCTTCAACTGAGGCAAATGGGTGTAATTTCCAATCACTGTCTCTCACTATGAGCCCCACTGTGCAAAATGGGGTGGGGGCAATTTCCTCTGTTCAAGCTCTTGATGACAATAGGAAACGGGCCATGGCTAAATCTCATGCTAGAGAGCCAGTTCCTCGCAAATCCATTGACACTTTTGGGCAGAGAACCTCTCAATACCGTGGTGTTACAAGGTAGGGGCTATGATTTTTTAGTGTTTATTTATTATTACACAGCATTATATTTTGTTTGTTAAGATGATGTTTTATCTTTTTTGTATTTGGAATTCATGGATTTTGCTAGGCATAGATGGACTGGGAGATATGAAGCCCATTTATGGGACAACAGTTGCAGAAAGGAAGGGCAGACAAGGAAAGGAAGGCAAGGTGAGATAATGTGTTTTTAGGTTGAGGTTTTGGCTTATGGTTTTTATTATTTAATATTAATTTGGTTTATAGTCATTGACAAAGGAAGATCATTTTCAAGAACCAAAACAAGTGTTTTAGCCTTTTCCATTTTGTTCCTTTTTTTTTTATTTACTTTCCAATCTTGTTTTGAAAGAGAATATACTAACGGTCTGTTTCATGCACTGGTTGGATTCTTCTCCCTTTTTCATGGCTTCTTCAAATCTTCACTCAGTCTACCTTGGTGAGTGACACTCCTTCACACGCAATGGTTGTGTATCTTTACTCCTTTACCATCTTTGTAAATCTTACCGAAAACTGGTTAGATACGCTACTAGATATGAAGCATTGGAAAGTGTGCTTGGGTTCTGAAGATGATTTATCGGTTTTGGAAAATAATTATACCCTGTATGTATGTATTATTATTAGGTGGTTATGATAAGGAAGAAAAAGCAGCAAGGGCTTATGACTTAGCTGCACTCAAGTATTGGGGTCCAACAACTCACATAAATTTCCCTGTAAGGCTTCTGAAACTTGTACAGTTTTCTACTTTGCAAAAGTCTTACCTTAGCGAGTCTTGCAACTGTACAGAATAGAAACAAGGGAATTAAAAATTATTGAGAAAAGTCAAATATTTGCTATGTATTTAATTTTAAGTGGCTTGAACCATTACATTGCAACTGTGATCACTCTACATGTCTACTGCTTCATAAATGCTCAGTTAAGCACTTATGAGAAGGAACTTGAAGAGATGAAGCACATGACCAGGCAAGAATTTGTCGCCAATTTAAGAAGGTACCATTAAATTTTTTCCATGTGATCTTAGTAAATTCTCTCACCCCCTTACATTCAACTAGAAGGAATTGTCCTTTTTGTTTCCCTCGGGCAGGAAGAGCAGTGGATTTTCAAGAGGGGCATCTGTGTATAGAGGTGTCACAAGGTATGGACTAAAGTAATGCGCTTTATCATTAATATGAATAAAGCTTTCCATGAATTATTTTCTGCAGTTTTCAGCTTTTGAATTAAGGTGGGCAATTATTAGCTAACATTTATCTTTTTCTCCTTGTATCATTTTCAGGCACCATCAACATGGAAGGTGGCAGGCCCGAATTGGAAGGGTTGCAGGAAACAAGGACTTGTATCTTGGTACATTTAGTAAGTTTTTAGACCCTATCTCTCCTCATGCCTTTCTTTCAAGCTTCCATTTTCCCTTTTCAATAATCATTGTTTCCTCCTTTATTCATTCATTCATTCATTCATTCATGCATGAATGATAATGTAACATAATTTAATAATAGTCACTTTTCACGTGACCATCTTAATCTTATGCAACTCATTTCCCCATCCCTTGATTGAGCTTATTCTGACCAGTGATCCATAATGTAGGCACTCAAGAAGAAGCTGCCGAAGCATACGATATTGCAGCAATCAAGTTCAGAGGAACAAGTGCTGTGACCAACTTTGACATAAGTAGGTATGATGTGAAGAGAATCTGCTCAAGTTCCACACTGATTGCAGGAGATCTTGCAAAGCGGTCCCCCAAAAAAGAGTCACCAGCTTCTGTTGCTGCGGATGACATCAACACAAGCAGTTCTTCTGTGCCGTCTCAGCCAACTTCTTTGGGAATAACCGATGCTGAACATTCTGATGAGTTGTCCAACATGATGTGGAATGCCAACAACAGTGATGAACAACAAGCACACAACGAGAGTGTTAACATGAACAATGTGAGTGAATCATCACAGCAAGTTTCTCCAAGTAACAACAACAACAACAAGGTTGGTTTGAACCATGAAAGTCCTCCCAAGTGTTCTGTGGGGCTACCGAACGAGTTTGGAGTGAGTGGAGCAGATTATGGACATGGGTACTTCAGCCTGGAAGGACCAAAATATGATGATGATGATGATGATGGGAACACTGAAAACGACCAGATGAGCAGCAACAGGCTTGGAAACATGGGACTTGTTAATCAAGTTCCGATGTTTGCTTTGTGGAATGAATGAGAAAGAAACATTAGCTTAGGAAAGATGAGATGGGAGCATTATTGGATGATTATTGTAGTATTTGGTAAGGTAATTTGTTGTTGTGTTGAAAAGAAGGGTATGTCAGTAGTAGTGGTGATTCCTTATGTGTTTTCTGTTGTTGGTAGGTAGGGTACGATACTAACTTGCAAAACATTATCCACTTTGGTTAACGAGAAAAAATAGAACAGAATGATGCATGAAAATCAATGATGAGAATCGTACCAAAATCTTCAAATTACTATCCTCCTTTGCTGGCTGCTAACTAAATATATATATTCATCTATAAGATTATTATATCATTTGTTTGTGAAGTTAGCAGCACGGGTACTTTTTCTTTGACTACTACAAGGATATTTTCATGCCTGAATCTTCATAGAAAATTGGTTCACTTTGTCTTCCAAATCAAAGATGACAATAAAGTAATGGAGGGTGATGGGTAAAGGAAACCCAGACATCCATGTCTTTTCCCTTCACGACAAACAAGAAAGACAAAAACCTAAATCACGTTACTTTCAACTTCTTAAACCCTTTCCCTAAACACCCTAAAGACAATACCTTTTTATTAACTAACATTTTTTATATTTCTTAATTCCATCATTATTATATTTTCTATTTTTCTCTTTTTTTGATATACTATTATATATTAAAGTTATTAAAAAGGTATGAGTAACTTTTATTACTCTTATTAAAAATACACACATCTTAAATAATAAAGTTGTTGTGTTATATATAATATCTTTTACATCATCACGTAAGGTGATTAATGGGCTGTTGCTGTCATCATTCTTTATGACATCTTTATTGTTCTTGAGATAAAATTTATCGTATCCACATATTTTGTTAATACTAACTGTGATGATGAATTGGTCGCTGTGTTTTAGGAATTTTGTTTAATAATTAACAATGCATATACTTTTCTTTCAATACTGCATATGTTTAAATAATTCTTTCTAAGGATTTCGAAACAAGAAAAAATAAAATTGAGTCATCTATAAGTTAAAACTAACGTATACATAAATTAATTCAAAATATATATATATATATATATATATATATATATATATATATATATATATTGTCACATAACTTTTCAAAAAAAATATTTTTAACCTATTTATAAATTATATGAAGAAGTTGATTTTATTATTTTTCTTCGTATTTATTTATTTTACATAAACTCTTATGCAAAGAAGTCCATTGATAAATTAGTAACATGTATTATTTTTTTTAAACTATTATAGAGGTAGATATCATTATCGTAAAAAAATAATGAATAATATCGTGATACCTTAAACAGGAGATATTTTCCTTCGAGCATAATGAATAATTAGTGTGTGATTATTGATTAATGAAAAGTTTATAGTTATTGAGTGGTGGGCATCATGTTTTTCTTTATTATCAGTTGGTCAGGTGAAGCAGTGGGATATTCTTTGACCGAGTCAAAGAGATCACAGAACGAGGACTACGATAAGTATGGTACGGTTGAGCAGTAGAGAATTACTTGCTAAAATGCACCAGTGGGTATCATGCACACACTCTCTCTCTTTCAAAAGGTAAGACCCCTTTTGACTCCAGAGAAAGGAATGAATGAATGAACTAAAAGGAATGGGGAACTGCCTTAAATTGCGTGCCTTTTCTTACTTTATTTATTATTTTTTTTATTACTCCATATTTTTCAACTCAATAGTTAATATTTGAAAAATAAAAAAATACTCCTATTTATCATGTCCAAGATAGTATACATTTGTTTTCATAGTAAACGAAACTATTTTAAAAATATTAGTTAACTCTCCAAAAAATCAAACTAATTAATTTTAAAAAAATGCACTAATAAGGTAAAACAATTTTACAGTTCATAATACAATTACTTTGCAAAATAAATAAATGTGTTGTGTAAGAGAATTTGTGATTCAACATGTATACCATTTTACTTAAATTGTCACTTCCTGTAGTAAAAAGTATGAATTTTTATTTTCTATTGCGTTGTGCTATTAAAATATTTGATGCATATATAACACTTGTTTTGATATTTTAAAATATATTAAAAACCTTTTTAATCTAAAAAAATCAGTATATTTTAAATATATAACACTAAAAAAATGAATAAATAATCAGCAATAATATTTTTTCCACAAGATGTAACAGGTAGCTTGGTAAGACGTTATTAGGTCAGTTTGATATGAGAAAGCATTTTTTATTTCCATTTCATGTAAGATTTTTGAAAATAAATAGAAAAAACATACATCCAAATTCCTATATTAATATCACGAATTTTTAATCTTCAGTCCTTTTAAAATATTAACTACAATTTCCTATCTAGTTTTTAATTCCTTTATAATATTTCATTTCAACGACGAAAATATGTTACAACTTTTGTTTGATGGGCAAGATATATATCCGTTACAATGATACAAATCAAACCTAAAATATTGTCAAATTTATTATTAAACATTGTTACTATTTACATGTATGTAGAATAATTAGATACGATATGAATATGAAAAAAAAAAGTGTTGAATTTTGAAAAATGAAAAAAGTTAATCCGTAGTAGTAAAAAGTGATTTATAATTATTTTTGATTTTTGGTGTAATTTGGTAAAGGTTGTGGTTGAAAGAGGGTTTGATTTGTTAATTGGATGTGGGTTGGAATTGGGAAAAAGGGACAAAAAATTAATCACTGCAAGAAGTTGTACGGAAATGGGGGGCCCCTAGAGGGGTTGCTGCAAAGAGAAAATTTAGTGAGAGATTCTGCGCAGAAGAGAAAATATGCATAAGGTGGCAGAGAGGGCCATGAGACGCAAGAGCCACAGAAAAAGACACAACACGTACAGGACAAGATGCTTAAATATCCACAGACATTTCTCCATCATTACCACCCTATTTCCAACCTCTACAGTAACTCTGATGTGATGCAATCTCCAAATCCAACACCATTACTATATATTTAAACATTTATATATATCTGTTCTTATGTCACAGAGAGAGAGAGAGAGAGAAAAGAAAACAATTAAATGTAAGTGTAGAAGAAGATGGTGATGATATTAAAACAGTTTTATGTTTGTAAGAAAGCAAGCTATGTACATGGTATTTATGTTGTGGTATAGGTAGATGGTAGTGTTGCTGGTGCTACATGCATGTGGGTTTTAACTAGTTTTTAGGGCTTTGTGTAGGGAAGAATAAGATAAGAGCTGAGTTCAGAGATTGCATGGCTTGGATGCATGCTGGCGTGACAGTTTGAGCATTTTTCCATCTATAGGTACTTCTCTGTGTGCCTTTAATTTCAAGCCTGTGAGTTGTTATGGATCGAATAGACAGCTCATTCTCTATACACTGCAAACTACAACCCTACGATGCATTTTCCACTACCCTTCAAATTACTTTGACTTCCTCTTCCAAACCTTTTGCATCTCAATCTCAATCTCAATCTAACCAACCTCATTTCAAATCCAATCAAACCTTCCTTCTAGTCAACTCCATTTTACACTAATTAACAATCTCCACAACGACATTACACAATACGATAAAGTGGTAGTTATAATTATGTTCAACTACCTAAATTAAGACATTAATCATGTTCATAATGAATTCTGAAATGGTGGTATGGTATGGAGGCATAGAGGTATAGGGACATCCCCATTCCTCCAAATGGCCACCTGGGGTGCCCTGTAGCAACCAGCTGAAGTTTAACCACTGTGAGAAACTTAGCCTCAATTTCCAATGCTTTGGCACGTAATGCACATAGATAGATACATACATACATGGATACACACACCCTTTCTTTCTTTCTTTCTTTCTTCACTTCAGTGTCTTCCAACTCGAAACTTTCGCACTTTCTCATCATCTTTTTCCTTTTTCTTTAAGGGAATAACTGTGGAAATGTGGTAAAGCAAAAACGATGGGACCAAAGTCTTTTTTTTTTTTTTTTTTCTCTCTCTCACTGCCTTTACCTTCATTCATTTCACACCCTCACTCTTCTGTCTCAACAATTCCAACATACCACCTTCTGTCCCCCCCTCTCTCTGCAAATTACCACTCTGCCATTGCAAAACCAGTAGATTTTGAAGGGCATGAGGGAGTTATTATGATGGTGGTGTGTAGGCAATGGCGTAGGCATGGGAAGAAGGAAGGAGCAAAAAGACAATTGTTGGCTGACACTTTTGGGACGATTCTGTAAAAAGAGACTGCGTTCCTGCGCTGCGGCTGCACTCTGGACACTTCCTCCTCTTTATTTCTCTTTCCTTTTTTTCTTTTTTCATTCTCTTCCAACAACTACCATTATTATTAACGTTAATTTCGATATTGCGTTTCGTCAAAGACATCAAAATCATTCATTTCTCCCTTCTTTCTTTTCATCTTTCTTTGCTTTTCTACACGTTATCCTCTGCAATTTCCACCATTAACTTCATCCCTCTTATATATATTAAAGATTTCGACGAGGATCAATTAAAGTTTCCTGAACAAATTCGTGTCCAAGAACCCAACATTTATGGCTTAGGACATAAAGGACAGACCCAATTTCAAGGTTTATACTCTCCAACCCCTTTTACCATAGCCACGTGACTTACAAATTTATCTATCTTCTTTCGACTTTTCGCTGTGTTTATACTTCAAACTCCCAAACATCTACAAATCATACAGAGAAACCTAATTGCTTAGAGCATCTCATTCAAATAATTTTCCATTATGTACAATTTAATTTATCTGTAGAAAATATAAACAAACAAGATTAAATTAAATATCTTTTTACTTTCTAAACTTTTTTTCTTTCAACATAAAATTAAAATTTATTTTTATCTTAAACATTGATCAAAATTTGTTTTCAAATTTAAATAAATATATATAAACATTCTAACTTAATTTAATTATGTTAATTCTTTTATGTGTCAAAAACTGATATTTGAATTATTTATATTATTTGAACAGTTCATTTTAAATATTAGTCTAAAGTATTATTCATTACATTAAAAAAATAATACCATTCATTTTTTTTTTTAATTTTAAAGATAAAAATATATTAAAATTTGAAAAATAAACAAATTCTAATTTGTATTCAAATTTAGGAATTACACATAATTAACCCAAATAAATATACTTTTGGTTCTAATAATAAAATATTACACTATGATAGTCTAACCTCTGGCAACAAATTCTAAGTATATTATTAAATTTCAAAAGACTATTTCTATTTTTGTGAACACTTCAATAGTGTGTTCATATAATTTCTCAAATGCTTGTAACTGACGTGTTTAACGAAATTTTATATCTATTAATGATAAAAAAATTCAATTAAAAAATCAACAAAATATCTAAAATATTATATATCACAAAAACAAATTCTTGTTCAGTGAAATTATCCGACATAATTGATGTTTTTATCCCTAAAATCCTATCTGATTGTTGTTTAAACTTTGAATTGTTGTTTATATGTTGAGGAGTGTGAACATTTTTATAGCTAAATTGTTTGTATATTCTCTATTGAATGTATTGGGCCGGACTCGTTAACAAATGAATACGCAAAATTGGGCCATAAATTCCTTGGTGATCCAGCCCAGTTCAGATCAAAAGAAGTTGAGGTGATTATGATAGATAAGAGACTACCCTTAATAATATGAGTGTTTTTCTTTTCTTATTTTATTATAATAAATAATTTAAAAAGTAAACACAGTTATTAATAATAAAATCATCTTAAATTTATTTAAATAATTTTATTTTCTCTATAGTTTTATTCTCTTTTTCTTTTTCACCACCCAACGTTCTATACTGTTCAAACAAAACATTAATTACATAAAATGAAACAAAGTTACGATGAGATAAATAGATTTGAATAATTTATCGATTTGCTCCCTCAAAAACTAGTTTCTTTCATAAATAGACTTTTTCAGTAAGAAAACCGTGCAAACAGTAATTTAAGTATTGAATGCTTTAGTAATATTTAAGTGTTATATGATTTAAAAAAACTCAATTAAATTTCACTTTTTAATTGTGCCAAATTCAACTCAATTAAAACTATCATTTTTATATATAAATATAATATGAATCACCTAAAACTTAAAACGAGATTCTCTCTTTTACTTATGGAAGGAAAAATTATGTTATATATTTTCTTTTCCATATTTTGAATTAGATTGACTAAACTAGTTATGACTTGAATGATTTAGATTAAGCCTTGGATTAATTTTTTGTAAAAGCTATTATTTGTAATCGGTTTGATACTTTAAAATTTCCATTTTTAACAAAATAAATAAATAAATAATTTTAAAATATTGATCCAATTGACCCAACTCAATTCAACCATGGCAAAAATATGTTGAATTAGATTGACTCTTAACATAAAAAAAATACATATATTTAACTCAATAAATTAAATATTTCTTTTAGTAAGTTAATGAGTTTTTTAAATTCTATCAAACTCAAACCAATAAAGTTCCTAAATATGAAACTAATAGATACTTTTTACAAATTTAGAAATTAAAATATTTAATCAATCATATTCTTTGACTAATTATTATGGTTATATAAAGTTACTAAGAAGTGGCTTTCTATGAGGAAATTAAAAAAGAAAAACAAAAAAACAAATGTACATACAGGAGCCCGTTAAAGCCCAAAGCTCTTACTTTAAGCCTCTTATAGAAAAAAGTCTCCAAATTTTGTTTAATATTAATATATCCGTATTAAATTAAAGGTAAAATCATGTTTAAGAATAAAATTTAATTAAATCATTATAAACGATTATTATTTAAAAAATATTTTTAAATTTGATCTATGTTTCTAAAATTATAATATATTTTAACATAAATAACATAACTTGATAACATAATAAAAATAAAAATATAGTGTGTGTATATATATACTTAACATAACTTGATAAATCTAATGAAATTTAATTTTTTTATGCAATGAAGTTTCGATATATGAAATTATAAATAATGTTAAAAAAGGTGATTGAATAATTCAATTTTTCTTATTGCTCATATCATCGTAGCACATGATTCTGTTGCCACATTCGTTACGAGTATTTTACGTTGTCATGGATCCAACGAATATGTTTCTGTTATGTATTACAGTGGAAACATGTTTTTTGTTTTTTCTATTACTATTAAATGATAAACCATAAACCTTATATGTTTTCCATTAATAAAAATTTAAACATAAACTTGTTTCCATTTTCGTTATTTAACAAGAAATCATATCGAACTTGTTATTCCTATTATAGATTAATCTTAAGTAAGAAAAATGTTTTTTTTTTTTTATGAAAGTAACACTTTTCAATAAGAGTATTTTGGTAAAAAAGAAACACTAGCATAAGTGGTATATTAATGATTTTCTATTTTCAGACATGGCTTTGAGAATTTTCTATTCTCACAGGAGGTTCAGTTTGTTAGTATGGGTGGGTCGGATATATGTATAAAAGTCTTGGCATGACCTATCTTTTTGTACGATTAGCACAAGTTGTGTGATATGTAACAAAAGCTTCTTTTTTTTTTTTTGTACTAGAGTGATTATAAAGTATTAATCTTTTAACATAAATATCATTCAACCATTACTTGAATATAGCAAGTCATATGTTTTATTTTTATAATATACGTAGAATAAAGTATGGAGAAAATCAAAATTTAGAATTGCTTTGGAAGTGGGTCAAAATTGTTGTGTTGTTTCGAAGTTTAATTATTGTTTAGTGAATAATTCTCAAAAAATTAGTTGAGTGATACTTGCACAATGTATTCCAATATTAAAGTTAATTTAACTTTTGATAAAGAGTAATTAATACATTAATTAATGCACATAAGTTATCTTCTTACCTCAAATATTTATTTATAGGGTTGAACTTTTTATTAACTCATTGATATTATTATTAAGTTAATCACTTTTAAGTTCATTCCACTTTAATAGTACCGTTCGTTTTGATTGGTCCAATTCAAAGCTAAACAGTCTGTTTGGTGATCATCCAGTGACCTACTCTCCGAGCTGAAACTTGACTACCTGAGTTGGTACATGATTGACTTGTATGTTTGGTAGCCTGTCAGGCTTGTTGGTTTACTCTTTAAGTTGTTAATTGACTGTTTGGGTTGGTGTATGGTGGTGATCTATTTGGTGCTCAATCAAATTCATTAGTTTGTTCTTCGTGTTGAGGGTTAACCATTAAGGCTAGTATATGGTAAGTTGGTCTATTTAGTGGTCGGTCGAATTTGATGGTTTGCTCTTATGAACTGGTAATTAACCATTTGGACTGATGTATGATCAATCAATCTCTTTGGTGATCAACCAAACTTATTATTTTTTTTCTTTCAAATTGATAGTTGATCCCCTAATCTCTATCATATATACCAGACGAATAATTTGATTATTTGTCCAAACTCATTTGCAATCGATTAAATGATTAACTGGCTAGTTATAATCAATCATCCAAATTATGATTAATTGAACGGTCATACGTTACAACAATAAAAAAATTTGCAACTAAAACCTATGTCCATCATAATTTTGTCTAGCTTCACATACGGTTTAACTTGTTTTAGTCTTGTTTATTGATATTCCCTTCGTTGGTTGTTGTTGAATCTTCAACAAATGTTGTGTACTTTTTAGACATGAACCTGTAAAAAAAACTAGACATAGCTTGCAGTTACTCTGCCTAAACCTACCATGGTAACAACTAACATCAGTTGCACCTCATACATTA
Source organism: Vigna mungo (assembly GCA_036885675.1). NCBI lineage: Eukaryota > Viridiplantae > Streptophyta > Magnoliopsida > Fabales > Fabaceae > Vigna > Vigna mungo. The sequence continues at coordinate 50,132,606 of CP144700.1, forward strand.
GTCGGGTTCCATTTACCCCACTACTTTTGATCCAATAATTATTGAATGTTTTTATGCGGAAGTTACATTATTTGAAAGTTTGAAATTGTAAGTGTGTATGCTTTCACACATGATTACTCGTCTAGTTTTCACTAAACTTATGCTTATAAATGAACAATATGCAAGAGTATCCTCTATTATAAGCACAAGTTTCAACTTTTGCACATTCGTATAATAAAGAATTTTTTATTCTTTATTCATATATATTCATAGAAAACAAATTTCATAAGAAAACTATAAAAGACTTCGGTTAAAAAAAAATTATCAAGATTTAGAGAGAGAAAAAATAAAGAGTGATGGTAGATAAAAGAAAAAAATATTATCAAGCATTGAATCAACGAGAAAATAAATCAGCAATAAGAAAATAAATAATAAAAGTTGCAAAATTTCCATTCCTTTTAGATTTGCAAATTGCACTCTTACTTTTGTAATTCCAATTGACAAATATTAATATAGTACCACACACCAAACATTCTTTACCAAACAAAACAAAATAATACAATTTTAATAAGGTAGGATAGGAATAAAAAAGGACACTTTAATAATGAAGCCAATCTCAATTTTAGGGCACAAAATGGATCTAAATTTTTTTCAGGTTTTGAGAATTTTTTTTCTCCTACTAGTATTGGTAGAGTTTATTTCCCAATTAGCACATTATTCATTTTATTTACTCAAGACAAATTTCAATTTTTATATATACATATTTTTTTTTTATCTTATAAGAGAAGTAGGATAAAATATGGATATATGAAGGATATGATATAATGTAGGGAAGCATAGGATAAGAGGAGGAGGCCCTCCACATCAGACCCATTCATGGCTATTATACCTAAAGGGTCCTACATAATTAAACAATACCATACTATATAGGGCCCCACCATTTATGACACGTCATGTCGCAATCTCTCTCTAACTTCCTCTGTCTTCGTGAGTCATGACAGGTAGAAAGATTTCATGTTACAACCTCATTGCTCGCTTAAATTAGGCCAACCGTTGAACCCCGCGTATTCTCTCTCCTTCTCTCTGTCTCTCTCTCTTCTGTCTCTCTCTCTCTCTCTCTCTCTCTTCTCAACTGGATTCGTTCCTCCCCCATTTCTGAGAAGGTGGGGAGAGAGACCGACAGGAATTCGATCCACCTCTTTCTCTGGGTCTAATTCCAATACTCTCTTCAGATTCGTCCACCCTTTTGTTTCAATTGCTTAGAACCGTCACACATTTTTACTCTTTTAATTTGCGGGTCCTGAATCGCAAAAACCCTAAAGGGCGCCAATTTGGAGGTACGTTCATGTTCCGGACGAAGAACAAGAAAGCGAGGATTTTTCGCCGGAGCCAATTGGATTGGAAGTTATAGATTCAAAGGGATCCTTTGATTTCATCGGATTATCCCCCGACGCAAAAGGGGGTAGATGCGCAGTAATCCCCCCGAAAACTTGAAGCCTTAATCGAAGATTCGTATCGGTTCTTCAAAACCCATGGATTCAACGTTTTCGCGCTTTGCTTTCTTGATTATTGGCATTTCCATTAGCTTTTATGTGTTTACTGCACAATCCCAGGGACAAAATGGGAGGAGTGATACTGAATCAGGATCACCGGCTTTTATGGTGTCCAGCCCTCCACCCCCGCCCCCGCCACCGCCCCCGCCCCCACCACCACCACCTCCACCACCGTCTCCTCCGCCTCCTTCATCACTTCCTGGGACACGTTTAGTTGCTCCACCGCCAGGATCACTGCCTCCCCTTTCTAACGAGATGGGTGCGCCACAGCCGCAACGTTATCTGGGTCACCACCACCACCACCACGTGCACGCACCGCCACCGCCACCCAAGATGAATGCGGGGAAAAAGGTTGGACTTTTGTTTGCTGGCATTGCGGCAATTATGCAAGTTGGCATGGTTGGGTACTTAGTAGTAAAGAGAAGACAACTTTTGAATAGCGATGAGGACAGATACGAGAATTGTTCTTGAAATAGATTCTTATCAATTCATTTTAATTTATAAATTTAATGGATTGAAATTCTTTGTTGAACGCGTAATGGTTGGGAGAAGGGGAATATTGTTTGGATTTTACAGAATCTGATGGAAGGAACATGAAAAGGCAAGCACGTAAAGACACCAATGATTTTAGAAATTATTGGAACATGAATTGTGTGCAATTGATGCCATCATTTCGGCCCTTGGCGTTACTGTGTATATTGGTACTGCTAGTTCACGTTTCATGCTGTGTTGCCCCTTTTTCCCTTAGTTCCATTACATTGGCTTATAATGGAAAGAAAAAGTAGCCCTCATGTACCTTTTTTAAATTTTTTTCTTCTAATTTGATCTTTTTTTCTAACATGTTCAGTGTACAATGATGCTAGGAATCTTTAAAGAATTAACAATGACAATCTTATATTCTTTGTTTTTCCTCCTCCACTCAGTGTCTGATTGTTCGATGTTGTTGTATTCTATTGTCCTTGTGTCTAGAGTTTCTCTAGTACTATATTATATTAAAACTGTTATGATTTGTAATTATGTTCCAACTTCAAATGGAAATATGGAATATTTCTCCTAGTGTTTGGCACACCCTTTTTCTTCTTTTTCTTGATAGAAATGACGTTCTGCTTTGCCATCTAAAGTAAAATTAACTGCTCACTGGCTTTAAAGTAGACTTTGTATCATGTTTTTGGGTTTGACATCTTGAATGTGATTTTAAGAAGTTAACAGTTGTAGCTTCTACATTCCAAACTTGATTTCTTACTTCTAACAGTACTTCCAAGCATGTTATCAATTGAACCTTAATTTGGTTGAAATCTCCCAATGTAGTATTATATGTCTCGAGATTGTTCACTATATGATTTTAGAATTGTGCCTTTGGAGGATGCCCTTTGTAGGGATAACCTGTCTAAACAATATACATGATGCTGTTTAACTAGGGATAACCTCTGCTAGACATTATATGGTATGTTGCAATTAGATTCTACATAACAAGCAAAAATTTGCAAGTTAATCATTTATAACATCTCTGGTACTTTGTCTGTCGACATTTTTTGATAGAACTTTGTGACATTGTTTTATTCCCTACTATAGTTAGTAGGAAAAGGTTTGGAGGTTCCTATATCGAAGAATTTTATATGGTAACGGGTGATTTTAATGAATGCTATCATTTACTACATTTTGTATGTTCTTGGAAGCAGCTGACAGTATTATGTTTATACGATTCTTCTCCATTACACTTACAGGTCTTAATAAATCAACCTCATTAAGGGAAACATGGTAGATTTAGAAGCTTTCAAAATGTATATGAGTAACTTGCATACATAAATTTACTTGCAATGAAGCGTCTATAATAGCAACATTCTGCATATTGTTAAACCGTGAGACATAATCGATAGTTGATTGCTGAAGATGGCACATTAAAACTGCCTGAGTATTTTTTGTTCATCTGTTGTCACAAATGTTCATCCTCAATAAACTTGCAAACTGCGGTTCACCCCTTGGATTGGTTCAATTTTTGTGAAGAACGATCTTAATAAGCTTTTATTGTAGAATTATTGATTGTACTGATGATTGATATGGGTGTACACAGTCTCTCTAAAGCAGAATATTCAAGTCACATCCCATCAGCACAACACTAAGAGGATCTGAAATTTTCAGCGAATATGAGATTTGTCTCGCTGGATTTACTTCGTGGGAGAGCTCTCATACATGGTAATATCCTTTGCCACCAGGTAGATTGTTCATATCCTATTATTCTCCCAATTCAAATATTAAGTGTCTGTTTGATAAACTTTTTCAGAAGCATTTTTAAAAGAAGAAAATATGAAAGAAAAAATAAATAAACTTCAGCTTTAAGTTAAAATTTGTTCACGGATAAGTTAATTTGAATAAGTTATCTCGTATTAGCTATTCCAAAATCAGATTCTTAACTTATGTATTAGTTAGTTTTAGCTTGTGAAGAAGTTTCTAAAAACACTTCAAAGAGAGAAAAGGAGGAAATAGACTTCTTTACAAGCTAAAATTTATCTTGCGGATGATATCTTGGGTGCCGACTAGATCAACAATCAATGGTAGCTTTTTAATGAAGTAGAAAAATGCTTATATACATGAAAAGAAGTTGAGAATGCTTATATATATATATCATTCATTTCATTCCTTGTTCAACTTGGCACCATTGTTTCTGGTATAAATTCATGTACAGAATTAGGAAAAGTTGCAACCTTTTCTAGATTATGTTGTTGACACCAGTTTACCCTTTTAACTGCTAAGTTTTTATTCTATTAATGAGCGTTAAATTTAGTAACTTCACTTGAATAAATAATTTATCATCCTTCTAAAGCATTGCTTCAAATTACTACTTGAATAGTTCTTCATTCAATTATTGATCCATCAATTAGTATCTTGACTCCAATAAACAATTTATCAGTCTTCTAAAACATTGCCTCAACTTGCTATGAATGTTTTCATTCAATTAATGATCCATTAATATAGTTTGACTCGAATAAATAATTTATAGTTCTTTTAAATCATTGATTGCCTCATTATTTCTGCAGGTCAGAGATACTCACTGCACAATGATAAAGCTTATGTTTGCATTTCACTTAGAATTTAGCTCAAAATCATTCCAAATTATATTACATTGAAATGTGTAATCAAACTTGCGGAAATTGTAGCACTATGTTTCATTATAATAATGTTCTGCTATCATTTTTCTTTAGACATTTGGAATTTATCTATAAACACTTCACTAAAACTTAAAATAAGAAGAAAAAAACATTTATGAAAAATGGTTTGTACAATAATTAATTTTAACTAATAAAAAACTTCATGTAATTTTTTCTCTTATGAAAAATTTTCTCAGATAAAGTTTTTTGTCACAATGTTTTCATTTCCTATTATATTCACATCAAGGTTTAAGACATTTTAAATTCCTTTCTAATTATATAACTTGTTCATAATTAAACCTACTTGGACTATATAGTACTCCAATGGACAATAATTAAATATTTATCATGATGTGGCCCAATTCAGCTGCAATTACAGTCCAATTTAGGAGGACTTCAAGAAAGATAACAAAAACTGAGGAACAAAAAAAAATGGCTCACTTTTGTTTATATTTTAAAAATTATATAGTATCAAAGTTACAAAAAATCACTTTAATTCTAATCAATATTCGACACACAAATATCAAATTGCAAAAAAAAAAAAAAAGGCATTAAAGAAAACAGTTTTTGTTAACTCACTTATAACAGCATTTTGAATTAACATGTATTGATTTGAGTATAACGATTTTGACACTTCAAATAAAATTTTAAATCTATGAATAGAAAAATGGGATTCCAGGAAAAGAAATTATCACAAAAATTAGTTAAACTAGTTAAATTAGTTATTCATACACAGATACCACGGTGAAAAAAAATTGTTTTTTTTTTTTTACATTAAAGAAGATGATAAATATTTTCTTTTTAATTTTTAATGAAATGGATTTCTCCACGTCAATTATACTCTTCTACTATAAATTAAAAAAGAAAATATGGAAATTAAAAACTAACTTATTTTCACTGTGACTATTGTATTTTTTGAATAAGATGTTTGCAATAAGTTCCATTTTGTTTTTTGAATGGTATTTGATAGTACTGTTATTAGTTTTGTAATGGTATGAGAAATGTTGCATTAAATGAAAATAAAGAAAAAGAAGGGAATCTGTTGGCTGGTTGAACTTCGAAGAGGTGATGAAAGTGATTGATTTGAGAATTGACGTTTGAAAAGCACTATAGTTGCTCTTGATGCTCTAAAAATAAAAGACACACACACATTATAATTCTCTTTATGTAACTTTACCACCAACATAACATGCCACACAATCATCATTTGCTCTCTCAATTCCACCCGTGCTTCTCTTTCTATCTTTTCTCTTTATGCAACTTCACTACGGCTCTGTTCTTTTGAGGGAGATGATTTGGGGGAGATGATTTGAATGGATTTGAGTGGATTTGAGGGTAATTTTGTTGTTGTTTTTTTAGTGGATTTGTGGGTAATTGAGAGTGGATTTAGAAATAAAGTGTATGAGAATTAGTGTAGGATTTGATTGATGTGATAGATAAATTTTTTTGTTTAATTGATAAAAATTGAAGATTACTAAAATGTCCCTAATTATTAAAGTAATATAAAATAATAATGGTTAATGTTATATTTAATTGTAAATTTTTTTATAAAAATAAAAAATTAATAATAATTATTAAAATTAATTTTAATATTGTACAAAAAATTTATTTTAGTAAAATAAATTTATTTTTAATTGTAATATTTTTGTTATAATTTATTACAAAAATAAATTATATTTTTAAAGAAAAAAAAATAATTAATCAGAGAACCACGGTCTTAATTATGTCAAAGGCAATGCATTACATGAAGTTAGATTAGTTGTTTTCTTCTTTCTTCTCAGTGCAGAATAAAGAGATAGTTTTGAAATTGTAATAATAAATTTAAAGTAATTAAACTATAATGTGTAAACAAAATCAGAGCCATGGAATGAATGAGGGCAAACATGTCATTTTGACTCAAATCAATGCAAATCTCTTCACCTCAGCGAAGATTTCAAAATTCTACAATCCTGCAAATCCGTCTAATTCCATCGTCTTACATCCACTGAAGCGAAAACGATTTCATTTGCAAATCCATCGTCGCATTTGCTCTTGAACAGTGTTATCCACTGAAACGAACACTGCCTACAACATTTTCTCTTTTCCTTCAAATCACGCTCTCTTTTTCTTCTTCATTAAACTATATTTTTCAGCTTCATTAATACTATATTCACTCCAAAACTTCACAATCATCTGATGTTGAAAGCTTAGAAAGGTGCATGCATGATGGGTATCTTCGGCCATCTTTCTTTTCCTCTTCTCTACAACATAAGTAACAGTAAAGATACTTAGGATTTTTATTACATGCTTACATTCGTATCGTGTTGCATATAATATTTGAGATTGTTTCAGCCATGCATTCCAATGTTTGTCGTGGTATATTTGTGGACAAATTGAGATATACATGTAGGGAGGGAGAAATTGTTCCCCACAGATAACACAAAAAATAACATGAGTTTATATAAAAATAAAATATCTTTATTGATAAGAGATTTTTTTTGGAGTGGTTCCAAAAGCAAATTCGTGAGAGTTTGATTTAAAACGGACAATATCTTATCAATGTGAAAATATATGTGTATATGTGTTAAACCTCTTTATAAATAGTATCAAAACCTATCATTCAGGTCTGGTGATCGAACAATCTCATTGGTATTGTATCTCTCTGTGAAGGTCTGGTGATCGAACAATCTCATTGGTATTGTATCTTTCTGTGAAGGTCTGGTGATGTGAAGATCTCGTGATCAAACAATCTCATTGATACTGTATCTCTCGGTTAACCTCCTCTTTGATAGACTCAATAGAAATGACACATTCCTCAAAATTGTATTTGATATCACTCTAAAATCTTTTTACCAAATTGAATTTATTTTGATACCATCTCTCTTCACGAATTTATTTGTTTTTGATATAAGTATATAAACTCATGACTTTGTCTGTATGATAATACAAAGTAACTATACTCACATAAAATAATTTATTTTTCCTGATCATATATATAGTGGTAGTATTGAGAAATAATATATAATTGAAATTTATATTATCTAAAATTTGATAAAGTTTAATTCAAATTATGAAAGAGTTTAATCTTCAAATTTTAAAATGAAAAACCAAAAACGTAGTATATATAAATTGAAAAGAAATTAAGCATTTATAGTTTAGAAGACATTGGATTGGATAAGTTGATTTTAGGTTTGAAGTCTCAGTGCCTTTCAATTATTGATTCACCTAAAAAATCAGACGACCAACCCAATTTCTGAGATGGTAGTGGAATTAACCATTTTGACAAAATCATTTCACTTGGAATATATCCCAAATGATATAAAGTTGGGGGCAGGAGAGAACTGTAATTTGCAAATAAGTAAATACCCCTATGGGAAGGGAATAATATGCAGTACAATTGGCACATAGTACTCTTTTGTAGTTTTCCTGTGACTTACTTTTCCTTCTTAAAACAGCTTTGAACAACTCCAACACTGCCATTGCAAACACTTTATTGTTACTCCCTACATTGTCGTGTAAGACCATTTAACTTGGATAATGATTGAGGTTAGAAGGTTAGATTAAGGTTTAGCAGTTACCCACGTTTATGGTTCAGGGTAACAAAACAAAGAAAAAAAAATCTAATGTAAAATGGAAGTAATGAAGAAAAGCTTTTAAAGCCTGATATGAATCTGCAAGTTCATTAGAAGAGTAAGAGAGAATTTGGTTGTTGTTGTTGTTGAAAAGTGTCCTCCCTAATAATCCTAATAGTGGTGGTAATGTATGCAAATATTCATTGCACATGATCCCTACTACTGGGTCCATGCACATAACAAGGTTCAGAAGAAACACAAACATCAGAGCTTATTTGAATTGTCCTTGCTACCACCCATTATAAAGCAGACTGCAGAGCAACTTAATATGCTTTCCAGTCAAACAACATAGTGTGCAAATCTGAGACATGTTTTTTTTTTTTTTAACTTTTCTTCAAGAGGAAGAAAGAAGCATATATAAATATCTAGCAAAGCAAAGACACAAATCCTAATGTGGTCCCCCACTTAACACAATAACATCACACCTTTTGTAAAAGAAAATCACCCCAGCCACAAAAAAACTGATCTTTATCAAGGAGTCTCTCTCTCTCTCTCTCTCTTGGCCGTATCCACCAGCTCATAATAACAAAAGAAAAAACATCATTCATCTGCCAAGGATAAAGGAGACTACATAAGTACAAATAATTTTATAGGTAAGCATGAAGTGGAATATTAAAAAGGATATGATAATGAGAGTAGGAAGCAGCATGATCATTGTTTACCGGTTGGGATTCTGGAGTTGGAAGCAAGATCTAGCCAGGAATCTGTGTTCTTTGGTGGCCACTCCCCAAAGAAACGGTGAAGGGGTCTCTGGCTTGTTGTCTCAGCTTCTTTCTCTTTGCTTGGCCTCGTTGATTTGAAGTCAGTCCCCAAAACAAAGCAGTGTTGTTGCTCTTGCTGTCTTTGGTTGGTGGCATCATTGATGTTCTGAAAGCTGGAGTTTGAATAGGACTTGTAGGAGCTCATTGATAGCGGCTGATACGAGTCAGAATAGTTTCTCGCTGATCCTGAAGCTTCCGGGAAGAAAGCTCTCTCATCCACATCTTCCCTTATTCCATGAACATGCCTGCTTGAAAGAATCAACAGGAAGATTACATCTTTAATAATTCACAAAAGCAATACATGAATCAATCACCATATTCATTTGAAAACCAAAATAACATAATAAAAGGACCAAGTAGAGTATTGTTTGAAAAACTTACCTGTAATCCTTCTCATCATGAGAATAAGAAGCAGAGTCCATGAATAGCTGGTGGGTAGTGGCATCTTGGGGTGAAAAATCAGAATCTGGGGGTCTAGAGGAGGTTGATTGGGCATAGAAAAAGGGATTGAGAGAAGGGTTTTGGTAGGATTGGGAAAAGTGTTGGGAGTCACAGGGCATAGAAGAGGGCAAAGGAGAGAAAGGGAAAGAGGGTGAAGTTATGGTGGGGTTTGCCAAGGAAAGGTTTCTGGTATAAGATGGGATTGTTTGGGAGGTGTTAGTGGCGGTGCTTGTTGCTGAAGAAACTTCCACAGGCTTTCTTGAACGGTTTCTGCCTCTGTGCATGTGTCTTTCACAGTACTTTGAGTCTGGATATGCTTCCTTTGAGCATCTCCATTTCTTGCCATCTGTTCTTCTGCACCTTCCTGGCTCTGGGTCTACTTTTCTGCCAAATCCCATTTCAAAACATCCCCACCCAACTGCAGCCAGAGTTATGACAACAAACCAGGCTCTAAATTTTATTTGTCCCTCATAAAAAAAGTAGACATATAATAATAGCCACCAATGTAATTTTCCTTTTTTTAAAAAGAAAAAAAAGGTTATCCATGGACTTAAATCGATAGCAGACCTGCAAAATACTTACTTGGATGATGTGGAAAGAGTCTCGAAGAAATTGAAGAGTCTAGACTTCTTTTAATCGAGTAGATGAGATCTGGTGGGATAGGTGTTCCTGTGACCATGTATTTGAAAACAAGAGCTTGTTGCTCAAGCTCTTGCCACTGAGATGGTGTGAAAGGAGACCTATTTCTGGCAGTTGCAGTTGCACTCATCATTGTTTGACAGAAAGAAGGAAGAGTGTGTGTTTGTGTGAGTGAGTGAATAGTGGTGAGGTGAAGAAGAGGAAGAAGATATAGGATTTGAAAGAATGAATGAAGTAAAGAGAGATTAATTTTGTTTAGGTGGGGTGATAGTAATTTTTGTGTTGTAAGGGGTAGCAGATTCTTCTCCTGTGCATGGATAATACTAATGGGTGTGATAGTCTGATGATGCTTCTGGCTTTCTGGCTTTCTGGCTTTCTGCCACCTCCTCTCTATTTCTCTAATGTGCTGGATGGGTGAGTGAGTGAGTCTGCTCTTATAATGACTGCACCTCTGTTGCTTCTGTTTTTTTCTCTGCAGCTGCCTTTGTCTCTGACATCTTTACAGAAATCCATAAACAAATGTACAAAGGAAAGAAGAAAAATTAAATTGAAATGCATGTTAGTCCATGCATCTTTGGTTTTGCTGTCTCCACATCACTCATGGAAAACAGTGCCATCCATCCGATTATGTGAAGTGTAAGCTGCCGAGCAATAGTGGCTATGCCTATATCAATCTCTTTTGTTTTGCAATCCGAAGGATGGTAACTTTTTGAATAAGAGAAAGTCTCGTACGTGTCATTTTTAATCTTTTTTGGCTTCACCATGCGTGGCGTTATCTAATTGATAGATTTGGAGGCCAAGGCTAGAGTTGAATCCTGCTTTTTTTGGCCACGGATTGATGCTTTCTCCTTTTTCACATTTTCTCCCACCCCAAAACTCACTTTCATAACTCCATTTTCAGTTACATTACACTCAATTGCCCACCCTCTTCCCAATATCTTTCCTCCTTAATCATTTCCACAATCCCACTTCACCAAACTTCATCTTAATTATAAAGATGATTACTTTCTAAAACCCCAACAAATAATTCAAAAACATGCATTAACCTTTTTGAAGTGATGGTGGAAGTAAAAAACTATCGGGTAGAAGGAGGTTCCGGGTTGTTTGCTTGCAATTGAAAGCACTTGTCTTTCTCTCTCTCTCTCTCTCTCTCTCTGCCTAGCGCGTTGGCAGGTAGGAGGTGTCAGGAAAGTGCACTCTGAGGTTAAAACTGTTCACACTCTGTTGCTCTGCCCCAAAACACATGCTCCCTCCTCCTTTATTTTCACACACCTAACTGACCCTTTCATTCATTAACCCAAAAATTTCCTCAATTACCTTTCCTTTCAGTCCTCCTCTTTTCATTTTTGTGATTTCTCGGCTGTTTCCTCCCTGACTTCCTGCAGCCTTCAAAATATCACCTGAGATAGGAGCCTCTTCCCTTTGACTGGAATCATACCATCCCATGCTCTGCATTTCATCCTTACTTCCATCATCATTTATCTCTGTAATTAACTTCTTCCTCTTGTCCCTTCCTGTTCTTTCCTTCACCCACCTCGTCTTTCAATCACTAACTTTCCATCAGTTCTACATCAGATTCTTGTACTAGTATCTTCCAAATGTTACTCAATCTAATGAATGTGTATAATGTTTCCCACTTACTTGGTAAAATGTCTTGTAGTTTCTTCTAATCCAGCTACATAATTATGTTTTTTCATTATGACCACTAGTTTTGATTTTTAGTATTGTAGGTGATGTTATTGTTTCTTTATATCCTTAATCTAATATTAAGCAATTATTTTTACGTATAGATTTTATCGTAATTTTTTTTAAATACAAACAAAATCTCATATCGAATGTGGGATAAAAGAAAAAATCTAATATAAATTCATATATGTTTAAAATATTTTTATTGATAACAAGTTTTTTTAATGATACCAAAACCAAATTTGTTAAGAATTTAAAAGAGACAATATTTGATCAGTATGTGTCGATTTTCATTTTTATCATGATATTTTTTATTTATTTTAGTTTAGAAAATATGAAGTTAAAAAAGATATCAAATTAATCGACCTTTTAAAATTAAAATTAGTAAAGTAATTTTTTTTAATTTAAAAAAGTATTTATTTAAGTGTAAAATTAAAAATAATACACAAAAACTATGACAAGACATGTTTGTATTTTGTTAGAAGTGTTATAAGTTGCCTTTTACAAGCAAAGTTGAAGTGGTAACATCAAAATTTTAATAATCACTTAATAATTGCATCACAATTACATTAGTTGCATTTATTCACATATTTTTTTTCAGAATTCTAGAGATGGCAACATCACCATAATTTAGTATATGTAGGTCAATGTTATGTCAATAATGGATTTTTTCAATTTAAAAAAAAAAAAGAAAAAGAAAAAGTTTTAACATATCCTTTGAAGATGATGTCGTATCTAACCGCCATTTGAGGAAAGAAAAATTATCTTCCATTGTTTGACCTTATCTTCTAAGGTGCGATTTCCAGATTTCACAATGAGATGTGTCTGAAACATGAGAGTTATTTGTTTCACCCAAAATCAAATATATTTTTAAAATCCAATGTGATAATTCAATTAATCCACCCACATGCCATAAATTCCTATTGAACATGCAAGCCTTTGAAGCAGGTATGTAATAATTGCAAAAAAGTATGTATCAATGACCATCAAGAAAGGAAAAGAATTTATTATACTTCAATAAGTTTCATGATCTCAACAATCAATTCTTTTTAATTAAAATTTATTTACTTTTATTATTTTTATTCTTTTATATATCAATGCATATATTAATTTTAGTATAGTTTGCTGTAAATTTATTTACTTTTATGTGATATTGTCTAAATTCGAGTTACTATTTAAGAGATTTGAAACCATCACAATTAGAGGTGGAAAAGAAAAAGTTAAAAGAGTTTAAAAATTATAAAACTTTGGAGCCTGTGAGAGGAGGATGATAATTTATTTTGTAGTTAATTGAAAGAAGGATGAGATGAGACAAAAAAGACAATCAAATAAGTAAACTAATTTGAAATAAAATATGTAATAGAAGAAAAAATGTATTTATGTACTATTATAGCTATATTGATTCTTTTACTTAATTTTGGAACGGATAGAAAATTTTATAATTGTTTTGTTTCTTTTTTAACTTTTCAAATATTTTACTTTAATTACCAATTCAAATTTATTGAATTTAATTTCTTACCTTTCGGAGCATTTCAACTTTTACCTATTACAAATATCATGTAGTATAGTAGATATTAGGTCGGACAATAACATGGTTTAGGAGAAAAAAAGATTGAAGGGTGACTGGTCGGTCGGATCGAGAGAATCTGGTTGAAATGATGAGAGCGAAAAACATTAAAGGAAGCATTGAAAGGTAACTAATGGCATAAAAAACAACATAAATGACCTTAATAGGCGAATATTAAAAAAGTAAGATACGGTATTTATGAGTAGTTTAATGCTAATTACTGAGGATAATACTTCTAAATATAGTGTTAATGACCAGGTAAACATATTTTTTCTGATAATATACACTTTGACCTCCTTGAGACTGATCTGACTAGAGCGTGAAAGTGTTTCTTACATGTCACAACCTTTCGGTATTACGGAAGAGATCTTTAACAGACGGTGGAAAGAGGGAATTATTAACAGTCTCATATCCTACCACTAATTGTTAGTATTGATTTATTTGACAATTGAGATTAATCAAAGTTTTATTGACACAAACTAATTTACGCAAAATATAAAATAAGTATTATTGGAATCTAATTACTTTTGATTAAACAATATAAAATAAGTATTATTTGAATTTAATCACTTCTAATTAAACATCAATTTGAATGAACTGTTTATAATTAAACATGTATTGTTTCAAACTTAATCACTTTTGTTTAAGATCGAATATTTATTATTTTAACCAAAATTAAAAAATATTATTTGGACACGTCTATTTTTAATTAAGCAACAATATTAATAGAACTCAATCACATTCTTTGCTAAAACACTTTAATAAATAAAGGTTGATTATTAATTTTGCTAATTAGAAGAGAATTAACATCTTAAGACGAATACACAACAATAAACATTATTTTTTATTATACACACAAACAATGTTTTTGTTCACACACTGAAGTTAAAAGATTGATAAAGATAATAAAATCTTTGAGTTTTTTTTTTTTTTTAAGTGTTATTGTCAACCTTTCGTCTCCATAAAGGTCTTTTATATATAGAATTCAAAAGCTTTTTGGAATTGTTGTGAGATTATGCACTTGTTTGACCTTTTTATGCTAATAATATGTTAACATATTCTTTACATCAATGTCTACTATTTACTTCAATAGAAAATTGTCTCTCTAAACAAAAAATACTTTTCATTATTACTATTATCATGGTGAATCAACATGTATCTCAAATATACATTTACTATCATTCTACTATATTTATCTTAAAATTTTATTTTTATTCTATTTGGTATTTATCATTAAGTTGGAATATTAGGAACTTATTCCATTATAAAAAATAGTCATTGCAAGATATTGAAACAAGTTCAGAAGAATAAATTATTGGAGAAAGCGTGTAAATATCACCACTATCGTCCCCACCGCTCTTTCTATCATTAATATTATTTCTCTCCATCTTTCCCACCGCTCTATAAATTTTAACTTAAAAAATTACAAAATAATAAAAATTAAATCAATCACTCAAAAAAAAAAAGAAAAATAATTATATACTATTACATTATTTAGATATCGTGACTTAAATATAATTTAAATATTTTTTCATTTCTTTTATTAAAAAAATTTACCATGTGGTTTGATATTTTCTTTTTGTTTGATAAGATTACATATAAATTGATAAAAAGTTATTACAAATAATTGATATACTGTATATGATTGAGAAAGTATTGGTTTCGTTTTAGAATATGTTATATAGAACATAATCTAATACGTTCTAAATGCTTACATTCAAATATGTTCAACTTGTATGATGACTACTACTAACTAGTATGATTAACTATATGTTAATGTATTAAAATTAATCACGTATAAACTATTTTGTAATTTAGTATAATAGGATCAAACAACTGATTCAGACCTAAGTTCGGACACATCCAAGTAAGGATTTACAAACATAATAATTATATTATAAATAATATAATTACCAAAATATCTTCTTTACCTTCTCATTTATGTATTTAATATTGTTGTTGTTTGAAACTGATTTCAAAATTAAAATATCTTTTAGAGGCATAATTCACATTCACATTATGTAGGACGAATGCTAAGAAAGAGAATGACAATGTTTTGGAGAACAAAGTGAAGAAAGTTTGTGAAATAATTAATCTTTGCTTAATACCTCTTCGACTGTATTAAAAACAATTAAATAACACAAATTGTATATACTAACTATGATGTTTCATGTTATATATAAAATGGTAGAACGATGAATTACTTTAGTCATAAATAAATTAATTATATGAATAAATACGAACTAATTTATTTAAAAAATTCTTCATAACCTACTAAATGTTAGAGTTTTTATTGAAGAGAGTGTATATATTGGATTGCATTAACTTTTGTTAAGTTGATATTTATCTCTTTTGTGGCTAACCAAAATATTGTGAACTAATTTTGATAGTAAACACATATATAGTTGTGTTAATGTAAGGGCCTAAAAAATTATAGGGCTGTTGGGCCTTAATTGGGGCAGTCAGGTCCATCTGTCCAAGGACACTTGACCTTAGAGGGGTGTTTTTCTAAAAAGTCAGATTTCATTTTCAGCTTTTCCTTCTCTCTCTAAGAAGCTTGCCCTAACACTTGCTCTGACTTCTCTCATAAAATCATAGCAAGTTGAACCGTTCAAACTTTGATTTGGTGCTTCCAAATTGTTCCTGGCATAGAGGGCTTTAATTTGCACCGAACGTTCTTCAATTCCGATTGGTGAGTACATTTTTCCCTTTTCTTCAACCATTCTTGAACCTAGGGCTTGCTATCCTATGGATTTCATGTGCTCTACGTCTGTTCCTTTCCATTCGTTACTTAGTAATAGTCCTAAGAAATTGTCTCCATCACCAAATTGGTGATTTTAGGTTCTGTAGGCTCAGCTCGGTGTGGGTACGATCCTAGGACGTCTTTGACTAGCTGTACTGTTACGTGTTTCCAGGTAAGGGGAGCTAACTATATAACTTGCTTCATTTGTATAAACTGATGGTATGTTAAGTTCTGAAGTATGTATGTTGATTGGTTTGTGTATTATGTTGTTGAGCTTAAACTGTATGTGCCTTACATTGAACTGATGCATGTTGAAGTTGATGTTTATGAACTGTCTCTATTGAAATTGATTTGTGAATTGGTATGGTGATGAGTATGATCTGTTTTGAATTGAGTTGCTGGTTGTAATTGATGATGGATGGAAGAGTCTTGCGGGAATGTTCAGAATTAGTATTGTTATGGGTATCAATATATATATATATATATATATATATATATATATATATACCGTTTGGTTTTTGTGAGAGTAAGTGAGATGTTAAATTTGGGTGTCTAAAATCTATATTATATTAGGGTAGTTAGATAACTTAACTAAATCAAATAAGAACTGGTTGGGAGTCTTCTTTGTTGGTAGGATAGAGGGAACCTAAAAACCAGAGCCGCACATCCCTGATCATAGAGCAGCCCTGGCCTGGTCCAGTCAGTTGTGACTAGTCATATGTGTTGGTGTCGAAGGTGAGTCCGATGCGTTCGACATTTGTTCCCTCTTCGGTGACCAATTGGGGTACAAGAAGGTTGGGAGAGAGATAAAGCCTTAAGATAAATTAGATAACCAGTAGAGAAATTGGGTTGAAATTGAGTTGGAAAAGGGAAAGTGACATGGTAATTTTGGGCATCTATGGTGGGGGTTATGTATGGTCTGTTTAGGCAGTTAAGGTAAGTTAATCTGGACCTACTTAGCATATAAAATTGAACTAGAACCCCTTAAAATGGAAGAATTGAAGTATGACTCCTAAGTCTTAGGAATGAACGTTTTAGAGTTAAATTCACACCTAGGTCAGCTTAGAATCAATATAGGAATAGTTTAAATTGGTTAAACATGTTTCATGTCGATATTAGTGTTGCAGAATTCAAATTGAACAAGTGGATATGTCTAAGAGGTACAAAAACCAGAAAAAATCAAGTTGCTGTCAAAAACTAATAAGAATAATCGATTATCTCACTTGATAATCGATTATTCTAGTCAGAATGTCATATTTTCTTCAGAGTTCTCATAAATAATCGATTATCACATGTGATAATTGATTAACATATGTAATAATCTATTATCATGTGTAATAATCGATTATTGTTGTCACAAAATCATCCAGGACAGTTTTAGGTGGTTTTCGGGATTCCGGGTATCATTTTTGGACGTTCCTTAGGTCGTTCTGGGGGGTTTTTGACCATTTCGGAACTATTGGTGATGGTTTAAAAGTCATTTTCCATGTCTAAGTATGAGTTCACTGGGTTTTGTGTTGTTAGTGGTTCTTTTGGATCTGTTATTGTTTGGAAATGAATGTGGAATGATTACAATGTAAATTATGACTGAGGTGATGTTGTTAATTCGAAAGTATGTGATCATAAAGGTTATGAATTGATATTAAGTGTAACAAGCATGGTTCATGGACGTAATTCCATGATCCTCAAGGCGAAGATTCATGGTGGTGCCCTTAGTTTTTTAAAATGAAAGTAGGGGCTCAGCCTTGGGAGTCATTCTGACGCTCCAATGGTCAATCATACACACTTAGAGAGGTTGAACCATGTGGTGAGGAGTAGCAGGAGGTCCTTAGTCTTGGGGACTCCCAGTATACCTCAAGACCCAGAACAGACTAACTTCGTGAGTGTGACAGGGTGGGGAACCCAAGTTTCATAAGTCACCACGGGTGCAAGACTCGCCATAGCCCGACTATCATTTTAAAGTCCGGATGAGTCAAGTCTAGAAATTAACATGTTTAGGTTGTGTGTTTTAAACCTGTTTTGTTTTCAGTTCACTTTTATATGGTCACATGAGTAATCTGATGTATCTTTTCCCATTTATATAATTAGCTCACCCTTGCTTTCTTGTTGTGTGTTGCTTGGGTATGTTTTCCTTTGCGATGATCATCCACTTGGATGGGAGCAGATGTCGCTGAAGAGGTTTCCTTGGAGCAAGAGTTGGAAGATGCTGATGTTGCAGCTTAGTTCATTCGGCTTTAATTCCCTAAGCCTATGTCATTCTGAAGAACTTTATCACATATTAAAGTTTTAAAATTTCTAGCATTTTAGAAGAAGGACTCTAGTACTCTAGTTTTAAATTCTAAACCTCTTTCGAGGATGACTGTAATCCCTATACTCTAATTTCTTTTCTTAACTGCTTTTCAATATTATCGATGTCGACGTCTTTATATAATATATATATATATATATATATATATATATATATATATATTTGGGATGTCACATTTCTAACTTTATATTATTTACTAATTTATATTGATTATTTTTTTTATAACAACATACAAATTATTTAACTCTTTTTGTCTTTAGCATGATATTACAATAATCCTATCATCATTTTCATTACTTACAAATAATAACAGCAGCAATACTAAGAAAGTATGTCAAATAAGAAAATGACAGCCATAATAATAATATCTCATATTAAACACGAAAAATTCCATCATAATGTAAATAAACAATTTGAAATTCAATCAATTCGGTAAAAAATTAGAAATGACGGAATCAAATTTCAATAATAAAAAATAAATAAATCAATCTCTTTAAAGTGACTAACATAAGAAAATATCATAATAACAACACGAGTAGAAAAACAAAATCTAAAAAGGAAAATGCGAAAAAGATAATGTGTATAGTCATGAAACACAAATAAAATGTACTAACAGTCAACCATTACAACAACAATTACCGATGATTAACAAAAAGATGAGGAAAAAAAGAGAGAAATAAAGTTAGAGAAAAAAAAAACATCAAATAAAAATGTCTCCTATACGTGTAATGTTCTTAATGGCAAGAAAAATTGATATAATTTTTTTTTTCAAAATCCATTCTTTAGTAATCAATGTTGAAAATTATTTTCTACGAGATATTAAAAAATAAATCTCAAAAACTTATAAAATATCATAAGTTAATTAAAACAATTGTCAACAAAACTAACATCGAAAAAACACTTATTACGTACTTCGATGTTGACGAATACATCTTATATAATAATGATTTAGTAATAATAAAAGGTACAAATATAATAACGCTTGCTTATCTCTACTAATAGGAAACACTTATACTTGTCTTATATTAGCGCATGTATAGGTTAATGCAACTTTTAAAAAATAAACTGAAAAAATATAATGTAAGAATTGTTAGAAAAATTTCAAGAAGATATACTGAAAAGATTTATTCCTCTTGAGGTGAGTAACCCATATAAATGAATTGGTAAATATAACTTTAAGACTTAGATGTATTTTTTTCCTTATATGTTATTCAATTTATTTTTATTTAATGTAGAATTATTAATTCATATTTTATTTCAATCTTGATTATAATTCTGATTGGATACTACTCCATTGACTTTAATATCGTTGTTGTTTTTTTTTACAAAAATAAACTGGAGAAAATAATTACCAATAACACTTCCATCAACATGTTACAAATTGATTTTTTTTTTATATCCAATTTTTCATTTCTACTAAAACTTTCAACTTATATTAAGTAAATTTTAAATATAACTCAATGCTATAAAATCAATTTATAAAATGAAATTTGTATTTATTTATATATTCTAAATTGATTTTATTTTTAATTGATGTAATATTTTTAACAATAAAATATATTATAAAATTAAAGTATTTTTTTTTTCTTAAGCAATCTTTAGTTTACAGCCTAAATTTCAAAGATAATTTACTATCTATTGAAGTATGACTGACAATAATTTTGCTAATAAATATGTAGTGATGAGATGTTTTGTTTTTTTGTTGGGCATCCTTAGCCAGAAGAAGATTGTAAAGAAGAGATTTGACATTGATTGGTTTGAATATATAAGAGTGGAATTGGTGACCCACTTCTTAGTGAGAGTTTGAGCTTAAGGGAGTTTCGTTGCTCTTCTTTAGATGTATAGATCTTACCATCATTACATCCCTCAAAAAAGGAAAATGTCTCCTCTTCTCAACACAACTTTTCTTCCCAACAACTATTTTCTCACTACAATGCCATATTTCTCTTTTCTTCACCTACCCTTTTCAACCTTACTGTATACAAAATTTAAATACAAAATATGCACACCTTTTTTCCACCCTCAACAAATAAAATTGTTAGAAATTATTTAAGTATCACTAATAATTTCAAATAAAGTAGGGATAACAAAATTATACATCATATTAAATGAAATACCCAAATAAGATAGGATGAAAAAGTTATACATCATATACAATGAAAATGAAAGACTCTTAAACTTAATGTTTTATATATAGTAAGACTCATGTCGAGAGCTGGACAAAAATAACTTATTTATACTGTACTATAGTTAATTATACTATATTATACTAAAAAAACTAATTCACTTCTACTAAAAGTTTAGTATACTATTTTATTGTTTAGTTTTTAAAAACTAAATTTATAAAATTTTAAGTTTAGTTAACTGAGAACTGTATCTACTCTTTCTTCTTTTCTAATTCCCGTTCAACTACTTCATCTGCAAAAAAAACCGTTATTAAATAATAAAATATTAATAAAAAAAACTGTTCACATAAAAAATTAATAATGAATTTTTTAAGACAATTTTTGATCACAAATTTTTATATCTTTTTATCATTAAACATATATTACTTTTTAAATAATATTATTTTAAGAAATAAAAGTAAAATATATTTTTTTAAATTTAATTTTATTAAATGATTAAGTAATAGAAATCATAAAAGAAAAAAACTATATATAAAAAATAATACTTTAAATATATTATATTCTTTAATATATTATTAAATATGTAAAAATATGTTAAATTTTTTTTAATGATATTTATTTTAAAAATCAACTTACTTTAAAATAAATATCAATATTGTTATTTTTAAATGATAGTATTTTACAGACTAAAACTAAAATATATTTTTTAACTGTTAAATTTTATTAAATGACTATATACTGAAATATAAAAAAATAATAATATAGAAAAAATAATTAATATTATAGAAATATCAATGACAAAATAATTAACAAACTTTATTAAGTGTTAATAAATATTAGTTTAATTTTTACATAATAAAATATAAATAATAAATAATTGATTAATAAAACAATTTTATGAGACAACAAAATAAATATAAATAAAAAAATTATTTTAAAATAAAATAAGTAGATACTTTGAAAGTTATACTTTATTATTATTCATTTGAGATAGGTATATATACATATGAATATGATCTAAATTAAGTATGTAATTATGTAAAATATAATTAAAGAATATTCAATAACCTAAAAGAGATTTAATTAACTTAATTACAATAAATTAATTTTTAATTGACCTAATTTCAGAAGAATAATTTGAATTTTATCACATCTTCGCAATCTAAGCGGGAGGTTCGCATACGCTTAGACCAGTCCAAAAATCTTTAAAAAAAAACTTGATGTTTCAGTATGTAGGGTTGAGAACTACACCATCACAATTTGATCTTTGTCATCTCAGTTAATCTTCAAATGCTAACAACGTCACAAGCCATCTTAGATAAGGTTTAGATAACGACGTCGACTATCCTTCCAATAACTCAATACATGCAACTTATCAAAAAAATTTAGATCAAGATCCCTTTCATCTAAATAAAGATCCAATTCAGACCTTTCTATGTCATTAACATGTTGGCCCACATAATCAACATATTCCTAAGACATCATGAAACAAATTTAATATGTCATTCATAAGGAATAAAATATAGATAATAAAATAAAGAAAATTGAGAATTAAAAACTCACATCAAATGCATCCATTAGTAGTTCATCATTAATAAAATAAGTTTTTTGTGTTGGAAGGGAAACTTGGGAACTTGAAGTACTTGACTCATTTGAATTTAGTTTGACATATGCTTCAAACAACTAATATATGTTATCCTTTAAAACATTAACTTTTTCTTCACAAGCAGAAGGATTAATCTTTCTATAACAAAATTGAATTGCTTCAAACTTCATTCGTGGATCAAGAATAGATCCAAAAGTAAGAATGTCATAATATTGATCTCAATACTTACTAAACTTGTTCATCATACTCAATGACATATGTTTAATCATTGGATCATCAGTTTTTACATTTTCTTGCAACAAACATTCAATTTTCAAAATTTGTGTGCAGTAACAATTACAAGTTGGATAAGAAGAACTTGAAATCAAGTCAGTCATCACATAAAAAGGTTTCATAAGAACTCAATTTTTAACCCATTTCCACTCATCATTTGATGGACAATGAATCTAATTTCTATCATAGATATCCAAACTTCCAGATCTACGTCGATATCTAATTGCACTCTTAAGAATGAGATAGACAGAATTTCATCTTGGAGGAACATCAATTTTCAAACCTACTTTGGTATCAATACCCCCCTCATTTGAATAATAACACATTCTTTAAATGCATTTTTTCTTGCCTCTGATCCTCTCACATACTTTGTACTCTCTATAACCTTTTGCAAAGCATTAGAAGCCATCATTAATCCCTCTTGCACAATAATATTCAAGACATGTGCACTACACCTTACATGAAAGTAATTACTATTACATATCAAATTATTTTTCAATTTTATATGCTCACTCAACATTTTTTGCAACACCTCATTGACACTTGTATTGTCTAATGTGGTAGAGCAAACCTTCCTATCTATTTTCCGATCAAGCAACAAAGTAATTTTTTTTTTGCCAAATCATGATCAGTATGTGGATGTTTCATTTTACAAAAGGCAATAATCTTACTATTCAACCTCCAACTAGCATTAGCAAAATGAGTAGTTAGACAGATAAATCATTCTTGATTTATAGACAATCAAATGTCAAACAAATTCGACAATGAGATTTGCATGTTGCAAGTTTTACCCTCTCTTTGTGTTCATGAATTGTTTTTGAAATATTAGACAAAGTTGTATTCCTACTTGAAACTCTTACTTTTAGATTTAGATATACAAGTAATTCTTTAATCCACTTATATTCAACAAAAGTTATATGAAGCCCATGTTGAATAATAACCATTAAAATAAGGTCATTTATAACTTTTTGATCAATTTCCCTATAACTTAATTTTCAAGCACAATTAAATATCATTTTTCCCACGTCATTGTCTTTTGCTTTCTTTAGGACCAAACACTTTGATAAATGACGCAACATTAAGGTCCCTATTTTTGTACCACCAACAACATAATACACCATATGCGTGCATCTTTCCTTTTCTTTATCATCTTTAATACCAATTTTCGTAAAATTATCCCATACTTTTGAAGTATTACCCTTGGTCTCTTACTTTCTATATCAAAATCCTTACCCTCGTTATCAATCTCTTCTATGGTTGGTGACAAAGAATCATTCGAATTATCATGAACACATTAATCATCTACGATTTCAAAATTCATTTTATTCTGTAATAATTATACAATAATGTTTTATGATTCATTTTGTTTTGTAATAATTGTATAATGTGACGTGAGAAAATAAATAAGGAATCATGCATACCCACATCACGGTATGTGAAATGAACTGCATTGGAATCATGCATATCACGGTTTGCATTATGCAACATGATCTACAAGGCTCGGAATCGTCCACACCAGAACTTGTGTTGTGCTGGAATCTATTGGGTTTAACAAGGAGAGTGGTTAAAAACGGTGACCCACATAAATAATTTTATATCTGAGTGTGTATCGTGAGATTTTTCCAACAGAATCGTGGACATTATTCACCATGGTCTACAAAGCAAAAAGGTTTATTTTTTGGACCATGCACACTGTTCACCACAGTTTGCAAAGCGAAGGGGTTTGTTGTGCTGGAATTAAATATGAACACGGTTCACTACAGTCTACGAAGCGAGGGGTCTACATGTTGGAATCGTGCACCACGATCTACATTGTGTAGCACGATTTAAACTGTACACCACAATTTGCCAATTTAATTCACCATGAGTTCAACTCGGCTAAGTAGACTCAATTCAAAATTGACCTATATCAAAATTTCAACTTTTTGTTTAAGCCCAATCTAATATAAACCTGTGATGAATCATATTGGCTCGCGAATTCAAACTTATTTTAACAACGTTAATTGGAGTTGTAGAAGGTTTCCATGAAATGATGTGGACTGTACAATAATGTCACCAGTATAGGTGCATTGGCTGACAAATAAACCACGTCACAATGATTTTCTTTTCTTTAATACATCACATCTAAACACTTCTATATTAAACCATGGTAAACTTTTAGCAATTCTTATCTAATATTTTTAGTTATGTGATTCTTTTCTTTTAAATTTATATAATATAAAAGATTAAAGTCATACCTAATGAGACACGTTAGAATTTTATTATATTTCTCCAAGTTTTAAAATTATGAGAACATAGATTTCATTAATTATAATTTAGTGATTCAAGTTAAACTCTGATTATTATGTAAAACTAAAATAATTTATTAAAATTGAAGTAGCTATTTACTCACACGTAGACCTATAAATTGACTACATGCAGGTTAGTTAAAACATATATTTAGTACATAGTTACTTCACTAGTTTATTCTGGACTAAGACATAATAGAAGTTGTATCTACACCTTTTACCCTTGTGATTAAATTAGCAAATTCCTCTTTACCTAAAAAGAACATACCAATTCTTTATGTATTAGTAAAACCTTGAAAAATATACCAAAGCTGTAATCTTTTAAGGGAAAATCACCAATGAAGAACTCAATGTAAATAGATTATCCCAAACTAACTTGCTTTATATTTCCTTTCCACATTAATGCAGCAAGTTAATATTATTAACAACTTCAACGTTTTTTTTCTCAAATTCTAAATCTTGCATACTTTATATGGATCACCTTCTTCTTTTGTTTCCTATTCAACTTTTCCTTTTTCTCAAGTATATACACGCAAATTTCTATATTCTAACTTTGATACAATCTCTTTTTGCAAAGTCATGTGACAATACCCTTCCATGATCGAGAACATAATTTCAAACACCAACTGTAATTGTTCAAATTTTCTTATAAACATATCAGAAAGCTCCACGAAATTGCAAAATTTATAAGCTTGATTCTAGGAATTGTTTCCACAAACGTTATGGTACTTCCATGCATCTATTAAGCCAAAACCGACAAAAAGGACTAAATCATTAGATAGTCATGTAGTAGAATTTTTTTTCTGTCCATGTAGTTTTGGTTTACCTAGGAAGTTAACTTTTTGTCCATATTTTTTTAAGCAACAAGAAACATTGTATCAGAGTAACTTGTTTTCGGTTTCACTCTCTTCCAATTTTCACCAGAGGTTTTGTACTTTTATATATGCGTTCCAGTGAAATACCTTACTATTCTTTCCTCTTTGGTTTTCCTCTTGAAAAGAATTAGAAAGACAGCAAAGAAACTGTTAGAAATAGTGTAACAGCGGAATCTACTGGAAGACAGATACTATACGCTTTCAGTGTGATGCATCATCCATCATTCACTTTGCATGGTTAGATTTCTGGCCAAGTCGTTGTCCAATAAAAGTCCAAAGGGAAGAAAATCTCGTTCACAGTGGCAGGTTGAAGTGAATAGTGAAAAGGAAACTTCAGTAAACCTACATCTCAGATTCTGCTTTTCATGTATCAGAAACAATATCTTCATCTTGCAGTACTGATTTCTTCACTTTTACCTTGTCTTCAAGGAAACCTTCACATGAAGTCTCACAAATATATTAATATTTCATTCTGTTACTATATATTATTCAAATATTCTCCATTGTTACTTTATATAGATGAAGATATGAACTGAAAGTATAAGCTAAAATAAACTTTTTACATAAATTATAAATAAGTCTTAAAAGAAATTAATGTACAACAATTCTTTATATTTACTTTCGACTTTGATCTTCTTAAAAATATTTATGTAAAAGTTAATAAATCTTATGTCAGAATATAAAAGCTTATACTGAATGCCAAAAGCTAATATCACAAAGGACAAACTGGTAGTGTAAACTTTCTCTGTGCCCTTTAGTTACTCCATATATAAAGTCTTGTATATCAGCCAAATGATACAGATAAGATATCTTAGCAGGAAGGGGCTTTCTCTTTTCCACACATTCACTTGGTTCTTATTGAAAGAACAGCAAAGCTTTTAGCTGTCAAATGTCTGTATTCATGAGCTTCCAATCCTTCCCACATGACTTTGGACCACATTCCTATGTAGTTTCTTTCTGCATCTGATATAGTATTTTGCATTAACACACTCAAAATATCTTTGGATTCTCCAAAATTGGGAAAAATAAGGTAATTAGCTGCTTGACATGACATATTCGTGAGAGTAATTTCCACATGATGTTGATTGATTGTTATCTGATAATTAATCACCAGCAAGGACTTGCAAAGTAGCCGATGTAGCTTTCCTTTTCGGTATTGCAGTAAGTTCGTTAGTTAGCAATATGCAGCATAAATAAAACATTGATGAACTTTTTCTTAAAAAACTTTGGAGAAGCAAATGAAAATAAATATAACAGAGAAAGTCAATTATTAATTAGGGCAATCTTTACTCACCAAAAAGGTTTAATTATTGTGAGAACAACTTCTCAATTTCTCTGTCTGGTGCCACAAGAGGGGACCTCTTTAGGAAAGTTCCACAAAATCCAAAAAGTGTTACTCTGGCTCTAATTTTGCATTTGTCATTATTAGCTGCATGGTATATGTTCAGCTCCAACTTGCAAGAAACTTTATATATATAGCACCATCATGTAGCCTACCATTCTCACATTCCCATTCATACTTCTACACTTCTACACTACCAAGCCAAGATGTTTCTTCACACTGTGTTCCTCCTTTCCTTTCTCTTATCCACTTCCCATGCTACTGTTCAAGACTTCTGTGTGGCAGACCTAAAAAGTGCAGATGGCCCTGCAGGCTTTCCTTGCAAGCCAGCTGCCAAAGTTACTTCAGATGATTTTGTGTTTGCTGGCTTAACTGAAACTGCAAATGTCACAAACATAATCAATGCTGCTGTGACCCCAGCATTTGTTGGTCAATTCCCAGGTCTTAATGGTCTGGGACTATCAGCAGCAAGGTTAGACCTTGGTCCTGCTGGAGTTATCCCACTTCACACTCATCCTGGTGCCAATGAACTTCTCCTAGTGACTCAGGGTCACATCCTTGCTGGATTTATATCATCAAGTAACGTTGTTTATCAGAAGTTACTGACAAAGGGAGAGCTTATGATCTTCCCACAAGGGTTGTTGCACTTTCAAATAGCAGCTTATAAGAGGAAGGCCACTGCTTTTCCTTTTTTCAGCAGTGCAAACCCTGGCCTCCAAATCCTTGACTTTGCACTGTTTGCAAGCAACTTCTCTACACCTTTGATCGCACAGACAACTTTCCTTGATCCTGATCTAGTCAAGAAGCTTAAGGGTGTTCTTGGGGGCAGTGGTTAATTAGCTAGAGCAGTCTCATGGTTATGATTTATGAATTGTTCATTATATTGTTTAATCCATTACCTTGTGTTGTTTAGATTCCTTAGACTTGTCCAGGTCTTCTGGTCATTGAATTGCTCGTGTCATGCGGAGTGCTTGAGTTTTGCTTTCCATTTCTGTTCCAAAGCTGAAGAATGTCTCTTGAGACTTGAGCATGACCATGTTTAGAAGGGTTTGCTACTGTTGATTGCTGAACAAGTTTATCCAATGTTTACTGGTGGATAAATGTCGTGCTATTTCTTTTTCAAAAAAGATTCTGCTTGTCTTTTTACTATCTCGTAATTGTGTTTCTTAACTAGTTATATTTACATAATACCTTTTTCTGTTATAACCCTTAAAATTTGAGGTTAACTTACTGTCCTTAAAAAAGTTTTCTTAGGAGGATTCGTCGAGGGGATGAAAAGAAAAAACCTCAATCTTTAAGTTTTCTCTCATAAGAGTTAAGAGTTAGGATTAAAGTTAATTAAGGTAAAACAATATCATTTATAAACAAATACAAAATTATATATTTTATTAAATAGTATAATAGGTTGTAATTTTATTAATACTTCTATATGATATTTATTATCATGTTATTAAATAAAATAATAATATATAGTTTAATATAGTTATTAATTATATTCTATTTATAATATTTTAAAAAATAGTACGTAAGATATTATGATAAAGTCTCAAAAACAAAAGAAAAACCATAACGTTTAACTAAAATGTGAGAATATTGGGTTAATTTTAATAAAATTCATAATATTTTTTTTTATAATTAGTAAATGTATATTTATTATATATATATATATTGATTATTAAAGAAAAATAAATAATTAGTAAAATTTAAGAGTAAATTTAAGTTATACATTAAAAAAAAACAATATATAATAAAAAAATCTATAAACTTATTATTTATAAATTTGTTATTTTAAAATTTTAAATTGATGTGTTATTTAGTTTTGATTGAGATGTAGAAGATTTTTTCACAAAACAAAATTAAATAACTATCTTATATATTTTAAAAAATATGTTTATCGAGTTAAAGAACATTAAATATGTTTAATTAATCAATGATTTCAACTTCCTATATTGATGTATAATTTTTCTATATAATCAAACAACCAAGTTTATTCAAACTTCTTACAAAGTCTATTTTAATCGGATTCAAATGTTGGTATATGTACTTATTTGACAAATTAAAAACACTCATATTTGCAACATGAGTTAATTATATTTTTTCTTGTATTAAAAAAGAATATTTTTTAAAAAGAATACTCATTTGCTAGCTCTGGTCCACAAGACTTTTATGGATATTTTGGCTTCATAAACATTTTTCAAGAGAACATTTTAACTTTGTGAATTTATTTTGTCCTAATTTATATAAATCATGGCCAAATCATATAAAAGAGACCAAATTGACATATGTAAATTAGGTTGAGAATTACATTTTTTATATGCGAATACAATGTGGACAAATAAAAGTGATTCAATAACTACATTTTTTTTTTCACCCTAAAAGTTGATATCTATATAGTGTACACGATAGGGATGATAAAGATATCAAATAGTTGATATTGTGAATAGAGACAAAGTAAATAATCTTTCTTTATATTACTGAACAATTTATATTTTGTATGTACAAAATCGGAGTTGTTCTCTAAAGTTTAAGGATTATGACGAAACTATGTCATAGAACTAAGTAATATATGTCAAATATTCTAAGGATATATAAAGTAGCTTGGTGACAAAGGGAAAAGAAAGAAATAATATTTATAAACTTGAATATCCGTAAAAAAAACATATATCAACAAGCAAATATGTGTTGACATAAAATTATATATAAAGAAGTTAAACATTAAAAAAAATATAGGGAAACTAGGAAACAATAAAATAGGATTAGCATTTCCCAATGTATCTCATTATCAGGCGGAGTGTAAAATGTTTAAATTTTAACATAAACTCTATTTTTTTTTTAAAAAAAAAGTTATTGATGCCAATGTTTATCTCCTTTAACAAGTGATAATGGTTATGGACCATTTATTGCTTGGAATGCGACAGAAGATAAAGGTATCACATGCGAAATGGGATTTCTATGTAAAAGGCTAGGCTACACACTAGTCATTTTCCATGTTTTTTTTAATATTAAAATAAAGCTAGGCTACTTTTTGGTTTTTGATTTGAAGTTAGTGTTTTAAAAAATTATTATACAAATAAAAATTTTATAAAATCAATTTTGAAACAATTTTTTTTTTTATCCAATTGAAACTTAAATCAGACTTACATTTTCAAGAATCTTTTATAAGAGGGAATCCCCTTCATATCAATATGCTTCCATGAGAGTATTTTCAAAGATGAATACGTATTATCATCAATGACATTTCAACTCAACTTACATACATAAGGAATTGACTCTTTAAAAAACAATTAATTTAATTGAGTCTAGTATTTCATAATATGTTTAATTTTCTCATATGGTGAGATTTAAACTAATACTTAAATTCTCAACGCTCTTTAAATAAAATTTATTTTTCAATTAGTTTTGAATTTATTTAAAAGAAATAAATGTTGTAAAAAAATTAATTTTTGAAGTGGTTCTGGTTGAAAATAGAAATCAAACCCAATAATTTAATCACATGTCCAAAACAACTTTTGGTTTTATTTTAATTTATCAGGACAGACTACACTATCTGGGAAAGTGGTTTATAACCGCAGCCAAAACTTTCTTTTTCTTGTTTTAATATATTTTGATTGTAGAATCGAAATTTAATGTACACAATAATTGTTGTTTTATTTCTTCTCTACACCGATACAGTCTATCTTTTATGTAGGAAAATGTCTTTTAATAATTTTTTTATAATAAGCGAAGAATCCAAAATTTTAACTGATATAGATAAAAAAAATTCAAAGATGAGATGATTGTAACAATTTTAGTTATAATTTTTTTGATTATTTGGTAGGTGCTAATAACATACAAAATTTCCTATCTGATAAAACTTTTTTAGTTAGGAATAATAAGAATAAAATTATTCTATATATTTAGATATTGAAATTTTGGAGATGAACAATAATCATTCTTTTCTAAGTGAACAAGAAATTTTCTTTTCTAGGGTTGTTAAGAATGATTACTATCATTTCATGTATGATACTCCTTTTAGTTGGAATAATTATATTAATAGTTTCATTGATAATTATTTTCATTCTCAAATAAGTTATTAAAAAAAGTTACTAATACATCCGTTCATCTTATTGCAAAACAGCGATGATGCACGAATCATCATTTTAATATTTTTATAATGATAATTCATGACCTTAATGCCAACCATCCCTCCTTCTTTAAGCCACTTTTTGGGGGCTTTGGATCTAGCACATATAATACTTCAAATGAAAACAACTCAAAGTAATTTTTCTATAGGTCAAAGTTAACTTGTAGTGAGAATAGCATAGCTAGCAAAAAAGGAGTACTTTTTTTATAAGCACTGTATTTGTATTATGCAGCAAAATTCACGAAAGATTCTGCAGCAATGTGTTTTACTTTCCTTTTACTTCTATATCGTGTTTTCTCATCAAGATTTACAACTCCTAATGATATTTTTTATATTCTTTCAGTCAATGTTCAACATTTTTCATATATATAATGAAATTAATTAACATGATTTGACTTGATAATTATTGCCATGTGGAAGTAAATTCTACGTTACTGCATGGTCATCTCTTAGTTTACTCTCCAACTTGTAAAAATTGCCCTATAAATGGCTTCCTAATCCCACACCACCTTCACACCAAATCCATTTTCATTCATAGAAATTCTAAGATGAAGATGATTTACACTCTTTTTCTTTTCGCTCTTCTCTCATCAGCTTGTTGCCATGCTTTTGTCAATGATTTCTGCGTAGCAAACCTAAAGGGTCCTGATGGCCCTTCAGGCTACGAGTGCAAGCCACCGAACACAGTTACAGTGGATGACTTTGTGTTCTCTGGTTTTGTAGCAGGAAACACCTCAGGAATTTTCAATGCTGCAGTAACACCTGCATTTGTGACTGAACTTCCAGGTGTGAACGGTCTAGGTTTATCTGCAGCACGGTTAGACATAGCCAAAGGTGGATTTGTTCCAGTGCATTCACATGCTGCTTCGAGTGAAATACTGATAATGGTGAAGGGTGAAATCACTGCAGGGTTCATAACACCTTCTGCAGCTTATCAGAAGACACTGAAACCAGGTGATGTTATGGTTTTCCCACAAGGACTCTTGCATTTCCAAGTGAATTCTGGTAAAGGAAAAGCCACTGCTTTTCTTGCTTTCAGTAATCCAAGCCCAGGAGCACAACTGCTTGATCTTCTTTTATTCGGCAACAACTTGCCTTCTGAGTTGATTTCACAAACTACTTTGCTTGATTATGCACAAGTGAAGAAGCTTAAGGCTCGTTTTGGTGGCAGAGGATAGGAATATTGCTCATGAGTTCATCGTTCGTTCCTATGTTTGTTTTGCTTCTGATCACAGTCAATAATGATGTTTTGCATGTATTTTCCATTTTCATGTTGAAGATTTCATGAAGGAGAGAGCACGTTGGGAGGTAGGGTTAAGTTAAGATCTGCTTAAACTTGATTACTTTACTTAATTATATCTTTCATCTGATACTGTTAACTTACTTGTGTTATTCAAGAATGATGTCGATCGTACTATCACTTGTACCAAGATGTGTCTTGTGTAGATGATTTGCAACTAAGCCAAATAATAAAATTCTAAGAATTAAGGAGGTCAAAAAATGTATATTATTTAGTATATATTACAAATTAAAAAATAAATCTTTACTAAATAACAATATTTTTTTTAATAATGAGAAAAATAGTTAAAAATTTGAGAAATTATTAAATTTAAAAAATAATGAAAATAAACGGAGAGATTTTTAACAATTCTATGTCTTATCATAAACCAATAAGAAAATTTTAATTGTTTTATCAATAAAGAGTGAGATTTAAGCTATTACATCAATATAATAAAGAATCTAAATTGATAATTATTGTTGAAATCAAAATTGATTCAGATCCTGGTATATTTAGTCAATTTTTTCCTGCTATATTTTATAATAACAGTGTTCCTTACGTCGTTTTTAAGCCACGTAACCACGTTATTGGGGCTTCGGATCTAC
Source organism: Vigna mungo (assembly GCA_036885675.1). Taxonomy (NCBI): domain Eukaryota; kingdom Viridiplantae; phylum Streptophyta; class Magnoliopsida; order Fabales; family Fabaceae; genus Vigna; species Vigna mungo. The sequence goes on from CP144700.1 coordinate 50,165,557, forward strand.
CTCACATTATACCACAACCTTATATATTACTAAATTGTGTAAACGCCAAATGAGAAATTAAAAAAAAATCATTATCTCAAATCAATTCTAAATTTGGTTTTTAAATCAGTCACAATCATTTGAAAATGGTTTCTAAAGCATTTTATAAAACTTTTGGTCTCTAAGATTTTTTTTACCATATATTTTTTATGATTAATTTCTGAAAAAAAGAATCTGACTAATTGTCTTCAATGAACACTCTTTTACTAATTAAGATCTTACTTTTGCATTATCTTATAAACTGTGTTTTTGGGGAAGATGGATATTGGATCAAAATTTTGGTAGCCACACGATAACTGATTGGGCCTAATAGAGCTAATTGAAAGAGGGCTTTTGCTTCTTGAAGCCCCACAATTTCTTGGCACACCTCCTAAATTTCCAAAATGGCTATTTTACTTTTTATGAAAGTGATTTCCGAATAGTCTGTTCTGAAAATATTCCGAACAAGGTTTTTAGAATTTTGACAATATGAGTTTTAATACTGATCAAATTTTCAGAATAAGATCTTTAGAATGGAATTTAAGAAATGCATGAAGTATTCTGAAATAAGTTTTCCATACCAAAATTCTGGAACATGTTTTCTAAAACGTATATTAGGAATTAGTTTTCTGGAATGGACTTTCCATAAAACCGTTTCAAAATACATGAAATTTGTTTCAGACAATGATATTTGAGTTATGATATTTTAATATGTAAATGCACGTCAAAGTGAAAAATCATATTTTAATTTTTTTTTCTATTAATATAGGGTTGCATTTAGTGATGATTGTAGAAGCAAAAGCTATGAAAAATTACTCTTATTTTATAAAGACTTAAAAAATTGGAATTTTAGGATAAATGGTGTTTTTAAAATATTCATACTTAATTATTTTAATATTAAAATGTTGTAATATAATAGAAAAGTTATAAACAAAATTTTATTATTTAAAAACATATTATTTTTCTAAAAGTCATTTTCTCTAAGTTTTCTCATCCTTCATTCATTTGTTTAAATAATAAAGAAAGTTAGAGTGATCATCACAACAAATTCTTTATATTTTATTAATTAGTTTTTTGATTTAAGTAAGTTGATTTTTTATCCCATTTTAGGTTTAATGAGTTCTTCTTTTATACATGAGTTTATTTTTGTTTGTATGTGTCTTTAGAATCATCTATACGATTATCTATTGATAAGTGATTTTGTTGGTATGGTACGATTGAGTTTGATTGAGTTTGTGTTATTCTTAGGTATAGAAAGAACATTATGTGAGTCTTAAGGTGGTTTGAGTTCTTAGAGTTGTTTAAGTTGACTCACAAGAGAATCTAATCTTGATTCTTTTAAGTTTGGAATTGTTCAACTTTGGAATTTAACTTTGAGACTATAAAAGTATGATTGAGTTACATGAATTGCTAGATTGAGTTATGAATTTTGGTTTGAAGCTTTCAATTGTGAGATGTATGCATGTATCATGAAATCCTTGTTGTTCTATAGTGAGTTGGATATGGATTGGTGGTTTTTGTTGGTTTCATTGTATTCAATTCGCATTTGATATGTTTTGTGGTTTGTATGAAGCTTTTGAATGGAATTTGATATGATTGAGACAGTAGAATTTGTAGATATCATTTTTTGAAACTATGCAGACTCGTTAGACGAACGAGTTTGCATAACTCATTTTTCAGAGACTTTTAGTCACTAGGCGAGAGAGTATCAAATAAAAACAGATGTGGAAAAATACTTGAATTTTATAAAATCCGTAGTTCTGAAACAAACAAAAAAAGTTGAAAGATGGATAATTTTGGAAACTGAGATAAAAATAGAAATGTACTGATACTGCGAAAACACATCTTAATACAATATCATTATTTTAGGAAACTGCAAGTAACAACAATTAACGTTGACATAAGATAAATAAGTAATAAACTTGATAAAGTAGATGATCGAAACCTCGAAAAGGAAAAGACAAGGACATAGACAACATTATTATGGAAGATGATAAGCAAGAAAGTTTAGGAAGAAACAATTCCTATGCCACCAAAACGAGCCTTAAGCTTATTGACTTGTTCTACATCAAGGAAGGTAGTTTCTGCAATGATGTCAGAAGGTAAGCTATTACCGAACAACAAAAGGTCAAGTAGTTGTGCTCCAGGGTTTGCACTACTGAAAGCCAGAAATGCAGTGGCTTTTTGGTTTCCAGAATTGACTTGAAAATGCAGTTGTCCTTGTGGGAAAACTATTACATCTCCTGGTTTGAGTGCCTTCGTATAAAGATGAAATGGTGTCATAAAACCAGCAGTGATTTCACCTTCCACAAGTATCAAAAGTTCAGTAGCTCCAGGGTGTGTGTGCATTGGGATTGATCCACCTTTTCCTATGTCTAATCGTCCTGCGGAAATACCAAGACTGTTCAAACCTGGAAAATCAGTGACAAATGCAGAGGTTAATGCAGCATTGAAAGGGTTTGTGGTGTTTCCCTCTACCAAGCCAGAGAACACAAAGTCATCCGCTGTCACTTCGTTGATTGGTTTGCACGGATAGCCTGAAGGGCCATCTGGAGCCTTTAGGTCTGCTACACAGAAATCATTGACAGCACCATAGGAAGTCCATGACACAAGACTCAAGAGGAAAATAATCTCACTTATCTTCTTCATCTTTCTACTTTGATATCAATGAATTTGGTGTGAAGGTAATGTGAACTTGGATACCTATTTATAAACCTATTCTTACACGTTTTGAACGTACGTGGCTCTCAAATCCTCCATGAAAACCCTTATACTCTTAAAACATATAATAAAATAATAACATTTATATTTTTTTAATTATTTCATTCTAAAAAAAAATGCATGTGTATCATCACTCAATCCTTTACTAAACTTGAGCATGATGTTATGAGCTGCATAATTACATTTTATATATATGAGAGAATGACGTGAAACATGAACAGCCACAAGCAAAGATAACTGGTTCTCATATTAAAATTAGTGAGGATATTAGAATAAAACCGTAGATAGAAACTTTTTTATAACATTTTATGAATTTAATAAAAATATATAATTGTACTCTGTACATTTTGTTCACTATTCTCTCTCGAAAACCTTTATATAATTTTTAATTATTTTTTGTTTGTAATAAATTATGTTAACTACTGTAGTTTTGAGTAGAGGATGGTTTTCATTATTAGTTAATAAACACTTCATCATAAGCTACTGATCGTATTTTATCTTTTGAAGGATAATAAATTTTAGTATTTACTTTCCATTACAATAATTTTGTTAATTATTTGATGGAATATTATTCACGGTAATGTTAATAAACTTAAATTTATTGACAGACTATTTTAATGAATTTTACATTTTAATTTATAAAAAGAAACTTCCGCCAATACAAGTATAATAAAAAATGGTATTGATAAAGTACAATTATTATTATTTATGGAGTTTTTCGTTAAAAATTAATTATCACAACTGTAAATTAATCTAATGGATTTTTTTTATATTAAGGAGATATGGATGGAAAAAAAGAAAAGAACATAAGAAGAAGAAAGGTGGAGAGGAGAAAGAGGAGATGGAGGTGGTGTTAATAGTGATAAAGATGATGACTTGATGATGATGATGATAGTGGTTGTCAAAGTTAGAAGGAGGTAAAAGAAGAGAAAAAAGAAAGCAATCAAGAAGAAAATGATGCAGAAAAAAATATAAAAGGAAAAAAAAAAAAGGAAGAAAAAGACTCAATCATGTATTCGATTGAGAAATATTAACGATGGATTTATGATTATTGATATTTTTCAACAATATAAGTTTATTAATGGTCACTTTATTGATGAATTTTTACCTATCGGTAATCGGTTGATTAACACGAATTTTTGATAATTTTTTTGTTATTATACCGATAATTATTATGTGTATAGGAAAGGGTAGGTGGATTGACAATTTTTAAAATTATATTTTATTTTGTTAAAACTAAAATTTGTAGGCAAATAATCCTTATGTATCATTTAAAAAACGAAAAAACTATTTGAATATTTTAAAATTTTGTATTTAAATGTTAAATTTAAGATATATATATATATATATATATATAGAGCCATCAAAATGGATCATAACCCGCGAGCCAATCCGGCTCATCCGGCTCACCCGGCTCACCACGAGTTTAGGTCGGGTTGAGTTTGAAAAATTGAATTTTTTTTATGCGGGTCAGATTTCAACCTGGTTTATTTAAACATGGCTCATGCGGGTTGAACCCGTGATGGGTCGGGTTGGTCCGCCAACCCACTACCTAATTTTATTTTTTTAATTTATTATTTTATTTATGAAACCCTAAAAAAAATACTTTCTACACTCAATGTGTATATCAAAAAAGTAACCTCTACTCTCACATTATATTGTACTTATTATTATTATTTTGAATTGTCTTTAGTTTAACATCATTTTTTGTGCGAGTGAAATTTGTTTAAATTTGAATATAAAAAGTTTGTAATTTTTTTATTTAAAAAAAATTGTAATTAAATGGGCTAGTAAGTCAACTGTTTATCCACCAACCCGTGGTGGATTGAGCCGGGTTCAGATTTTTTTGGCTCACTGATAAATGAGTCAGGTTGGATTGACTCACTAAATGACCAACCCGTGGTGAACCGGACTGGATCGAGTTGGGTTACCCGTTTTGACAGCTCTAACATACAAATCATTATTTATGGTCTTCACATCAACCATAAAAAGGACGAGCTTCTTAATTAGTTAATAATATAAAAGCTTTTAAACTAATAATGCAATTGTGTATATTAAACTCTTGTTTTTTTTTTTTTTTTTCCGAATGATAACTCCTATTGTATAAGACACCCTGATGCAAAATGCAAAACAATGATAAATATACTCCTTAAAACAAGGTTACTTATATAAACCAACCTATTATAATCGTCTTTTCTTGTTGGTCAACATTTAATTTACTTGGTTATATTGATGGTATATATTGGATACCAACTCAATTCTATTTTATACAAGGACTAATATCCGGCCATCTAATGTACATATAGTATAAATTGAAATGAATTATACGTAAATAAGGTTGCCTCTGGTTTATTTTTAAATCTGATGCAGAATCAATTTAGGCATTTAGGAAAATCAGCTAACAGCACCAAATTTCTAAATCTGCATAATTCTAATTCTTCATCATCAAATTATTTACATTCTCTCAATTCTATACCCTATTTCCTCATACTTATCCAACCGCTAAACCTTATTTCCTCTCCCTACTTTCTATCTACCATTCTCATGCCTAAAAAGAATTTCTCAACCAATACCTACCTTTATATGTAAACTATGAAGATGAAAGTACAAATAAGTAAGTAAAACATTATTTTAGGTTAAAGATTCGTTATTTTTTTATTTAGTTGAATTTAGATTTTATTAGTGTTATATATTCTTTATATCTAAATCACACAATTGGTTTGTCAAAAAATGCAAGCTTATATTTACCTTAAATCAAGAATATTAGTCTAAGCATACTTAAGATAGAAACATGGAGATTTTTACGAGCAAATAAAAGAAGAGAAAGGAGAGTAATTAATTGTCCATTTTGACGTGAAATATCTATGATGTTTTGTTCAATGATTAAACAAGGACAGAACAGAGAGAAAGGCCATCTTTGGCCCATACGGTAGACAATGAAAGGAAAACCCATGCTAACAACTTATCAAACAAAACTTCTGACATCAAAATAACTAAAGCTGCACGTTTGGAAAAGAATGAATAATATTCCACCAAATATTTTCTTAAAATCATCTTGGCTTACGAGTAAAAATATTAGTATATCGCATATTGGATATTAGCAATAAGATCGGACAAAAGATCATTCTTCCATACAGAAAAAGTGCAAAACGTTATTCTCTTTTCACACATAAGATTAAAGAGAGTTTCATTTCTGTATCGCATACTTGAAAGTCCAAAACTCAGGACTTACTAAGTATAGACATATCCATCATCTTCTAAGCATCTCACCAAAAGGTCATACCATATATTCTGGACTTCACCCTTAAAGGTATAATAAATCATATAACTCATTCCATATTGGTATTAATATCTCATAATCATATTAAGTCAACCAAACACAAATTAATACCAATTTCAAGCTTTAATTCATACCTCACCATACACAAGCAAAATATACTCTTTCATCAATGAATTAATGTATTGTTAAGAAATATTAATAGTCATTAAATGTTTGTTGATAAATATTTGTGAGTAATATATATTGATAAAATACATGAGTATTGTTCTTTCTTTTCTTCCTTTTATATATATTTTTTTGTTTCTTTATCTTTTTTCTCTTTGAGTGATCTTCTTTTTCTCTTTTTTCTTTTTTCTCTTTGAGTGATCTTCTTTTTCTCTTTTTTCACTTAGTTCTAATTTCGACAACCAGTATAATTGTCACTACCAAGCCATCATCTTAACCAATACTAATACCACATCTTCCTCTCCTCCTCCTTTCTTCTTTTTCTTATGTTCTTTTCTTTTTTTGCATCTATATCCTTAATATAAAAAAAAATTCATTAGATTATCATTTATAGTTGTGATAAATAATTTTTAACGAAAAAATCCATAAATAATAATAATTGTATTTTATCAACAACATTTTTTATTATATTTGTCTTGAGGGAAAGTTTCTTTTTATAAATTAAAATGTAAAATTCATTAAAATAGTCTGTCAATAAATTTAAGTTTATTAACATTACCGTGAATAATATTCCATCAAATAATTAACAAAATTATTGTAATGGAAAGTAAATACTAAAATTTATTATCCTTCAAAAGATAAAATACGATCAGTAGCTTATGATGAAGTGTTTATTAACTAATAATGAAAACCATCCTCTACTCAAAACTACAGTAGTTAACATAATTTATTACAAACAAAAAATAATTAAAAATTATATAAAGGTTTTCGAGAGAGAATAGTGAACAAAATGTACAGAGTACAATTATATATTTTTATTAAATTCATAAAATGTTATAAAAAAGTTTCTATCTACGGTTTTATTCTAATATCCTCACTAATTTTAATATGAGAACCAGTTATCTTTGCTTGTGGCTGTTCATGTTTCACGTCATTCTCTCATATATATAAAATGTAATTATGCAGCTCATAACATCATGCTCAAGTTTAGTAAAGGATTGAGTGATGATACACATGCATTTTTTTTTAGAATGAAATAATTAAAAAAATATAAATGTTATTATTTTATTATATGTTTTAAGAGTATAAGGGTTTTCATGGAGGATTTGAGAGCCACGTACGTTCAAAACGTGTAAGAATAGGTTTATAAATAGGTATCCAAGTTCACATTACCTTCACACCAAATTCATTGATATCAAAGTAGAAAGATGAAGAAGATAAGTGAGATTATTTTCCTCTTGAGTCTTGTGTCATGGACTTCCTATGGTGCTGTCAATGATTTCTGTGTAGCAGACCTAAAGGCTCCAGATGGCCCTTCAGGCTATCCGTGCAAACCAATCAACGAAGTGACAGCGGATGACTTTGTGTTCTCTGGCTTGGTAGAGGGAAACACCACAAACCCTTTCAATGCTGCATTAACCTCTGCATTTGTCACTGATTTTCCAGGTTTGAACAGTCTTGGTATTTCCGCAGGACGATTAGACATAGGAAAAGGTGGATCAATCCCAATGCACACACACCCTGGAGCTACTGAACTTTTGATACTTGTGGAAGGTGAAATCACTGCTGGTTTTATGACACCATTTCATCTTTATACGAAGGCACTCAAACCAGGAGATGTAATAGTTTTCCCACAAGGACAACTGCATTTTCAAGTCAATTCTGGAAACCAAAAAGCCACTGCATTTCTGGCTTTCAGTAGTGCAAACCCTGGAGCACAACTACTTGACCTTTTGTTGTTCGGTAATAGCTTACCTTCTGACATCATTGCAGAAACTACCTTCCTTGATGTAGAACAAGTCAATAAGCTTAAGGCTCGTTTTGGTGGCATAGGAATTGTTTCTTCCTAAACTTTCTTGCTTATCATCTTCCATAATAATGTTGTCTATGTCCTCGTCTTTTCCTTTTCGAGGTTTCGATCATCTACTTTATCAAGTTTATTACTTATTTATCTTATGTCAACGTTAATTGTTGTTACTTGCAGTTTCCTAAAATAATGATATTGTATTAAGATGTGTTTTCGCAGTATCAGTACATTTCTATTTTTATCTCAGTTTCCAAAATTATCCATCTTTCAACTTTTTTTGTTTGTTTCAGAACTACGGATTTTATAAAATTCAAGTATTTTTCCACATCTGTTTTTATTTGATACTCTCTCGCCTAGTGACTAAAAGTCTCTGAAAAATGAGTTATGCAAACTCGTTCGTCTAACGAGTCTGCATAGTTTCAAAAAATGATATCTACAAATTCCACCGTCTCAATCATATCAAATTCCATTCAAAAGCTTCATACAAACCACAAAACATATCAAATGCGAATTGAATACAATGAAACCAACAAAAACCACCAATCCATATCCAACTCACTATAGAACAACAAGGATTTCATGATACATGCATACATCTCACAACTGAATGCTTCAAACCAAAATTCATAACTCAATCTAGCAATTCATGTAATTCCACATATTTTTAAATGTTAGTACAATAATGTTTTAAGTTATTTATTAATGGTAAAGATGGTTTTAGTTAATTTTCGTTAAGTATAATAATGTATAAGTTTTGATATAAATAATACATATATTCGTACATGTTTTGTCTTTTGATACGTGTTTCCTTCTTTTTTAACCCAATAGTTATAAATAAACTTATAGAATTTGAAATCCATTTTAATATTTTGTTAAACTTAAAAATGCTAATTATGAAACCAAAATAATTATTATTTTTCTTTACAAAATTTAAATTTGTATTAGCTATATTTTCATTAGTCACACCGAATATTTAATTGAAATTAAAAAAATAAATGTAACAATAAAATGGTTTTTAAGAAGGTAATGAAAAAAAGGAAGTAACATATAAGCGATAAAAACTAATTAAAAAACATGTAAACGAACTTATACACTAAAACAAACCTTTTGAATGAACATTTTTATAAAATCAATGAATAAGATGAGCAAAAAGAGTGAGTTGCGTTACATCCTGTTCCAAACACTGCTTCGTAGGTAATAACACTTTCAAAATTATACGATTATAACTATTTAGACTTTTATTGATCAAAACTATACTTTTAATAACTATAAATTTTTACCAACTTTTTTCTTACATAAAATTATCTTGTAATTAATATTCGAGAAAAATTTCTAGTTAATATTGATAAAAGAAATTTCATGTAAACGACAATAGATATTAATAGTAAAAAATATATTTTACCTTCTTCAAAAATAGTCTAATATTAATTGAAAAATAATAATAATGTATAACAAAACTTCTAAATTTAAAATTAAAAATATTCATATGAACATTCACATTATACATTTTGATATTTTCTTTTCAAAAATATATTCGCTAAATAGAGATAATTTTTATTTTTGTAAAAAAAAATTAAATTAATTTATAATATTGTTGGAAGTCTCAAATCGACTAGAGATAACACTAATTTATAGTATATAAGTGAGTGCAAACCTTACCTTACAAGCCCGTTTTGTGGGAATGAGTCACTAGTGCAGCGAGGGGATTTTATCGCGGTTATTTTTCACTATAGGTCGCGGTTTACGAACCGCGACATATTCAGCCGCGGTAGTAAATCAGAAACTTTAGGCCGCGGTATATAAGTTCCGTTATCTGCCGCGGTTGTCCAAGGACCCGCTGCCTAAATCCTTTTTTTTTTTTAAAAAAAAAAATTTCCCCTATATGCCACGGTTCAACCGCGACAACAAGTGTCCACTATAAGCCGCGGTTAGTGCAAGAACCGCGACCATATGTCTTTTTAAAAAAAAAATTAAAAAAGAAAAAGTATATGCTGCGGTTAAGGTCATAACCGCGGCATATTCCCCTGCAGTTTTTTAAAATTGCAGGTCTGTTTTTGTGATATCCACTACCACAAAAACAGACCTGCATATAAAAACATATACACAAATTCAATTTCAACATAACAAACACATGTTCAAATGTATTTCAACATCAAATAAAGTATAGAGTCTAAGAAAATACAATCTAATCAAATGCAATGTTTAAATCTAAGAGCTATTGTATAATCTAATTATAGATTTCGCAGCAGCCTTCCTAATGAATAATAGTGGCTTCTCAGGAACTGGTGTAGTAGTCTTGAATCTCTGCAAAAGACAATTCATATTAATTAGTGTATATGAATTCAACATTTGGGAAAAAATCAAAATTTGTTAAAGTTAAATATTACCGTTTCCCAGCTCCTTGTGATGTGAGAACGAACAATATGGGTCATCCAATACATTACATAGTATCCGCACTCATATGACCCATTTTGTCTGTTACACTACAATATATCATCACAGTTGATAATAGTTAGTGAATAACATTAAAATAAAACAAGTATAACAAAGTATGGCTTTAGCATATGTCAAACCTTGAGAGAAATCCAAGTAATCTTTCTACTGTTAGCAATTGATCTCCCACCCATCATCATAGTTGCTGGAATAGAACTGTTTATAAAAAAAGGTTTTAGCATTCATTTATATAACAAAGAAAGTCCAAACATTGATGTTCTTACCAATCAATTGCTTGTTTGAGTTGTGGGGAGGAGGCCTGTGCAATGAACAGAACCACAAAGCAGTGTTGTCTTGCATAGACATAACAAGAAGTTGCCAATGGCGCCTGAAATTCATAATAACGTAACTATTAAATATTAAAATCACATATGGAACTTTATTATGTTAACAAAGTTCACTTACCCGGATATATAAGGCAACAAGTATATTTTCTTCGCCGTGCCATATCCATGTTGTATAGCATCTTAGGAAACCATCACAGATAAGATGTTCTCTAATTTGAGTTGCGTTCAACTTTCTCCCATTCAAACAGTTTACACAAGGACATCTAAACTTCACTTCATCGTCACTTCTCCCCTCATTACGTTGCGCAAATTGTATAAATTCCTCTACACCTCTCTCGTACTCAGCACTAATACGTGGTAAATTAATCTAATTTCGATCCATATTCCTAAATATTACATAAAAAGATAAGCTACTAAAAATTAAACATCAAATTTCATACATATTATTGAAACTTAGTGAATAATATTTTAAGGTTTATAAATAATGCAAGAACTACAACACACATAACCAAAACTATAGCAAAAACTATACCATACATGACCAAAACTATAGCAATTTCATACATTATCAAAACTTTAGCAAAAATTATACCATACATTACCAAAACTATAGCAATTTCATACATTACCATAACTTTAACAAAACCTATACCATAGATTACCAAAAATACAACAATTTCATACATTACAATAACTATAACAATTGTTATTATACATAAACTAATAAAGAAATCATGTTAACAATGCAAAAAGGCATAAATACCTGGAACAGGGGCGGCGAAAAAGCTTGGTGCAAAAAAGGAGAATGGCAGCGGAGAGGAATGACAGGCGTTTCAAACGATTTTGATCGACTAAAACTGTTTCTTATCGTCCAAAATGTGAAATAACCGAACAATTTTGAGTTTAAACGGTGAAGAAACGAGGGAACTGAGAGGGGGTGATCGGCGGGAGAAGAGAAACTCGAAGTCCAGTCTGCGCGAAGAAGACGATACTGTTCGAAAGTTTTATTTTTTAACTCTGATAAGGGAATCTACCGCGGTTCTATACTTAACCGCGGTATAAGATGCTTATAGGCCGCGGTTTCACAACCAACCGCGGCCTATACTCATTAAAAAAATAACCTAAATGGCATTTTTGAAAATTATTTTAAAACTATATGCCGCGGTTCAGCGGGCAATCGCGGCATACTCCTCGAAATATTTGAAATTCATTTTAAATTTATTTCAGGTGGGAGTATCTGTCGCGGTTCCCCAGCGAACCACGACATATACCCCTGTAATGTTCTGAATACAACTGACTCTCCAACTGCCTTCTTGGGAATAACAGTTAACGATGGGGGTATATGCCGCGGTTCCTCGTAGAACCACGACATATACCCCTGCTAATTTATTGCAGGGGCTGACTCAGTCAGAGAATTTCAGAAGTTACAGGGGTATATGCCGCGGTTCCCCTAGCGAACTGCGGCATATACCCCTGTAACTTCTGAACTACTCCATCAGTCAGATAGAATTTCAGAACGTTACAGGGGTATATGCCGCGGTTCGCTGGGGGACCGCGGCATATACCCCTGTAACTTCTGAAATTCTCTGACTGAGTCAGCCCCTGCAATAAATTAGCAGGGGTATATGCCGCGGTTCTACGAGGAACCGTGGCATATACCCCTGTTATTTAAGTTTTTTTTCAGACATGGGTCAAAGGGGATGGTTGACTGGAGAATATGCCGCGGTTCAGAGGGGAACCGCGGCATATTCCTTCGACTTATTTACAAAACTGCCACCGCGCACCATTATGCTGCGGTTTCTGGTGAACCGTGGCATAATGTGCGCTCTAAAAACCCAATTTTTTACTAGTGAGTTAGGCTTAAAGTCTACTTCTAATTCTAATAAGTATTTTAAGTTAAATAATTCAATAATATAAATAGAAAATTATAAACTCGTCTCATTATCAAAAACATTTTAGCATCTCTCTAGAAACTTTTTTCCTAGCCTAGATCACTTATTTGACGATCAGGAGGTGTCTGAGTGATTACAGTGAAAAATCCTCCTTTCTATCTGATCACTTTTCTTTATAGAACAAGTAAGTTTTTGTTCATTTTTTCTTTAATTCTTTGGCCAAATTTATGCATAGAAATTCTATTCGCATATGTTAGATTAGTTTTTTATCTATCTCTTTGTCGATCAGAGGTCCTAAGGACTTGCTCTGATCATGCTCTTGTGGTTTGTAGGTTTCTTTAGAGTTTCTTGAGCTCGAAGAGAAAACAAAAAACAACTAGTTGTGTATAACAATGGTAGTTTCTTTTTAGGTAAAGGAAGTTGGTTTTATGATTTGAGTATTTAATTTCAATTATGCATGATGAATTTCTATAATGATGGTATGATATATTTATGATAGAAATGAATGACTTGGTGAAAATGTTGTTTTGATTGAATGAAATTGTGGGGTATGATGCTTGATATATTGTACGAGTATGTGTTTGATTGTATTAACTTTGTTGATGATAATTTATTGAAATGGTATTGTTATATTTGGTTGGATTGTTGAATTGGAAATTGAGATTATAGAAATCTAGATCATTTTGGTCAAAAGGGAAGGTGTTGGTAGTTGACTTTTGGAAGAAATGGTAAAGTGGAAGAAATGAGAACTTGATATATGTGGTATTGTCATTTAGGATTGGTTTGGATGATGGTTGAACATGTAGATGGTCTAGGTTTGCATATTAAATGATAGGTTGTGTTGTTCATTTTCTTTTAAGTGTATTTTATGAGTAGTGAATTTTAGAATTAGAAGTTTTTAGGTAAAATGGAGAGTTTGGAGTTTATTTTTGAGTCCATTTGTACTTGTTCGGACTCCTAAATTGCTTAGTCAAGAGTAAGAATTGGTAGATTTGAATTTTGTCCATAAATTGGGGAATTGAGTTTAAATTTGATTGGAATTTTATGGTAGAATGACTCAAAACTTGTCTTGATTGAGTTATATGTATATACACATGTTAGTTGTAGTGTAGATTTACATTTAGGGAGTGTTAGAAGTTGATGGAAATGCATGGGAGAGGACATCAGAGGTTAGAGTGTTGTTCTTGGCAGATTTTGAGTGTTGTTAGTTTATGTAGAGGGGTTAGGCGAGTAAACTGCTCACTGGGTGAGTAAATAAGGGTTCTTGCAGTGAGTTTCATGGGTTGGGCGAGCTTCCTCACTGGTCTGTAGGAGTTCTTTGTTTTTGCACTAGTTGGGCGAGTGAATTTGATTCGTTGAGCGAGTTTGTAGGATGTTGGATTGTAGCTTGTAAGGGCTAGGCGAGTCAGCTCGCTGGATTGTGAGAGCTCACTGGTTTTTCTCTCGCTGGTGAGTGAAAACTACTCGCTAGGCGAGTGATTCTGGGTTTCGTGAGTCATTTTCATGGATTTTCTCTTTTGTGCTCAGTTGTGAATGATAAGATGTTGTACCTTATATTATGTGATATTATTGAAATGTGTGATGGCATGTGAATGATGTTATAAGGGGTTCAAGGAGAATTTCTTTGTAATGGTTACGTGTGCAAGTGTATGTATTGATATAGGAAGCTAGTAATTGGAGGTTATTCTTACGCTCTCAATGACCTCCAATCTCAAGAAGAGAATGATGGTTATGTGGTGGAAAGTAGCAAGAGGTCCCTAGTCTATTGGTTATTTATTAGCCATAGATGCTTGAAATTAACCTTGAAGTGTGATGATTGTTGGTGAGTATATTGTTGTTGTTTTACCTCAAAGGCGTGACCTCTATATAGTATGATATCAATACATGTATCCATATGGTAAGTCTAGGGTTAGGTGTTGAAATATGTGTGAATTGTTTAGTGACTGATAGTTGAACTGTTTTTAATAAAGGATATAAATTATGCTTATATCCACTCTTTGATAAACTAGCTTATCCTTTTTTTTTGTTCATCTCTTGGGTTGCAATGATCATTTTTATGATGTGAGTAAATGTGGAACTGTCCTGGATTAAATGTTAGGTGGCGGTGATGGAGCAAAAGACCATTCTTAGACTTTTTTTGTGTTTGATGATGTGTATGGTTTCTTTTTTAAACTTATACCTACACGTTAAGAGTTGTGTTAAATAAAATTTTATCTTCTCTTCTAGTATATGTTATACTATTATGATTACTGATAATTGTAAAAGTTGATATACATTTTTCTCATGATTGTTCTAGTTTTATTGATGTATAATTTATTCTATAATAATGATAATCCTATTGAAATTTTGGGATGTTACATATTGTAAATTTTAACCAATAAGTCCTTGTAAAAAAATGTATTTTCACTTGCTTAAGATAAAGAGTTTATTTTAGATTCACATTGGAAACATCTAAAGTATTATTTTTTTAAACCAAAACTATGGAAAACAAACTTTTACAACGTCTATGTTTATTTCCTTTTTAAAAAAAAAATCCAAAGAAATGAGATGGTTGTCAGGTTGTGTGTGATGATGAAGGTGCAATAATGAAAGAGGTGATAGCGTGGGTTAATGGTGGATCTAGGAACTAATATTTCTGTTTAAGACTTAACAGATGAAGTACTCTTTAGTCAACATTATTGTTTAGTATCAACAAAAACTTGTTTTTCTTACATACAAATATTTAAACACATACAACACGTAACTAAAATTAAAAACTCCCCGTAAGCGTGCAAACTGAAACTTAAGGAAAATTCAAATCATTCATAGAAAAAAACAACACACAATATCCTCTTTTCTTTCTCCAATATATATCTTAGGCTTACTTAGATTTTAAGTTAACGATAAATTTAAATATTTTGATTAAGTTTTTGTGAAACTTTTATTGTATATTGAGTATTTAAAAAATTATACTTTGTAATTTAGTTTTTGTCATTTAATTTATCTCTCAATCGATTATTTTTTGCATCCTTCATTATGCAATTTTATAATTTTATAGCTATTAACTTACCATAAATTTTTAAACACTAATTCTTCTTGAGTTCAACAACGAGTATGATTTAAAATTACAAAATCACAAAATTGACAATTAAGTAAAATAATACACAAGATAACAACCGACTTAAGAACAAAAATTAAATGAGAGAATCTCAACTAAAAAATAATATATTATTTCATACTTAATAAGTAATACAAAAAATTAATAAAAACTTTTAAAATAATGTAATATATTATGCATCACTTACACATTTTACCCTTTTCCATAAATTTCATATTCACTATTATAGAGATTATTATCATCTAAATCATTTGCATGTTGTACATCTCAATGTTCAACGTGCTAATCATATTTTTTATTAACAAAAATATATGTTAATTAAGATGATTTAATAAAGCCCACTAGAAAGTTTAATTTATACAATACCACAGTGATTATTTTTTTTATTTTAAGTTATGACAATTAATATTACAATCTTTCTAATATGTGTTATTGCAGGATCTTTAGATCAATATGCTTTTGTCTCAAATCAAACTACCATAAGGACCTCGTTTAATACTTTCACAAACAACGTTTCTTAGATTAAATTTAAAGTGAAATTTAAATCTACCCAGACGTAATAATAAATTATTCAAAATTTTATTTTTAAAAGTAGTTATTCTTGAGAGTTTTTAGTCTTATAGAAGATTAAGAAGATGTAACTTTGATAAGTTTGTATATCCTAATGATTTGTTAATTAGTAAAACTTCATAAATTGTGTATACAGGGAGTATTTGAAGTAGTCCACGAGTTTCGGTAAATTAGTATAAAATATTATGTAGTTGGTTTTTTATTTTTTATCTTTATTACAATGTAAAATTTATTGGTATTAATTATTTAATGAATTATATATATATATATATATATATATATATAATGGATTATAAAATGGAAGCATTTATGATAAAAGGTCTGAAAAATGAGATTTTTTGAAGGAAAAAATAAACGAGCTACAGATGACAGTTTGCGCAAAACCTTTATCTTGACTTTGTTATAAATATGGCTAACTATTAGGTAGCGAATCCATTCTCAGATTCCCTCTTTTGTTCTAATACATTCATGAATTCATCAAAAGAGATGATGAACAGTATTCTGATTCTCTTACTTTGTGTTCTTTTATCATTTACTTCCCATGCTTCCTCTATTACTCGGCAAAATTTCTGCAAGGCTGACCTCAACCGTCCAAACACCCCTTCTGGCTATCATTGTCTGCCCTCTGATACAGTAACAGCTGCAGACTTTAAGTATAGTTTTAATGGAAAACCAGGCATTCCACTCCCATCCAAAACTCTAGCATTCCCTGCAACTGTTCGTCAGCTTCCTATCCTCAATGGACTTGGCATTTCTGTATCACTTGGAGAGATCGAGGAAGGTGGATTTGTTCCAGTGCATGATCATGATGCCGATGAAATAGTAATGGTGCTTAAAGGACAACTTGATGTTGGAATCTTGACACCTCTGAAATCTTATTGCAATACACTCATACCGGGAGATAATATGGTTGTACCAAAAGGACTGCTGCATTATCTTATCAATTCTGGTCCTGGGAAAGCCGTTTTTCTTGCCCCTTTTAGTAACCCTAACCCTGTATTTCGTTACCTTTATGAAGAACTGTTCGCCAGCGACGTCCCTAGCCGCATCCTTTCCCAAGTTAGCTTCCTTGATGAACTCCAAGTCAGGAAGAACAAGGCTCGTTTCAATGGCACCGGCTAGGTTTTGCGCCAGCTTATTAGTGTTTTCTTTCTGACAATGAATCGTCTTCTGCAATAAACTTGTTTCTGCGTTCGTTCGTCTCTGTATTTCTATTCCAATAATCATTGTCAGTAATAAACTGTGTTTCACTTTTCGTCTTTTATGTCCTCTCTTAATCTTACCATCTTTTATTTACACTCATTTCACGCTCTTTTTATTGTTAGAAAAATTAAAATAGATGCATAAAACTACTTCTTTTCCTTTAAACAATCATTTTATCATCCTTTTAACTATATATAAAATCATATTCGTATAATAACAATGAATAAAAATAATTTTTCGAAATAAAGTAGTGATGTATCATTGTATAAAATAAAGAAATAGCATGGTCCATGTATAAATTCTTATGGCTAACATACATGTTTTACACAATAAATGCCTTAACTAGTGAAAAAAAAAATTCAAAATCGTCTTATACACTACAAAATAAAACAATATAGGATGGTTCATGCGGTTTTAAAAACCTTCACTGATTTTTGAAAAACCATATATAATTAAGTTTTAATATTTTAAAGTTAATTAATTTCCGACTATTTTGAAAAGAAACTGTAGTTATATTTTTAATTTTTTTAAATAATTTTCCGTACTTATATTTTAATTTTGTTTTGAAATAATTTAGCGGTTTGGGAAGCAAGACTCCAGTTAACTTTTATTTTATTGTTTTTTTTTTTCAAATAAATTTTTGGTAAATTTTTAGAAAACCTTGCTAAGTGTGGAAACATTTTCCTTAATTATTTCCTTCGTCAAACCCTACCTTAAAATAAGTTATATTTAATAAAAAAACACAACATTATATTTATTTCTGGAAATGAAAATAAAACATATTAGGGTTAAGTTTGGGATTTTGTGGTCAGATTTTAAGTGTGTGCGAAATTAGGGAAAATTGGGAAAAATAGGGTTAGCGAGTTTGTTGTTTTTGTTCGCAATTGGGAACATAGGGTTTTAGTGAGAAATTAGTTTTCGATCAAGTTTGGTTATACGATTTTGGCGTCATCTATCAGTGTTTTTTCGTGGAATCGGTGAGTTGTTAGCAGTGAATCTTAACTGAACATGTTGATGACAACAAATGGGCAATCACTACTGCTAAAGGGATTCCTCCATTAGTGTAGTTGTTGGAGACAGGATCACAGAAAGCAAGAGATGACGTGGAGTTTGTGTTGTCACACTGAAGATATTCACGCTTGTGTTGAAAGTGTTGGAGTCATACCAACATTTTTATGGCTTCTTAAGAGTGGTGGACCAAAAGGGCAGGAAGCTTTAGCTATGGCACTAACAAAGCTTGTTCAAGTAGCTGATTTTGCCACAATTAATCAGCTATTAGCATTGCTCCTGCGGGATTCTCCAAGCTCGAAAGCCCACATAATCCAAGTTTTAGGTCACGTTCTTACTATGGCTTCATAGAATGATCTCCTTGAAAAAGGTTCTGCAACTAACAAGGGATTGAGACCTCAGTTTAGGTCCTCAATTCATCCAATGAGGAAACCCAAGAATAAGCACCCTTTTTAATTAGGTATTTTGATCTTCAGATTAAGGAATTTAATGAAATCCCAGTTCTTACACTCAAAATAAAATAACTCTAACGTAATGAGACCTCATTGTGGCACGTGCTTATTAATTGCTAACTCAGCATGTCACTCGACATAAAATTTAACTTCAGACAAATTAACAGCAAGGTCAAAATTGACTCAATTTTAGAGAAAATGGGACATAATTGGGATAAAAAAATAGAAGGACCTATTTGAAACGATTATGCATAAATAGGAACTTCGAAATGATTAAACCTAAAAAGCATTCTCAAATATTATACTTTTATCGTCGCGCTACTTTCTATATCAGTTCTAGGTTTAATTGGTATAGACAAGTGACTTTCTATACCGGTTATGAATGTTTTTAAAATATCGTGACCCACACAAATAATTTTACGGTAATTTTTATTAAACTTTGACAACCTGTAAATAAGTGCAAATCAGGCCTTGGGCCAAGTACAAATAATAAAAACTAACACTAAAATATCAACTTACTTAAAATCAAAACCACCTATATCTATTTTATCTCAATCAAAATCAAACCAAATATTACTAAACCAAAAACTAATAAAATAATGAATCTCTAATATTTTAAGTTTATCTAAAAAACTCCCCCATAAACTTAAATTTTTCATCCTTTATTCTCGACTTCTGCTTCCACACCTCTTCTCCTCATTCTTCTCTCCAGAATCGTCTACGACCTTGAGTGTTCCAAACTTCTCCCCTTCAGGTGAAACTTTTTCTGAAGCACTTGAACTAGTGGCTAAAATCTCCACTGACGGTGCGCCTCCATAACCTTATCAAAGTCTTCAACCATGAGCTTTGATAGGTCCTTCAACTTCTCGATGACGCACACAAAACTCTCAAAATCATCTGTCAATGATTTCAAACTCGTCTCTACAACTTGACTGGCAGACAACTACTCTCCATTTTTGCTGAGTTGATATGTCACCTTCTCCCTCAAATTTTAGAACTCCCCTACTCAGAGTATGAAGCCGATCATGCCTAACACAGTTGTCTCTGTACGCGTCTTTTGAAGATGCATTTTAGTTGACTCACTTTGCCAACTGAACCAGGAAAACATTGTTGTTACCATTTTGTTAACTCTAAGGGTGACTCACAAATAATTTTACTCTTCAATCCATTGTGGGTAATTTTTATTAAACATTGACAACCTTTAAATAGGTGCAAATTGGGCCTTAGGCCAAGTACAAATAATAAAACCTGACCATAAATATCAACTTACTTAAAATCAAAACAACCTATATCTATTTTATCTCAATCAAAATCAAACCAAATATTACTAAATAAAAAAATAATAAAATAATAAATATCTAAAATTTAACTTTATCTAACAAATGCAATTAGTATAAAAAAATTTGTAATTTATTGCAGTTTTATTATATTATCACTGTGTCACTTCTTATATATATAGTAGATTTCAACCGATATAAAAAATATTTTTTTCACTAGTTTAAGATAAAGAGTTTATATTTGGATTCACATTGAAAACACTCAAACTATTATATTTTAAGCCAAAACTATGGACGACAAACTTTTACCAAAATGATGAAGTCTATGTTTATTTCCTTTTTAACAAAAATCCAAAGAAAAATGAATTAAGTAGAGAGGAATCAGATGGTTGGCAGGTTGTGTGTGATGATGAAGGTGCAATAATGAATGAGATGATAGCGTGGGTTAATGGTAGACGAAGGGACTAATATTTCTATTCAAGACTTAACAGATAAAGTACTCTTAATTCAACATTATTATTTAGTATCAAGAAAAAACTTGTTTTTCTTACATACAAATATTAAAACACATACAACGTCACTAAAATTAAAAACTCCCCGTAAGCGTGCAAACTAAAACTTAAGGAAAATTCAAATCATTCTATATATTTCATAGAAAAAGACTACACACAATATCCTCTTTTCTTTCACCAATATATATCTTAGGGTTACTTAAATTTTAAGTTAATGATAAATTTAAATATTTTGATTAAGTTTTTGTGAAACTTTTATTGTATACTGAGTATAAAAGAAAATATATTTTTTAATTTAGTTTTTGTCATTTAATTTTTCTCTCAATCGATTGTTTTTTGCATCCTTCATTATACAATTTTACAATTTTATTATTAACTTACAATAACTTTTTAAACACGGACTCTTCTTGATATCAACAATGAGTATGGTTTAAAATTACAAAATCACAAAATTGACAATTAAGTAAAATAATACACAATATAACAACCGACTTAAGAACCAAAATTAAATGACAGAATCTCAATTAAAAAATAATATTTCTTATTAACAAATATATATATTAGGATATAAGATGATTTAATGACCCCATAGAAGGTTTAATTTATATAATACCACAGTGATTACTTTTAAAGTAGTTATTCATGAGAGTTTTAGTCTTATAGAAGATTAAGAAGATGTAACTTTGACAAGTTTGTATATTCTAATGATTTGTTAATTAGTATAACTTCCTAAATTGTGTATACAGGGAGTATTTGAAGTAGTCCTCGAGTTTAGGTAAATTAGTATAAAATATTATGTGTACTTGATTTTTTTTATCTTTGGTACAATGTAAAATTTATTGGCATTAATTATATATATATATATATATATATATATATTATTAAAATGATTATAAAATGGAAGCATGCATGATAAAGAAAAATGATTAACATACCAAAAATTTTTACATTTATTTGATATTATTTTTATTTAATTTTTACATTTTTTTTAAAAAAAATAAAATCTTTATATTTTTAAGATTTTTTATCTTTCTATTTTGTATCAAATAAATGTAAAAATATCTCATGATAGTATTAATCTACGATAAAAGGTGTGAAAATGAGATTTTTTGAAGGAAAAAATAAACGAGTTACATATGACTATTTGTGCAAAACCTTTATCTTGAATTGGTTATAAATATGGCTAACTATTAGGTAGCGAATCCATTCTCAGATTCCCTCTTTTGTTCTAATACATTCATGAATTCATCAAAAGAGATGATGAACAGTATTCTGATTCTCTTACTTTGTGTTCTTTTATCATCTACTTCCCATGCTTCTTCTATTACTCGGCAAAATTTCTGCAAGGCTGACCTCAACCGTCCAAACACCCCTTCTGGCTATCAATGTCTGCCCTCTGATACAGTAACAGCTGCAGACTTTAAGTACAGTTTTAATGGAAAACCAGGCATTCCACTCCCATCCAAAACTCTAGCATTCCCTGCAACTGTTCTTCAGCTTCCTATCCTCAATGGACTTGGCATTTCTGTATCACTTGGAGAGATCGAGGAAGGTGGATTTGTTCCAGTGCATGATCATGATGCCGATGAAATAGTAATGGTGCTTAAAGGTCAACTTGATGTTGGAATTTTGACACCTCTGAAATCTTATTGCAATACACTCATACCGGGAGAGAGTATGGTTGTACCAAAAGGACTGCTGCATTATCTTATCAATTCTGGTCCTGGGAAAGCCGTTTTTCTTGCCCCTTTTAGTAACCCTAACCCTGTATTTCGTTTCCTTTATGAAGAACTGTTCGCCAACGACGTCCCTAGCCGCATCCTTTCCCAAGTTAGCTTCCTTGATAAACCCCAAGTCAGGAAGAACAAGGCTCGTTTCAACGGCACCGGCTAGGTTTTGCGCCAGTTAGTGTTTTCCTTCTGACAATGAATCGTCTTCTGCGATAAACTTGTTTCTGTGTTCGTCTCTGTATTTCTATTCCAATAATCATTGTCAGCAATAAACTGTGTTTCACTTTTCCTCTTTTATGTCCTCTCTTAATCTTACCATCTTTTATTTACACTCATTTCACCCTCTTTTTATTGTTAGAAAAATGAAAATAGGTGTCAAAGTGCATCAAACTAATTCTTTTCCTTTAAACAATCATTTTATCATCCTTTTAACTATATATAATATCATATTCGTATAATAATAATAATGAATAAATATAATTTTTCGAAACAAAGTAGTAATGTATGATTGTATAAAATAAAGAAAAATCATGGTCCATGTAAAATTCTTATGGCTAACATACATGTTTGACCGACTACAGCGAGAATTACATCTACCATAACAATGACAACTGGCGACGACAAAGATGATGAAGCAACGACAAACAACATAACATAAATTCAATGACCAGGACAAGCAAAGAACGGATGAGAAAGAGAAGCACAAAAAGTAAAAAACGAAAGAGAAAGAGATGCACAAAGAGAAAAGAGATAGTGAAGCGCAAAAGGAATACGGAGAAGAATATCAAACATTCTACACTTGGTTATAACGACTAACCAGTACAAAAAATAGGTTTAATTATTCCAGAGGTTCCTATTCGTACAAAATCGTCTTAAATAGATCGTGGTATTTTTTTATACCAGTTAAGTCCCACTTTCTATAAAAATTCAGTAAATTTTGATCATGCCGTTAATTAGTCTGGACGACGTTAAATTTGGTGTCTGATAGCATACTGAGTTAACAATTAATAAGCACGTGACACAACGAGGTCTCGTGGAATTATTTTATTTTGAGTTTAAAATAAGTTATATTTATTAAAAACACAACATTGTATTTATGTATGGAAATGAAAATAAAACATATTAGGGTTAAGTTTGGGATTTTGTGGTCAGATTTTGAGTGGGTGCGAAATTAGGGAAAATCGGAGAAAATAGGGTTAGTGGGTTCGTTGTTCTGGTTCACAACTGGGGAACATAGGTTTTAGTGAGAAATTAGCTTTCGATCAAGTTTGGTTATAAAATTTTGGTGTCATCTATAGGTGGAATCGACAAGTTGTTGGTGGTGAATCTTAACTGAATAGGTTCATGACAAAAAGTGAGCAATCATTGTTGTTGGAGGGATTCCTCCCCCAGTGCAGTTGTTGGAGACAGGATCACAGAAAGCAAGAGATGAAGCAGCAAATGTTATGTGGAGTTTGTGCTGTCACAGTGAAGATATTCGCGATTGTGTTGAAAGTGTTGGAGCCATACTAGCATTTTTATGGCTTCTTAAGAGTGGTGGACCAAAAGGGCAGGAAGCTTTAGCTATGGCACTAACAAAGCTTGTTCAAGTAGCTGATTCTGCCACAACTAATCAGCTATTAGCATTGCTCCTGCGGGATTCTCCAAGCTCGAAATCCCACATAATCTGTGTTTTAGGTCATATTCTTACTATGGCTACACAGAATGATTTCCTAGAAAAAAGTTCTGCAACTAACAAGGGATTGAGATCTCTAGTTTAGGTCCTCAATTCATATTCAACGAGGCAATCCAAGAATAACCACCCTTTTTAATTAGTGATTTTGATCTTCAGATTAAGGAATTTAATGAAATCCAAGTTCTTTTAAACTCAAAATAAAATAATTCTACCTAACGAGATCTCACTATGGCACGTGTTTATTAATTGCTAGCTCAACATGTTACCAGAAACCAAATTTAACATCGTCCATAACAATTAACGACAAGATCAAAATTGACTCAATTTTACAAAAATGGAACCTAATCCAAATAAAAAAAAATACGAAAATTTATTTAAGACGATTTTCACAAATAGGAACTCTGAAACGATTAAACCTAAAAGATATCTTCCAATATTTTCCAATATTATACTTTTATCATCTCGCTACTTTCTATATCAGT
The DNA here is from genome assembly GCA_036885675.1 of Vigna mungo. Lineage (NCBI taxonomy): Eukaryota > Viridiplantae > Streptophyta > Magnoliopsida > Fabales > Fabaceae > Vigna > Vigna mungo. The sequence goes on from CP144700.1 coordinate 50,190,226, forward strand.
TTTAGGTTTAATTGAAATAAAAAAATACTTTCTATACCGATTCTGAATACAATTAATATAAATAAATTTGTAATTTAATGTAGTTTTGTTGCTACACCACTTTCTATACTGATTCTGAATCAAATTGGAATTGAAAAACTTGTCATATTTATAATATTGCCACCATGTCACTCCTTATACCTAGCAAATTTCAATCGGTATACAAGATTTTTTATTTTCACTGGTTTAAGATAAAGAGTTATTTGGATTCACATAGAAAACACTTAAACTATTATATTTTAGGCCAAAACTATGGACGACAAACTTTTACCAAAATGAAGTCTATGTTTATTTCCATTTTAACAAAAGTCCAAAGAAAGATGAATTACGTTGAGAGCAATGAGATGGTTGGCAGGTTGTGTGATGATGAAGGTGCAATAATGAATGAGGTGATAACGTGGGTTAATGGTGGACGAAGGGACTAATATTTCTGTTCAAGACTTAACAGATAAAGTACTCTTAATTAAACATTATTATTTAGTATCAAGAAAAAACTTGTTCTTCTTACATACAAATATTAAAACACATACAACGTCAAAAATTAAAAACTCCCCGTAAGCGTGCAAACTAAAACTTATGGAAAATTCAAAGCATTCTATATATTTCATAGAAAAAGACAACACACAATATCCTCTTTTCTTTCTCCAATATATATCTTAGGGTTACTTAAATTTTAAGTTAATGATACATTTAATTATTTTGATTAAGTTTTTGTGAAACTTTTTTTGTATATTGGGTATAAAAAAAATATTTTTTAATTTAGTTTTTGTCATTTAATTTTTCTCTCAATCGATTATTTTTTGCATCCTTCATTATACAATTTTATAATTTAATTATTTAATTCTTTTATAATTATTAACTTACAATAACTTTTTAAACACTAACTCTTCTTGATATAAAAAATGAGTATGATTTAAAATTACAAAATTACAAAATTACAAAATCACAAAATTGACAATTAAGTAAAATAATACACAATATAACAACCGACTTAAGAACAAAAATTAAATGACAGAATCTCAATTAAAAAATAATATATTATTTCATACTTAATAAACAATAAAAAAATTAATAAAAACTCAATGAAAAATATCTAGATTTATTAGAAACTCAAATAGAAACTACAATTATTCATCCTATTTAACTTTTAAAATAATGTAATATATTATGCATCACTTACACATTTTATACTTTTGCATAAATTTCATATTCACCATTATAGAGATTATTATCATCTAAATAATTTTCATGTTGTACATCTCAATGTTCCACGTGCTAATCATATTTCTTATTAACAAAAATATATATTAGGATAAGATGATTTAATGAACCCCATAGAAGGTTTAATTTATACAATACCACAGTGATTATTTTTAAAGTAGTTATTCATGAGAGTTTCAGTCTTATAGAAGATTAAGAAGATGTAACTTTGACAAGTTTGTATATTCTAATGATTTGTTAATTAGTATAACTTCTTAAATTGTGTATACAGGGAGTATTTGAAGTAGTCCTCGAGTTTAGGTAAATTAGTATAAAATATTATGTGTACTTGATTTTTTTTATTTTTATTATGATAAAGAAAAATGATTAATATACCAAAATTTTTTACATTCATTTGATACTATCTTTACTTAACTTTTACATTCTATTCTCAAAAAATAAAAACTTTACACTTTTAAGATTTTTTAATCTCTGTATTTCTATCAAATAATTGTAAAAATATGTAAAAGGAATGAAAATGAGATTTTTTGAAGGAAAAAATAAACGAGCTACAGATGACAGTTTGTGCAAAACCTTTATCTTGAATTGGTTATAAATATGGCTAACTATTAGGTAGCGAATCCATTCTCAGATTCCCTCTTTTGTTCTAATACATTCATGAATTCATCAAAAGAGATGATGAACAGTATTCTGATTCTCTTACTTTGTGCTCTTTTTTCATCCACTTCCCATGCTTCCTCTATTACTCGGCAAAATTTCTGCAAGGCTGACCTCAACCGTCCAGACACCCCTTCTGGATATCAATGTCTTCCCTCTGATACAGTAACAGCTGCAGACTTTAAATACAGTTTTAATGGAAAACCAGGCATTCCACTCCCGTCCAACACTCTAATATTCCTTGCAACTGTTCATCAGTTTCCTATGCTCAATGGACTTGGCATTTCTGCAGCACTTGGAGAGTTCGAGGAAGGTGGATTTATTCCAGTGCATGATGATGATGCCAATAAAATAGTAATGGTGATTGAAGGTCAATTTGACGTTGGACTCTTGACACCTCTGAAATCTTATTGCAATACACTCATACCGGGAGATATTATGGTTTTTCCAAAAGGACAGCCGCATTATCTTATGAATTCTGGTCGTGGGAAAGCCGTTGCTGTTGCCGCTTATAGTAGCCCTAACCCTGTATTTCGTTTCCTTTATGAAGAACTGTTCGCCAACGACGTCCCTAGCCGCATCCTTTCCCAAGTTAGCTTCCTTGATAAACACCAAGTCAGGAAGTTCAAGGCTCGTTTCAACGGCACCGGCTAGGTTTTGCGCCAGCTTATTAGTGTTTTTCTTCTGACAATGAATCGTCTTCTGCAATAAACTTGTTTCTGCGTTCGTCTTTTTATTTCTATTCCAATAATCATTGTCAGCAATAAACTGTTTTTCACTTTTCCTCTTTTATGCCCTCTCTTGATCTTACCATCTTTTATTTACACTCATTTCACCCTCTTTTTATTGTTAGAAAAATTAAAATAGGTATCATCCTTTTAACTATATATAATATCATATTCGTATAATAACAATAAATAAAAATAATTTTTCGAAATAAAGCAGTAATGTATAATAGTATAAAATAAAGAAATATCATGGTCATGTATAAATTCTTAAGGCTAACTTTGGTATACATGTTTGACACAATAAATGCCTTACCTAGTGAAAAAATAACAATTCAAAATCGTCTTATACACTACAAAATAAAACAATATAGGATGGTTCCTGCGATTTTAAAAACTTTCACTAATTTTTGAAAAACTAAAATTAAGTTTTAATTTTTTAAAATAAATTTCCGACGATTTTGGATAGAAATTCTAATTATATATTTTTTTAAAAATAATTTGCCACAGTTATACTTTTAATTTAATTTATTTTAAAATAATTTGTCAGCAGTTTAAAAAGAAAAACTGCAGTTAACTTTCATTTTATTTTTTTAAAAAATCCACCACATCAGTGACTAACTACAACCACAAGCAATGAAATTACAAACGAGAGCTTAATCCACTACGACGAGAGTTTCACCTATCGTAGCGATGACAACTGATGACAGCAAAGACAATGAAGCAATGACGAACAACATAACTTCAAGTGAATAGGGTAAGTAAAAAAAGAAGTAGAAAGAGAAGCACAAAAAGGCAAGAAACAAAGGACAAACAGATGCACAAAGAAAAAAGAAAGTGATGCTCACAAGGAAGATGGAAGATGGAGAAGAATATCAAATGTTATATTCTGATTATAATGAGTAACGAGTATGAAAAGTGTCCTCTAATATTATAATTTTATTACTGTCCTACTTTCTATATCAGTTTATGTTTAATTGGTATAAAAAAGTGTATTTTTATATGGATAACTAGTATAAAAAATTTTAAAATTTATTATAGTTTTGTCATCGCGTCATTTTTTATATTAATTCTGAATCTAATTGGCATAAAAAAAACTTGTCTTATTTATGATATTGTCACAATCTCACTTTTATACCAAATGAATTTTTACCGGTATAAAAAGTTATAAAAAGACATTTATTTTCAGTGGTTTAAGATAAAGGGCTTATTTGGATTCACATTGGAAACATTTAAACTGTTATATTTAAGTCAAAATTATGGACGACAAACTTTACCAAAATGATGACATCTATGTTTATTTCCATTTTAAGAAAAATCCAAAGAAAGATTAATTAAGTTGAGAGCGGTGATAGCGTGGGTTAATGGTGGATCTAGGAACTAATATTTCTGTTCAAGACTTAACAGATAAAGTACTCTTTAGATAACATTATTGTTTAGTATCAACAAAAACTTCTTTTTCTTACATACAAATACTAAAACACAAACAACGTAACTAAAATTAAAAACTCCCTGTAACCGTGCAAACTGAAATTTAAGGAAAATTCAAATCATTATATATATTTCACAGAAAAAGACAACACATAATATTCTCTTTTCTTATAGGCTTACTTAAATTTTAAGTTAATGATAAATTTAAATATTTTGATTAAGTTTTTGTGAATCTTTTATTGTATATTGTATTAAAATAATTGTATTTTTTAATTTATTTTTTTTCATTTAATTTTTCTATCAATTCTATCATTTAATTTATAATTTCATAATTGTTAACTTGCAATAAGTTTTTAGACATTAACTCTTCATGACATCAACAGTGAATATTGTTTAAAATTATAAAATTACAAAATTGACTACTAAACAAAATAATATGAAAGTTAACAACTAAATTAAGAGAAAACTTAAATGACAGAATTTCAATTAAAAAATATAATATTATTTAACATTCAATAAATGAAGGAAGTTGAGAAACTTACAGAAAAGTTAGATGTGATGAGAACGTGGTTTGAGAAGTTCTCAGTATATTGTATTTTGACTAACCTTGTTTTCACTGTGCTTAACATAGATTAACAATGTTTAATATTTTGTAGTGTAGAAAAAATATATATGAACATACATATTTTGTAATGTCTACCAAGGGCACATACATTAATTTAGAGGATATGAACATAAAGTCTCTCAAAACTTTTCAAATGTTGTTTGACAATTTTATCATAAACACTTATCCATCCATGTAATTCTCAATAGAACACATCCATCCATCTATCTATACTAAAGCAAATTTATCTTTAGGATGAGAAATATTTCTTTAATACTGTATTATTTTATAATAGTCATATGTTCACACCACTAAAAATAAAATAAAATTTTACATTATATATTTTGATATCTTTTTTAAAAAATGCATTCACTTGACAATCTTTAATAACATAATAATGTATATTAGAATTTTAAATTAAAAAAAATCAATATAATTAAAATATTATTATTTTAAATTGTAATATGAGTATTTTTTTTTTAATGGTGTCAACTTATTACTATTTTATTATCATTCTATTTATAATTTTTTTCATCTCTCTTTACAAGATGCCAACTAGTACTATTTTTAGAGTAATGATATATATAAATTTTAATTTTATCTAAACTTATTGTATATTTTTTTTTCTATTTTTTTCTTCTTATTGCATCCATGTATATAATTTAAAATTTATAATTTTTATATAAATATTGTTGTGCCTTTTTTGTCAATAAATTAGTTTATTTTATCAACAGGTGCCTACAACTAATACTATTCTCCATTATTTATAATTTATATTGAATGATAACTTTTCGTAGAAGGTTATTTATCGACAAGTATATCAAATAGTGAAAATTGTAAGTTGAAGTATTATTTTTCAAAACATTTATGTTTATTTAGTTAATTATGATTATTTAATAATTTAGACAATATGAATATGATTTGAGATATTATGTACAATAAAATAAAATGAGGCATAAATTATAAAAAATAATTTTGGAGTTAGATTTTCGCCGACTTCACTCTCATGCATATAAAAATTTGCACCTCCTCTTTATTAATATACTTATATCAATCAATAAACCTACTCAAATCTTAATCACTTAGAAGAATGAGGTTAAATTTCTTTATTAAGAGTCAATCCCTTGAACCCTTAACAAACAAACCATATTTGTAAATTAGGATTTAAGACAACTAATGGGTCAAGTTTCATTTCTAGATACAAACTTTATTAGGTATCTTGTTCTAAGTTTAGGTTAAAAACAACATTTTTCAAAACCCAATGAACCAAGCTTCAAGTTATGATTAATCACATTAAAACAAGCATATATTAAAAATAGAAACAAGAATACTAACATTTAATGGAAGACACATATATTAAATATATCCCTAACATGTAAAGCACGGTATGATCGAGGGAAAAATCAGAATCATTGCTTGAGATCTTCCGCATCCATGTACAAGGGTGGAATGAGGAAGATAAACAGCATAGTTTGGATTCCCATCGTAAACATGTACACTATTATTTTAACCCAAAACTATGGAAATGATCACGTCTATGTTTATTTCCTTTTTAACAAAATTCCAAAGAAACAGAAAAGAAGTTCATAGTGATGAGATGGCGCCAGGTTGTGTCTGTGATCATTAAGGTGCAATAATGAGAAGAGTGATGTGGTAGCAGCGTCGCATATAGTGGTACATATAAATAATTCCAGAGGATCGTAAATATTTATCAACTCTTCACGCTTGTTTTATTTCAATTCCTTACTTCTTACCATTTTATCAATCACGAATAGGATTCTTAATCATTTATCTGTCTGAATTTGTTTATATTAGTTTTTGTAACATGTATGAACGAAAAATCGCATCCCTAACTATATCTCTCATACCACATTCCATATAAGGAATATTCAATATGTCGATTGTCTCTATTATTACAGTCATATGATAACGTGATGCAAGGAACCTATAAGGTCCTTCTATTCGGTGTCTAGATTGTCTTCGAGTGGAGTTTTATGTTGGTGCTCGTTTTGAAGGAAAACATAGCATGATTTATCTGTAATGGAGTGAGTCTTGGGAGTTGAGTTTGTGTGCTTCTTCATTCGTCATTGTCTTTGGTTGGTGAAGGTTTTAAGCCACCTCTCCATGGTGATGAAGATGAAGTTCATGAAAGTGTATCCCATTTCAGATCAACCCATTGACATTGGTGGCTTCGTGGAGGTTTGAGGTCATTTCCATGGTGGATGTTGAAGATGAAGACTTTGAAGAGGAAGGTGTAACCGATTACAGGGACTCGCAACTCATTCCATGGTCCATTATAATCGATTCCAAACTTTGGGTATCTGATTCCATCCATATAATGGATTGCATGATCTGAGTTGGTGGACTGTAACCGATTACAGCCACCGGTAACTAGTTCCATTTTAGTCGTCTAAACAATTATTGAATGTTTAGGGTTTCCCCAAACGTTATATATTTATGAAATTATTGTATTAATTATTTATTAAATTTTTACATTATTTGTAATATTTTTTTTCAAAAAAACATAACTCTAAAATATTATTTCATATTATTTTTACCACAAAGGACAAATTTGGTACTCTCCATATTATACTATTTAAAACATATTTTTAATCTATTACACCTATCAAATCTTTTACAAACTTTATTTTCAAATTCATTTTCAATTACCTTCAAATCCTTTAAAAAAACACAATTTATTCTCAAATTTCCTTAAATTCATCCACCCTCTCTTCTCAAATATACTCGCTAAAGTGAACACACCCTATGGCAAATCATACTTAAATAATGTTTATCCTTTTTAATTTTAATAATGTTACTATTGAAGTTTGTAAATAAATGATACTCAAAATCAATTTTTATATTATTTTATTATTCAATAGTACAGAAAAAATGCACCTATTACGCTTTAGTTTCAACCAAACTGAAGCATAAAGAGGTATGGTGACAATTTTTAAATTTTTGCAAACATATATACCTTGGTTCATCAAAAATCGAATCCATACGGTGCTTTCGACCTCGATTAAATTAAAACCGATACCTAAAGGTGCTAGATAACCATACTTTTCAAATTTAATGTTAGAGCAAGGCTTAGATGTAAGTTATTTGTAAATCTTGTGAAACTAATAATTTCATACTTTCGGGCTTTATGCAAGATCTATGGCTTCAGTTCTCTACAAGACCGTTGTCATAGGGTCCCAATGTTGCAGGTTGACTTTTCAGTTAGCAGTCCTATGGACAGCTCTATAGCCTCGATTGTTTTGAAAACTAATGTCATATACTTTTTACGCTTCGATTATACCACAGATCGAGGTATAAAGTTTGAAACAAATTTCAAAATTGTTATTAAAAATATTATTGTTTTATTTTTTGGGAGGCTTTATGCAATCGTTCTTGGTACAATCGAGATAATATATGTGTTTCCAAGTTTAATTTCGCGAAATAACAGAGTCTCTTGCACATTTCTTCTTTGTTTCCTCTGTGTTTTCTTCTTTGTTTTCTCTGTGTTGTTGCTCCTGTTGTCCAACGCTATCACCGCGTCTCCAACACAGTCTTCCATTTTTGCAACCATCCTCACTTGTCTGAAGTTGTTCGTGAGCATAATTCTCTACTCAAACCCTTATCCGATGAATCTTTCAGTGTACAACAAAGGTAAATAATTTTCTTTCATTTTACACAAATTCATGTTGATGAACTACTTTTGGGTATGATTTTCTTTTGTTTTGACTTATTCGTTCACACAATTTTTTTTTTTCATTTTACACAAATGCACATATAATCTTTGGAACATACGTGTTTTCTCCTTTCTTCCTCACCAGTAGCAACAATTTTTTTTGACACCAAACACACCTTCAAAGTTAGTTTCATTTTTTATTTTTGTTGAACTTTCGTTTTTGTTTGTTGAACTTGTTTATGGTTCATACACCATAATACACATATCCAAACATAAGATAAAGCTGAGAATATATTAAAAAGAACTCCAAAAGACCTGAAAATTTATTCAAAACACCAAAAAAATCATGAAAATTCTCCACAAAAAATTTTAGATCAAAATTTAAACTGTAAGTATGTGAAATATTTTGGCAAAGAAACAATTGACTTTTTAAATAATTTCTAAACAACAGATTTACCCAATATAAAGATTCCTAGAGTTTTCCCCTGAAACAGGGTTTCAAAGAATGGTTAAAAAAAATTTAATCCAAATTATAATCATAACTATTAAAACCAAAAATAACAAATAAAGTCAATATACATTACTCATTCGAAAATATATTCTGAATTGTACTTTTGTGCTGTAGATATTCGTTTTTATATCTATTTCTCTGATATAGAATGTTATAAAAACAAAACAATCATTAAAAGAACACAAACTTTAGACAACGTTTATGATAAAAATTGAGACAAAAAATTGTCAGTTCTAACTTCACCTAAATCAAATATTCTTAAATTAAATAAATATTTTAATTTACACCAACCAAGATTATAAGATATATCATATTTTAATTAATTTAAAGATGTATGAAAATGATTTCTGAGAGAAACGCTACTAAAAACCTAATTATTTTTTTGTTTTTTGGAAAAGTCGAAATAAAATGATAACTTTTTTCTTCGATTGTTAACTGAGGGTACCCTTCCTTTCCTTTATATGAATTTTCATTGAATACTCATATTGACTTATAATTCAAAATTTATCTTCTATACACCACAATTATAAGAGCTGCATGTGATAAATTGTCACGTGGTCAATTGTCACCTAATTAATTATCATGATCACAAAGTCAACTAAGATTTACGCTATATTTATATGTTATAACTCTAACAAATAAATAGTAGATTTAATTCTTTATATAAAAATGGATTAAAATTTGTAAGCTAATTTTATCCACCACATGTTCAAGATATTAACCCATAAACGGAGGGGCTACACCGAATGGTTTATTTTGACACTTTTACATCAAATAAATACACTTAATTTTCTTTTTCGAAAAGTCATTAATATTTTTTAAGAATTTTCTTTTTCATCTTCATATTTAATAGTTATATTTTCTTTTTCGTCTTTATATTTCATAATTTTTTTTCATATAAAAAAGAATACTATGAAATTTTTCTTACTTATCAATGAACACATTAAAAAAATATTTTTAATGAAAATATTACTTTAATTTATTAATATAGTTAACTTTTATAATATTTATTTATATTTCAACTAACTTTTAATAATCTAAAATTTAATTTTTTTTAATAATATTAATTTTGATTCTTTAAAATAATAATTTAATGTTTTAAATAATTACACAATAAATAATAAAATATATATATTTATACCATTCATTATTTTTAAATTTACAGCCTTGACTTCTATTACCGTACATCCTAAATAACCTAACCATATTTAAACATTTATTTCAACTGTAATTTGAATCAAAACATAGATTATTTAGTACTTTCTATAAGATCAAGAAATGATAGAAATGTCTTAAATTTTTTATTTCTTTTAATTGAAAATATAAGGTGTTATTACTATTATTGATATATTATTAATTAATAAATATTATATTTGAATTGATATTTTTAGAAAAATATTATTATACTTGTAAAATAATGAAAAAAATTATGCAAATATATGTTTTATTATTTATTTTATGTATACAAAAATTAATTAATATTTTAAAGTATTAAACTTTATATTATTAAAAAAATAATTAAAATATGGATAAATATTACAAATGGTAATACTTTGAATAAACTAATATCCTTATATTAAATTTTTATATTTGGTTATGGTAAATAATATTATTTAATTACTATCATTAAATTTTAGCCGTTAAAAAGTTAAATTAAATTTCAAAACAATTATATTTAATTGAAATTTATGTATTTTATAAAACATAGTAATATCTTGTAAAAATATTTTTTTGTTTGTAGTGTAAATTATTTTCTTATGAAATAAATTTTATTAATAAATAGGTTAGAGAAAATTACAGTAATAAAAATTGTATTATAGAAAAAAATGATAACGAATCCTTATTCTATAACTAAATGCAGATCAATGTATAAAGAAGGATCCTTGTCTATAAATAGTTACATGTTATGAATTTATATTATAATTTTTTTTATTTATAAGAAAATTGTGAAAATAAATAAATAAAATTCCGCTAAATAATTAGTTGGCGGCATTTAATTTCTTTGGCACATACAATTTCCTTTTCATAAGGTAATCCTGTTTTTAAGACATCATCAAGTACATATGATCATGTGAATATTAACCAAAATTCAATCTAAATTAGGTACGTAATAAAAATCCCATTAACTGGTATTAGTATTGCTTTTTCTACAAGAGTTGAATATAAACAAAATTAAGTGATTTATGTGGTTGGAAAAATGAAATAGATATAAAGAAAAAAAGAGAGGGAAAGTTAAATATATGATCGATCAATCATGTCGTTAGAAAATATAAGAAATAATAACATGAAGAATAGATGAAAAAAATTAAATCAAAATCTTATATTAGAAACTTACTCAATTATCAATCAACTATATACAGCCACTAAGAGCATTTGGATGGGGGATCCTACAATAAAAATTTTAACATCAAAAAATGGATTATGTTTTTAATTTTTAGAAAATAATAAAAATAGAAAATAAAATTTTAAAAAATATGTGAAAATAATAAATGTGTGCCCAAGAAATTATTTGATACAATGAAATTCTACATATTAGACATTTGAGAAAAAATTTCAGATGTTGAAAGGTTGAAAGATAAGGAAAATTGTTTAAATAAATAAAAAAATCTTCAAATAAAATAAGAATTAAAGATCAAAGATAATAAAAAAGTATAATTTTTTATATCATCTAATAAGTGAACTATTTACGAAATTGAAAAATTGAGATTGAGAGAATAAAACAATTTTATATAAAAATAAATAAATAATAAATAAAAATACTATAAAAGAGTAAAAATAAACTGACGTAAATTCTAAAAGTTATTTTAAAATTGATAATTTATGATTTGTAAATAACTATAAAAATAAATAAAAAAATGTATAAGATTGTGATAAGAAAAACAATAGTTTGAAAATGTAAATGAATTTTATGAATATAAATAACATACAAAAATTACAAAATTATATATATATATATATATATATATATATATATATTATTTAATAAATTATAAGTATTTTAATAATTTAACATGTAAGAATGAATATTAATTAGGATAAATACAAGAAAAAAAAAAGATGAATATGTACCTACACACTAAGAATAATTATCTCTCCATCACAACAATGTATTATTTTTTAACACCAAATATAAACAACAATAAATGTGTTATTTATTGAAATAGTTTTTTATTTGAATAAGTATGTTATTTTTATAGACTAAAAATACAAATATTTATATAATTTATTTGAAAAAGGTAAAAAAATAATTAATATTTTATTAAAAAATGAAAATATAAGGTACTTTGGATTTTAAAAAACTAAAACTATAATTTCAACCACAAGAAAATAAATTGGCACGTAGCACCCGTATTTAATTAGTTGTGTAGGATACGTGGAAAAAACTTTTCTGAAAGCATTCTTAAGAAGAAAGACATAATTAACCACAAGAATTAGAAAAATAGTCATCAAACAATTCAATAGATTAATATTTTAATTATGCCTTTTCCTTTTTTTAATTTAAATATATGAAAAATTACTTTTTACACCACAAACATCACTTAATTATAATAATAATAACTCATTTTTACGATGATATAATCACAAACAAACAAAAATAAACTTTTATATTTATAAAAGCATACTAAAAAGTATAATAATAAATATAAAATATTAAATGGGTTATATAAAATGAAAAGATTTATGTTTAAAGGTTTGAAAGTGAGATTTTTGAAGGAAAAAATAAATAAATGACCTAAAGATGACAGACAGTATGAGCAAAAGCTTTATCTTGACGTGGTTATAAATATGGGTAAGTATCAGGTAGCGAATATCCATTCTCACGTTCAATAATAGATTCATGAATTCACCAAAAGAGATGATGAACAGTATTCTGATTCTCTTGCTTTGTGCTCTCTTTTCATCCACTTCCCATGCTGTTCTGCAAAATTTCTGCAAGGCTGACCTCAGACTTCAACAAACCCCTACTGGCTATCCCTGCCTGCCCTCTGAGAGCGTAACAGCTGACGACTTTAAGTCCAGCTTTAATGGAAAACCTGGCATTCCAGTCCCAACCAACGCTGTACTATACCCTGCAGCTGTTCAGAATTTTCCTATTGTCAATGGTGGTCGCATTTCTGGAGGACTTGTAGAGCTCGCGCCAGGTGGATCTCTTCCCCTGCATACACATGGTGCCAATGAAATACTAATCGTGTTTAGTGGTAGAATGGACGTTGGACTCTTGACACCTAGGAGAGCTTATCAGAATACACTCGGACCCAGAGATTTTACGTATTTTCCAGAAGGAATGCAGCATTATCTTATCAATTCTGGTCCTGGGAAAGCCGTTGCTTTTGCCGCTTATAGTAGCGATGGCCCTCCTTTCAATTTTCTTCATCTAACGCTTTTCTCCAACAACGTCTCTAGCCCCATCCTTTCCGATGTTAGCTTCATTGGTGAACCCGACATCAGGAAGAACAAGGCTCGTTTCAACGGCACCGGCTAGGTTTTGCGCCAGCTTATTAGTGTTTTCCTTCTGACAATGAATCGTCTTCTGTAATAAACTTGTTTCTGCGTTCGTCTCTGTATTTCTATTCCAATAATCATTGTCAACAATAATAAACTGTTTTTCACTTTTCGTCTTTTATGTCCTCTCTTAATCTTACCATCTTTTATTTACACTCATTTCACCCTCTTTTTATTGTTAGAAAAATTAAAATAGGTATCATCCTTTTAACTATATATATAATATCATATTCGTATAATAACAATGAATAAAAATAATTTTTTAAAATAAAATTGTAATGTAAATAATCGTTTGATAATTGTATAAAATAAAGAAATATCATGGTCCGTGTATAAATTCTTAAGGCTAACTATGGTATACAATGTTTCACACGATAAATACCATACCCTAGTGAATAAAAAGTTTTCAAAATCGTCTTATAGGTTTTATTTTCTGAGTCAAATTTCAGATAATACCAGCAAGCGTGTCTCGTCCTATTCATGACCATGTTTGAACATATCAGCTGACTGCTGAAAGTAATCAAAACATAGATAGCCAGAGAAGAAAATAATGAGACTACCAAACTTACAAATGTATTCATAACAATTATAATAAAAAGAACAGAATAAAAAATTATAAATATATATAACGTCACATAATTAATTATAATTATAAAAAAACACTTTATCTATCTTAATTTAGAAAAATAATCAAATTTTTGTAGAACATAATATATTGTTTATATGGAATATAAAATAAATTATTTGTACAGCTTTATCTAAAATATATTGTTTTTTCTTTTCATTCATTACTTCACATATTTACTTATCTAAATCACTTTTCCCTCACATGCACCGATCCTTTTTTAATAGTTTATTACAAACAATATGGAAATGGAGATACGGTAAAACACGGCATGAAAAGTTTAATTATTGGATAATATGTTATTTAAAAGACAAATGAAAACACATTGCAAGATAACATACTAACATGAGAGATCACCACAGAACAAATGCAATACTTGTATCACTAATTAAATAATTAATTACAAGATGCTACTTCCCATTTAACAATTACTACTTGATAATAAAAAAAAATCTAACTATCTAAATACACTACTATAGAATTAAGGATAATGATATTTAAACAACATTTTTTTTTACAATATTTCAACATTAATTACGTGTCAATTTATGATTGGTCAAAAATTACTCCACTGTTTAGGTTTAATTACCTTTTTAGTCCCCAAGTTAAGGGGTAAATTTTTGTTTTATACCCGCTTTTAAAAATGATATTATTTTGTTCCGAGATTACTAATTTTGTTGTTATTAAGTCCCTTCCGTTAGGTAGATTGAAACGGCGTTAACTTTACTACATTTTTCTTCTGTCTGCTCTGCTCTTGTCACTTTTTTCTCTCTCTTTTCTATTTCTCTTTCCGTTAACAACCTCCACATTTCTCTCTCTCTCTCTCCTACCATTATATGTTCTTCCTGCATTTTTCTCTCTCTTCTACCATTAGCTTCACGCTTTGCACTGTTCCTAACCCACCAACCACTTCTTTGGGTTCTCGCCTTTATTCCTATGTCTTCAAATCCTCCAATAAAGGAGTCATCACTTCTTTTGCTCCCTCAGACTGTAACAGTGATGCATACCTCTTTGTTGTTCGTCTTTTAGGGTCTAGATAACACTTCCTTCCTCCATCTTTTTTCTCTCTTTTGTTCTTCAATATATTACTATCTAATGCAGCAGAGCCATTACGGTTTACCTCACCTCTTGTACATTTTCTTTAACTTCCTCAAAATTTGTAATATAAAATATAGTTACTCATAATCACCCTTCATCTCTTCTTCATCTTTTATATATTTATAACTTTTCTCACTTCAAAGCAGTTTCCTTTTCGATCATCTCCATCATTTCTCAAATTGTAGAAATTTTTTATGGGAATAAGAATAGGATCTGGGTATCACTTATGTAATATCTGAGAAATATACTTTTTATATAAAATTTTCTGAACAACTATCCATAACACATAAACATAATACAAAGACAACACTTTTTAAACTCTCTCACTGACAACATACATAACTCACAATATATTGGTGGACAACACATACCACTGCACCCTCTCTTTCTCTTTCACGGTGGCGTACACAACATACTCTCAAGCTCTCTTATTTTCTCATTTTCTCTACTCCCTACCGTGGCCTCTCTCTCTCTTTTCTTCTTACACAAACATTTTCCTCCTCTCTTCTTACGGTGCACACTTCCATATTTTCTCTCTCTCCACCAAGGTGCACACACTTGTAGTGTGCCACACTTCTTACAAAGCTACCCAACCATATTTATAATAAAACTAAGGAAAACGTTATTTTAACAACGTAATTTGACAACCCTCTTGACAACGCCACGTGGCGTTGTCTCATTCGTCGTGTGAAATTAATTTTAAAAATTGTTTTTCAGAATTAGTGAGGCCATTGTTGGAAAAATAAATTGGGGTATAGTATTGGCACCTTCCATTCTGAAATTCATTCGTCCAAAACACACTCTCTGCACCAAGAACCGCTCTCTCTCATTGCATCAAGAAACGTTGTCTTTCATTGACGAAGTCCGGGAAAAATGGCGATCTCTGTCAAAGACGCAACGTTCCCTCTCAACACCGACAACATTCATCCTTAAAACGCTCTCCACAAGAATCGCTCTCTCTCTCATTGCATGAAGAAACGCTTTTTCTCTCATTCACCAAGTCTCGGAAAAACAACAATCTCTGTCAAAGCACTTAACGTTCCCTCTCAACAACGTCGTGTCTGAAATAGGTATCTGTCTTTCCCCATTTAAAGTCGTTGGTGGAAGTTTGTGTTTTTGGGCGAAGTCTGGCTTATTGGGCAACCGTCTAACAGATAGGTTTCAAACAAAGAGGTGTTTTCGATGCCTTTATTGTGCCTTTAGTTGTTTTGTTCGTTGCCTTTTTTGTTCATTTTTTTTGCGTGTAGGTGTGAAAGGTGAAAGGTTAGGTTTTTTTCCCTGTTGTCGTTGCGGTGCTTTCTTGCGGTGCGCTGTTGAGTATATTTGATTAACTGAATTACAACAACTGAAAATGGTACCCTATAAAAGCAATGTAAGTAGGTTTTGAAGTTTTGTGTTTTCTTAGTTGTTTTGGAGCATTGTTTTATAAATTGATTGTGATAATTTCAACTGTTGAGTAGTGGCGCATGAGGGCTTGGATGGATACATCCTATATGGGATGGAGAGGATAAATTTGATGGCAAGAGCATGCCTGACTACATAAATGTAGGGTAAATAATGAATTGGTATATATGTCATTATCTTTGTCATGACATTGTATTTAAATTACAAACTGTTGTTTTCAGGAGGAGTTGGCTGGTTTTAGGATGAAGTTTATATGGGACCGGATAATGGATGAGGACAACGTCAGAAGAATTGAAACGCTTCACGATCTTGGATTGATTTAGCACTAGGAATAAACTGTTGTTTTGGTTTACATTGTAATTTACTTTGAAAACATTAGACATTGATTAGAATTGTGGCAAATTGTAAATTATATTGAATGTATACAACTTATGTGTTATTTAATAAGTATTGTTCAAACTGTTTTGTATTTTAGTCCCTGAATTTGAAGAATAGGTATACTGAATTGGTTGTTCATGAAGTGCTGGAAGTTGTGTTTGAATAAGAAAAATGTTTCCAGTTATATGCGTATGTTTCAATAAGAACATGATTTTGTACTGAAACTTTCCCTCTGCTCCCATGTTTTCGAAGAATAGCTCCCCATGGAGCGTTTGGACGTGAGATTGGTGAAATGTATTGTAAAATGTTGTTGTGGTTGATTTTTAATTTTATTAAGTGTTTGAAAGATGGTGGAAAGAGGCTTTGATGTGCCTCTATACATAATTGGGTATTACTGGTGCTGAAAATGAATTTGTACCAGAAGTCCATCACTGCTCCCCAGTTTTGGATGCATGGCTCCCCATGGAGGGGTTGAACCTGTTTTTTGGTGAAATTTAAAATGGTAAAATAAAATAAGTGTCGGTTGATTCTCAGGTAGAGGGAGTGTGGGAGGACTTGTTAGTGGGTGGAAGGATATGATTGGGTGTCATTGGTGTTGAAAAGGAATCTGTACCAAAAGTCCATCACTACTCCCGATTTTTGGATGAATGGCTCCCCATGGAGGGTTTGGACCTATTTTTTGGTAAAATTTAAAATGGTAAAACGAAATCAGTGTTGGTTGATTCTTAGGTAAAGGGAGATATGAGAGGACTTGTTAGTGGCTGGAAGGATATGATTCGGTGTTACTGGTGCTGAAAAGGAATTTGTACCAAAAGTCCATCATTGCTCCCCAGTTTTGGATGCATGGCTCCCCATGGAGGGGTTGAACATGTTTTTTGGTGAAATTTAAAATGGTAAATTGATTCTCAGGTAGTTCGAGATGTGGGAGGACTTGTAAGTGGGTGGAAGGATATGATTGGGTGTTACTGGTGCTGAAAAGGAATCTGTACCAAAAGTCCATCAATGCTCCCAAGTTTTGGATGCATGGCTCCCCATGGAGGGTTTGGACCTGTTTTATGGTGAATTTTAAAATGGTAAAATGAAATCAGTGTTGGTTGATTCTTAGGTAAAGGGAGATGTGGGAGGACTTGTTAATGACTGGAAGGATATGATTGGTTGTTACTAGTGCTGAAAAGGAATTTGTACCAAAAGTCCATCACTACTCTCCAGTTTTGGATGCATGGCTCCCCATGGAGGGGTTGAACCTGTTTTTTAGTTAAATTTAAAATGGTAAAATGAAATCAGTGTTGGTTGATTCTCATGTAGAGGGAGATGTGGGAGGACTTGTTAGTGGGTGGAAGGATATGATTGGGTGTTACTGGTGCTGAAAAGGAATATGTACCAAAAGTCCATCATTGCTCCCCATTTTTGGATGCATGGCTCCCCATGGAAGGTTTGGACCTGTTTTTTGGTAAAATTTAAAATGGTAAAATGAAATCAGTGTTGGTTGATTCTTAGGTAAAGGGAGATGTGGGAGGACTTGTTAGTGGCTGGAAGGATATCAGTGTGTGCACATAATTGGGTGTTAGTGGTGCTGAAAAGGAATTTGTACCAAAAGTCCATCAATGCTCCCCATTTTTGGATGCATGGCTCCTCATGGAGGGTTTGGACCTGTTTTATGGTGAATTTTAAAATGGTAAAATGAAATCAGTGTTGGTTGATTCTTAGGTAAAGGGAGATGTGGGAGGACTTGTTGATGGGTGGAAGGATATGATTAGGTGTTATTGGTGCTGAAAAGGAATTTGTACCAAAAGCCCATCACTGCTCCCTAATTTTGGATGCATGGCTCCCCACGGAGGGGTTGAACCTGTTTTTTGGTGAAATTTAAAATGGTAAAATGCAATCAGTGTTGGTTGATTCTCAGGTAGAGGTAGATGTGGGAGGACTTGTTAGTGGGTGGAAGGATATGATTGGGTGTTACTGGTGCTGAAAAAGAATTTGTACCAAAAGTCTATCACTGTTCCCCAGGTTTGGATGCATGGCTCCCCATGGAGGGGTTGGATCTGTTTTTTGGTGAAATTTAAAATGGTAAAAGGAAATCATTGTTGGTAGAGGGAGATGTGGGAGGACTTGTTAGTGGGTGGAACGATATGAGTGTGTGCACATAATTGGGTGTTACTGGTGCTGAAAAGGAATTTGTACCAAAAGTCCATCACTACTCCCCATGGAGGGTTTGTACCTGTTTTTAGTGAAATTTAAAGTGGTAAATTGATGAAGAATCCAAATTTTGTACAACACTCCAACAATTCTTTCATGTTCATGTGTCCCTGGTGTGTACATTGATAGCATAAAACCATATGAATAGAAATTGCAATAGTCATCTTAAACGTTGATAAAGTCATGCCAATAAATATTACAGTCATCCAAAATAAAAGTTGGAGTTATAGTAAACACTGGTACAATAATCTGTAAACGCGTAAAAGCGGAGAGTTCTTCAGCCACTGGTACACACTCACAACACACTCCCCACTGGTACACACTCACAACACACTCCTGCACACAGTGGGGAGTTCTTCAGCCAGTTCTGGGTAGCAGTAGTCAAGTTTTGGTACAAAATACCATTTTTACATTTTTAAGGCATTGTCATCAATAGAGTAGTGACCTAACTCATTGGACATAGGATTCTGGGTAGCAATTTTTTTTAAGACTTATTGGACATATGATTGATGTTCAGGCATTGATTATGACATTTATATCGAACTTCATCCCCAATGAACCTTTCTTTGTAAAACTCATGGTGCAAAAACGACATTAGTAGCAAAGGTCAAATAAGTGGGGAGTTTAGACAAAGGTTTTGTACAAGCAGGTCAACTTTGAAAATGACATTGATTTTCAAGTGCATAGTTTTTTTTAACAGTTATTTAACATACAAGTGATAAGTGATGTTCAAGCAATGATTATGATATTTATATCGAACTTCATTTCTAAGGAGTCATTTTTTCTAGAACTCTTAAGTGTAGAATTTAGTGTTAGTGGGTTCATTTCTAAGGAGTCATTTTTTCTAGAACTTCATTTCTAAGGAGTCATTTATATCGAACTTCATTTCTAAGGGAAATAGAAGAAAATAGGGTTAATGGGTTCGTTGTTCTGGTTCACAATTGGGGAACATTGGCTTTAGTCAGAAATTAGCTTTCGATCAAGTTTGGTTATACAATTTTGGTGTCATCTATCGGTGGAATCGGCAAGTTGTTGGCGATGAATCTTAACTGAATAGGTTGATGACAACGCAACAAATGTTATGTGGAGTTTGTGCTGTCAAAGTGAAGATATTCGCGCTTGTGTTGAAAGTATTAGAGCCATACTAGCATTTTTATGGCTTCTTAAGAGTGGTGGACCGAAAAGGCAAGAAGCTTTAGCTATGGCACTAACAAAGCTTGTTCAAATAGTTGATTCTGCCATAATTAATCAGCTATTAGCATTGCTCCTACGGGATTCTCCAAGCTCGAAATCCCACATAATCCGTGTTTTAGGTCATATTCTTACTATGGCTACAAAGAATGATCTCCTAGAAAAAGGTCTGCAGCTAACAAGGGATTGAGATCTCTGGTTTAGGTCCTCAATTCATTCAACGAGGAAATCCAAGAATAAGCACCCTTTTTAATTAGGGATTTTGATTTTCAGATTAAGGAATTTAATGAAATCAAATTCTTTTAAATTCAAAATAAAATAATTCCATGTAATGAGCACATGTTTATTAATTGCTAACTCAGCATGTTATCAGAAACTAAATTTGACGTCATCCAGAACAATTAACGACAAGGTCAAAATTGACTCAATTTTATAGAAGTGAGACTTAATTGAGATAAAAAAAATACAAGAACTTATTTAAGACGATTTTGCACAAATAAAAACTCTGAAACGATTAAACCTAAAAAGTATCCTCCAATATTATACTTTTATCATCTTACTACTTTTTATACTGGTTCTGAGTGCAATTAATATAAATAAATTTGTAATTTAATGCAGTTTTGTTGCTACACCACTTTCTATATTGATTCTGGATCAAACTCGTATTGAAAAACTTGTCATATTTCTAATATTGCTACCGTGTCACACCTTATACCTAGCAAATCTCAATCGGTATACAAAATATTTTTTTTTTCACTCGTTTAAGATAAAGAGTTATTTGGATTCACATAGAAAACACTTAAACTATTATATTTTAGGCCAAAACTATGGACGACAAACTTTTACCAAAATGATGAAGTCTATGTTTATTTCCTTTTTAACAAAATCCAAAGAAAAATGAATTAAGTTGAGAGCAATGAGATGGTTGGCAGGTTGTGTGTGATGATGAAGGTGCAATAATGAATGAGGTGATAGCGTGGGTTAATGGTGGACGAAGGGACTAATATTTCTATTCAAGACTTAACAGATAAAGTACTCTTAATTCAACATTATTATTTAGTATCAAGAAAAAACTTGTTTTTCTTACATACAAATATTAAAACACAAACAACGTCACTAAAATTAAAAGCTCCCCGTAAGCGTGCAAACTAAAACTTAAGGAAAATTCAAAGCATTCTATATATTTCATAGAAAAAGACAACATACAATATCCTCTTTTCTTTCTCCAATATATATCTTAGGGTTACTTAAATTTTAAGTTAATGATACATTTAAATATTTTGGTTAAGTTTTTGTGAAACTTTATATTGAGTATAAAAAAATATATTTTTTTTAATTTAGTTTTTGTCATTTAATTTTTCTCTCAATCGATTATTTTTTGCATCCTTCATTATACAATTTTATAAATTTATTATTTTATTATTTTATAATTATTAACTTACAATAACTTTTTAAACACTAACTATTCTTGATATCAACAATGAGTATGATTTAAAATTACAAAATTACAAAATCACAAAATTACAAAATTGACAATTAAGTAAAATGATACACAAGATAACAACCGACTTAAGAACAAAAATTAAATGACAGAATCTCAATTAGAAAATAATATATTATTTCATACTTATTAAACAATAAAAAAATTAATAAAAACTCAATTAAAATATCTAGATTTATTAGAAACTCAAATAGAAACTAAAATTACGCATCCTATTTAACTTTTAAAAAAATGTAATATATTATGCATCACTTACACATTTTATCCTTTTGCATAAATTCCATATTCACCATTATAGAGATTATTATCATCTAAATAATTTTCATGTTGTACATCTCAATGTTCCACGTGCTAGATGATTTAATGAACCCCACTAGAAGGTTTAATTTATACATTACCACAGTTGTTATTTTTTTATTTTAAGTTATGACAATTAATATTACAATCTTTCTAATGTGTTATTGCAGGATCTTTAGATCAATATGCTTTTGTCTCATATCAAACTACCATAAGGACCTCGTTTAATACTTTCACAAACAACGTTTCTTAGATTAAATTTAAAGTGAAATTTAAATCTACCCAGACGTAATAATAAATTATATATTTGAAATTTTATTTTTGAAGTAGTTATTCTTGAGAGTTTTTAGTCTTATAGAATATTAAGAAGAATTAATTTTGATAAGTTTGTATGTTCTAATGATTTGTTAATTAATAAAACTTTCTAAATTGTATATACAGGGAATATTTGAAGTAGTCCACGAGTTTAGGTAAATTAGTATAAAATATTGTGTACTTGATTTTTATTGATCGTTAGTACAATATAAAATTTATAGGTATTGATCATATATATATATATATATATATATATATATATTATTAAATTGGGTTGTAAAATGGAAGCATTTATGATAAAAGGTGTGAAAATGAGATTTTTTGAAGGAAAAAATAAACGAGGTATAGATGACAGTTTGTGCAAAACCTTTATCTTGAATTGGTTATAAATATGGCTAACTATTAGGTAGCGAATCCATTCTCAGATTCCCTCTTTTGTTCTAATACATTCATGAATTCATCAAAAGAGATTATGAACAGTATTTTGATTCTCTTACTTTGTGTTCTTTTATCATCTACTTCCCATGCTTCTTCTATTACTCGGCAAAATTTCTGCAAGGCTGACCTCAACCGTCCAGACACCCCTTCTGGATATCAATGTCTTCCCTCTGATACAGTAACAGCTGCAGACTTTAAATACAGTTTTAATGGAAAACCAGGAATTACACTCCCATCTAAATCTCTAATATTCCTTGCAACTGTTCATCAGTTTCCTATGCTCAATGGACTTGGCATTTCTGCAGCACGTGCAGAGTTCGAGGAAGGTGGATTTGTTCCACTGCATGAGGAGGATGCCAATGAAATGGTAATGGTGCTTAAAGGTCAACTTGATGTTGGACTCTTGACACCTCTGAATTCTTATTGCAATACACTCATACCGGGAGATATTATGCTTTTTCCAAAAGGACAGCCGCATTATCTTATCAATTCTGGTCGTGGGAAAGCCGTCGTTGTTGCCGCTTATAGTAGCCCTAACCCTGTATTTCGTTTACTTTATGAAGAACTGTTCGCCAACGACGTCCCTAGCCGCATCATTTCCCAAGTTAGCTTCCTTGATGAACTCCAAGTCAGGAAGAACAAGGCTCGTTTCAACGGCACCGGCTAGGTTTTGCGCCAGCTTATTAGTGTTTTCCTTCTGACAATGAATCGTCTTCTGCAATAAACTTGTTTCTGTGTTCGTTCGTCTCTGTATTTCTATTCCAATAATCATTGTCAGCAATAAACTGTGTTTCACTTTTCGTCTTTTATGTCCTCTCTTAATCTTACCATCTTTTATTTACACCCATTTCACCCTCTTTTTATTGTTAGAAAAATTAAAATAGGTGTCAAAGTGCATCAAACTAATTCTTTTCCTTTAAACAGTCATTTTATCATCCTTTTAACTATATATAATATCATTTTCGTATAAATGAATAAAAATAATTTTTCGAAATAAAGTGGTAATGTATTATTGTATAAAATAAAGAAATATCATGGTCCATGTATAAATTCTTAAGCCTAACATACATGTTTGACACAATAAATGCCTTACCTAGTGAAAAAAAAAATATTCAAAGTCGTCTTATACACTACAAAATAAAACAATATAGGATGGTTCATGCGGTTTTAAAAACCTTCAATTACTTTTGAAAAACCATAATCAAGTTTTAATATTTTTAAGTTAATTTCCGTCTATTTTGATAAGAAACTGTAGTTATATTTTTAATTTCCTTAAATAATTTGCCGTTGTTATATTTTAATTTTGTTTTGAAATAATTTAGCAGTTTGGGAAGCAAGACTCCAGTTAACTTTTATTTTATTGTTTTTTCAAATAAATTTTTGGTAATTATTTTAGAAAAACCTTGCTAAGTCTTGAAACATTTTCCTTAATTATCTCCTTCGTCATACCCTACCTTTTTCGTTTTTCATCTCCTTCTTCGCTACTTCGTATCTTATTCACAAGTTTTCATTTTTCTTTCTTTAGTTTATTTCATTACTGAGTTTGTTGTTTACATTCTCTTTATTCCTTCACTTCAGTACAAACTCGTCATTCGTTATTCAGACCCTTCACCGTTAAGTTCTCTTCTCCTTTATCCTTCACCGTTTGGAAAAACACCACGAGCAGGATTATTAATGGCCACGACCCACCACACCATGACAACTTATTGAGCGCGATGGCAGGAGTGCAATCAACCACATCACCAAGCACTTTAGCTTAAGACATTAAAAACCCAAAACACCAATGATTCACTACAACCACAAGCAATGACAAAGACAAACGAGAGTTTGACCCATTACGGCGAGAATTACACCTATCATAACAATGACAACTAGCGACGACAAAGATGATGAAGCAACGACAAACAACATAACATAACTTCAGTGAGCAGGGCAAGCAAAGAACAAAAAGCAAAAAACGAAAGAGAAAGAGATGCACAAAGAAAAGAGATAGTGAAGTGCAAAAGGAAGATGAAGAAGAATATCAAGCATTTTACATTGGATATAATGACTATTCCGTATAAAAAGTAGGTTTGTCTTAAATAGGTCTCCGTATTATTTTATCCTAAAACTAGGTCTCATTTTCTGTAAAATTGAGTCAATTTTGATATTGTAGTTAATTGTTCTGGACTGCATTAAATTTGGTGTCTAGTAACATGCTGAGCTAGCAATTAATAAACACGTGACATAGTGAGATCTTATTACGTAGACTATTTTATTTTAAGTTTAAAATAAGTTATATTTAATACAAACACAACGTTATATTTATTTTTGGAAATAAAAATAAAATGTATTAAGGTTAAGTTTGGGATTTTGTGGTCATGTGCGAAATTAAAGAAAATTGGAAAAAATATGATTAGTGGGTTCGTTGTTCTCGTTCACAATTTGAGAACATAGGGCTCTAGTGAGAAATTAGCTTTCGATCAAGTTTGGTTATAAGATTTTGGTGTCATCAATTGGTGGTTTTTCAGTTGATCAACAAGTTATTGGCGGTGAATCTTAACTGAACAGGTTGATGATAACAAGTGGGCAATCATTGTTGTTGGAGGGATTCCTCCACTGGTGCAGTTGTTGACATGATCACAAAAAGTAAGAGATGACGTAGCAAATGTTATGTGGATTGTGTTGTCACATTGAAGATATTCGCGCTTGTGTTGAAAGTGTTCGAGCCATACCAACATTTTTATGGCTTCTTAAGAGTGGTGGACCAAAAGGGCAGGAAGCTTCGGCTATGACACTAACAAACGTTGTTTGAGTAACTGATTCTGCCACAATTAATCAGTTATTAGCATTGCTCCTGCGGGATTCTCCAAGCTCGAAAGCCCACATAATCCAAGTTATAGGTCACGTTCTTACTATGGCTTCATAGAATGATCTCCTTGAAAAAGGTTTTGCAACTAACAAGGGATTGAGATCTCTAGTTTAGGTCCTCAGTTCATTCAATGAGGAAACCTAAGAATAAGCACCCTTTTTAATTAGGTATTTTGATCTTCAGATTAAGGAATTTAATGAAATCTCAGTTCTTTTAAACTCAAAATAAAATAACTCCACGTAATGAGACCTCATTGTGGCACGTGCTTATTAATTGCTAGCTCAGCATGCCACCCGACACCACATTTAATGTCGTCGACAAATTAACAGCAATGTCAAAATTGACTCAATTTTAGAGAAAATGAGACATAATTAGGATAAAAAAATACGATGACCTATTTGAAACGATTATGCATAAATAGGGACTTCAAAATGATTAAACCTAAAAAGTATCCTCTAATATTATACTTTTATCGCCGCGCTACTTTCTATATCAGTTCTAGGTTTAATTGGTATAAACAAATGACTTTCTATGCCGGTTCTGAATGCTATTAAAATATTGTGACCCACACAAATAATTTTACTCTTCGTAACCTTTAAATAGGTGCAAATCAGGCCTTAGGCCAAGTACAAATAATAAAAACTAACAACAAAATATTAACTTATTTAAAATCAAAACCACCTATATCTATTTTATCTCAATCAAAATCAAACCAAATATTCTTAAACCAAAAACTAATAAAATAATAAATCTCTAAAATTTAAGTTTATCTAACAAAACTCCCCCATAAACTTAAATTTTTCATCCTTTATTCTCGACTTCTGCTTCCACACCTCTTCTCCTCATTCTTCCCCTCATTCTTCTCCCAGAATAGTCTACGGCCTTGAGTGTTCTGAACTTCTCCCCTTAGGTGAAACTTTTCCTGAAGCACTTGAACTAGTGGCTGAAATCTCCGCTGCCGGTGCGCCTCCATAACCTTATCAAAGTCTTCAACCATGAGCTTTGATAGGTGATAAGTGCAAAAAAGTAGTAAATTGTTATATGAAATTTTGGCACTTCTCTTTTGAATTGGGTACATTTG
This sequence comes from Vigna mungo, assembly GCA_036885675.1. Taxonomy (NCBI): domain Eukaryota; kingdom Viridiplantae; phylum Streptophyta; class Magnoliopsida; order Fabales; family Fabaceae; genus Vigna; species Vigna mungo. Next base: position 50,216,965 of record CP144700.1, read on the forward strand.
TATCAATTTTCCCCAATCTAAGAAAGATGAAATGTAATCACATGTTTCTGAGTTGTTGATTGGAAAGGAAATCATTTGATCCCTATTTTGTATGTATTTTAGGTAAATCAAGAGAGAAGAGTAAATCCTGCAACATTTTGCCCAAGCTAGAATGATCTCGCTTAAGCTAGATTCATCCAGGAAGTCATTGATGTAAAAGTCATTTTCGCTTAAGCGAGAATGACTATCTTCTCCAAGAAGTTTCTTCTCGCTTAAGCGAGAATAATTTAGCTTAAGTGAGAATTCGGACAGTATATATACTCACGAGACAGAAAGAAAGAACGGACGATAGAGAGCTGTAGAGAACAAAAAACCTAGAGCTACCCAAAGAGTTTTTCTTCCACTTTAGTTGTAGGATCTTCTTCTTTATCTCTTAGGATGCCAATGGCCACCATGAGTGGCTGATATCTTCTCTTAGGATTGAATGTAATCGATTTGAACTCGGATGTAATATGGTGATATTGATATATAGCATTCATGTTTTTATTCAACATTGGTATTTTTGTTATGCTTTTAATGCTTGATTCTACTTGATCAATAGTTTCATGAATGTGGATTTTAGACTTGACTGGAAAGTATTTTTAAAACCCTGATCTAAGCAAGAATACTTGATATTCTGTGATGTTAGGGATAGATTTCAGTTTATCAATTGCTTATAACACTTGAATATAATATTGGACAGTTTCTTGGATATGTGAGGAATCAATATTCAAGGAACTGATCTTATGAATTTTATATGCCAGGAATCGATATAAATGACTTTTGTGTGTTGCATCAATGTTGGTAACTTCAGTTGCTATATGTTTGTTTTCATCCAGATTGTAGACGAGTGTGATAGATGAATTCAATCCCAACTTCCCATATTAATTTTCGTTAAGTTACCTATTGTTATTATTTTACTTTCACGCAACAAAGTTTTAATTATCAACTTCCATCATGAATCAATTTGAACATCCTTGTATATATATTGTTTGAGATAAAATTTAGCTATTTAATTGAAATTGTTCCCCGTGGGTTCGACACTCTTACTTAAAAAATCATTATACTACAGTTGACTATTGGTACGCTTGCAAAAAGTTCAACAATAGGTCCTTCAAAACCTTGATGACGCACACAAAACTCTCGAAATCATCTGTCAATGATTTCAAACTCTTCTCCATAACTCGGCTGGTAAGCAGCGACTCTTCATTTTTGCCGAGTTGATATGCCACCTTCTCCTTCAAATTTTCAAACTCCCTTCTCAGAGTTTGAAGCTGATATTGCCTAACACAGTTGTCCCTTGTACGCGTCTTTTGAAGATGCATCTTTTGCTATATTCTCACCGTTGTGGACTCGTCTAAAATGTCGTAGAACCTGTCCTTCACTCGCGTCTTTTTCACCGCAAAAAATCTGGGTCTGCTCTGTGGGTTCTCGTTTCCTACACTCTACAACATCCCAAACATCGGGATCCAATATCAATTCCAAACTCCAATTACCATAGTTGACTCACTTTTTTTTCTCTTGTTATTTGACTCTTCCCTCTCTCACTTTTTTTCCGGTACTCAAAGCATAAAGACTTTGATACCATTTTGTTAATTTTAATAGTGACTCACATAAATAATTTTACTCTTCAATCTATGGTGGGTAATTTTTATTAAACTCTGACAACCTTTAAATATAGGTGCAAATTGGGTCTTAGACCAAATACAAATATTAAAAACTGACAATAAATATCAACTTACTTAAAATCAAAATCACCTATATCTATTTTATCTTAATCAAAATCAACTGTGTCACTCCTTATATATAGTAGATTTCAACCGGTATAAAAAATATTTTTTTCACTAGTTTAAGATAAAGAGTTTATATTTGGATTCACATTGAAAACACTTAAACTATTATATTTTAAGCCAAAACTATGGACGACAAACTTTTACCAAAATGATGAAGTCTATGTTTATTTCCTTTTTAACAAAATCCAAAGAAAAATGAATTAAGTTGAGAGCAATGAGATGGTTGGCAGGTTGTGTGTGATGATGAAGGTGCAATAATGAATGAGGTGATAGCGTGGGTTAATGGTGGATCTAGGAACTAATATTTCTGTTCAAGACTTAACAGATAAAGTACTCTTAATTCAACATTATTATTTAGTATCAAGAAAAACTTGTTTTTCTTACATACAAATATTAAAACACATACAATGTGACTAAAATTAAAAACTCCAGTAAGCGTGCAAACTAAAACTTAAGGAAAATTCAAATCATTCTATATATTTCATAGAAAAAGACAACACACAATATCCTCTTTTCTTTCTCCAATATATATCTTAGGGTTACTTAAATTTTAAGTTAATGATAAATTTAAATATTTTGATTAAGTTTTTGTGAAACTTTTATTGTATATTGAGTATAAAAGAAAATATATTTTTTAATTTAGTTTTTCTCATTTAATTTTTCTCTCAATCGATTGTTTTTTGCATCCTTCATTATACAATTTATAATTTTATTATTTTATAATTTTATTATTAACTTACAATAACTTTTTAAACACTAATTATTGATATCAACAATGAGTATGGTTTAAAATTACAAAATCACAAAATTGACAATTAAGTAAAATAATACACAATATAACAACCGACTTAAGAACAAAAATTAAATGACAGAATCTCAATTAAAGAATAATATTTCTTATTAACAAATATATATGTTAGGATAAGATGATTTAATGACCCCATAGAAGGTTTAATTTATATAATACCACTGATTATTTTTAAAGTAGTTATTCATGAGAGTGTTAGTCTTATAGAAGATTAAGAAGATGTAACTTTGACAAGTTTGTATATTCTAATGATTTGTTAATTAGTATAACTTCTTAGATTGTGTATACAGGGAGTATTTTAAGTAGTCCTCGAGTTTAGGTAAATTAGTATAAAATATTATGTGTACTTGATTTTTTATCTTTAGTACAATGTAAAATTTATTGGCATTAATATTATATATATATATATATATATATATATATATATATATATATATATATATATATTATTAAAATGGATTATAAAATGGAAGCTGATAAAGAAAAATATAATATACCAAAAATTTACATTTATTTGATATTATTTTTACTTAATTTTTACATTCTTTTTTAAAAAATTAAAAACTTTATATTTTTAAGATCTTTTTATCTTGTTAATGTACTATAAAAGGTGTGAAAATGAGATTTTTTGAAGGAAAAGATAAACGAGCTGCAAAACCTTTATCTTGAATTGGTTATAAATATGGCTAACTATTAGGTAGCGAATCCATTCTCAGATTCCCTCTTTTGTTCTAATACATTCATGAATTCATCAAAAGAGATGATGAACAGTATTCTGATTCTCTTACTTTGTGTTCTTTTATCATCTACTTCCCATGCTTCTTCTATTACTCGGCAAAATTTCTGCAAGGCTGACCTCAACCGTCCAAATACCCCTTCTGGCTATCATTGTCTGCCCTCTGATACAGTAACAGCTGCAGACTTTAAATACAGTTTTAATGAAAAACCAGTCATTCCACTCCCATTCAAAACTCTACTTTTCCTGCAACTGTTCATCAGTTTCCTATGCTCAATGGACTTGGCATTTCTGCAGCACTTGGAGAGTTCGAGGAAGGTGGATTTATTCTAGAGCTGTCAAAACGGGTAATCCGGTTCGATCCGGTCTGGCCCATCACGGGTTGGTCACTTAGGGAGCCAATCCAACCCGGCTCATTTATTACCGAGTTAGAAAAACTTGAACCCGGCCCAACCCACCACGGGTTGGTGGGTAAACGGATTGGCTCACTAGCTCATTTAATTACATATTTTTAATTAAAAAAAAGTTTGTAATTTAAATTTAGACAAATTTCACTTCAAAAAATTATGTTAAAGACAATTCAAAATAATAATAAAAAGTACAATATAATCTAAATTCAAAGATATAAAAAAAGAACCAGTACTCAACAATATCAAGAAAAAATTAATAGTTTAATTTGTAACATAATTTCCCAAATTCAAAGATATCAAAAACAACTTGTTGAAATATACTCAAATTTTTTAAATAAAATGAACAAACTCTGATACAAGCATGTCAGAAAAGGAATCATTCCATGTCTTCAAATCTCTCACGACAAAAAACAAATTTGCAAACTCCTATTTTTGTCATTATAGGATTTTTGAAAAAAAAAAGAAAGAGAAGTGAGAAAACAAAAATGTGGAGAAAAGAGAAGAAAAAAAGGAAGGGTATTTTACCTACTCCTTGAATAATTTTAGTGAAGTGAGAGTGAGAGCACCATCAAACGAGAGCAAATACTGTGAGAGTGATTTGTGAGAGCAAATGTTACTTTTTTTGTATACACAGTAAGTGAAGAGAGAGTATTTTCTTTTTTAGGATTTCATAAATAAAATAATAAATTAAAAAAATAAAATTAGGTATGTGGGTTGGTGGGCCAACCCAACTCACCATGGGTTCAACCCGCATGAGCCGAGTCTAAATGAACCGGATTGAAATCTGACTCGCATATAGGTGGGTTGTATTTTTCAAACCCACCCGACCCGAACCCGTGACGAGCCGGATTGACCCGCGGGTTGTGACCCAATTTGACGGCTCTAATTTATTCCAGTGCATGATGAAGATGCCAATGAAATATTTATAAAGAATACTTAAAATAATGGTTATTCTTAAAAAAAATAAGTTAATAATTATATTTAAGAAAAAAGTAGTTACCAATTATGCTGTAAAGTGTAAAATAAGAATAAAAATTATGTATAAGTTATTATTTTTATATATAGGTATGTATAGATATGATTAAAGTGAATTTTAAAAAAATAAAATTAATTGAAAATTAAATATTTTGTTGATAGTTAAAATTATTGTTTAAAATTTAAAATGGTTAAACTAATTTAGTGAAAATAAAATTATGAAAATGAGTATTCTTATATGATAGTAAATATTCGATAAAGGAAAGGCAGTGTTACAGTTGACTTATACACCGTAGTGAATCCGATTTTCATCATTTAAAGGAAAGGTAGTATTACAAAATTCATTGCGCCTTAAACTACTCTCGATTTATTAAAGATAAATAAATAACAATACAATATCATTAACACTCTTAAGCCTCTAATTGTTACTACTAATTTAATTGAATAAGTATCTGATCCTTGTTGAGGCACTCAAATAAGGTGAGCTAGGAACACATAATCTGGGGAAGAACTGTAACTGCATAACTTAAAAACTGACGCTATGGAAACAATGAATATTTAAAACTTGAATAGAACACCGATAGAAATTGCTCGAGAGTAACACCTCAAGACATAGACATTAAAGGCATTACACAAAACGGGCATTCAAATTATATCAGGTAGACACTAATAAAAACAAAAGTGGAATGAGCATGATTAAAAAATAACATATTCAAGATCATCAAAATCTATGCAATCCATTTATTAAAAACTAACAACAAAACATTCACAAGGGGCAAGCCTCCGGCAATTAGCACTGGTCTTCTTGCGGCGGACATCAAGGGACAAGTACTTTTTGTTCTTGTAGGCATATCTCAACGCTGCCTTTTACTTCTGAGAAATCACAGTAAAAAACAATGTAAAATTAATCCAACAACAACTTAAAAAAACAAACATAATACAAAAACCATAGTATCAATACCCTAACAAAATCCACAAACCCAAAAAACTCATACTTTCCACTCAAAAACGAACCACTAAATCTTCTACGCAACTTCATACCACACTAAACTATATTAGGAAAAACATCCAAATAACACAACAACACATAAATGCCCAAAAAAATTTAAACAAACTCAACCAACCAAACACAAAAAATGTATTATCGAAAACAACGGAGGCAACCTTCACAAATAACCTTCAACGGCATGGCGGTATCCAAGTACGTTGGTTCCAAAACACCTAAAGACGGCGCCTACAACGTTGCCTTCAATAGCGACAGTGCGACCAACTCCAACAAAGACACTTTGACCACGCTTTAATGAACACCAACGCCTCTCGATGGGTGGGACAGAGCAAAATCGATGGATGGGTAAACGTCCACGATTTCACTCCGGCGAACAACGGACAACGATACTCCAGGAAAGAGGAACCAAAATGGACAGGTGGGTGGGTAGACGTTAACAGCAATAGGTGATCAACGACAATGGGTGTGTGTGAGGGAAGTCCTTCACTCGCAGGTGAAGTGGGGGGGAGGAAGCGACACTCTCTCTAGGATTCAGGTTCTCTCTGTAAACTTATGTGAGATTAATTTTGAAATGAGAAAATGAGTCTTACCACTTCAAACTCTGACCTCATTCTCTTTCTACGTCATTTTAATTGTTCAGTTTTATATGAAAAAGTCACATTTTGACACCTCAAAATGTTTTCAAACTATATTATCAAAGTATCATTATTTTTATAAAAATCATGTTAAATGAGTGTAAATATGTCAACCTACTATTACCTTTTGAAAAGCACTGAAATAAGTGAAAGGATAATTTGAGAAGAAAGAAAGTAAAGCCTTTTGAAAAACATCATATCGAATGAATGTCATTTAACACTCTTTTATTATAAAAATCATATCAAATTATAAAAATCATATCTATGTCAACCTACCATTACATGTTTAGAAAGCACCGAAATAAGTGAAAGAATAATTTGGAATAAAAGAAAGTAAAGCTTTTTAAAAAACATCGTGAAAAATTAATTTCATTTAACACCTAGACGTGGCAATTAACATTTAGACGTGGCAAATGACACATAGAGGTGGCAATGTACGGCGCTCTTTTGTTGTAATAGATTCATGAATTCATCAGAAGAGATGATTAACAGTATTGTGATTCTCTTACTTTGTGGTCTTTTTTTCATCCACTTCCCATGCTTCTCTTCTACAATATTTCTGCAAGGCTGACCTCAACGGTCCACACAGCCCTTCTGGCTATCAGTGCCTGCCCTCTGATACAGTAACAGCTGCAGACTTTATGTACAGCTTTAATTGGAAACGCATTCCAGTCAAAACCAACGCTATACTATATATACCCTGCAACTGTTAACCAGGTTCCTATTATCAATGGTGGTGACCTTTCTGCAGGACTTGTAGAGATCGAAGAACATGGATCTCTTCCCTTGCATAGACATAGTGCCAATGAAATACTATTTGTGCTTGAAGGTATAGTTAATGTTGGAATCTTGACACCTGAGAAATCTTATCTCAATACACTCAGAGCCAGAGAGTTTGTCTATTTGCCACAAGGACTTTCACATTTTCTTATCAATCCTGGTAGTGGGAAAGTCGTTGCTTTTTCCGCTTTTAATAGCGCCAACCCTCCTTACAATTTTGATCATCAAGAGAAGTACGCCAGCGACGTCCCTAGCTCCATCCTTTCCCAAGTTAGCTTCCTTAATGAACCCCAAGTCAGGAAGCTCAAGGCTCGTTTCAATGGCACCGGCTAGGTTTTGCACCAACGTATTAGTGTTTTCCTTCTCACAATGAATCGTCTTCTGCAATAAACTTGTTTCTGCGTTTGTCTCTGCAATAAACTGTGTTTCACTCTTAATCTTACCACTTCCATAGTACATCTTTAATTTACACTCATTTCACACTCTTTTTATTGTTAGAAAAACGAAAATAGGTGTCAAAGTGCATCAAACTATAATTCTTTTCCTTTAAACAATCATTTTATCATCCTTTTAACTATATATAATATCATATTCGTATAATAACAATGAATAAAAATAATTTTTTTAAATGAAATAGTTATGTAAATAATTGTTTGATAATTGTATATAAAATAAAGAAATATCATGGTCCATGTATAAATTCTTAAGGCTAACTTTGGTGTATACAATGTTTCACACAATAAATAAATGCCTTACATTAGTGAAAAAAAAAACGTTTTCAAAATCGTCTTATAGGTTTTCTTCTCTAGAAAAAGAAAATTATAAAAATATGATGACATTTTTAAAATAATAAAAAACTTTAAACTTTAGTTGTTAAGAAAATCAAATGTTAAAATTATGGTTTCAGTTGCCTAGGCAACCGCAACCTAAAGTCTTTCCAAAATTAAATTTGTTTTTCATTTTTTAATTTGTGAAAGACAATATGTTTCGGTTTTACAAAATAATTAACACTTATTTATTTATTTGCTAAGGTTAAAATTTCACATCTTGATCAAAGTTTTTTCATTGTTCTGCAACTTCCATTTCCATCACACCCCTACTCTTATTTCTTCCTTGTCCCAAAATACGAATTACGTTGTCACTTCTACTATTACTTTATGATAGTCATATAGTTAAATTTAGTATATTTAGATTAATTTAAATATAAATAATATTAAAATTATTATATTATATTAATAAATTAAGTTGACTGTCCTTACATTAGTTATTGATTTTGAATAAAAGAAAAATTGATTCCTACACTCTCCATTGTTATTGAAGTTGTGGTGATGTAATATTAGACACTAGTGAAAAAACTGTTTTTTAACAAGTCTTATACGCTTTGGTTTTATTAAAATTGAAGCCTATAAAAATGCGGTGACATTTCTATAAAAATAGTGAAGTTATATATCTCGGTTCTTTGGCAACCGATGCAAAAAGGCTCTACTGCTTCGGTTATAAGAGTACCCAAAGCATAATGACCTATTGAATCCACTGCAAGCCAGACTTTTCATATGACACCTACTACCTCGATTTAGAGGGGAACCGAAGCATACAACTCTGCCAAATCCTCTGCAACCATTGACGTACCCTGACATAATTCAGAAGAGGACCTACTTCCTCGGTTATTCTGAAAGTCGAGGTAGTATGTCTTGTCCAAGGCATGACAATTCTGCTTTTCGAACGTTCTAATTCGTTTTGGCAAACCCTATTGACTCGATTCCTCTAGACTCATTGTCAAAAGGCCATTATGCTTCGGTTATAGCACCAACCGAGGCGTATAACTTGAACATAATTTCAAATTTGTCATTAGCTTTTTTATTTTGTTTTTTCTCTGAACGTTTTAGGCATCGGTTGTACTAATAATCGAGGCAGTAAGGGGTTTATTGCCTCGGTTATTGGGTGACATTCAAGCATACATCACCAGTTGCTTTGTAACGGGGAAGGAGATATATTTTCTCCCTTGTATACTTGGGTAAGTGAAGTTTGTTAACTTTAAAGTTTCATTTATGATGTTAGTATATGATAATTAATTTATTACCAATTTCAGGTGTCATTGACAGCTACTTGTGATCTCTGAAGGTGTCTAGCAGGCCATATTACCTCTGTTCTACGAAGAACCGAGGCAGTAGCCCTTTTTTAGAAAATGTGTCAGATGAAAAGTCTGAGTTACAGAAGGGACAGGTTGATTGTGCAGGGTATTATGCCTCGGTTGTCTATATAACCGAGACAATAGAACCTTTCTGCTTCGATTGCCTGGGAACCGAGGCATATAACTTCGTCATATTTACAGAAATGTCACCACGTTTTTATATGCTTCGGTTTTTACGAAATCGAAGCTTATATGACGCGTTAAAAAAGTGTTTTTTTATTTAACAATTACTACTTGATAATAAAAAAATCTAACTATCTGAATATCATACAAGATAAACCAACAACCTTGTTCACAATGATATCAATGAATTATCATAAACACTTATAATTTCATTGTTTAAATGGATTTATTAATACAAGCCATTTAAAGTTCAATAGTTTACTTTATAGGTTGCGAAACATCTTTGAAAATCTTCTTTTAAAAACAACACTCAGAAAGAAAATAAGAAATACATTAAATAAATTTTTAAGGTAAAAACTAATTTATAAAGGAATTAAGAATTATCTTTTAGAAAAACTTGGAAATAAAAATTATCTTCTTAATAAACTAAAGTTGATTACAAAAGAAAAATTAGCGACAGATAATGTAAGAACCTAGAAAATAGAATATTAGAGTTGATACATGTCTTAAAATAATGAGACCAAATATTTTAAAATTTAAAAATAAGTTGATTAAATAAATGGAACTTCTTAAACTCGTTTCATTATCTTAAACACTCATCTTCTCTCTAAAACATTATTCTCTTGAACTCTCTACAATCTCTCTAAGAGTTCTAACTCCTCGATCATTTGTTAGACGATCAGGTGTCGAGATGATCACTACGAGAAGGTCTACCTATCCATCCAATCAATTTCTAGTTTAGAGCAAGTAAGTTTCGACTCATTTTTCTCTCTTATTCTTAGTTTGAGATAATATGTTGTAATCATTTTTCGCATGTGATTCATGATCTCTTTTCCTAATTCATGGTCAATCGAAGGTCTTAAGGACTCTTTCCTTTTTCAATTCGGTGTTTTGTAGGTGTTTATAAAATTTCCTTGTGTTTCAAGCAATCAGGGAGACGTTTCTAGAGATTGATAGTTCCTCGTGAGGTAAAGGAAGTTAGACTATGCTTTAGATGACGTGTGCATTATAAATTTAGTAATTCCATGAATGATAGATGATTTAAGTGAAATTGTTATGATTGTGTTAGTAGTCTTTATGTTTAATTGATTATTATAGATTGTATGAAGTGTGTATGTTTGATATTGTGTAATTGTGATACATGGTGTTGTTATGATTGTGTGTAATAAAGTGTGATGAGGTTTGGAATTGAATTCAAAGTCGTTAAAGTAATGAGAGATCAAATTCTTGGGTTTTAAACTTAAAAAAGAAGGTTTTAATGGGTGAATTTGAAAGATAAGTGTTGGAGTGAGAAGGCAACTGGTTTAGGACTTGTCTAGATGTTGAAATAAGGGAAATCTGTCATGGAAGCGATAATTGCTTAATAGGTTGAATTTCTTAGTACATTTTAATACAAATAGGGGTTTTAACTATTGGAAAATGAAAGTAGGAAGGCTGGGAGAAAACTGAGGTGTTGGAGTGTGTTATCTAGTATTAAGACTTGTTTATGCAGTTGGTTGACTGATATAGGTGTTGAAAAATGTAGAATTAGTTTTGGGGTAGCTTAGAGGGGTGATTTTGGGTTTGGAATAGCAATTAGAAGTTATAGTGGTGTTTTCAGGTGTTTTCAGGTGTTTCTCGGTGTCTAGAAGGTCGTAGGATCAATTAAAGTTATGAAGAAAGTGTTCAAGGTCATAATAATTGATTTGGCCATAGTTTCTGTTTTAATCGATTATGACATTAACTTAATTAATTAAAATAGACAGTTCAACCTAATCGATTATGACACTAACTTAATCGATTAAAATAGACACTTTAGTCTAATCGATTATGTTAGTGACATAATAGATTAAAATAGACAATTTTATCCTGTTTTGCTTTATGTGAATTTTGGCTTATCTTAATAGATTAGATTACCAATCTAATCGGTTATTACTATCAGTAATGTTAGATTTTGATTAATCTAAATCAAATTTACTTGTACACATATGATTTATGTTTTTCATTGTTCTTTTATGATCCTAAACAATTTTATTATCAATTTATGCATCTTGGTATGCAATATGAAGGGATATATGTATATGGTTTCAAATGGTTTCAAAGTTGTGAAATGAGTTCTAAGGTGGAACTCCTAGGTGTGGTTTCAAGTGTTGTTAGGGCGAATGCAGGTAGCTCAGTCTTGTGAGTTATCTTGACACTCTAATGGTCTTTCATTTTCAAGTAGAGAAAATTGACACATGTTGTGAGAGTAACAGAAGATCTTAGTCTTGGGTGCTTCTAGTATGATCTAAGGCATGGAACAGACTAACTTTGTAAGTGTCGTAGGGTGAAACTTATTGACAATAACTTTGCAAAGCAGTAGAAGTCATCACAAATGCATAATCCGTCACAACCCAACATTTATTCTAAATCTGGATAGTCAGTCTAGATCTTTGTATGTTAAGATGTTTGGTTTAGATGCATGTCATATGTGATTCATGTATATCTTGTTGCTAATGTTATATGACTTGCCAAGATGATTGCTCAGCTGAACCAGCTTCATTCACTGAGACTTAGATCAGTCATCGGTCGATGAGATTGGTGGTCCTAATAAACTCATACTGCACAATATGTAGAAGCTGGAGAATGTCTCATCCCTCCATTTGTTCGGGAAATTACTAGATAAACTAAAAATGAGCCTCCTACCAAAAAGTCTTACTGATCTCACATTGTCAAAATCAAAATTGTCAGATGATCCTATGCCAGAATTGCAGAGCCTGCCCAAACTCAAATCATTCTGTTTTTAAGCTGACTCTTATACAGGAGAAAGCATGGTTTCCACAACTTCAAGTGCTAAGATTCTGGAATTTAATGGGATATGAAGGAAGGGGTAGTGCCAAGCCTCATGGAATTTGAAGGCCGATTCTATGGAAAACTGGAATTTCCTCCAGGGTTGAAGCATTTGAAGACTCTTCGCTTGATTAAGTTACATAAAATGCCAAAGCCATTCATGAAAGACGACTTAAATCGTAAGAAAACATTGTTGGATGATGTAGGGATCGATTATAATTGATGGATAATATCTCTGGATTTCGCTCTTTATATCAACAGGTATGCTTTTCCCTACACCTATTTGACTACCCCATATTTCGTAGAACAAAAGATGAACACAAAACAAGTAAAGATATACCCGCTCTTCATTTGGAGTCGTAATTATCTAATCTACTCTATTAAGATTCAAACAGATAATACAAGTACTCTTACATTGTCACAACATTAAGGATAATTAGCAGACCTTTTTTCTCAATTATTTCTCACTTTAAGGGCAATTCCACTTTGGAGCCTTTTCCGTCACGTCATGGTTTTATTGTGAAAAAATGTTTCAAAGAATGAATGAAAGAAGAAAAAAATATTTAAATCGTTTTAATTTTGGACTTTTAAATAGTATATGTTAAATAATATATGACCATAGGTATGATACGAACAAATGAATGTTTATTAATTGGTACCAAAGTTGATCATGTCTTAGAAAAAGTAACCTATGAAGGATTCCGACGAGTGAAGTGAGACATCCATTCTTAAGTAGTTTGGTTCTTCTCCCTTAAAAACTAGAAAGTAAAAGGTAAAAATAACATCCTGCAGTGGTTAAAATTATTTAGATTTTATCATGAAAAAAAAATTATGCATCTTTTCAGCATTGGAATATTACTTAAGTTCCTTTTATTTTAAAATTTAAACAGAACGAAAGGAGGGATTAGTTTAAACTTTGGGTAGTTTGCATATAGACGTATTTTTTAGAAGCAGAAAGGGACTCTCTTTTAAATGTTTCTAGTAGAAGATAGAAAGAAAGATGCAAGCATTTGAGTGTATTCCCAAAACTATAAAGAAAAAAAGTTATATTTTTGTGGTATAAAAGCCATTGCACGGGATGAAGCATTTTGTGGAAGAGATACATCATGTCACTTTTCTAAGCAGGCAACACTAATACAAATTCATTATTAATCTAACACAACCTTCTCCAAGAAGTTGCCGAACGAGAGTCCAACTTTTCCCTTAAAGATTGGATTTTGGTCTTTCAGATTCCTTAGCCCATCTGGGAGGAAGTATTTCATATTCTAGGACTGGCTCCAACTCATTGCTTTCTTCTTCGCCTAAAATGTCCTTAGAGAATGCATCTGGATTGGCCTTGATGCAGCTCTGCAGAGCAATGAACGGATGTACGCAGTCTGAGCCCTACATATATGGAACAAATTTTACATACAATAATACAGAAATCAAGATTCAAAAAAATAATACTTTAAATTTGCCCATAGTGGTTGTTAATTGCTATTACAGAGTATACGCGACCTTTCAGTAATACAGACTTGCACATTACACTAAATTCTTAATCACAACGTTATATTGAAAGAGCACGTATAATCTTCATAGCTAGGTTTCAAGGATGTATATAATAAATTTAAGTTTAATTCAATCTCATAAAACCAATATGTAAAACGAGGTTTATATTTATTTATATACTATATAATATATGCATATTTCTAATTGACATGAGAGTTGAAGATACCTCACGTCTAGTACCATTGTGTTTGGTATATACATAACTTCGTGACTGACCATTTTTAATGGATCTAAGATAGATTCTCATATTTAGAAAGTGGGTCATAATTACAAAATTAAGTTTATATTCATTTATATACTATAATCACATCTCTATAATATGGCATAGACAAATTTAGTTACGATAAGACGTAGGTCTTAATCTTAAAGTTATGTCTAAAACACCCATGTTTTAATCATAACAATTAAATTAATCGATACATCTAATGTATCCGCTCAGTGTAAAACAGGTATTAAACGACATGCAATATGCTAAATGGATGTATCTTAAAGTATGATCAAAATGTCAATACGTTGATAAGACAGACGAGCTTAAAGCTCTAGATGCAAGTCCTATGAAGATAAGACGTAACCGGCACAGTACAAAATGCAAGTATTGCTAATGCATGTACACAAGACCAAACAAAGACTTGTAGAAGCATCGAACGCAAGTTCAGCAAGACAAAGTGTGCAAGTCTAGAAGATTCTTATGAAATCCTAAGACGACAAACAAATACTAGATGAGGAAGTGTTCAAGAGAAAGTCAAGTAGAATTGACATTGTAGTAGAGTCTAATGACTACAAAGTTGACCAAGAATGTCTTTCATATAAGATTCATTGATGCCATATGATTAACATGGTATTGTCAACAAAAAGCAGAAACCTTACAGAGATAAAGAATGTGGCTTACACATCTCTTTGTAGTACAACAGTAAAAGATGTTAGCATAAAGTCGTGATCTTTTGATAAAGCTATAATAGAAGATCCTCCAAAGCATGCAACCTGCAATGCTCATTTCTAGACGTCTATAAAAGGAAGTTTTTCCACGCAATAAACCTGAAGTATCCAAAATACAAGTGATTTTTGCGTGCTTGTGACAAAATCAGAAAAAGCTTCTAAGTGCTTAGACATAGTTCATCTTCTAAACAATTTAGAGAGTGAATATTCTTTGTATATCCTTCACTGTTGAGAAATTATATCGCTAGAACAAGAAACTTTTATTTGATATCCATTCTTTTGGGTGTGAAGCTTGTATCAAATAACTTCTATTGTATAGCCTGGAGAGATTTTGTATACTTAACCTGGAAAGGCTTTGGATACTTGGTATGGAAAGGCTTTCTGTACTCAGGCTTAATCACAAGGGAAGATTGCATATAGCCTGAAGAGCTTTTCGTATATTTAACCGGGAAAGTGTTGTGTCAATATGACCTCGTGTACTTGTTGTAAGGCAGAAGCAGTAATAAAAGTACTTGTAATCTTTATTGATGAGTGGAACACATTGCAATTTGCAAAGGATAATGGGACATAGCTCAAGTTTGAAATGAACTAGTATAAAATTTATGCATTCATGCTGCTATCTATTACACGTCTGGATTTGCTCTTGACAGTAAGGTAATGAAAACATTTTGAATGCATTTATACAAAATCAGATGACCTCCTGACATCGTCTAATGTACTGTTCTGCAACAAGTTTTCTGAAGTACGGTTAAAGCTCTATCCAAACCTATCTCGTTTTATAGAGCTAGCTTTTGTCTTTCACTCAAGTCAATGAGAAATCTTCAAAACTACAAATAGTTGAAAGAACACAACATTGCAGTTCACTAATCTAATATCAAACAGGATACGTTAAAAGTGATATCAAGTGAAGTTATGACCTACAAACGGCTAAACCAGTTCACTTCATACTTGTCATTGTAGTTACATCTTGCTTCAGGAAACGAAGCTACACTATGTAATCACTAACAGTAATGAAAGAGAATTATGAAGTAAGATATACCTTTTCTTCAGAGGTACTCTTGAGAAAACACAGAAATGCCTCTGAGAACTGAGAGCCACAGGAACCAGTTCGCAAATCAGCAATGCAGGGGCATTCGAGAGCTTTCTGAGCCATTGCCTCAACTGACTGAAACATCCAGAATTTTCTATTGTTTTCATTCATTCACTGAATTTCACAGTTGAAAGCAAATAACCAAAGTAAGTTGGTGCAAACCTCAGTATGCTGACTTCCATATTCTGCAGCTTCTGCAATGTTAAAATAAAACACGACACAAATTGATATTTCGTTTCAGCCGCACATTTACACAAACAGTTGAAGTACGTGAGGAATGAAACACGGAAAAACAACCTGCGAGCGCGGATTCCAAGGAAGTGGGTTTGGAGGTGTCGGTGGTGGTGATGGTGGTTTGAGTCTCCGCCGCAGCTTCTGCGCTTTCAATTTGACCCATTGTGAATCCTGATTTCTGGGTCCTCAATTCTGAACCTCTGGTTTTCTGGTGCGTTAAAAATTCAAACTTTGAAGCCAATTCTGAATTGGTATCTCCTCTCTACACGGAAAGTGAAATTCTGAGATTGAATCTCTATAAACTTAATTGTAATTAGTTATAGTCTTCTATGAAATTGCACTTATCTAAATGAATAATTAGTTTTTTAAACAATTAACATCAACTATAAATAGTTTATCATTAATTTACCAGAGAGTAAAATCATGAAAGCAACTTAATCATAAAAATGATAAAAGGAACTTAAAATTAAAAAAAAAATATTAATTCAAATTTAAATATTAAAAACATTAAACACATACAGAGGTTCACCAACATGAAGAAATGCATTTCATTTCTCAAAGTAAGTTAAATATCCTTCATCTGAATATGTAAGTGATCATTTTGGTCTATAAAATTGATTTAGTTTTAAATATATAAAAAGCGTGACAATTGCATATAAAATTAGTTCGTTTTGTTATTATTGTTTATAATCAATTTGATACTAAGTTGTGTTCCTTTTTATATATAATATAATAGTACAAAATTTAGAGATTAGTTTGTCATTAAATATATAATAAAACATAAGTATTGTATTTCTTTTTTCTTACATGCTAAAAACTAAATCAGACTTTTGGTTCTTTCAATGCCTACATTACCATTGTTTATTTATCAATTAATCATTTCCCCAAAAACAATTTAAATTGTGGAATGTTGGTAAAGGAATGGGGAACAGGGTACAATTTAGAGAAACCTATAAAAAAGTGATTTTCTGAAACGCGTTATACACGTTTGTAATAAAAACTTTTCAATCTACAAGTTTCAAGACAAAATCTAACATCCCATTTTAGCATGTGATTTGTTATTAAATTAAGTTAAGAAAAAAAAACTTCTCACACCATATCGAAATAGTAAAAAATTAAAAGTTTTATTCTATTATCATCATAAAAATAATTAAAATTACGTGGAAATAACAATTAATTAAATTATAGTCTATAATGTTAAAAATATATAAACGAACTTTTTTGCTTTCTTAAAACATTTTGAAAATTTTTATATTATTTTCCCACATATATCTTCACTCTACATACATATCCTCATAGTCTCACTTTACATGCATATTCTCATATAAGTTGCTTCAATATAAAAGCAATAACCGGAAATCACAACCATAAAATACAAAGATAAACTAACAAAAAACAATACAAGATAATACAAAATAATCATATTCATTCAGACTATTCAAATATTCATCTTCAATCCATTCACGTCACACAAAAACATGTTACCACAAACATACATTGTCTATCCCTCGTACCCTATCATACCACATCTTCATCATAATCGATCAGTTAGAGTCATCTTCACAATTCAGAAACAAAACATAACAATACGGTCAACAACACCTACTACTCAATAATCATCACAAATAGCTTGACCAAACACATATCTACAAAAGAAAACAAGAAAACAAAAATCAAAAAGTAAAGAAATAAAGGAATCAAGAATGTAAATTCTCCTCAAAACATCATCATAAATTGATTAATGCATTCAGAATAATACCAAAACAAACACCAATTTTAATCAATTAATCGTGTACACATACAAACAAGACAAGAAAAAAAATTAAGAAAACTACAAATCAAGAATGTAAGCTCCCTTTATATTGGTTTCCCTTTTTCTTAGAATAAACAATATCCTTAACAACACTCTAAACTCTCAAAGGCCTTCACTCAATCAAACTTTCACTCTCACACTCAAAGTTTTTGTCTCTTATTCTAATGGCAAGATGCTTAATATAATAACAATTGTATGAGATTAATTTTTCTTGAGTTAAATATACACATAAGGTACTGCATTTATAATAGAAGAAATATACTCTAAGTCTAAAATACTAATAAGAAATAATAACAAAATAATAAAAAATAAATAAAAATAAGATAAAAATAGGATATCTATTTAAAATATCTAATAATAATTTATTTAACTAAAAACATACCTAATCCAAATGGATTTATTTTTTAAATACTTATAAAAGCTAATTATTTTCATAATATAATAAAATTAATTTTGATAAGTCTTTAATAATATATTATATATTAATATTTTTATTCTAATTTATTATGATAAGGCCTTAAAAAATATTTTTTATTTTATTTTTATTATCTTACAATAATATTTGATAATATGAAGTGTTTTAATTTATAACAATATCTTAATATATCTTTTAATTTATTTGTAAATGTATATAGTATATAACAATATCCAACCATATATAATAATAATGATATTTTTCACCAAACCTTACTTTTTAGAAAGTCCTTTAAAATACATCTTTTATATAAAAATAACAAACTATTTTTTCTTTTATTTAAAATAATTAACACATTTGTACATTTTTTCTAATTATTAAAATTTACAGAATCTAACTCTCTAGAACAATTTTCATCTCCGAAAATGTACAAAAGTAAAAATATCTTCTTCTATTTTTCTATGATAAGACCTAAAAACACTTAAAATTATAATAAGGATCCCTATCAAACTCTGTTATCATTCACTTCTATATTAATTATTTTTTTATTTTAAATAACAACTCAAATCACTATTAGAATTTTTTAGATATCTAAATTTTCTTGGTCTTACCCAAAACATTACTTAAAGAATCCATTTTTAAAAAAATGCAAGATGAGTAATTTATTTAATCAGGCATGTTTAAATTTCATACGATTGTAGTACCTGTTTGTGTATTTATCTTATAATAATAATTTTACAGATTTAAATGTATTTATCAAATTGTACAATTTTGACTCAAGGTCCTTAATCTACCAATGTGTATGCGAATATTTAAACAATAGTTAATTTTCTATGTAAGTGTTATTTTTCTTCCTCGATCGCATTACTGAAAAGGATTTGTCTTATTGTGGTATTTTTAAATGGACACTTTATTTTTATTTAGGACGTTACTTTTAACACGGCATCAGGTTCTTGTTATTTACGCCAAATCGTCGTTTTAGAGAATAATTAATATTTTTATGATCATATTTGACACTTTTTATCGATCAAACCACATTCCGAGATATTTCTGTGAATATATACGGTGTAATGAACTTCAAATATATATATACATTTTATACAATGATATTTTGACAATTCTTTTTTAACAACTTTTTTATAAAAGAACACATTTCATCATTTTATTGATCTATTTAAATTTATGTTTAAAAAAATATTTGAAACGGACTAATCATAAACTGCTACGTATGTATTGTACAAAAATTGTCAAAAAAAAATTATTAAAGAGACTTTTTCCTATATATATATTATAATAATAATAAGATTAATATCGATAATAATCTCAAAACAATCATGTTCCAGTTAATCAAACAGAACTAGAATAAGAGAAAATTGGAGTTCTGGACTTAGATATGTAGAGTTTTAAAAAAATGTTGAAAGTTTTACGTCGACTAAAAGTAAAATCAATTCATAATATATAAAGATAAGACCAAATCATAATATATAAATTGATATAAGACTAAAAGTAAAATCAATTCATAATATATAAAGATAAGACCAAATCATAATATATAAGTTGATATAAATTATATCTGATTGATTTTGTGGAATTGAATTAAGTTTAAATTCTATTCCTAATATATATCATATATCAGAGTCATCCTTAAAACTTATCTTATATACACCTGTGCATGGTATGAATTGGAGAGAACGAGTGAATCAGTAACAGAGAGAAAGTACAGTTGGAGAAGATGACTGAAAAAAGGAAAACAGATAAGAACAAAATACAGCACAAAAAGTTGCTAAGGCATTGCCAGATACAAACTTTTCACCAAATTTCAATTAGTCAAACAGTATATGCCGGCCAGAGTTTTGGATGAACCTATCACAATCCTCAAACTCATTGAAATTCCTTAATTAAATCATATCAGTAAGCAGATTTCATTCGCCATATAATACAAAGGAACAAGTTAACCACCCAACATAAAGAAGAGACATTATCGTCTCCTAGTTGCCTATGTAACCAATATTAAACATCAATAAAACATCACATCTTCCAAACGAACAGCACACAAACAATTAGAAAATTCCCTTATTTGTCACCACTAGGAAGCATCACTGCACCATGCTTTATTTTAAAATTCTTTAGGAAAAACTTGTTAGACTTTATGGCTCATATGTCCTATACCCTCCTACCTTTTAGTCAATGATCCAACACTACTAATCTTTCAAAACCCTTTTCAATCTTTGCTCAATATCTCACAACAGCCCCTCCTATTACAATGATCATGGAACCAAATCCAACATCAGATCATAGTTTGGACTGGTTTGAAGGTTCTGTTTCTTTCTTTCCACTTCCACCATTCTTAGACGATCCATATAACTGTACTGACATCCAACTGTGGGATCAAGACATAAGCAGCCATTATCAAACTGATGCTAATACCAGTTCCCCTAATGCCACCAACATTGCAACTAGCACAACACCCCCTGAGCCTTGTGCTTCTAACAACCTTCCACTCTCTGATTTGCCCAAGAAAAGAAGTGCCACTGATGATTCAAGTCTCAGACAACCACAGAACCACAAGCACAAGAAAATCAAGAGCAAACCATTGAATAATGAAGCAGATAGTGGAGACGCAGAAGGGACAACCACAGTTAGAAAACCTGGTGGGAACAAGAAAGGTGCTGCTAAGGGTGTGGCAAATAACTGCAACAACAAAGAAGGAAGGTGGGCTGAACAGTTGCTCAACCCTTGTGCTGCAGCCATAACTGGTGGAAATCTGACCCGTGTGCAACACCTCTTGTATGTTCTCCATGAGTTAGCTTCACCTACTGGTGATGCTAACCACAGGCTTGCAGCACATGGTCTTAAAGCACTGACACACCACTTATCGTCTTCTCTAGCATCTACCTCTTCAGGGTCCATGACTTTTGCATCTACTGAGCCACGGTTCTTTCAAAAGACACTACTCAAGTTCTATGAGGTTAGCCCTTGGTTTTCTTTTCCAAACAACATAGCAAATGCTTCCATCCTTCAAGTTCTTGGGGAAGACAATGACAATTCGCGCACCCTTCACATCCTTGACATTGGAGCCTCTCATGGAATGCAATGGCCAACATTTCTAGAGGCCCTGAGTCGCAGACCTGGTGGACCTCCTCCACTGGTTCGCCTCACTGTGGTCACGGCTTCTTCCACTGAAATTGACACCCCATTTTCCATTGGTCCTCCCGGTGACAACTTCTCATCTAGACTCCTTGGTTTTGCTCAGTTAATGAACGTGAATTTGCAGATTAAAAGGCTAGATAATTGTCCATTGCATACACTGAGTGCTCAAAGTGTTGACACCTCCCCGGATGAAATCTTTGTTGTTTGTGCGCAGTTTAGGCTGCATCAGTTAAATCACAATAGCAATGATGAAAAGAGAGAGTTTCTGAAAGTTCTGAGGAACATGGAGCCCAAAGGGGTGATACTAAGTGATAACAACATGGAATGTTGTTGCAGTGGTTGTGGGGATTTTGCCATGGGGTTCTCTCGAAGGGTGGAGTACTTGTGGAAGTTTTTGGACTCAACAAGCTCAGCGTTTAAGGGTCGTGACAGTGATGAAAGGAGAGTGATGGAAGGTGAGGCAGCAAAGGCATTGACAAACCAGCGAGAGATGAATGAAGGGAAGGAAAAATGGTGTGAGAGAATGAAAGAAGCCGGGTTTGTGGGGGAAGTACTTGGTGAGGATGCAATAGATGGAGGTAGAGCTTTGCTGAGAAAGTATGATACTAATTGGGAGATGAAAGTTGAAGATGACAATAGAAGTGTAGGACTATGGTGGAAGGGGCAACCTGTTTCTTTCTGCACCTTTTGGAAGCTGGATGGCAATGATCAGAGCTCAACATTCACATCATGATGATTCATGACTTGGAATTCAACACAAGTTTGTATCAAACAGGTTCTAGTGAGGAAAAGATTTTCCACTGTTAATTTTCTCCACCATGTAAAATTCTTAATTGTATAACTTTTTGTAACAAAGAAGGATGCAAATTATTTTGTCAGTTCTTTTTAATGACTGGTAACTGTCAACAAGATTGTGCTGCTTCAGAGTTTCCCATCTACTGTTTGTTCTTCGTTACAAATCTGAAGTTAGATCTAGATCATATGCCAAGAAACATTGCACATGTGGTATACGAAAAACTTCATAGTAAATTGAGCTTAGTTTATTTGAATAAAATTTATTTTAATTTTCTTTAGTTCTCAATAGTTTATTTCTAATGAAGCTGCTTCTGTAATCAGCTAAAATGAAAAAGGTTAACAAGTTTCATAGTGAGTTTTATCAAAATAAAAAATTGAAAACCGTTTTATTTTCATTTTCATTTTACTTTTAATCACTAAAATTTTCCCTAGTTTTTCGTTTTCCTTTTAAGTTTCAAAAACTGAGAAATTATTTTCATTAAAATATTTAAATTTACTGTTTTTATACTGACATTTAAAATTTAAAAACTAGAACAACAACATCATTTTCTCAAATCAATAAACCCAAATATTTGTCAACAAATAAAAGAGCATGAGGCTCAGCAAAGAAACCAGAGGCTGAATTGACTGACTACCTGGTTATTAACTACTAGCATAAGTTTTTACTTTTTAATGTAGGATTTACAAGTTTACTCGTGAGATTACCTATAACTAGAAAGCAGCATGATATGCAAAAGAGCATATCAGAGTTCATTCTATATATGTAAGGGAAAATTAAATCTTGATGTACACTGTAACTGGAATAGTTGGAAAATCTTGCAAGGTTTCCCAAAACGACCTGGCAGAGTGAGTGAGAGCGAGGAAGCTACGAATTAACCTCGACCAACCTATTTAAGCCATGTCCAATTATCTACTCCAGATAAAGTAATATGTTCACGGAAGATAGGAGCAAGGCAAGTGTTCCCAAAAACTCCAGATCTTATCAAAATAAAAAGCACATTCTTCAATTTAGAAGGTGTTAAAAGTTTCCTGCAGCAGGAGTGATCAGAACATTCAGCCAATGTCTATCTATGTTTCAAAAATCCGCACTGAATTTCGAACATCCTGACGACAAACAGGACATTTAGGTGCCACTTCACGTTCAACTGAAATGGCACACCCTTGGCAACACACAAGATGCCCACAGGGGATGAAGGCAGAACGCCTTCTCCTCATCAGACATATGATACATAATTGTCCATCTGGAACATTTTCAATCTCATCATCCATATGAGGTTCAACATTATTCACTGCTTGCCTTTGTTGCTGGAGCTGCCTCTGTAGCTTCCACTGTTTCCATTTATTCCAGTTCCTGAAAAATCAGCAGTGTGTAATTGTCCCAATACAACTGTCTTTAATCACCCAAAATTACTAATAATATTATTTCAAATATTTCCAGTATTCTGATTATTATCAAAATTAAGGTTATCAAAGTGTGCCAACGATATTGACCAACCAACCAGTCAGTTTATTTCACATAATCATGAAGGTAGTTTACCAAATCAGGAAAATCCATTTGTTTCAGAAAATTCTAAAGCCAACCATACTTAACAAAATGCAGATCACAGAAGTAACATAATAAATAGACAGATAAGCCAAACCAACATACCTCACAACGGCATAGCCAAGGATCCCAACTGACATTGAACCGATAGCAATGCCACCCCAAAACAGAATTTTTGTTTTTATGGAAAGATCCACTATCATATGATCTTTGCCCAAGTCAGATCTACAAAAGAGAAGACAACCATAAGCAGCACTTCCACATGCTGAACCACTAATAAATATTTACCGAAATATGTGCAACCAGATAATAAATTTAAAGGGAAAAATAAGAAATTCAGTATCACTCATATGAATGCGCCACCAAAACAAAATATTAGGTTTATCATTTATCATAACTATTTATACTTCACAAATGATACGTGCACCTCTACTTGTTGGCACAAAAATTAAAACACGTTTGATCAAAACCACATTCATGGACAACTCGTCATTCATGGTAACCAGTGTCAATTAATTAAATAATCATACCAGTAAAGTGACATTTCTTCAATAATGGATACAGAAGGTAAAAGAAAAAGGATTAGTGTTATGCTATCATGGAATGAAACAATCTCCTCTACTTTACTAACATTATAACGAACAATACCAATTGGTAGGATATTTTCATGATCAACAATGTTTATTGCAACTAAAACAAACTTACAGAAAATATGGTATATCTTTGCATGACTTAATTTCAGCAACTCCATTATTTAATCTGCCAATGCCAACAACAGTGATATCCTTCCCCAACGGAAGTATTTTCTCTTCATCTAGCAGTCCAACCTGCAGAAAAGAAACATATGATAACATTTCAGCAAATGTGATACACCAAAGATCAACAATTTCACAAGAGATAGTTAAAGATGTGAACACCATAATAGACTTCTTGAAGTGAAATAGTACAAGTATTGAGCTTTAAATTTACTCATGATTATGCTATCCACGGCAAATAAGTAATGAGAATATCAACTCACGGGATATTCATGCCCAAAAAGCGCTTGCAAGAAAGTATAAGGAGAAGCATTTATTGGTTGCAATTTATGATAAACTGTTGTTAGAGGTAACGGATGTCTTGAGCCATCCATGTTGACAACAACATACTCCAGAGTAGATGGTCGCCGTTCAACATCGATTAGAACAAAAGGCACCTACAACAAAGATAGTCAGAATATCTAGAATATATTTCATACTATAGTATCTAAAACTATTTACAATATCTTACATGATCCTTTCTCAGTGGAGGAGGACTTTAGTTGTTATTTTGCTTGTTATATGATCCTTAAGGAACGATTTTCATATTTCAATAATATACTTCATGATTTGTTCCTTATTTCGGTAAGATTATGAGTCTAGTATCAGTGTAAACAAAACTTACTGCTTTTTATTTTGTAAAGTACCATTACAATACATAAAATAAATTAATATTCATTTTTTTTTTTAAATTTGAGCTTGAACTCCTTTTTCCTCCAATGTGTTGTAATTTGCATATATAGTGGGCCAGTTTGTTTACACTTAAAGTAAGTACTTTTTAAATAAGCAGTTTCTTAATAATCACTTATTTGAGAATCAGATAGAAAGCTGCTTATTTTTTAACTAAGCCGATTAGACAAACTCATAGGAAAGCATAAATATGCTTATTTTATTAAAAAATGCTCTCATTTCAAAAAATAAGCACAAACAAACTCACCCATTATATTTGCTAGCTATTAAAGCAAATTAAGATCAAAGGTGGAACAAAGAAAAGATAAACCAAAAGACACATCATAATCAATCCATACAGAGTAGCCAATGGCAACAACTATTAAGAATTTAAGTTTAAGAAAGTTAAACAACATAAAAGACCCACAAACTCACTCTCTTTAAGGTATTAGATAGAAGATTGTGTGGTAGTTTCCTATACGGTTGGCTCATGGTTTATTAGTGTTTAATCTCTCAAGTGAATCTCCCTTGAAAGACTCAACAATTAGTGTCAAAAAGATGTTGTCACAAAGAATCATGGTCCCTAGCCACAACAAGAAACTCACAGCACTGTCTCTCTGTCAAATGCACACAGGCCAAAACCACGACTGAATAGGAGCAGAATTGCAGATCGATGCCCTACTATTATACCATCAAGTGGAGGCTAATCTCTATCCAAACCTCAGGCCATCCAGTTTCCAGTCAAATCCTAGTAGCCCTCAGGCCAAGCTGGCCTCTTTGCAGCTTCCTCTTGCCATAACTTTCTTTCTGTCAATCTATCTTCTTTTCTTCCATTTACCCTTTTTTGTGTTACTATGTTCTAGTTCAACTATCCATCTGTTTTTATTCTCCTTTTAATTCCTTTGGTAACTTTCCATCCTTTTTCTATCATCTAATAAAACCCACATACAGACTTTTCCCACTAAAATCAGTTTCAAAACACAAATTAAATGCAAACTAAAAACATTCATATCCTTTTTTTATGGGGCAGGGGATAGGGGCAGACTAGCAGGAACTTGATATAGTTGTCTCTCTACCTCTCCAACCTCTCGCATTGCAGCTCAAAAAACAGGAGAGGAGTAACTTTGTATTTGTTAACTGCAGTAATTTAACTATGATCAAATTCCTTCATTACTATTAATTAGCTCGTGTTTTAGTCATTGCAACTGAAAGTGCATCCTGTTTGAAATGCTGAACTGTTTTTACTAACTAGGCCAAGATCAGCTGAAGCATCTACATGGTGCACAATCGTTTTGCAGCAAGAGATTGTACTATATATTATACATTATTAAAAAAATAAAATAAAACCACTAATTGATTATGGATATAAAATAATCTACTAGGATATATTTACCACATAAGCTAGAGAGTTGTTGTCAACCCTACTCAACTATATATACCAACTGGTATCAGATTTAACCTCATGAAATACAAATCAATTGACCATATCATACCAGAATTCTCTTTATACATTATGAATCTCAATATGCAACAAAGTTATGCACCCATTACCTTCCTTAAAGATGTAGATTCTTGCTGTCTCAAAGATCTTGCAAATAAGGCCCGAAGATCATAAGTCCATCCAAATAATCCTTTCCATTCATTGTATATACACTTCATTATGATCAAGACAAAATAAATAAATTAGACCTCTAATTCACAAATAACTAAGTTGCAAGACATTAAAACTGAAATTAAATTTATATTTTCTACAACAACGAAAAAGATACTACTCCTTCAAGACTTAAAAGTTATTCATATAAATTAATCAAGAAGAAGAGGAAGCATGTCAATACTTAATATCAAATAACATCTTATGGCCAAAACATCAAAGTACACTATCCATAAATTGAACAGGGAACTCTTAGGTAACACTCTGAAGTCATACTTTAGAAGATGAAGTTCAATCATTATTATAATAGATAATTATAAAAGTTAGATTAAAACAACTTTGTAGTTTAGGATACATAGGCATATAGGGCGTTTGACGTGCAATTATACATACACACAAACAGAGGGGTTGGGTTAAGGTGGTGGAAGTAATCGTGTGTTTGAAAAGTCATTGAGCCACGCTAAACACTAACAAACCAAGGGAGATAGACTCGCGTTTCCAAAAAGTGGCACACAATTGATGATGTGTTTAAATTCCCTGCAATGTTTAAATATTGAAATTTTTAATTTGGCACCATTCTTTTGCGTGAAGAGGATTTTGAAACATCTTATTCTACATATGATTTGTGACAACCTAAATTGGGGTGTTACATTTGTGATATCAGAACACGGTTTTCGAAAAACTTTTGGGCTGTTGGGGAGTGAGTTTGACTAGCTTTGTTGTGTAATTATGATATTTTGTGTAAATGGTGGTCTTATATGTTTGTTTTAAAGTTGTCAAGGATGTCGAACCCAGCAAGAACACCTACTCTTACCAATGCTACTACTGAGCTCGCACAGGCTTTTCAGCAGATAGCAGAGGTTCTACATGGACAACAAGCACAACTAGCACAGTTGACGCAACAAACACAACAGGTTGAGCAGACACCCAGGCATCAGGTGGGCATGAATGACTACTTGCATCATAATCCTGCAAAATTCAATGGGAAGGCTACGCCGGACGAGGCTGACGACTGGATTTGTAGTAACGAGAAGATTTTTGAGGTGATTGATTGTTCTGAGGGACAGAAGCTGGTATTTGCTACCAACATGCTAGTTGGAGAGGTTGAGTACTGGTGGCGAGGTATGCGGTTGGAGATGGATGCTCGTAGGGAGGCCATCAGTTGAGAGCAGTTCAAAGCAAGATTCCTACAGAGGTACTTTCCGATGAGTGCTAAGTTGCAGCGGGAAGGAGAGTTCATGACCTTGGTGCAAGGGAAGATGTTTGTGCAGGCCTATAAGGAGCGGTTTAAGTATCTGGCTAGATTCTACAGTCAGAACATGAGTGAAGAATGGAAGTGTAAAAAGTTTGAGAGAGGCTTGCATCGCAACATATTGAAGTCACTCATCCATTTAAAGATCAAAGAGTTTTCGGCGCTGGTGAAGGACGACTAGGTGGCAGAGCGAATGAAGGAGAGCTAGCATCGTGTGGTGAGACCTCAAAAGGCTAGTTTCTCTGGAGGTAGAAATCAGAAGAAGTCGTATGCTAGGCCACAACAGAGAGGTTTTGGAGGCTTCAAATGCTACGAGTGTGGAGGTCCTCATATTAGAAGAAATTGTTTGAGACTGACAGTCCCAAAGCCTGAAGAGAGGAAATGTTTCTCCTGCCATAAGCCTGGACACTTTGCATCTTCATGCCCAGAGAGGAAGATACCAGGAGGAGCGCAACAGACACAAAAGTTTTCTGGAGGGAAGCCGAAGGCAGCAGAATGAGTCTTTGCCATGACGGGGGCTGAGGTGTCTCAGTCAGGTAACTTAATTCAAGACACTTGTTTCTTGAAAGGTAGATGTGTTTATGTTCTGTTCGACTCGGGTGCAATGCACTCGTTTATATCCTTTGCTTGTTTGGGGAAGCTTGAATTTCTTGTGTATGATTTGGGGAACGAGTTGGTGGCAGGACGCAAATTCAAGGTTAACTTGGTGTGTCTACGGCGGGAAGGCTTAAATGTAATTCTAGGGATGGATTGGCTGACGACCAATGGTGTTCTCATTGATTGCGGTCAGCAGAAGGTTATTTTTCCAGCAGAAGAATAGGTCTAGATGGTTACATCTCGAGAAGTTTTGCAAGATATCAGAGAAGGAGCAGTTTGTTTTGTGGTGATGGCAACAGAGAAGAACACAGGTAATTCAAGCTTCCCCAAACAAGCAAAGGATATAAACGAGTGTGTTGCACCCGAGTCGAACAGAACATGAACACATCTACCATTCCAAAAACAAGTGTCTTGAATTAACTTACCTGACTGAGACGCCTCGGCCTCCGTCATGGCAAAGACTCGTCCTGCTGCCTTCAGCTTCCCTCCAGAAAACTTGTGTCTATTGTGTTCCTCCTGGTGTCTTCCTCTCTGGGCATGAAGATGCAAAGTGTCCAGGCTTATGGCAGGAGAAACTTTTCCTCTCTTCAGGCTTTCGAACTTTCAGTCTCGGACAATTTCTTCTAATATGTGGACCTCCACACTCATAGCATTTCAAGCCTCCAAAACCTCTCTGTTGTGGCCTGGCATACGGCTTCTTCTGATTTCTACCTCCAGAGAAACTAGCCTTTTGAGGTCTCACCACATGATGCTGGCTCTCCTCCATTCGCTTTGCCACCAAGGCCTCCTCCACCAGTGCCGGAAACTCTTTAATCTTCAAATGAATGAGCGCCTTCAATATGTTGTGACGCAAGCCTCTCTCAAACTTTCTACACTTCCATTTTTCACTCACGTTCTGACTGTAGAATCTAGCCAAATACTCAAACCGCTCCTTATAGGCCTACACAGACATGTTCCCTTGCACCAAGGTCATGAACTCTCCTTCCTGCTGCAACTTAGCACTCATCGGAAAGTAACTCTCTAGGAATCTTGCTCTAAATGGCTCCCAACCGATGGCCTCCCTACGAGCATCCATCTCCAACCGCATACCTCGCCACCAGTACTCAGCCTCTCCAGCTTCTGCCCCTCAGACAATCAATCACCTCAAAAATCTTCTCGTTACTACAAATCCAGTCATCGACCTTATCTGGCGTAGTCTTCCTGTTGAATTTTGCAGGATTATGGCGCAAGTAGTCATTTGTGCCCACTCGATGCCTGGGTGTATGCTCAACCTGTTGTGTCTTTTGCGTTAACTATGCTAGTTGTGTCGGTTGTCCATGTAGAACCTCTGCTATCTGCTAAAAAGCCTACGCGAGCTCAGCAGTAGCATCGGTAGGAGTAGGTGTTCTTGTCGGGCTCGACATCCTTGACAATTTTTAAAACAAACATTTAAGACCACCGTTTACACAAAATATCAGAATTACACAACAAAGCTAGTCGAACTCAACCCCCAACAGTCCAAAAGCTTTTCGAAAACCGTGTTCTGATACCACAAATGTAACCCCCAATTTAGGGTGTCACAAATCATATGTAGAGTAAGATGTTTCAAAATCCTCTTAACGAGAAAAAATGGTGCCAAATTAAAAATTTCAATATTTAAACATTGCGGAATTTAAATAAAGTTCTAACTTCACCAAAACTATAATCCAATTACAAACTTCTGAAATTGCTAAAATAACCAAGAAAATAAATTCAATCCATTTACATTATTTCTAAAATGCTTAACTCAAAAATCTAAAATAACCCCAAAGTTGCTCCCCATTCTCGCAACTCTCACATCTCTATCAGGCCTCTAGAGCATATGCAACATTCCTTGCTCCCGTATAACCAAGGTCATAAGATCATCACAAGACACACAGCCACAAGCACAAACAAATATGAGTAAGTTACCATAACACAATCAGTAACAATAAAATATGTACATGACAAGTAAACACAACTTAATAACAATAATTCATCTAGAGTGTTACCCTTACTCACATACTTGTTTCTATATCATAGACATAATCAACATCACACATACCTCCACCAGAACTAACCTCATCATGAATCACACCATGAGTCTCCACAATACCATAACTCCATAGTGAAATAATTAATATGTATGCGGTATTTTGTGTGATAATTGAGCAAATAATTAATATAAAAGAAAACTTATATGCATTGTTATTATCTAACTTTAAACTTCATTTTTTCAAAATCAGTTTATTGATCCAAGACAGTTTGGTTCAAAGCAGTCAAAGCGAAACAAAGTCAGTTCAATTTAGTTGCATGGTTCATTTTACAGTTTGATAAGAAATCTTTAAGTGGTATGTATTTAAGGACAAATCTTCCTTAAGATGTAGGGTATGATAAAATGACTATCTCTTAAACATGTATGTATGAAAAGAACTTGAGAAAGAACACTCCGTCGTGTGTTAAGAGAGGTGAACTTTAAGTCTAACTCAATTCAATTAAATTCTAATTTGGTTCGTTCTAGTTCTTTATGAACACATTCTCTAATAGTGTGCAACTGATAGTTGAAGAAAGAAAATGTTGGATTGGCATTCAACCAACCCAAATTGAAGGTACAAACAAACTAAGTTCCGTTTTATTTTCCACCTTTAAGTATTTTTGTTCTGAATCAAGTGTAAACTGACAGTACTCCAGAATCTCAACTTTTCGCTTCCTAAATTAAAGGATACAAAATACAGGTCGATCACGGTTCTAAAAACACTAATAACCACTTAACATACACCCAAAATTTCGAATAAAACCCTCCACGACAGAGAATTTTCAACAAACATGCAAATCCCTCTCCTCAATACCACATTAATCTCAATAAATTCGAGCAAGAAAAAAAGAGATTACCGTTTGAGTTCTTTGAAGGATGACGCCTTTATCACCGGACTCTCGAGAGACCAAGACGCTCGGTCTGAGAGTTTTCCAGGAGCCATCGACGGCAGACTTGGCATCAACGGTACCGCGAACAATTACGATTGTACCACCGTCAGAGGTAGAGTCAGCGTCAGAGGGAACATCGGCGAGGAGTGATCGGAGGTCGGAAACAGAGAGGTAAGGTGCGCGGCGGAGCTTGCGGAGGGCGGCAGAAGTGGCAGAGAATTTGAAGAAGGTGCGGATGGCGGCGTAGGCCAAGGCGAAGCCCAAAACGGCGCCGTCGAAGGAAAGGGCGAGTTGGGAGAGAAGAGACACTAAGGCTTGCTGGTGATGGGACATTGATCATTCATTCCTCACACCAACACAGTTTTTTTTTTGCAATATCACTAAATCCACCTCGTCCTTCAGTTTCTACCCATCCACAGTAACGAACCACCGTCTGAAAATAGTATTTTTTATTATTACGCACAATAAAAGAAAAAAATGAAATATTTTGGTGATTAATTTAACAATTTGTATTTTTTTATAAAAAAATTTAAAGTATTTTTCATTTAAATTGTATTACAGTACCTTATTAAAGTGGATTTTATGAAATTGTTCTTTATTAAGTATAGTTTTTTTCTTACCTTGACTTCATAATTTAATAATTAACAATATCATTCAGGTTTTTGTAATATATATGGGCCTAAAAATTGGCAAAAGAAATAAAGGTTTTATGAAAATTTGCTCACCTAAAATTTGGATTCTTTAGTGATTTTTTTTGTTACTCCTTTTTACACAACATTAATTTTGATACTTTAAAATATGTTAAAAGAAATTTTAAAGTATCAATGTATATTTAATGAAAAAAAAAACAGTAGAGTTGTTTATGGTCATATGTTAATTTTGTTTTATTTTAATTTGTAGATATTATTTACCCTTAATGTGCAATATATTAACAAATGACTTACCTAATAAAATTTGTTATAAACATTTCTTTTTTAGCTTTTAGGTACTATTTATAACTTAATTCACAAACATATCATATTATTAATTCATTTCTTTATTGCAACGATAGTTGGTATTGATTATTCCTTTTAATTAATTTAAAAAAAATTAATTATTAAATTTAAGGAGAGTATAAAGAAAAACAATATAGAAATAGATTGAATTTAAACTTACAAATTTACTTAAGAAATATTAAGTATATATGTTTTTAAATTATAAACTTTTACTTTTTAAATAACGATAAATATACATAAAATTAAATTATGCATGTCACTTTGATTACAGTTGCTCTCCATCTCCAATCTATAAAACATGGCTTACAGCTATACGTTCTTCCTCAACAACACAGAACAATGTGAACAGAAACAAAAAGCTAAGAAAAATACCTTACTTCCATACCCTGAATCTCCTTTTTCTACCATCCTTTTCACCTTTATATTTTCTTTTATCTTTTGTGTCAAATTCTTTAATCCTTCTCACTTTTTGGCCGGTTCTTTCTCCATCATTCAATCTCATTAATTCCTTAGCCTAATCACCTTTTCCTGCACTATATATTTTTTCTTCATAACCTCAGATTTTCATCATTCACAAAAACAAACTCACTTTTGCTTCAGCTTCAAGTTATGGCCAAAACCAACACCTATGCTTCTTCTTCTTCATCATCATCATCACAAAGATCATTGGCCATGGTGTTGGCTTTTGTCTCAGCAGTGGTGTTGTCTCCCTTGTATGGGAATTCAAGAAGTGACAGGAGGTACTATGAGTCAAAATGGAGCTCTGGTGGTTTTGTTCTGCCTATGTTTCTTGCTGGTCTCATAATTGCCATCAGAACAACCTCTTCTTCTGTGTCATCGTCATCGTCATCATCATCAACAGCGAGAGCTTCCTTTCTACCATCTCCTGAGCCTTCATGGGTGTTCAGAGTTGGAAGCTCTTCCTGGGGTTTGGGAGGGATTTTGGTTATGCTCGTGCTTCTTCTTCACTGCCAGACCTCAGTTCAAGAATTCTTATGGAGATAGAAGCATCTATACTTTCTTTGTTTCTGTATTTTTTATACCTTAAAAGCTCAAACTCATAGTATAAATGTTTTATGTTTAGTTTATTACTTCTCACTGTTATTACGTGAATGTTATGCTACTCTCATCAAATATTTAAAAATATGAGAGAAAAATATATTTTTTTCAATATTTCAAATACTAGTTTGAATACAAATAACAAAGTTAATAATATATAAAAAAAATTAAAAACATATTATTATAAGGATTTTAGTTTATGTAATATCTTCGTCTCATTTAAAATTTGTTCATTGATGTCCAATTTTTAAGAAAATAAAATAAAATAAGTCATGTTATTACAAAATAATAAAGTATAAAATAGTCATTTTAGTACGGAAGGGACATAAAAGAAAATTTAGAGAGTGCAGGAAGCAACAGCCCAGAAGACATGATTCCGATTTTTGTTGGGCCATGAAATGGATTTCTACAATTTAATCATGATTTACCCTGTCAAGCCCAATAGTTAAAAAAATATATCGGGTGTTGATCCCTGCACCTCCACCTGTTTGGACCTCCACCTCCCCATCCTATTTTTATCATTCATTTTTCTATTTATATTTTTTATTATTATTTATATTCCTATTATATCCTTTAGTAAAATCTAATTTATAGATTAATTTTAATTCTAATATCCTACAAAGAAACCTAACTTTTTTTTCACGTTCTACTCTCTCTGGTTTTTTTTTGTTTCATTTGGTTTTTGGAATTCTTTGTGTTCTATTTTCTTTCACTGTCATAATTTTTTTCACTGTGAAAATTTTCTGTGAGAATTTGTTGGTAGAATTCTTCTTCTCTTTCTCGTGTCTACAGCGTGGTGGCGGAAAGAGATACGTGAGCGGAGGTATGTAATTTAATGTTAAAAATAGCCTAAACCCTTAAACGGATCTGATTATCCGTCAACGAATGTCGACATCCGTTTCACCTTAAACGGATGTTGACATCCATTGACGGATAATCAGATTCGTTTAAGGGTTTACTTATATACAAACCAAGAAAAACTAACCTCTCGTAGACGGCGGCAGAAACAAAACGAAGCAACAACCACCGCGCCGCACACTCAAGCCGCATCTCTGCCGCTGCTCCGCCGCACACACCCGCAGGCAAAAACGAAACTGCAGAGTCACGACCACCGTGCCACACCGCCGGACAATCACCGGATCGACGTACATAACCGCTGAACCGCCGCAAGAGATGACTGAAAAAGTTTTAAACTTTTAGAAAATGAAAGGTCTGCGTGGGGGTGTGAAAATGCAAAAAGAAGGATTCGAAACTTCGAAAGTATGTGAAAGTGTGAAAGTGAAAGAGTAAAGTAAATATTAGGGTTAGTTAATTAAGAGGGTTAAAAAAGTAAAAAAGAAATAAAAAAAAGGTTAATTTTGTAATTAAGGAAAAATTAAAAAAAAAATGGAGAGGTGGAGGGTGGAATTGAAGAGGTGGAGGGATCAATGCCCAAATATATCTAGTTAAAAATTGGAGTTTGATTAGTCATAAAAGAAAGGTTGGAATTTATTAATATTTAATTAAGTTTTAAGTCTGTCGTAAACTTAAATATAATAAACTAAATTCTTATTATTGATTTTTTTATATCTATTGTGTATTTTAAATTTATATATTTTTTAATTAAATCATGTTTAACTTTTTATTTTGTAATTGGATAATGTGACTACTACTTTATCTTGTTATTTTGGTTTTTTTTCTCACATATTAAAAAATATGAAACAAAATGAAGAGATAAAATAATGATGTCACCCGATTAATGAAAAATTCAACTGAAATATATACAATTTTTGCATACTTAACCAGAAAATTTAATAAGAACTACTATAAAGTCATAACTCGATTTTTTTTTTTAATGACATAGCGCATTTTAGATTTCAAATTACGAAGGTAGCATACTGTTCCTTAAAATTACACAGAAAGCCCGGTTTTTCTTAGTTTAGAATTCGGTTTTCCAAAACCCGATTTATGACTTTGTTATGTTTTTTTTTATACACAAGTTTGAGTTAGAATTTGGTTTTCGAAACCGAATTTTAACCTATATTTTTCTTTTTTTATAAATGATAGATTAAAATTTGATTTACATAAAATTGATTTCTGAGTTTTATTTTGTAAAGCATTTTTCAAAATGAAAATTGGAGTGTGGATTCTAGACAATCAAATTCTCACTTATATTTATGAACGTAGGTTTTGAAATATTTTCGAAAAGTATTTTAAAATTTAGTTACTAGGAAACCGAATTTTAAGTTTATTTTTATTAAATTTTTGTGAAAATGTATATTGTAATTTTTTTTTTGGTATATTAAAAATTGAGTGAATTTTGCGAAAATATAGGTATGAATTTGGTTATCACGAAACTAAATTTTGACTTTTATTAGTAGTGATTCAAATAATCGATTTCAGAGATAATTTATTATTTAATTTTTATTTAATTAAAGAAGGAGAATGATTTTTTTAAGGCAAATATAAGTTTTATTCAATGAATTTAATGATGGGATGTGAATCCTCTAATGTTAGGATTGTGAGAACAATGATTTCTTGTGTGGCCTGGGATTTGATAGTATGAGAAATTTCGTAGGTGTGGTCGTTCCCTGATATCCATTTCAGTCCTGATTCTTGATGATTTTGGTCGACATTTTGCATTGTTTTTTGTGGCTGGATGAGGCCAAATTTTTGTGCCTTGGTATGGTGGTCAATATTCTTCATGTCGTAGCTCCCAAAACATATTATTATACACTTTCATTATGACATCCAACCTATAGTAGCGACTGATGTAAATGTTAAAGTCGTGATGAGCATGTTTGCAAACTGCTAAGACATGTGAACACGACAGATGAATCTTTTGAAACCTGTCACAATCACACCATCGTTCATCCAATATGACAACAAATTTTCTTGCAGGTCGTATTTCTCTTGGGTTTACCATCTCCTCGACTTTGAATCTTGTGATGTTTCTATCAAATTCAACAACCCTATGGGTTTTTTATTTCAAATCACCATCCTATTGGACCTTTGTGGCATTTTCACAATAGACATGATCATCACTTATCATTGCAGTTATTTGTTTCCCTCTTTCTGTGAAAAAGGCGTTGCATCTTGTGTATGTGACCAATACTATGGAGGAGATTGGTAAATTTCTTGTCTTCTTCAGGATTGAGTTAATTGCTTTGGCTAGATTTGTTGTTAGATGACCCCTTCTTTTGCCTTCATCATACGCAAGTGTGAATTGTTGTCTTGGAATTTGATCAATCCAAGTTGTTACTTCGGGATTGTTTTCTCTAATGATATTGTAGTAATAGTTACATTGTGGCTCAGTAATTGCGTATGCTGCAAAAATATTTAAGAAAATAGCAATGATTACAGATAATGAAGAATAATAAAGACAACATTTAATTGGTTGAAATTTATAAAAATGAAGTAATTACCCATGTTGACAAGGTCCTTCTTCAAACTTGTATCCCTAAATCTTCGGGTGAAATTTTGTGCAATGTGTCGAATGCAATAGACATGCACACATTGTCCTTCTATCCGCCCACTAATCGGTCTGTTGAATGCTGCACTAATAGAGTTGTGGCGATCCGAAATTAAGCACAAATTTTGTTGAGGTGTGACATGTCTCCTAAGATTTTTTAAGAAAAACAACCAAGCATATGTTGTTTCACCTCAACTATAGCAAAAGCAATGGGGAGTGTGTTGTTTCTCCCATCTTGTGCCACAACCACTAGAAGACTCCCCTATATCTTCCGTACAGGAAAACTTGCACGAACGGTTTGCAATATGAGAATCCATCAACACAAGGTTTAAAGGTCCAAAAAAGTCTTTTGAAATATTGATTGTTTTGGCGGGCCTTTTGGCCATCAATAATTGGTTGTGTTTTTAATTTTTACACAGAACCGAGAAGAAAAGTTTGCATGGCTTGCAGTAGGCATGGCAATTTGTTGAACGATTCTTCCCAATTTCCATACACATGTTCAATTGCATGTTGTTTAGCCAACCAAGCCTTTCTGTATGATGTAGTGTACCTCATAAAGGTCATAATTGTTGCAATTGGTGTGGATGGGTCAAATTCAACAATCTCACGTATGTGATGGGAAATGATTTGTGATCTTGTGTGATGAGTTGAGAAGCACATGTGTGTGCACCATCAATTTTTCTTATTTCCTAGGCTTGATCTCATCTACGAAGGATGGCTTGACAGTTCCATGGACATTGTGGAATTAAATTTTCCTTTTTACAAAATTAAATTTTTAAAAAAATAATTAATTCACTATCTTTTTCAAATACAACAAAACAAGTTTTTTTTCATAAACTTCAAAAACAACATAAATAAATAAACATCATAAATTAATAAAAATTAAAAAAAAAATCATTCTAACTACTTCATGCTTTTCAATAATTAAAAAAGAAATTGTTCACCGAGTTTCCAAAACCATTGAAACCTTCAAGGGTTTTCTAAACGTTCTCAATATTTAAAAATCCTTCAATGGTTTTCCAAACTCATTCAAATGTTTTCAATAATTAAAAAATAATTGTTCACGGAGAAAGGGTTTGTCAAATCTATATGGTTTTCAATAATTAAAAATAAAATAAAAATTGTTCACCGGGTTTCAAATACCATTTAATCCTTCAATGGTTTCCAAACCCAGTTTTTCCAAATCTATATGGTTTTCAATAATTAAAAAAAAATTAAAATTGTTCATCGGGTTTCAAAAACCATTGAAACCTTTCATGGTTTTCCAATCTCATTCAGTGGCAATGGCTAAAAATAAGTTTCACTATTTTTTCCTTTCTTTCATGCTTTTCGAGATCTATGTATCACTATTTTTGTCACATCACAAACCACACCAATATTTATATATAACTATGTAAAATCTAAACATGCAAATCTAATCAAATATGTAATAGTACATGGGATTTGCGATGATAGAATACCACAAAAGAAGAAGAAGAACTTAACACAGCAAGAAGAAAAGGGGATGCGGCTGCTACGTCAAAAGAAAAGAAAGAATAAAAGTAGGAAAAAACTGTGAGAGTAAAAAGTAAAAGTAAATATTAACAAGTTAAAAACCTTCACAAAATTCGTTCTCCTATCATACGAATTTCGAATTTTAATTTTTATGAAAACATGTTCAAAGATATTCAAAATTCGGTTTTTCAGAAACCGAATTCTATTAAAAAATGTACTATGTGAAATTAAAAAGAAAATGTGTTATTAATGGAAAAATATCTCATAACTCATGTGTGAATGAAAACTGAATTAACGAGAATGAAAGTGAGTGTAGAAAATGTGGTGTGGGTGCAAAGAATATCCCAATCTCAATGACCAAAAGATTTTTATGTCACTTTTGAAAATTGAAAGTGAAGGTTTCCAAGCCTATGAAGGTGGAGTTAGGTTTAGATTATTCTTCAGTTGTAGAGCTTTGGAATCTTTACCTCATTCGTCATAGGGAAAAATTGAAGACAGAACAATTCTTAAATTGGCATGTTGTCAGAGATGAAAAATATGTTTAATTTTTTTAATGTGTAAACCATTACTTAAAATTATGAAAATAAAAAAGGTGAAAAGGATGCTACTCTTTATATTGTTTATCTTTCACTTAAAAGAGATAATATCACTATTTTTTAACAATTTGAAAAAACAAATACTTTTGCTTATTTTTGTTTTTATTATATTTGAATATAATATTATAACCTTTTAGTTTGATTTACTAAATAAAATTAAAGCATGCACAGACCTACCATTGTCCAGAACAATAGGTGGACCTAGTGCTATTAATCCAATGCCAAAAAGATTAATGTTATGATAAGACTTAGATATTTAGTTGCCTATCTTAATGTGTTGTTCTTCTGTTAAAGTTCTGTCTTTATAATGTAAAGGTTGGCACACTTGATTCGGCACAGCTTTTCCAAATAAACTGTTAATTATTATTATTATAATTGATAAATACTTTGCATATCTATTAATCCTATATCATTTAAAAATTAAAATAAAAGACAATTTAAATATTTTTTCTATTTTTAAAAACAAAATTTCATATTCCAAATCACATATATTTTAGAGGTCCCAATTTACTTAATCCCTAATCAATAAATTTGTTTATGCTGGTAAGTTCATGACGTGTTTTTGCCTTTTGAAATGTGACCAAAAATAGTTCAATTTCAACAACATAACTTAAAACATTCAACAAAACTTTAATTGTGAAAATTACAGTACAATTTAAATCGAATACGACATTTATACATACTAAAAAGCATCTGTTACTGTACATGCCGCACTCAGTACGCTATTTACAACGTGGTTTCTTTTCTTTTCTCGTTGACTTGTTCACCATCAAAGAAATCCAATAATAAAGGACAAGAAAAAATATATAAATAATGCATTTTTATATTCCTATAATAAATAATAAAGAAAATAAAAAGTTGAAACAAAATTTCAAGAAAATTGATTTATACGATTAGTAAACACAACAATAATATATAAGAATTAATCTTCATTCCAATTTTTCATTCCATTTTTTCATTGTCTTTAGTCTAAATGGTAAATTTTTCATAGACTGAGTTACAGTCAAAGTTAAATCTTTCAATCAACAAATTTTAAACTGCACTTCCCATTTCGAAGATCAAAACACTGGTCTAAAAAATCTGGAAGATTTTATTTCGGTCTTGCTAACAAGTTCCTTGGAAGATTGTAGATGAGTTCATGATGACTAAAGAAAACCAGAATTCTATAATCGAAATAGGAGGGAGGGATGTAATAAATGCAGGAGGAGCAACAACATAAAATAAATCATTTGCGGACATAATTGAATCGAGTTAGCAAGTTCATGGTAGTGACACAGTTGTTCTGTACAAATATTTGTATATATACATAGCTGTCACTAAATTTTTTTGATGAATAGAAAGGGAATCGAAGGTGGGATCAACTTCTTGAGCCAACCATGGTACTTGAAGAAGAAGTTCCCATGGTTGATACGGTTAGCCCTCGATCATACATACGCTGGATTTCTTCCCTGTATTCTGTAAGATACTTGTCAGGTATGGCTGGTGTAAGTTCAATAACATCTCCCATCTTCAACTTGCTTTTTGGATCACTCACTGGCTTGTGATTCAGCCTTGGCCTCAACTCTTCCTTCAATGGGAACCTATATGTTGTCAACCTTGAGCTTGCACGCCCAGCTCTCTCCAACAAATCCA
Organism: Vigna mungo; assembly: GCA_036885675.1. Lineage (NCBI taxonomy): Eukaryota > Viridiplantae > Streptophyta > Magnoliopsida > Fabales > Fabaceae > Vigna > Vigna mungo. The sequence goes on from CP144700.1 coordinate 50,257,884, forward strand.
ATATCGTTGAGTTTGCACTGAATTCTTGAACAGACATCTGCACACACACACAGATTTAATCCAACAAATCCAACTTTGGTAGCACAAAATTGAGTATTACATAAATTACGACCACAAACCTTGTCATTCTCGATCATGATGACAAACACGGGCCCGTTCTGACCACAATCGGGCCTATAGGAATATGGGCAATCGGCAGCATGAGAAGGGAACTTGCATGGAGGCTTCACTGAATCAGCATATCTAACAGAAGAACAGTCTCCACTCATTGCTTCGCACTGCCAGGTAACAACCCATCGAGCCCACTCCACCATCTGAAGCACAAATGAAGAATGTTGGCAATCGTCTTCCTTGTATCTCCAGTGAGCTGCAAATCCAAATTCTGCTTGCAAGTGCATGTCTTTGGTTCGAATTTGCACTTCCAGGGGAACGTTGCCTTCAGCCATCACCACAGTATGCAGAGATTGGTATCTGAGAATTATAAAACCAAAATCAGACTATATGAGATTGTAAACTGAAAATATACATCCCAACTACAGAGCCACAACATACCCATTGAACTTGGGGCGACATATGTAATCTTTCAGCTTTCCAGGCACCTCAGACCATAACCGATGGACAGTTGTTAAGGCTTTATAACAGTCTTCTTCTTTGTCAACAATCAAGCGCAGTCCATAAATGTCATGGATATCATCAATGGTAAGTTTCTTCCTACACCGACAAAAAAGGAATTGTGAGAAATTGAAGTGTACTACAAACAGTATAATCAATGTCAGGTAAAACTAAGGCAATACACTTTGTGTCTCAGTAGTTTTATACAATGATGCTTCATCTGTAGTTTCACAGCAATATCACCATAAAAATAGCAACATTGATGATGCCCCGTAAACAATGTGTTTGCAGTAAGAGCAACTGCCTTTGATATGACACCCATTTTTTGTGTGAATAATACTCTTCAAAGAATCTTACCTTCCCATACCCACATAGAAATTTCTAGTACTATATTTGCATTTCAGGGGAAAGAAATTCAGAAACTATATAAAAAGTAAGGGATGGTAAGGCATACTTCAACATTTTGCAGTAAACGCTATACAAGCTCTTGTGCCGCCCAGAAATGACATTATAAGATATGCCTTCATCTTTAAGGGCTTGCTCTAATCTCTCTATCGCACAAGTAATCATTGCATCATCGTACGACTCCACAAGCTTTGAAGAAAGCTCCTCGTGCTGGCTTGGGTTGAGATGCTTAAAACACAAATTCTCCAATTGTTCTTTCCAGCTAGAGATTCCTAAGCGATTGGCCAATGGTGCAAAAATCTCCAAAGTCTCCTTTGCAAACCTCTGCCGCTTGGTCACAGGCAATGCATCTAGTGTCATCATATTATGCAACCGATCTGCCAGTTTAATGAGGACAGCTCTTGCATCTGCCATGGCAAGGAACATAGTGTGCAAGCGGTCCGCTTCAACTGACTTGCAAGCTGTATTATTTTCTCGAGCCAGTTTGCTTAAGTGGCTCAGTTTAGATACCTAAAATGCCATAACAATTCGTTAGAATCTTGAAGACAAAACCATTAAAAAAATTCAGATATGTCTATATTACACGAATTCAGGGCATCAAATGGGTAATATGGCAATTCATTCCTATAAAGTTGAAAATAAAATTTCAGCAACAAAAACACAACAATGACAGTTATTAAGTTATTACACTGTCACTTATAAGACACCAACCTACAGAACGACAAACCTGACATTCGTGGTTTGTATACTAAACAAAACTATATTTTGCTCCAAGATCAACGTTCGTTAAACTGTGAAAAAGTCCTATGATACACTAGGCCATAGAATCTAACACTAGATCTGAAGTATAAAGGTTATTAATATCTTAAATATTACGTGCTGATTAAAATGATCTTGCAGATCACAAGCATCAATTCCCAAAATCCTAAACCACATGCATTCATCAATCAACAAGAGACTAGTTCCTCACCCCTTCAACTAAATCAGCAACTCCAGCGCCAAATGCTCCACATATATAATCGTAAGTCAGAAAAGCATCATCCAGCGTGTCATGCAAGAGCCCCGCAGCCACAACGGTGGAATTGGCACCAACCAAAGCCAGCAACACAGCGGTCTCCAAACAATGCTGCAAGTAAGGATCCCCACTAGCCCGCATCTAAAAAAATCACAGACAAAAAATCAATTCATCAAATGTCCAAACCCACGTACCACACCATCCAACTCCAAAAACACACAAAATAAAGTTCCATTCCATAATTCCGTGTACCTGCCCTCTGTGTGCCTTCTCAGCTTCACAAAAGGCCTTGATAACAAACTCCTCACAGAAGATCTTGTGCCTCAACTGCGCCCCCAGCAGCAACTTTCTAGCATAGGGCTCAAAATGAAACCCACCCTCCACCAAATTATCCTCTAAATTGAAGGTCAACTCATCCACAAGCGCGGCAGATGAATCACCCGCATCTAAGTCATAATCCAAACAAGACCCCAACGCATTCCTCACAAACCCATGAAACAACCCACTGGTCCCACTCCTGATACTTCTCACAGAGGTAGAACTAATGGGGCTTCTGCTGCTACCACTACACGAAACAGGACCATGAAAAACAGACACGGGACTCTGATCCCTCTTCCACGAAGACCCACCAAACTTGCTCGGAGAATACGAGAAGGAACTGCCCAACTCCTTCAAATCGTCCTCCTCACCGGTAAAGTTCGACGACAACGCCGCGTGTTTCACCGCCGCCGCCGGAGACGAGAACAGGCACGAAAGTCCGCCCATCACAGGCTTCTGCGCCGTCGACGGAGGAGCCGTCGAAGCCGCCGGCGACGAAGATCGTGACCCCAATTCGAAGTCGTAGGAAGCGTGAGCGTTGATCTGGCAAGGGTGAGGCGTGGAACAGACGCTGCTCGGCGGACTCGCGTACAAGGCTATAGTTGAAACCGCCATGAAAAAGAGGTTAGGAAATCACAATTAGGGTTTCCAGAAATTCAATCCCAAGCACGGAAACAAATGGTAAAGTCACAATTTTTTAAGTACCCTTTGGGAAATCTAAGAAGAAAAGAATATGAGGATATTAGAATTTTCTGGGGATGCCAATTTCAGAAAAGAAAGAACCCAAGACTCCTACAGAGGAAATAGCTTTCCCTATGTCTGTACAGAGAGGGGAAAAAAAAAAGAATTGCAAATGGAAATTGCTCGATTGAAGAATTCAGGAATTTAAAACCTTTTTCTTTGTATTGGGATGGGTGTTGCTTATATACAGAACTTTTCTACGGAAGGGGTGGGGAAAAGAACCCTAAATAGATAAGAATTTACAAGCGATAACCCTGGGATTGAAGGTGAGAGAGTCAAATACGTTTGGAAATGGAAGCAGGAGAGAGAGAGAGAGAGAGACCGAGAGACAGAGAGAGCTGTTGTTCTTGGAAGAAGATTTTCGCAGAATCTACCCTCTGAGTTTGTTTATGTGAGGGGAATGGCTCAGAAGATGCTATGGAAGAGAAAGGTAAAATGACGGTTTTGTCCTCAGAAGATTATGGTAATGGCAAGGTGTGTTTGAGATAAATTTGTGTTTTTTAATGTAGTTAGAGATTGATTTAAGGTAAAACAGAGAGAGATTGTTGTTGCAAAGGAAGATATTTATTTCTGTTATGCCCAAATTGGCTCGATGTGGGCCCCATTGAATCTAGACGGCTATTGTGTTCAGAGAAATCCACGCCATAAATAACGTCAAAACTCTATATTTATCACAATAAAATCTGGACTCAATTTTCTTTTTTTTTTTGTTCCTCTCACTTTTTTTATTTTTCCTAGACACATTGTTTTTAGTTTTGCGTCAATCTAGTAGGACTATCCAGAAAAATCAATAATATCTCTATTATCTGAAACTCAAAGATTATTAATTAATTCACATCGTCAATAATACACAGTATTTATGGTGTACCATTAATTTCTAAAGTGTTTAGTTATAAAATGTGTTTTGCATTTATTGTTTTATTTTTGACCTAAATTTCTCACCGTCAAATTTCCTGAGCAAGCTAAAATGTGTATTTGATTGACCTTTTAGTGTTGTTTTGTTAGGCGTCAAACATTTGTCTATTCAAAGTACTTTACTATTTTTATTTGGAAAAATATTAATCAAGATCACAGGTTAATAAATTATAAGGAAAAATAAAATACATAAAGTATTTTTGTTTTTAATATTATCGTATAATTTAAAATAAAAGGTCTTTCTTATTATTTAACGATGCCCATATGAGGTTACAGTTTGCAGATAATGTGAATCATAGAGAACTAAAAAATATATTATAGACTCTTTATAACTTCTTATTATATATTTTATAACGATAAATTGATAATTAATATTGCACTAAAATTTAAAAATGACATTCCGATTTACTAATTTAAAAGTTTAATTTCAATTTTATGTCAAACTTTTCCAAAAAATGCTGCATAGCTGCCGTCACGTTATTGGTTTGCATAGAATTTATGTTCAATTTTTTTACTAAAATATTGTTAGTTAAAAAACATTGCTATAATTTAGGAACCAAATTTTGACTAACAGTTTCGCCAATATATTTTTCAACAGATATTAATATTTAGAAAATAATGAATACTCCACACCAATATCAAAACGACTCCGAAAAAAAAAGTATAAAACTATATGAAAATGTAATAAATATATAAATAGTATTATTTCTAAAATTAAAAAATGTAATCTATAATGTGATAGTTACTGTTGCGTGTGCAGGTATTAATGCTACTAATGTAAAAGTAGCACGTTTAAAAAAATAAATATTAATTGTGCGGTGGTTAATTAAATTAAAACGGCACGTCATTATTTAATTATTTTACAGTAAAATAAGCATAAATAGTACCGACATATATATACAGATAGGTGTTTCTTGAAAATTGTCTTAACAATTTTTTGATAACAAAATATATGTCATTATTTTATTATTTTATTGGTCTAAACAGAACAATAATAAATTGTTATAAAAATGTTCTCAAAAAAATTGTTAGAAAAATATTTTACATAATTAAAACATGCACGTTAAGTGTTTTCTAGAATCAAATTTAAACTATGTATTAAACGTGAGAGATCTAAGAGAAATGTTTCGCTAAATTCTAATTAAAAGTTTAAGGGATCTAATATTTTATTATCAAATCTACGATTAAATTGTTGTAATTTTAAATTCGTGAAATGATATCGTAAAAATTAAGTAGTATAAATATGGTTCGTTTTATAATTTTATTCATTACAGTTACAGTTAAAATAATTAAGAAATAATAATTATTTAAAGTATAATTAACGTTAATTGATAAATAATGTGAAAGTATTAAGTGGTAGGAATATATTATATGGACATGAATCAAGTAGAACAGTGAAAAAAATGAATATAAAAAATCTTTGAAGGTTGGTAGTCTCATCAATGTCGAGAGGCAAGTGGGGACAATTTTGAGTCAATACAATGCATTACGCAATTGAGACGTATATCCAATCACTTCCCACTTTCTTATCTTCTACCACCCAAGTTCTTCATTTAACATTATTATATTTTCGTACTTATCCTCTATAAATCTTTAATTAACACATTATTATTATTATTATTAACTTAGTTACATATATTTTACTCTTCAATCATTATTTGTATAATAAAAATACAGAGATAACTTCCATAATTGTATCTCCAATAAGTATTGACTTCTGGAGTTTCTGAATCTGTCAACACCTCGATCATATTTCAGACAAAAAATGAATTCCAAAACCCATTAGAATATCATAAATTGCTTCATTTTAATGACTTGGATTAAATATGTTTTTTTATTTAATTTTTAGTAAAAATTAGAATTAATTTTTTTTTAAAATATTGGTTTAATTTAGTCTTTAAATTTTAAAAATTATGAATTTAGTTATTTTAATTAAATTTTGTTAACTTTATTTGATATTTCTCGATTAATATTAAAACAAAAATATGTCAAACAGTCTAAACAATCCAAATACTATTATGAAACATGTTTAAAATATCAAATAAATCTAACAAAATTTAATTAAAATGACTAAATTCATATACTTTTTAAATTAAAAAATTAAATTGGGTCAAAATTTTAAGAAAGAACTAATTTTAATCTTTACTAAAAGAAAAAAAAAACATGTTTAGCCCACATGATATATTTATGCTTAAGAAAATGTAAAAGTAGGACATGAATGTTAGATATGAATGATTGTTGAGAAAATGAAAAGAAAGTTTTAATTTAATGCAGCACTATATGATCATAGCGTATCCATAAAACTTTTTGGGAAAGAATATATATATTCCAGCATTTGGTATCATTTCAAGTAGATATATGCATCTTAATTTCAGACACTGTTGCAGACATCATAATTAAACTTCCACACTCAGACAAGTAACTAGTGAAATAGATAGTGTCACGTTCGAATTTTATATGATAAGATTATGTTTCAGTTTTGTCTTCCTGCTTTTCATACGAGGATTACAACTGTTATTTTAAAAAACCAATAACACTTTGCATACATTAAATTAAATCTTTATTTAATATATACTCCTTTATAAAATATTGTATTGAAAAAGGAAAATTATATTCTTCAATATTTTTTAACAAAAAATCTATAAGATATTATTCCCTGCATATAATGATTGTTTCCTACATAGATAGCAGTCCGACATGATTTTCCGAACATAAAAAGTATTTATAATATTTTTAAAGTACAAATCCCTTTAAAAAAAGTAGAATACGTATATTCAGAGAGTATATTTATTTTTGCAATGAGAATAAAAGTGTGATTATTTATTTATGTGAAATATTAGATAAAAATGATCTGGGTGTAATTGAGCACCGACGCATGAGTTTACTTGTAGAATAGGCATTGGAAAAACGTATAATAGAAACAAGAGGAAGTTGAGAAGGTTGACACAGTGGTTTCACGATTTTTCCATTTATTTTCTGTTTATATAAAAAAGAAAAATGAGAGAGTGTAGAAGTGGTTTTAAAATTGAATTAATAGAGAATGAAGGGAGAGGAGGGGCAAAAGTGGAAATTGATGATGATGATGAGAGAGATGGATGTGTGTGTTTTTTTGTGATAGATTGAGTTGAATGGACACGTGGTCTGGAGTGACGGCTATTGGCACCGGGCGAGTTGAGTTGAGTTGAATTGAATAATGAATAATGAATCTTCTACACCTTTCGCTGATACTTCTTCTTGTGGACACTATCACGCTCACGCTCCACCGTGTCGCACTCGCTCCACGTGCCAATCCTATTACCCACTCATACTTCTTTTCTTTTCATACAATATTCTAGTCTCGCTTCTTTATATTTTTTTTTAAAACACCTTTTTAAATTTAATCAAAAAAGTAAAATTAATTTTTATATTTTTTAATTAAATTTAATTAAAATTATATTTTAATTTAACCGCGAGTAGCTATAACTCAATACCATCCAATGAAAATAATTAATTTCTTATAACACTTGACTATCAATTATCTTCTAATCTCATCAAACTCTACTTAAGGAAAGTTAATAACACTTTTGGTTTCAATTTTATTATAATTATTTAAATGTAGTTCCTCAATATTTTTCATGTGATATTTTGTATATTGGTGAATATTGTATGAGTTGTGTATTCACTTAGGTAAAAATATTTTTTTTATTAAGATTGAAAATAATAACAATAAAATAGAGTTTCTTTAGATGAAACATATAAGAGATTTGAAGACTAAATTGGTGTAGGAGTGATTGATAATTGTACTTGCACTTTGTAGATTTCTGGTTAAGTGTTTTTTACTTAATTTCAAGATTAAGGCGGCTTCATAATTAATTGGTTTGTTAATTAAACACTTCAGAAAGTTGGAAGCAATATTTGTGTGATGGGTGAAAAAAATTCTAACAATTGTGAGATTTAGAAAGCAGTTGACTAAATGCTGCGAAATTCTGAAGTGAAATTTTTGTAATGGATTGCAAAATTTACGTGGGAAGAAAAATTTGCACAGTGGTGAAAAATTTTATGACAATTGTGATATTTAAGCAAGTAAAGTTCTTTGTTTATAAAGTTTGAAAGCAAAGTTTCTTCTATGGATAATTACTTTTCTGCAGTGGGTGTCAGAACTTTTACGGTGGAAGATGAGAGGAATAAAAAATAATCCCCACCTAGACAAAGTTAGAAAAATGAATTCATGTGCACCATAAAAGTACTATTTTAAAGCTTTTGTTATGTATCATATCATCTTTCAAATTATCATCTTTTAAATAATATTAATTTCAATTTTATGAAATATGTTATAAAACTTTTTTTAATTAATATGCAAAATATATTGAGAAAAAATAAAATAATTATGTCAAATAATTATTATAGTAAAAGTGGTATTAAATTAATTGTATTGTGTGATTGTCTGATCAGTTTAGAAGATGACGATATTTGTCAATGATGATACTATAGTTGGGTCGTAGTTAGATTGGCGTTAATCTCAATCTCTAAAATATATAAATATAGATTTGAGGTATTGTGGTAGGTTGATTACATTTAATACGTATTCATTGTTAGATTGTCGAATCTTTATTCACTTTAATATGAAAGTACCTTTTTTAGTGACCTCCAGAACAGAGTGAAATGAAAGTGTTCGAAGTTGGATAGAGTAAATACAAAATATAAAAGAACAAATTTAATCCATGATAAAATAGATATTTCATTAAACATAAAAAAAAACTTAAATATATTAATGAATATGCAAAGATAAAACATTAAACCACTTATATTGTTTTCTATAAATGGAAATTAAATTAGTTAACTTAATTAGTACAATAATTTTCTTTTATGAAAAATATGATAAACTTTGAATTGAATTTACGTATAAAAATGTAAAATAATGACACTATATTCCTTTTTAAAACTCGGTATCACTTTTCAATCAAAAAAAACATGACAGGAAAAAAAAACACTTTTCAACCAAAGTTTTTGAAAGTACTTCTTTCAAGAATGCTCCACCACATAAACAATCTCATAAACTCAATCTAAATAAAAGTTTTTATCCAAAAAACATACATATTTATTCATGAATTCCTTTAAAAATATTAACACATAAACCTAAACTAGGATAATTATGTATTATGTCATTAATATTTACCTTAAGCTAATTAAATCATTATGTCTATAAATGAAATCATTATACTTTTTATATTGTGAATATTAAAAAAAATCAAAAATAATATTATTCATATTTTTCTTAAATTTATTCTCACTCATACATAATAACTCCCTAATTTAAGAAATGATAGAAAAAAACACGATTGAATTGTAAAATCTATTATAATTTTTTATCATCTAAATCATTCAAATAATTTCATTAATAATAATCACTTTAAACAAAAAAAATTCTAAAAAAACTTGAATAACCAAATTTAAAAAAAAAAACAAAAAACTGCATATTCTTTTATAATTTTAACAACCATATGATAATAAAACAAAAGAATAAAAAAAAAAGATAACATTATATTATCACACCAAAAAACATATAAAAGATAAAATCATTATTTTCTTTTTAACTTCTAAATCAATAAACAAATCACTATACAACCATTTCTAAACAATCAAAATTTTAATTGAGACGTGGTTCAACTAAATCAAATTCTTACAATTCACACGTTGAAGAGAAGGGCAAACCATTTTATATACATAATTCAATTTTGTAATCTACTGTGCTGTCAATGACCGTATTCTTATGGTTTTGTCAAAACCAGCTACCTACCATTTTAACGGAAGCAAAGTCCAATGAATTGATTTTTAAAAGTTATTCTATATAACTTTTTAAATTTATTCACAAGTCAATTTCAATTTATTAAAGTCTAAATTTATTTTTTATTTATTTTTATTTCGTAAAAGTACTTATACTTTCAAGCATAATAAAAACATAAATTACCTGGTTTCTGAATTAAATTAATATTGTACAGCCTCAATTTAATTTTTAGTATTACTACACTCTTAGAAAAATAAGCAATTGTTAGTAAAACTCTAAACTCAAGAAAACACAATTACTTGTTTTTCATTTGTTTTGAATAGTATTTAGTAGAAAATATATTAAGTACTAGCAAGACTCATTTACATTTATTTAAAAAATAATAATATCAAATAAATATAAAATATATATATATATTAAAAAGAAAATGATACTTTGACAATTCGAGGATGACAAATTTTTACATCGATGACGTGTCACGTTGTCATTAGTCGATTTTTAAGAAAATGAAAAAAATAAATCTTATTTTCTTAAAAGTCGACTAATGACAACGTGACACATCATTGGTATAAAAAATTTATCATCTAGAAGTTATCAAAGTATCATTTTCCATATTAAAATTCCATTTCTCAAAATAGATATACGGAATCATTAGTAATGGCATTCATATGGGTGTGGTTACTTGAGAAGGAGAGTAAGAAAAACGTGCAAGGCAGAAAATAGCGTGTGTGGGAATGTTTGACACGCTGGAAGTTGCGCTTTGCACTCACCCCACGCATGCTCTCGTAATTTTACTCACTTCAAACACAAGTATTCATATTTTCTGTCACATTAATTGTTTTACTTTAATCGATAATTCTTTTATATACTTTTAAATATATATTTTAAAAAAAATTATAAAAACACATGACTTTATATACTTAACTATACTTTAATCCTAATTCAACTCTACAAAATCAGCTTGTAAAACAATATTTAAATTTATTTATATATTATAAATTGATTATATCTTTAGAATTTTCAACACACATTCTTACGTTAGGTATATACATATTAAAACCTGAAACTAGACATTAATGAATAGTCCAATAACAATCCGATAACGAATGGAACAATATGTTCAATTTAATTATTTTTCTCTTCACATTGTTGGGAAACGCGGCCGCTGTTGGGGGAAAAACGGTGAACCCACACAAATAATTTTACTCTTCAATCCACTGTGAGTTTGACCCACACAAATAATATTACTCTTCAATCTATTGTGGGTTTCATTAAACATTGACAACCTTTAAATAGGTGCAAATCAGGCTTGAGCCAATTACAAATAATAAAAACTGACAATAAAATAAACTCATCTCCTTACCCACACAAATAATTTTACACGTTTAATACACACAAATAGTATTACTCTTCAATTCATGGTGGGTTTTATTAAACATTGACAACCTTTAAATATGTGCAAATCAGACTTTGGCCTATTACAAATAATAAAAACCGACAATAAAATAAACTCATCTCCTTATTCTTTCACAAAATAATATTCTCTAAATTTAAGTTTATCCCAACACACATTACATAATATTTGTAATATAAATGAACTTAAAAGAGAAATATAATTTATATATGTGTTATTATTAGTTTTAGATGGTGACCATTGAGTGTTGAGTTCCAACACTCTTTCTGCCAAGAAAACCTAAGTTCAGTACAAGACAGAGTAATGGACAACTGTGCTTCAAACTTTGACAATTCATGTTCTTATTTGGTTACAATTACAACTATCAGTTTAGGATCAACGGTTACACAACATCATTTTTGTCGTTTGAAAGAACTTTCTAAGAACCTGCATTAAACGTTGTCTGCAGAACTGGTCCCGCTGTTTAAGTATAAGGGGAAGAAATAAATGTACCAATAATTAGTGTAATGTTATTTGTAAAATGCAGTAGTCATAATGTATTTATGCTTATTTTTTTTGTCATTATATGTTATTTAATTTAATATGTGTGGTTTAGAGTAAAAAGTTTTGCTTTTATATTTTACAGATAAAATTCTTGAAGATTATATAATGTTTTTTAAGTTATACCGTTATATGTTTGAAGTATTAAAAAGGGAATTGTACTTTTGGTTTTGCATCGGTTGAGAAATTAAATTTTTCAACTTCATAGCACAAACATTTTTTTGTTTTTTTGTTCGAAGGAGAATGCATTTAAACGCAAGACTACTTCAAAAAGAAAAACCCTTAATAAACGAAGACAAAAAATAAAAGCAGTACTAAGTTTACACAGCTTTTTAGTTTTAAAAAAAACATATGTCTATAAGTTATAGATTATTTTAACTTATGTATCCAATTACATGTGTCAAAATGGATCAAATTAAATCCCGACTCACTTATTCTTTGATTATACAGGTTAAAAGTGGGTTGATTCATGGATTATCATCAATAGTTTTTTTAAATATTAGAATGGTTTTCATAATATTTGAATTATTTGAAAGTTTAATTTATTTATTTGACAAATTATATAAATTAATATTTTAATTTTTAATTTCTATTTTTATAATATTATTTGTTGAAATGAATTATCACTATGATGATTTCACTATACAATTTGGAGTATACAATGATAAATATATAAAATAAATCGAAAGAATAAAATATTATGAAGTTAATTTACTAATTCACTATCTTTTGTTGTGGATGTTGTAAAATTTCTAAAAACATTAAATAGTGAATTAAACTGAAGTGACTTATTATTAATTCAACCATACTAAGTGGATTGAAGTGAATTGGGTTAGCTTGAAGTAAATATTACAACCAAAACAATACAAATATTACATCCATCTTTTACACCATCTTGCAATTCACTGTGTGAGTCGAGATTCAACCCAACGTCAGTCACCCAACCTTTGTCCACAGTGACAATTTTCTTTCTTTTTCAATTGTCTTCTAATACACATGATTCATTGCCTTGTTCAACAACATAGATCCATGGAGGTGCAAAGACGAACGAAGGCGCAACGATACACAAGTTTTAGTTTTCAGAATTTTTGGATATAGCGTCTAATATTATTTTATTTTATTTTTTAATTGTAACCTAACAAAGTAAAAAAATAATATATTTTATGTATTTTTAAATTCATTTTGTAAAAGGCATGAATAAATGGTCCTCGTGATCAAGGCCTATCCTGATGTCCTGTTTTTGCTTTCATGTCATAAGGGACCGGGCTGGAAGCCCAAATAAAACTAAAAATTTAAAATATAGTGTTTGGACCTTCAATTTACTATATGCACCTTCTTATTACAAACAAATAAAAGAACATCAAAAAGGAAGTTATAACCCTTTCTCAAAAATATTATTTGGATTGTATTAAATTTTCAGTATTACGCATTTCCAAGTCAGTAGAAAATATTATTCAAAATTATGTAATATATAGTTAATTTCTAATTATTTCACTTTACAACACTTCATCGTAAGTGTTATGATTAGAAAATAAGACTTTTAGAACAATTTAAAATTAAATTATGAAATATTGTTTTAAAAATATAAAAGACTACAACTTTATGGAGAATGGGGAATTAAAATAAAAAAGGAAACAGGAAAAGCATTTTCTTTTCAATTTCAATTTCAATTGGAGTCTTGTAGCCCTTACACTGTAGCTCAGAAGAGAAGAGAATAGAATAGAAAAAAAAGAGAAGAGAGGTTGAAAGAAGGAAATCGAGGATGGGTAAGGATCTGAGCGATGAGCAAGTTTCTGCGATGAAGGAGGCTTTCTCTCTATTCGACACAGACGGCGACGGTCGGATCGCGCCTTCGGAGCTCGGGATCCTGATGCGGTCACTCGGAGGGAACCCGACCCAGGCTCAACTAAAGTCCATCGTAGCCGAAGAGAATCTCACCGCCCCATTCGACTTCCCCCGATTCCTTGATCTCATGGCCAAACACATGAAACCCGAACCCTTCGATCGCCAACTCCGTGACGCCTTCAAGGTCCTCGACAAGGATTCCACCGGCTTCGTCTCCGTTTCGGAGCTCCGACACATCCTCACCAACATCGGCGAGAAGTTGGAGCCCTCCGAGTTCGACGAGTGGATCAGGGAAGTCGACGTCGGCTCCGATGGCAAGATCCGCTACGAGGATTTCATAGCCAGAATGGTCGCTAAGTAGTAGGAATCTCTTTTAAGTGTTCTTCTCTCTTTTCTCCGTTGTTTCAGTATTACTGCTTTTCTGTTTACTCTTCTGTCGTGTTTGCTTTTGAGTGGACCGTCGATTAACCCTGCTGTGCTTATTTTTATCGTTTGTGGCTAACCGAGGGTTGTTTTAGGAAACTCTGGCTACTCAATTTAATTTGCCCGATTTGGTTTGGGTTTATTTGTACTATGAGATCTGATTTTGAGTTAGTCTATATATGCATGCTGTAATTCAGACCAATAATTTCTATATCTAATCCTTTCTCCCTTGTTGGTTCCTATTTCGAGCGAAGTGAAATGACCAATTAGACTGAGCGAGCGTTATAAATGTCTGCGTGCTTGTTGCATTTATGTCTTTCTTGAATTTCGCTTGGAGTCGACAAAAATGATTTGTGAGTCGCCATCCCAACGAATTGCACCCTCGGCGTTGATGTAAGTAGGAAGTTCTTTGGTAATTTCCATTTTATCTTTATCTGTAGTTGCCAACCTGAGCATGGCTTCTTGAAACCCATTCCTCATCCTCATATCTTTCTTCAAGTTTGGATTGTAAGAAATTGAAGGGTTAAGAAATGCAGCCGCAGCATGTAGTGATGAATTAAGTTTCATATTCCATCTTCGATCAATAATTTCCCAGATTGGGAGGTATTTCTCTTCGACTCCCTTATAATAGGCCTTGATCACAACTTTTGCACTCTCCATTCCTTCATATATATAACCCATAGCAGGCATATCCCCATCAACCATCCTTAGGAGTTTAACCAGTGGCTCAGAACACTATGCGCATGCTTCCAAATTCTATCCAAATATAGCAATGACTTAATGGCTTGTGCATCTGGACGTCTGCTATATATGGAAGACAACCATTCTGAATGAGAAAACATGTGCTTTAAATTATCCTCCTGCATCACTATAGATCTTAAGGAAAGGAAATCAGTGACAAATCTAGTAATTTTTGGTCTGATTAATTCCTTTCCACCTGTAAACTTTTTCATTACATTCAGAATCCTGGCATGACTATAAATGTACTGTGTGATTGTCTTTGCATCTTCCAGGACTGTGGTAACCCAATCTTGTCTACCAATATCCTCTAACATCTTATCTATACAATAAGCGACACAAGGAGATCAAAACAAAAAACTGTACCTCGCTGTGAGAAGCCTTCCAGCACAAACATAACCAGCACTGACATCTGTCATAACCTGAACAACATTTTCTAAACCATCTTCCAGCACAACTGACTCCAAAAGCTCAAACAAGTAAGTACTGTCATCTTCATGACCTGAAACATTAACCGACTTCAAGAACAACGTTCCTTTTACACATGCAACAGAAAACACAGCAAGTGATCCGATCCTATCATCAGACCAGTTATCACATAAGACTGTGCAGCCTGTTTCTTTCCACTCATCCCTGTATTTTTTATAATCATTGTGAATATCAGCTTTCACTTTTTCTAAAAGAGTAGACCTTAATTTCTCATAACTTGGTGCTTTATAGCCTACACCACACTGAGCTATGGCGTCCACCATATCCTGATAATGCATGGATTTAGCAGCACTAAAAGGAATAGAATTCTGGAAGAAAAATATGGCGAATTTTCTATCAGCATCATCCTGCTTTTGCTTTTTGCCATCAGCACACTGCTTTTGCTTTTTGTACCTATAAATAAATTCTTATGGCTAAAGCATAGGATAGGACAGGTGTTCAAAGTTCCACCAATTCCAGAGCTTTGGAACAATCCTGGAAGATAACAAAAAATGTGAAATGAAAAATAAAAATGCGGAGTGAATCGGCCTAATGGTGTTGTTTGCTTTCTAAAATGTTATAATGATTAACTCCACTAAGTACCTCACCAGTTAAGCTAATGGGAGTGCTACCAGGTTCCAAGATGCACGATGAATCAAAATGTTCTTCAAAGTGCAATTTCTTTATCCAACGCTGACATCTTCAGTAAAAAAAAATCCTTTGATTAGTTTTATGGACAAAAAATGATGACATTTTTCTTTTAGAACATAGTTTGGTGTATTTCTGAAAAGTTAATTTGCCTTGCTGCATAATTAAAGAAAGGAAAGTGATGAAATAGCAAAAGGTGAGGAAGAGTGGGTGACAATGAGAGGGCGATGTTATCATTTGTCAGCTTGTGGTGGATATGATAGCATTCCAGCACTCATCTGCTTGACAAAACATGCGCTCCACCCTTGTGTTTCTTTAGAATTACACAATTACAAAATCCAGTAGTTGTTTGCCATCTTCCATTTTCTTGTGCCTACCATACACAAAAGATTACATAATTTACAACTTACAAGAATCCACTTAATGCGGTATTTGGGGGATTATGTTCGGAATCATTTGTATGATAGGGTTGGTGACTATCCTCATAAGAGAAAAGGTTTGTACAGTACACCTTCCAGGAGAACCTAAATTTATGTCCATGGTGCATTGGCAAGTTTTCATTCTCTAAATTAGGCGTACTGTCCCATATCGTGTCCATAAGAGGAGTTTCATCTAAATTGAGAGACGAAACATATTTCTAAAACTAGTTATCTCATTTAATGAAAAGTGTATTTCTAAAATAATATTTTTGTTTTTTGGTAATAAAAAATAAATTTATTTTAAAAAAATAAATTACTGTAACTAAATATTTTTATTTCCCAATTCAATTACAGTGAAGTGATCGCATCTCAATTTTCTTGGCTGTCTTCGTCTCTCAATTCTTACACACAGAGCACCCCACTCCTGCTTTCCTCTCCTCGCATTTCCTCTTCCTCTGTCCAGCACACGCACAGCAGGCACATAGCCGTTTTTTCCTCTCCCTTTGCTTTCGTCTTCCTCTCTCCATCGTCGCACACAGGAGCGAGCTTTTGCACTGTAGCCACAGCTTCATTCTGTCTTGAGGGAGCTTCATTGAAGGCTCGAGCTCCAACGCCGCCAGTATACACAAACACGCATCCGATTCGGCCCCAATCGGTTTCCCGTATCCGATTCACACAGATTTTTTGTTTTCCGCGTGTCATTCGAGTGCTTGTGGTTGATGGAAAATGGTATTCTGTGTGATTGAATTTGTGTATGATTGTATTATTTTTTATGAATGTGGGGGAGTGGAGTAAGGTTTCTGTAGTTGAGTGTTCTGAATATATGAAATGGGACATTGTATTCTATGATTAATGAAGAAACTACAGTATAATGCTGAATTAGGGGATACAAATGAATGACTGCTTAATTCTGAAGTATATGAAATATGAATTGTGTTGGTAGGAATGAATTTGTATATTGAGGGTTTTACAATTCTGAAGATATGGCTAAAACTGGTAGACAATATTAAACATGACAAGTCCACTTTGTTTTGAATATATGGCAATGGCGTTGATGCACATAAGTGGAATGTGTATGTGTAAAAATTCTGAAATTAAAAATAACAAGTTAGTGGGGATAATGAGGTCTGATTGTGTGTTAGGTTAATTCATTATGTAAAATTATGTTCAGATTATGGTCAACCTTAGGTATAAGGGAACTGAATGATTGATATTCAAACTGATGTTAAGTGTTACTAGAATACCTTACATAGCTTTTAAGGATGAATGTATATGAGTTGTTTATTAGAACCTGTTTTAATTGAATGAGAGCTTATGTGTTTGAATCCATGTGGTGTAATGTGATGGGTGAAACTAGTTTGCTGCAGTGTTAATTTTGATTTAAATAAAGTGGATGAGAATTGAAAAATGCTTAAAACTAGGTAAATGATATATGGTCGTAGAGTAAAGAGAGGTATATCTGAAATATTAATCTGATTTAGCTGGATTGGATGTTTTGGGCTTAGGTGTATGAAATATGAGTACTGTTTTATGTTCCATAAATAAAAATGATAAGAGGAAAAGGGAGGTGTGGTCAACAGGCACAGGAATTTTCAATAAACAAAAAATTAACAAATAACCACCTTGTTATTAATTAGGGGTATTTTAGAAAATTGGAGGTGCAGAGTGAAATGCTAGGAGGTACAGGGTGAAACACCCAGAAAGGAGAAGGGGAGAAGGAGAGAAAGGCGGGTTCAGTTGGTTGAGGCCATCACCACTGTGAAGCACCATGTGGAGGTTAAGGTCACCACGAATCTCTCATCTCGTGAGTCTCTCTTTCTCTCTTTATCCTGTCGCTTTTCGTAATCGCCTCCATTTTCATTAGCGTGACTTTGTTCATCAGGTTGGTAGATTTAGTCAAATTAACGTAGTAAGTGATGTGAAGGTGCAACACTATTGTTGCTGTCAAACTCTAGTGTCGCCTCCTCCATCGAGTTTGCAACAGGTTTGTATCTGTTCATTGTTCATAGTTTGTTACCGTACATGCTATATAAATCCAATCAACTTCCCTCCCTTGCAGACAAAATATGATCCTCCTGACACCGTAGTTCCGAGGAGTTATATTGGGGAAAACGTATCCAGAAAAGATAAGACCAAATATCTTTACTCTACAGTAAGTATATAATCATGATAATAGATTTATGTGGCTTGCTCCATATTTAGATGTTCCTGTTTTAAGGTTCAAACCAGGTGAGTGACACTGAATTTTTTTTTTTTAATAATAATAATGCAGCTTCTTGAACTCAACGATAGTAAGGAGACTGTTTATGGTGCCCTTGATGCATGGGTTGCGTGGGAGCAAAACTTCCCCATCGCCTCATTGAAAAGAATATTGAATTCCCTTGAGAAGGAACAGCAGTGGCATAGGGTTGTGCAGGTAGCACTACTATCTACTTTCTCTTCTTTTATGCATTATCTTTGTCAATATGATCTGTGTCTAATAGTGGTTCTGTTAGGTTTCTTTATTCAGGGGACCAAACAGAACACACTCTTCTCAAGATAATACTCGAAACAGCCAAAGATGAAAGTATGTGTATGTATATTATTGAATATGTAACGTATATAACGAAGGAAATACAAGTAAATGTTACCCAAGGAAGCCTCCCTTCCTCCACTGGCCAAAAGGTCCAGTCTAAACCCAAAACAAATATATGATGCCCTTCTCCCTCTATTATCTTTCTTATTTATACTCTCTCCCTACTAACAAACTATCTTCCTTTCCCGCCTTTAATTTCCTCCCCTCATATACTTTTACTTCCTAACAGGTTCAAGTTTCGCATCTGATATCTGACCAATTAATCTGCGTGAACAGTCGTTTTAACTTATTAGAAAACTGTAGTTCATCTACCATTTTTTTTATTTTCTTCTATAAGTCTTTACTGAGATGTTTTGTCCAAAAAAAGACCTATGTGCATGCCTTTCTTTTCTTGTGATTCTGTTGGTTGTTTGGTGCTTAAAAAATGACTAGCATGCTATGAAATCATCAATTGTGTAAAGTTCACTTAATATTTACATAACCAGTAATTTCTTTGTGCTTGTAGACGATTTTGTAGTCTGATTCTTTAAGTATTCAATTTATCCATTTGTTGCTTTCTTTCTTTTGTCGATAAGATATGACTTTGTGTAGTTTATTTTATTTTGGTGTGATCTGTAAGCATGTCAGTTTAGGATTTTTTGTGAATTTTGAGTCAAAAAAAGATGTCATTTTAGTTTACCTCAGTAGTACTGTTAGTAAATTACTCAGGTTGTTTAATATCCTATCCAAGGTAATTAAATGGATGCTGAGCAAAGGGCAGGGGATAACAATGGGAACTTATGGTCAATTGATACGAGCTTTAGATATGGACCATAGAGTGGAAGAAGCCCACAAATTCTGGGAAATGAAAATTGGTTCTGATTTGCATTCAGTTCCTTGGCAAGTATGTCATGTCATGATATCTGTATATTACCGAAACAACATGCTGGAAGATCTTGTTAAGGTAAGATTTCATTATTTATGACATTTCTTATGTTTCCAATTAGTGATATGTGTCATTTGTATAATTTTTTCAATGTGTTTCTTCTGAACATATAACTTGTAGTTAAATAACTAACAGTTAACATTCTGTTCATTTTCCTTTGCTTATGAAAAGCTTTTCAAGGGGCTGGAAGCTTTTGATCGAAAACCGCGGGATAAATCTATCATTGAAAAAGTGGCAAATGCATATGAGATGTTAGGCTTAGTTAAAGAGAAAGAGAAGATAATGGCAAAATATAGCCATCTTTTCACAGAGGAAGGACCAACTAAACCGCATAGAAGGAACTCATTTGAGTCAAAGAAAGATACACGTCAAAGGCAATCTAGAAATACTTCGTCTGAGGAGAAGTAGAAGTCAGATGTTATTCTTTCACATTGATTTAATTTTAATTAGATATTACATTCGAATTAAACCAAATCTATTCTCTATTCTATTCTATTCTATGCCTAATCACAACGATTTTTTTTTTTCAAATTCAATCAAACCTCATTCAAAGACTTGGGCCAGGCCCAACGTTTTTTTTCTGTGATGCCAAGTGCATTGCTAAATCGAACAAGCAGTTTCTTCCTGTACTTCCATATATGTATGTAGTATGTATATAATAATTAAATTTTAATATTTTCAGATTTTATATTTTAAAATCTAAAAATATCTTTTGGATATAATTCAAATTTCGAATTATATATTCTGAAAATAATTTTTCTTAAAAGAAAAATCTATACAAGAAAAATAACTTTTAAATTATACAAATAAAAAATAACAAGTAAAAGTAGTTAGCAAAATGCATAATTCAGAAGGCGTTCGACCTTTTGAAATTAGACGATCTCAGACTTTTCTTTTCTGAGATTTAAAAATTATTAATGAATTATAAAATCTGAAATATATTTTAATTTCAAAAAATAATTTTTAAATTGTATAATTTAAAAACAGTAAAATTGAAAATTTCTTTATAAAGAGGTGCAGTAAGAAATGCCAATGCCAAATCTTTCCATTTCATGTGTGTAAACTTTTCAATAAAATTCCTTATAGAGAAATAAAATAAAAAGAAGAGATTATTTGATTTTTTGATTATGAATTAAATTTAATTCTATCGTGATTTAAATGGAATTTTGAGAACATATGCATAAACTTATTTTAATAGGAAAACTACATTATTCTACTTTTCTTCTTTGAATACTCAATAAAAAAAATCTATTCAAACAGCACTTACTTCACTAAGTTGACACGAGAAATGTACCACACTCACATATATTATTTTATACATTAACATTTAAATAAATAAATAAATAAATTTTGGTTAAAATTTAATATAAAAATTTACTTCTAAAATGCTAGACAGCATAAACATTATATTTACAAGTTCATGAACCATATGTTTTATAAGTCTTTTTTTTTTTCTCACTGTCAAATTTAGAATTTTTCCTCTTTGATGTTAGATTTGAATGTAGTAAGTTATATTGTAGTTTATTAGTTTCATATTTAAGGAATGCAAGAATTTTAAATGTTTTCTAAGAAATAATACGGTATACTTTGAATTAATGTCAATTGTTTTTTACTACTGTTGAAATTAAATAATGTTTTTTAATTAGTTAGTAAAAGATAACGCGTTAAAAATGAATTTTATTTAATTATGAGTAGTGAGTTTATAAAAAATGGATTTTTTTATAGTGGAAAAGAAAAAAAAAAGGTTTGAGAATTCAAAATAAGTGTATAAAAGCGGTTTTTATAGTGGGTGGGTTATTGGACCCAATCTCCAGTCACATTTTCACGAAATTTCATTTTACTGTTCAAAACATTAGTGGAATACTTTTTGCCAAGAAAAATCCTAACTCAAATTGTATTTATTTATTTATTCATAATAAAATCAAATAGAATATTTTATAAAAGATTAAAACAATATTTTATTTAACTAAATAGACAAATTTCACCTTTTACTTTCTTTCTCTGTTTAAAAATAACCCCTCTTAGTTTTTTGCATGTGTTATTTTTAATTTCTTCCATCTTTTATAAACTTAAATGCTAGAAACTAAAAAAAATTAAGAAATTATATGCGTAAGAATTTAAAAAATTGAAATAATATAATCAGCATGTATACATGTTTTTTTAGACTACAATTTGTAGATTATAAAAACTAAATGAAGAATGAGATAAAAAATTTGAAAGTTACATTATAAATAGAATGTACATGTTTTTTTTTTCTCTCATGTTGTAGAAAAAACATATTGTTTCAATATAATATGGGTATGTGTAGGGTCGAGAGACTCAATCTTTCCTATTTTTCAATGTTTGAGTTGTCTGTTCCGCTTATTTACATTTTTGACCGGAGGAAGTTATCTACAAAAGACACTCCAACGTTCAAATTAAGTGTAATTTAGTTAATTGTTTATCGCAATTGAATATTTATTATCTAGTTGAAAGTACACGACTTTTGCCCTTGTCATTATATTTATAAGTGTTTCATAAATCAAATGCAAATAAACTTATTTTTTTCTCTAATACATTGTTCATAAACAATTTATCAAAATTTTTAATCAAATATCATTAACCTGTCAGATTATTTGGTCCAATAACTAAAGCGTTTGTCTTAACCATGAAGTATATGTCTGCCCAACATGAATAAGAACATTTACTTGAAGAGTTTGGTCATTGCCCATATCAAAGTAATAATATTTTTAAATATAAGAAATTATTTAACTCTTTATTTTAATTGTTGGGATGGGAGAATTAATTTATTAATGATCAGAATGAAAAATCACATTTCAGGAATCATCAAAATTTCAAACTGTTTGACGAATAAGAAATCATAACTTTAATGTAATAGGTATGTGAATATGTTAATAAAAATTTCATTCATATCCTATTTTCATTTGTTATTTTCTCTAATAAATTCTTTTTTCTCCAACAAATGTTAAATACTAAATGCTTTTTTTGACTGCTTCAACAACAGAAGGTATATATCCCTAAGATATGAGTAAGTTTTACTTTTGACACCACTTTTTTCAAATTTCATTTACTTGTAATTTACACACTTCTATATATAAGTTATTGATAGGTCACAATTAGTAAATAAATCATTGTCCTATTAAGTTCTATTTCTTACTATTAATTTTATAATTGAAAGTATTATTTCATAACATTTTACTTGTTTAATGGAGTTGCAGTTTTTTCTGTGTTTAGTATAAATATTAAATGCAAAATCATTATTTTATCGCAATCTAAATTAAAAAGGATCAATAACATTGATTTATTATATCTATCTATCTATATGTATAATTTAGCACACAACGCATATATTTTCAATAATAATGATTTCAATTTGTCTCCAATACTAATTTTAAAAAGTCAAAAATCAGTAAAAAATAGTTTTTTTTTGTTTACACCGAATTTGTGGAATGAATCAAGCTGCACAGAATCATATCAACTTTAAAGAAGAAAAAATAAATATATGAATAAAATTCAAACTTAAAATTTGCTGTCAAACACTCTTGTAGAAATCACAAAATTCAAATAAAACTTATTGTTAAAAAGTTTAGTATGATAAAATAGGTTCATCATTACGAGTTAGAATTTAAACTAACCTAACAAAGATGCCAAAAAGTGCTCAAGCTTTTTCCCCGAAGGACCCTTGTGGTATTATTATTTTAGAGAAATTGTAATTTATTTAAAGTTCTTAAAATAACATGTCTTTTCTTTATTAAAATTTATATATGCTTTAATTTTTATAATTAAATGTCACTTATATTAATATCAATAATGACATTATATATTTGGAGTATTATCTGTTTTAAAGTGTAAAATTCCATCAGATTTTTTTTAAAAGATAATGTGAAACAAATATATATTTAAATTATTTTGGACTTTAAAGAATACAAGACTATTGAATGCAATAAAAACAACTAATTATTTTATTTTTAGTTAATTGTATTTTCATGATTTACTCGTTTTAGAAAATTTTGGTTATGTTCAAGATGAATAATTGTTAGATAATATTTTTGTCATTTCTCTATTTTTGTTGATTTTTTGATGATATATAGCATAACTTGTTCAAACGAGATATATTTTTTTATGGTAATCTTGGTGATAAAGAATAACTTATTTAATGAAACTATTGTATTTTAAATAAGGGCAAGACTTATTGTGTGAGATGATGAAAATATAAAATATATTTTTAAAAAACAGATAAGGGTAACAATTATTTTATAAATTCAAAGGATGTAGCTTAATTTAAACGAGTATTACATATTTTATCATTTTAAAATTAAATATAGTATAAAATATATATTTGTTTCATTTCTTTTATTTCTTTAAAGTAAGAACTTTTTTCTTATTTTTCTGTACTTTTCGAAGTTGTTACTTTACTTTGTTTTCAACTACAACATACATGGAAAGTTAAAGATTAGAAAATAATATAACCAGATAAATTTTATTTTTGAGTAAATTTTTCCATCTAGATATTTAATTCTTGACTTTTAGTTTTTTTTTTTTTTTTTCATGAATGAGATTTCGTTATGACCTGAACTAATGAAAAAACAAATGTTAGTTTAAGCCCCTAGGAATGTGAATAATGAAAATGAGTTGTATAGGATATCATAAGTAAGTGATTTATGTTAATTGACTATTATTAAAAAAGTAAAATTATATTGTTAATATAATGCAAGTATTAAGTTAATTTAACCTCATATCACGAAGGTTTTTACTTTGCTAATTACGTAATTTTGCATACATTTCTTAAGTTTTAGAGTGTTTTCAAAATAGGTTATTAGTGAGATAGATATATCACTTGAAACAAATATTGATCACACAATTATTAATCTCTAACTAGTAGTAACTATATTCTTGAATTGATTAAATGAGATAAATGAATGTTATTAATGAAATTAATTGAATGATTATTTAAACTTTGTACATTGATTAATTTTAGTTAACTTACTTTATGTATTTACGTTGTATTATTTTTTGAATGACCATGATCATATTTTGACACCAAAACATATTTAACGTAATCATATTTACATTATTATAGTTTTGTTTTTTAATTGTATAATGTACCCCAATTTTTTGTATTAATTAAGAATATATTTGTGTTCTAGATTGATCCAATTGTGAGGTGTATTGGTTTTTTCATTAAGTGTTTTAAATCATATTTCGTGTAAATATCTGTATAAGAAATAAAACCTCAAGCAAAGATTTGGAATAGTGTGTTAATTTCAGTTTCACGAGTACAAAATATTTTCTCCATTCGTATTTGTGAGACCCAAATTAAAAGTAGTATTTATTTACCTATTTTAAGAAATAATATATTTTATATAATTTTTTAGACCAACCTTAAATAAATAGACAGGGATTTCTTTCAAATAAATATGGTACACTTAGCATAAATGACGAAAATTAAATTTAAAAATATAAATTTAAAACAAATGTATTAGTATAAATTAAATTAGCTATTTGACTTTTAGTTTAAAAGAAATAGACAATTAGATTTCATAAACAGTAACAAAACTAATACTAAATTTTCAATTTGTGGGTTAGGTTAGGGGTTAAAAAGTTCGTCATTCGTATGAACCCGATTGAGAGTGATTTTTTAGAAGAAAACCATTTTTTGATAAACAAAACATTTATTTTATTTTTTACAAGAAAAAGAAAAACAGACATGAAAACAAATAAATTGATGTGAAAGTTGTTTTCAAATGGACATAGTTAGTGAAAAAAATGTTTTTTTTTATAACCAAGCATAAATAGTTTCTTCGGTTTTAAGAAAATTTATTTTTTATTTTTTCAAAAAACACTCTATATTTTAGTTTAAATCAATTCCACCAAAATTTACTTTTTTTTTTTTGTTTTTCTAATATATGAAGTTAGTGAGTAAAATTTATATCAAAAAGACCTTGAAAAAAAAGAGGAAAATAATGCTCCTTTTCACTCAAGCCATATAACCTAATAATTAATATTGCATGGTTTAAAGTGGCATAACTTGTTATTTTACCTTTTAAAATTAATGTTAATTTAGTAAAAAAATTGCAATGACTGCTTTGAACATTTCTACTACTCCACCCAACCCATTCATGGGCTGTTTTGTTTGATATTTGTTGTATTTTTGTTCTTTGTTTTAACCATAATATTCTACAAGTTGGGTGCAAAAGTACGATAAACTCACCAACATAACCCAACGTGGACGCCGCCATCTTCAACAATAATTTTGATCATCTTATAGTTTAATAATAATGTTTCCACTTTCGATCATCTTTTCAACTTCTTCACCTAAATTCTAGCCATCATTTTTATATCTGTTTGTTCAATCTCACGTATCCTCACTAAAAATCAAAATACATGTTTCCTATATTAATTAACACATTTATTTATATTGTATGATCCTTAGATCGGCAGACGAGACCATAAAAAATGGACGATCACGCACTAACCAACCAAGACAAGTGTTATTTATCAACCAATCGCACAGACGAACGAACTAGATGGACGGTTTCCAGTAATGAAGACTCCTAAACATCATTCTTAACTAAGATTACTAGTAAGAGTTGCTTAGTAGGTAATAGGTCATGATTGGACCGTGATTAAGATTTTACTAATCACAAGTCCATCTAAAAACCTATAAATAAATATCAAAGGTAAGGACGTAGGTAATCACATTTATTACGAATTTAAGATTTTACTGTGACCTGATCGAATTAATCATTGACTTGAACGTCGGAATACTTTTGACAGGTACACTCAAATGGTTTGAAACATAAACGAAGAAAAATCTTGACTAAAGATGATTGGAAATACCTAAGCGAACTTGGAGTAGAATGTGAAAGAACGTTTTGTAAAAATCTTCGACCATACACCCAAAACAATTCTTAAATTTGTCTTTTAGTTTTGTACTTAGTAGAAAATATAGTATATTAAACGAGTGTATATACATTTTTTTCCACAAAAAGATAGCACATTTCATCTACTATAAATTCTTCTAATGCATCAATGAATAAGCACTGAATCATATCAAATTATATATATATATTTTTTAATAATATTATTCTTTATATGGAGGACAAAAAGCCCCACGTATTATCTATCATCTTCCCTGAAAAGTCTGGGATCCTTCATAAACTCACAATCTTGACTAATACAGTAGTTAATTAGGAATAATTTAGGGTTGTCCAAAACGACGACGCCGTACGAAGGTTGAAATGGTTTAATCTGCCTCCATTTAAGAACCTACTCCATTTCAATAAACCAGCAATCATCCACAGTTCAGCTCATGCTTCGTAACTTACTATGTCACTTTAGAAGACTTAGAAAATAATAAAAGATGGAATATATACTCAAATTATGATACTATATTCAATAATTTATGATAACATGACCATGGTTGTAGGACTATACTGACGTAAGTAACCTAATATCTTATATACTATAAGAACAATTTGACTTTGAAAATGGAGAATCAAATTATTGACTCCAAAGGGTAGGTGGGGTGAAAAGATAAAAATTGAAAAAAAAAAGGAATGAAAAATGGAAAAAAGAAATAATGGTAAATATATTGAAGTAATTACACAGACTAAGCAAAAGTGTATGATGCGAACCGTTTAATTCATTTTAATTAAGGTCAGTTTATGCAACCTTTTAACAAGTCCGAAAGTTATAAATGACTTATTTGAAAGATGATATAAAATAAAATATAATAAAATGTGTTTTATTTTACTTGATTATTTTTTAAAATTTGTATGTTTTAAAAACAATAAATTGTACTTTTATAATAAATTCGGAAATTTTCATTTTTTATTCTGGGTTTTACTTTTCACTACAAACCATTATTGACCAATTTTTTAGAGTGATTTTTTGTTTTTGTTTTCCTTTTTATCTTTTGTCATTTATTACCACAAGCATGCTGCTACAGTATAAAACATAGTAATGAATTTGCGAGAAACACATAAGACTTGGTCGTGTCGTTCTAATAATGCTTTCCAGTTCACAACTCAAAAGGATTCAAACAACATAAATTGACCGAAACTGAAAAAGTTGATTAAAAGAAGTATTAAAGACCAACTGAAAAACGGGTTGACCCATCTCAGCCGAAACTTTATGGACCCGAGTGTCTGTGCGCCACACATGTCCCCTGTTATTAATAGGAAAATTACAAAACGTAATTTAGATTCCTTAAATATGTAAGTACAAAGAAATGTTTCAAAAAGATAATGTTGCATTGATTTTTTATTTTTATTTTTACCTTTTTTCTTTATATTCTTATTTATTAGTTGTATCGTATAATCGTTTAATCAGTCACAAACTGAACACTTAATTTTAATTTTAAGGTTAAAACCATTTAGGCGTCTTTATTTTTGTAAGGTATTCTCAATTTGGTCTCCTTCTTTTAAACCTTCCAAATTGAGTCCTTATAAGTGCTAATTTCAAATAAATTAGTCCCTGCCATTAAAGATCGTTAACGGTGTTAAAATTGTGCAGATGTAGGTAGATGACGTGGTTAAAATTCTCCTTTTGAGTTGTTAAAATTGTACAAAGGTGTTAAAATTGTGCAAAGGTGTTCAAATTTTTCTCATTCTCCTCTGCACAATTTTAACACCTCAAAACGAGAATTTTAACACCTCAAAACGAGAATTTTAACCACGTCATCTACTCACCTCTGCACAATTTTAACACAGTTAACAATTTTTAACGGCATGAGCTAGCACTTATAAGGACTCAATTGGAAAGATTTAAAAGAAGGGGACCAAATTGGAAATACCTTACAAAAATAGGAACGCCTAAATGGTTTTAACCTAATTTCAATTATCCAATGAATCATCTGAAAAATCAATCGGCCAAGAAATAAAACGGTTGACAATTAGTCAAATCGATTAATCTTAATGTTGGTTAATTTAGAGAAAAAAAAATGTGATTATCTATAATTCATACGCAACACTAAAAATAAAAAATTAAAGTAGGAAATTAAGAAGTATTAAATTTTGACTGTATGAAAGTATTATAAACTTGTGTATTAATTAAAGTTGTTTCCGCGTATATCTATAAGTTGATTTCCTTTTATTGTTACACATATGGATAGAAAGTTTTGTTTGTTTATTGATTGTGAATTCAAAGCTGCTTTATACTATCATCATTCTTCAAGAAAAGGTACTGCCCAGAGGACCCGTTCTTGTTAGTTCAAGAGTTCTCACTTCAGAGAAACTATAAAACTTATAAAACCAATTCTTATAAATAAATACACTCTTTTGAAGTCTTCACTTTGTGTGAAAGTGGTCAGTAAAAGTAGCATATAAAGAAAAAGAAGGTCATAAATTCACGTCAAATTAAATTAAAAACCATATTTTATACGAGTGTATTAATTTTGTATTGATTTCAAATCTTTTTAAGTATTTTTGTTTGAAGAATTGAACACACAAAGTCTTACTTTATTTTCCAAACAAGTTGGTTATAAATTGTTTTTATACCAATTTTCGACAATTTTTCAGACAGGTTCATTTATAGGAGATTAAAGTGTGGGAACTAAATAAAAAGAGTGATATTCCTCTATTTTTTTTTATATTTATGTTTTTCATGTTTATCTAATTTTGTTGGGTAAGAATTACTAATCGTTTTCGCTTTTACCAATTTGTAGATGTTGTTGTATTGAACAACCAATAACACAATTTTTTTTTTATGATTAGGTTTTTATAATTTTTAGATAAACGAGAGATTAAAAATAAAGTTTACTAAAAGAAAAGTCACAGATGTTTCGTCGCATATCTTAATGTTGTGACAAATAATCGAGTTGTCGTGTTATTATTATGTTATAAGGTAATTGTTTCTTAAAAACAAAACTACAGCAAAACCGGGAAAAAGTTTAGGGAATAAAAAATAATCCAAAGTTTTAAAAATAAAAATATATAAATATGTCCTTTTATATTTTGCCTTAAGATTATCAAAATGTTTGACGTGGTTGGAAAACTATGTTTGTAATTTTGATAGGTTTCGTAAACTATAATTTTAATATAGTTATTTTTAATTGATAGGATTATAGTTTAAAACCAAAACTATTTTGATTTGTTAGCAATAACAAAATTAATGTTTAAAACTGTCGATAATATTCTTTAATTGATGTAAATTATTATTGACAAATATATCTATAGATAATTATTAATAAATATCAATTTTCATTGATAAATATTACATGTTCCCAGTCTGTCTAAAACATCTTAATCCAATGACACTATATTGACATGGAGTTATTGAAGCTTAGTCAATACTTTTGAATGAATGTTCGAAGTATGAAATTATATTAAATACTTGAACAACTTTGTTATAGGTGATAACCATGGTTGAGTAGAATCATATTATATTATGTATAAAATAATTAACTTTGCTAAAGAAACATTAAATCTTATATATGTGTCCACTATTGAATATAATTGTTTTACTATATATTAATAATAAATTTATTATTTTATTGCTTAATTAATTATATAAAAATTAAAATATATATTTAATTATTGACGGGTTTGTTTTTAGTATGAATGAACTACATCGGATGTACAAAGTATAAAGTAATTCTTTTACTGGTATGATTCTCAGAATAGCCACAAAAATTTTGTTAGAATGAGCTAACTAAAGGGGTTAGGTATAATAATAAAAGTCAATTTTACACAAAGTGAGTTAATTGCTATGGTTTGATCGCGGATTGAAAATAAAATACTTAGATTCAATACATGTAATAACAGATTTTTGAGATATTTATATGTTTTGAAAAAATAAAATATAATACAACGAGACATGTATATTTCCATCCTAAATTTCTTGTTTTTAAACAGTTAAGATATATTTAGTTTTTTTCATTATCCTCTGTAACTTTGAAAATAGAAAGTAATATATATATATATATATATATATATATATATATATATATATATATACACACAAACACATATATAATTTTATGATATTAAAAAATAAAAAAATTATCATTAAATTTCCAAAAACAAATATAAAAATGAGTATAAAAAAATAATTTCTATAAATTTGATTATTAATAATTTTTTAAAATAGTTATTGAATTTAAAATAATAATAAAAATATTTATATTAATAAAAATAAAATTAATAATAAAATGTGTACAGAAAAAAACCATAATAAACCGTTATAAGAATAAATTCCATTGTCATAGTTATTATAAATTATAGATGAGGCATGTTTTTCTTAACCATCATAGAGTCGTAAATCAAAATGTAATTGATTTTTTTAACTTTGCCGACCTGATATGTGTATATTAATTCAAACAAATAATCATATAATATATAATAGAGTCAGCAGGAACATAATTGGAGTGTATTTCTGAAGGAAGTGACGTAGTATTTTTCCATCATGATTCCTGATTTTTCTTTTTATCTTTCTTATTTGACCTAATCAAAACACGAAGCAATGAAACAAACATTTGGTGTGCAGTGCATGAACCTTTTAAAACTGTAGAAGCCTAGAACCTGCATTTGGAATTTAATCCTATCGTTATCAGATGAGTCTCGTTTTTAGACACGACATATACACGCTAAACCAAAAAACTAAGTTTTTAAAATTGTTTCATTTACAAAAAAATATTAAATAGACTAGAGATAAGATCAAATTATAGTATATAAATAGAGTACAAATTTCACTATATAAATTGATTTTGTGAGATTGAGTTAAACTTAAAAATCTATTTTCTATTATGATATCAGAATCAGGTTAGAACCTATCCTAATAATATTTTCATGTTTCTTAGACATGAGATAAGACTGTCAATCAGTTTTGTGAGGTTAAATTAAGCTTAAAAGTTCCCTTTCTCATACAAATTGATTAATCTCTTACTACTATATTTCTTTAACACTTTTAAGGGGTTAAGATTTTGTTCTTTAAGGTCAGTCAATAAAGTAAGTTACTGAGACTTGAACTTTATCTGGTCTTTCATCTCAAATACAAAGAACATCTTAGCATTCAATGAGTTTGTTATCTCAATTGATATCTAGATATAATTAAGACGTACCTATCATTTATCTAAGCTTAAATTTTAAAAGTGAACATTCTTAAGTTGAAAATAATTTATTGACAACACTCTAATGTAGTTTAATAAGATAAGATATTTAAATTTATTTACCGTGGTCGCGTTGAAAGGGTTTTTAAGAAAATTTTGGATATAAGTTATTTTGCAGAATTTTGATAATTTTTTTTTTGAATCTTTTAAGTTTATTAACGACTTTAATTTCACTTATACAAAATATTACATCATTTTTAATTCAAAGTCTTTTAAAATAATGTATCTATGAGTCTATCTTTTATAAAGTTCCAACTTTCTATTTTCTACTAATGTACAACTTACATTCACACTTAATTTTTTTAAATCTAATATTTAGGATTACAATTTTCATAAAGATAATTTTTTCTAATTCAATAATTTAAATTATTTCCAGAATTAGAA
Organism: Vigna mungo; assembly: GCA_036885675.1. Lineage (NCBI taxonomy): Eukaryota > Viridiplantae > Streptophyta > Magnoliopsida > Fabales > Fabaceae > Vigna > Vigna mungo. Next base: position 50,290,142 of record CP144700.1, read on the forward strand.
AAATTTAAGATTGAGTATGTTTTTAGTTATTGAACTTTGAGGTGAAATTAAAATTTGTTATTGTCTAAATTTTGATATATTTTTGTTTTTTAACTTTAAAAATAAATAAATATAATCATTTAAATCCAATTATGTTAAATTTATTAACGTCTCAAAAGCGTTTCAATAAACATAAAAACAAGAAGGTTAACTCTTTGGCAAGTGTACAATATGTTACAAGTAGTAAATGAAAGTTTCAAGTATCATTTTTCTCAAAAGATTTATGTTTGCTTGTCTTATTATACTTATTTACCAATTACCACTTTGGTATGAGTCATGGTTGGATAAAAACATATTATAAACAACGAAATTGTATGATTTGTGATATGATTTAGTAAAAGTTTCATCAAGATTGAATTTCATTAACCAAATGATGTAGAAATTCTATATAATATATTTCTATCTCATTCAAACATTATCAAATGCATACTAGTCTTAATTTCTTATGAACATGTTCAAAATCTATATGTTGAATTATTAATTCCTTAATTTATTTAACATACAATTTACATTAAATTCATATGCATAGAATGAGCAAGAGAGATTGAATTCATTCCTAGAACCAATTCTCTTATGTGTTCTATGTCTATGTTCTAATTCGCTTTCCAATGATTAAATACATTCAAATGCATAATATCTCATTACATACATTAATATTTAGATAAATCATTTACACATGAAGTTTTACATCAGTTTGAGTACATTATATTCAATCCTAATGAAATGAGACTTTAACTATTTTTAGTCATCCAGATTATACAAGTTTAATGGAAAGTGACGAATGAACAAGGTCTTGATATCTTAGAGTAGCCTTTAACCAAGTTTCGAGATTCTCTGCATGATCACACACACCATAACTACCTTTCTTTTATTCACGACTAAAAAATTACTTTTAAAAATTAACCTCTCCCTGTATAAGAATACACATTTCCTAAGTGAGAAACAATTTTTGTTTCACTAATTGATCTGTCTTGGTAAGCGAGTAAATATACTGGCGGAACGAATATCTTTCTTCTTTGTTTATGACTTGTTCATAATAAACAGAAATTGAAATAATTTGAAACGATTAACCCAAAACATTTCTATGTGGATTTTAAATCTATGAATTCATATTGAATTGTATTTTAAATCTACGAATTCACTGGTGGTTCTTGTGAATCAAAACCTATTCATATCATTCCAAACATCTTTACTTATTCATGATTTAAAACTCATTCATATATTTGATAAAAATCCAAAAGAACATAAATCAATAATCAATTGAACAAATACAAATTTAAAACAATTTTTTTTTTCAAAAGTTATATAATAAACCAAAGTGGTTTTCTTAGTTTAAAACTGGACGGTGAAACTTGGTGACTCGAGAACTCTTTTATCCACAATCCAACTAAGAAACCCTAAGCCATTATCAAAACAATTCCAATTAACTTTTGATCCAGTTATCAGGATTTCGTCTTAGACTAGAAAAACACAAAAATAAGAATTGAAGGAAAAAACACATAAATTTACCACCTCAACAACAAGCCTAGTAGAGAAGAAGGTCAAAAGATATCCTTCCATGTGCAAAATCTTAGTCTTGAGGAAGAGAAGAGAATTTGAAAAGAAGAAATGAGAAATGAAAAGTGATATCGTACACAGTACAATCTTTTTTTTTTTGGAGAGGTTTCTGATGTTAAAATTTATAATTTTCCAGAATTTTCAAGATTTCTTTTCATACTCTCCTTTGTACATAACTAAGAAGCCCACTTGTAAAGTCAAAACATTATGAAACTCATTAAACCTACGCGAAGACTGACAAAATTCCCAAACCATACTATATTACATTATCTCTCTCTCAGTATAAAAGAAAACCTCGGAACACAGATTTCCTCTTACATACCTTTTCTGATTTATTATTTAAGGAAGGTTTGATTAAAGTTATAAACTATAAGAATTTCAAGGGAATATAAACGTAAACCACCCTTACACATATTGTGGGCTTTAAGGGAACACGTAAAGAGTACACCCAAACATAAAAAAATGTATGATTTTTTAATCAAGATAATTTAAAATCTCATTCACTTATCTTTTGATCATCAATCAAACCATACCAGAAAAGGAAAACTTCTTTAAACCCTATCCAATTGTTCATATTTATTTACATGTGCCTCCCAAAAATAAACACACATGATAAACAAACCTAGGAAATTGCGAAGAACCACGATACCGGTAAACGGCCTCATAAAAACAGCATACGATGAAACTGCAAAGAGATGATGGTTTTGGCAACATGACAAAGAAATGATGTTACTTTCTCTAACAACTTCGTTTTATGGTCTGAACGTCCATAAGAACTTTGTGGTGTCAATATTCAAAGTCAATTACGAAATATGGGACCACCATGATCAAAGTGATCTTAGAAAGCATACGGTACTTCAATTCATACCTGGAATTGGACAACTACTACGTGATTTCCATATCTTTGACATTTTCTATTGCTCCTGCCAGCTTCATCTTCCACTCTTCCAAATTTATTCTACAGCTAATAATATAATCTTCTTACCGGAGTGGATAAAATATTTGTTTCCCGACCTAGAGATATCTTATCTTTCTAAACATAAATTCTAATTTTTACTATTATTTATTCATGTAAAATAAGTTATAGAATTTTGATAGATCTAATACTAATGATATACGACTTAAACTTATATATTAAAAATTTGATATTCACATTTAATCCAAAATTTTAAAACAAAGTAAATTTATGAACTTTTTTTTTATATATATATAATTTATTTTTTCATTTTTAATTTATGAAAAATTAGATTTATGTATTGTATGAGTGTCTAGTTAATTATTGATTGAGTGGCCTAGGACAATAACACACTCGAATCGAACAATGTTCAATCAAACGTCAAGAATGACCAAACTGTCACAAACGTTAAAACATTTTAATTATCACTAATAATCAAATTTACAGGTAAAGTAGGTTTATCAAGTATTAGATCATGATTAAACTTATATTAATTATAAGTTCATCTCAAAACCCATAAATATAAATAGGTAAGTAATTGTATTTATTGTAAATTTAAGATTTTATTGTGTTAACTGAATGATCGTACTACTAACTTAATAACTTTGTCATATACATTTCCACAGGTTCAGAGATACAGATATAAGAATTTGAAAAATTTTGTAACTAAAACCAAAAACAAGGTTAGAAAGCTTGAGAAAATTGAGAAAAAAAATGTTTGATTGTGATTCTTAACCTGACACGGAAAACAATTTTGTTAAAAGAAATAAAATAAAAAAACTTAACAAATAATTACTTTGAATAAACATTTCAATTACAAATTATGTACGTATGAAGTTTTAAATAAAATTATATAACTTTACAACAACTTTTTTACATTTAAATAATATTGAACTAAATAATATAAGACCCACTTGGTTCAATATTATTGATTTGGATTGGATTGTTAAAAGAATATAAATCAATTAAATTTGATTAGTTTGCATTTTTCTTCTTCTAGATTTGATTAAAATCAACTAATAAATACCTTTACTTAAAGTATTACAAATCATGATGTAATAAAATCAGCGATGATAGTAAAATATATGTTTTCAGAAATTAAATTAAATTGATATTTAATACTCTAGATATTATTTATATAATTGTATTAGCTTAATAAGTATTTAAAATTAAATTGGTAGTTTAATCTATAGAAGTTATCTATAAGTATGTTAGGGTGTACTTGTGAACGGCGTTTTGAATTTGGAAGTAAGGTAGTTTGAGATTGGAGGGTCTGTCACGCTAGCAACTTTGGTCTGTATCTTTTTCAGCGCAACCGTGTTTTCTTAATTTTCAGTCGCACACACTACAAATTAACTAAATGCATTTAATGAATTTTAAAAGGTAGAAAAGAACTTTCCAAAATAAAAGAAAATAAAAATGAAATAACAGTACAAAATAAAATTATACTTTTTAATTATTTAGGTAAAAGTATGCATACATTTTTTGCTTCATTATTAAAAAATTAAAAAAATACATTTAAAAATAATAACCTATGATTTCAAGTTAACTAAAATAATAATATTATCATCACACATCTAAAATATATTTAATCTTCCCCCTTAAATAAACATTTTATTGCAACAAAACTAATATTTTTTGTAACTGTATTTACATATGGACAAATATATATTTGGATATAGAAATGTAATCTTTCCAATTCTATTTCTTCGTGTTTCATAGACTTTTAAATCAATTAAAGCTTATTTTCTTGTCCTATTTTCCTCCCGTTCACAATTCTTTCATCAATTTTCTAATCTTAACAAACAAAAACTTAAGAAATACTTATTTGGTAAAACAATGACCTCATTTGATGATGATTTTAATATAGAATTAACAGTGACATTTTCACAATTTGTTCGAATTTTGCAATATATATTTTTCTAGAACCATTTTTATACCATTATATATAGAATAGGGTTTGACCTTTTTTTTCATCTTGCTGTGATTTATTTTCTTTTAAGTTGGTCACTTTTTTTTTAATGTTTAATGATGTTTTTGTTAGTGTTGTCAAAAGGGACCATCCGGCCTAGCTCACTACGGGTTGGTCACTTAGTGAGTCAACCTAATCAAATTCATTTATTAGCGAGTCAGAAAAATTTGAACCCGCCTCGACCCATCACGGGTTTGTGGGTTAAACAGGTTGGCTCGCTAGCTCATTTAGTTACAATTGTTTTAAAATAAAAAAATTACAAACTTTCTGTAATTCAAATCTAAATAAATTTCACTCCTAAAATGATGTTAAACTCAGGATAATTCAAAATAATAAAAAAAAGTACAGTACAATCCACGTATAATGAGCCAGATGATATTTTTTTAGGATTTTATAAGATAATAAATTAATACAAATAAAGTTAGGTGGGTTGGTGGACCAACCCGGCTCACCACGGGTTCAACCGGAATGAGCCGAGTTTAAATTTGGCCTGCATAAAAAAGATGTATTTTTTTAGGATTTTATAAGATAATAAATTAATACAAATAAAGTTAGGTGGGTTGGTGGACCAACCCGGCTCACCACGGATTCAATCTGAATGAGCCGAGTTTAAATTTGGCCTGCATAAAAAATATGTATTTTTTTCCAACCCAACTCGACCCGAACTTATGTTGGGGGCTAAGTTAGTCTACGGATTGTAGCCGATTTTAAGAACTCTAATTTTTTAGTTTTTTTGTAATAAAATGATAAATATTTAGATTCATTTAATATACATTAAAAAAATAAAATAGTAATAGGAAAAAAATTGTACTTTTAGAAGAAAAATAAATAAAAGATAAAAAAATAATATTAAATGAATATAAAATATTTGTCTGTATAAATATAATTTTTGTTTCATTTTTAATAAATTTATACGTATCATTCATTATCAGTTAACCGTCACATATTACAACTTATTATTGATATTACACTTGTCATCAACCCCTCCTTTCCTCTTCAAAATCTAAATTACTATTTCTTATTCTAAATTTTAAAGATTTTTGTACATTGGATAATTATTTTTAATTATGAACTCGTATTTGAGTTATATTTTGACTATATAGTGTGTTTGTTTTGTTGTATTAGTAAATTCTTTCCATGCATTGATATTGAGTTTAAGGATGTTTGACCAAAGATAAATTAAGTTGTTTTATTTTATTTTTAAAAATTTCATGTATTTTTTTTAAGTCTTATATTACCAAAATTTGAGATAAATTTTTATACAATGTCAATTTAATTTAAGTTAGATGTATTACTATAGTTTCTTAAACACATGGGAAATATATTTAATCAATTTCTATGACACATTATGCAAGATATAGTTTATAAACTTCATTTTTTAAATTCACTTTTCACTTTTGATGTTATGTTTTACTATTATTGACATTTGACATTTGTAATATTTTTAAGGTTTAAATCCTTTTTGGTCCCTAAGTTAAGTTCTGATATTAGTCTCCGCTTTTAAAAATGTCAACCTTTAATCCCTATGATATGAAAAATGTATCAAATCAGTCTCAACCGTTAACAAATCATAAGTTTTTCATTAAGTGATTTGTTGTTCATAACACCTTCTGTTAACAAATCACGAAAATATTGGATACCTAGGTATGAAAACTTGTGATTTGTTAATGGATAGGACTGATTTGATACATTTTTTATATCATAGGGACTAAAGGTTGACATTTTTAAAAGCGGAACTAAACTGAACATAAGAACTTAATTTAGGGACAAAAAAAGGGTTTAAACCTATTTTTAATATACTTCATTTCATTATATATTATTTTTCACTAAGTTATATGCTTTCGATTTATGCTTTCATATGGTATGATTGATTCTAACTACTATGCAAAAATTATTATATAGACATGTTGCTTAATCGAGACGAATAACAATAAATTTTGTTTTTAATAAAATTGAAATACAAAAACAACATCATTGAGAGACTATTTTTCATTGGCAATTGTTGGCATAGATTTACAGAAAATGACGATTTTGTATATAACTATCATTGTATGTACTCAATATAACAAAGATAAAAACTTATCAAATTTAATCAATCATAAAAGATTTCTATTTTTAACAACTACTCAAACAACAATGGTTAATAATAGTTTTCAAAATTTTTAGAAATTCATTATTAAAAATGTTTTGTTCTGCAATAGTTAAATATTGATCATGGATATTTGTGAGGACGAAATGATTTATATTTTTTAGTAAAACAATGAATAGAATATATTATATTTTTATTGGTCCAGAATATATTATATATTATAACATTGCGTTATATATTAATATTGTTATAATATAAGTTTTTAGTTTAACTATTGAATAAAAGTTAAATAGTGTTACAACTAATATCTAATTCCGTGACTATACATTAATATACATCAATAATTTATTATAAAAGATTAAAAAAATCACATTTCATCCCCTCTTCAAATCAGAGAAAAATAGTGAGATATAGAATATGTTTAACCGAAAATTTATTTTATGAATAAAAAACTACCCACTAAATAAGTATTATATTTAATTTTAATGCATTATCAATGTATACATTTTACATTATAAATCACATTAAATGTAATATTGAAGCAGCTATTGGCAAAGCCAATCCTTTTACTAATAAACTATAATAAGATAAAAAGTTTTTTTTTTCTTGTTCAGGATAAAATTATCCACACTAACTAAAAGAAAATAATGTATTATAATTTTTAAAACAGTTAAAGTAAAAATCTACACATGTCAATTTGTGATTGGATAACATCTTAAAAAGAATTATAAAGTAATTATCTTTCAATAATAATTACTTTTAATATATTTAAATTAAGTTCATGGACATTGACCAGCTTCTACCCTATTGTGGCTATTTCGCAACCTGACTTACGGTGGTCCATATTTTTGCATCTCTTCTTATTTTACCTTATATTTGGATAAACATATATGTTGCTGACACTGTGTGAAATCGCACTTTATAAATATTTTCTTTTTACGTTTTAAATTTTATATTATGTTATTTAGACTTAGCTTCGTTGTTTGTTTTATAACGGTCGGTTTGTTAGTTTTGTTGAGTTTTGTTTTGTTTGTCGGTTGCCTTTATGTGCTTGTGTTGGTTATATATAGTAACCAACTCCTCCGTTTCTGAAACTTTGAACATTCAATACGATTCATTTCACATTCTCTCGCTCTACTCTCTCTCTTCTACTTTTCTCTGTTTTCTGGGTTTTCTCGAACGCTCAAGAACCCAACAATTGGCGCCCACCGTGGGGCACAGTTTCAAGAATTCCAAGAAGCAATGACAACCAAGTTCGACGTAGAGAAGTTCAACGGCTCTAATGATTTCGGGCTGTGGAAGATCAAGATGGAGGCTATCTTGATACAGCAGGGATGTGATGAAGCGTTGAAGGGTGAGTCGAAGATGAGTGATGCCATGACTCAAGAAGAGAAGAAGAAGATGGGAGATAAGGCAAGAAGTGCAATCATCTTGTGCCTTGGTGATAAGGTACTGAGGGAGGTTGCGAAGGAGAATACTGCCGCTGAAATCTGGGCAAAACTGGAGTCTCTGTACATGACGAGATCGTTGGCTCATAGGTTGTGCCTGAAGCAGCAACTCTTTTCGTTCAAGATGTCAGAATCAAGAACGATAGAGGAGCAACTTGCAGAATTCAGCAAGATAGTTGATGATCTGGAGAATATTGAAGTAAAGTTGGAGGATGAAGATAAAGCTGTCATCCTGTTGAATGCGCTTCCAAGAACCTTCGAGCATTTCAGGGATGCGTTACTCTACGGGAAAGATCAAGTGATCACGTTAGAGGAGGTTGTGACGTCAATTCGAACCAAGGAGTTCCAAAAACTCCAAGATTCGAAAGCAACCGAGGAGGGAGCGTCTGGATTGATCTCGGTGAAAGGGAAATGGAAGAAGCAGGCTGGAAAAGAGAAGAAGCTGAATCCGGGCGGTACGAAGCAGGTGCGTTGCTTCAAGTGCCAGAAGATGGGTCATATCAAGAAGTTCTGCCCGGAGAAAGGAAAGGGCGTTCGGTCACAAGAAACCGCTGATGTGGCAGAGGCGTCTGAGGGATATGAATCTGCTGGAGTGCTGGTGGCTTCGTCTGAAGATTCTCAAAGGAGCTGGGTCATGGATTCCGGCTGCACCTATCACATGTGCCCGGTGAAGGAGTTTTTTGAGAATCTTGATCAAAAAGAGCATGGAAATGTACTGCTCGGAAATAACAAAGCTTGCCGAGTGCAAGGTGTGGGGTCGGTGAGGCTAAAGATGTTTGACAATCGTGAGATGGTGTTGCAGGATGTAAGGTATGTGCCCGAACTAAAGAGAAATTTGATTTCTATTAGTTCATTTGATCTTGGAGGTTACACCACTAAAGTTGAAGATGGAGTAATGAGGGTTTGTTCTGGAGATTCTGTGGTTGCCAAAGGCAGAAGGAGGAACGGCTTGTACATTCTGGAGGGATCAACTGTCATTGGTCATGTCTCAGTAGCAAGTGGGACCGAGAATACCGCCCGGCTCTGACACTTGAGGATGGCACACATCAGTGAGAAGGGTCTTGAAGAATTGGAAAAGCAAGGCTTGCTTCTGGGAGACAAACTGCAGAAGCTGGATTTCTGTGACCATTGTGTCTTAGGGAAATCACATAGGATACCGTTCGGTAAAGGGAAACACTAAACCGAACGTCCCTTTGAATATGTCCATGCTGACTTGTGGGGACCGGCAAGAACCTTAACTCATGGTGGAGGAGCGTATTTCTTAAGTATAATTGATGATTTCTCAAGGAAAGTGTGGATTTACGTTCTAAAAAATAAGTCTGAAACGTTTCAGAAGTTCAAAGAGTGGCACACACAGATTGAGAACCAATTGGGGTGTAGGCTGAAATGTCTAAGAACCGATAATGGGCTGGAGTTCGTTTCAGAGGAGTTTAATGGGTTTTGCAAAGAGAAAGGGATCAGGAGGCACAGAACGGTCGTTGGAACTCCTCAACAGAATGGCTTGGCCGAACGGATGAATAGAACCATTCTGGAGAGGGTTCGGTGCATGTTGCTGGGATCAGGGTTGTCAAAGGCTTTATGGGGAGAGGCTGCTAATACGGCCGTCTATCTGATTAACAGGAGTCCGTCTTCAACTCTCAATTTTAAAACGCCAATGGAAGTGTGGAGTGGACGACCGGCTGATTACTCACACTTGAGAGTGTTTGGTTCTTTGGCGTTTGCTCATGTCAGGGGTGATAAGTTGGATTCCCGGGCGGTGAAATGTATCTTTCTTGGATACGCCGAAGGTGTTAAGGGATACAGGTTATGGAGGTTAGATTCTAGACCTTCAAAACTAATCATTAGTAGGGATGTCATTTTTGATGAAACAAGGATGGCAATGCACCCTGAAAACTCTGGAAGTGAGAAGAAGATTCTCGTGGAGGTGGAGCATACTACTAATGAAGCTGTTCGGTCATTGACTGAGGAAAACCAAACGGGTGAAGGGCAAGTTGAAAACGTTTGGACGATAGAGGAGAACCGAACGGATGAAATTCGAACAGACCTTGGTGATGATACAGATGGTATGTCTGGCGAGGGAAGTCATGGAAAAGCTGCTGGTGTTGATTTGAGAAACTATCAGCTTGTTCGTGACAGAGAAAGAAGGATCTCTAAGCCAACCAAACGGTTTGGAGAGGCAGATCTAATCTGCTACGCCCTGAATGCTGCTGAAGATCTTAACCGATCGGATGAACCGAGAAGTTATAAGGAGGCTCTTGACAGCAGCGAACGACATCTTTGGCAGGGTGCTATGGAGGAAGAGTTGGAGGCTTTGAAAAAGAATAGAACCTGGAGATTGGTGGATCTGCCGAAGGGTAAGAAGGTTATAGGTTCGAAATGGATTTTGAAGAAAAAGGAAGCTATATCGGGCGGTGAGAAAGCAAGGTACAAAGCTAGGCTTGTTGCCAAAGGCTTTACTCAGATTGAAGGTGTAGACTATCATGAGATCTTTGCTCCAGTGGTTAAGCATTGTTCGGTCAGAGTTCTGATGGCAATAGTTGCTCATTGCAATTTGCATCTTGAACAGTTGGATGTACGAACAGCTTTTCTGCACGGCGATTTGGAGGAAACCATCTATATGAAGCAACCGGACGGTTTCGCTGTGGATGATAGGGTGTGTCTGTTGCAGAAGTCACTTTATGGCTTGAAGCAAAGCCCAAGGCAGTGGTACAGGAAATTTGATGATTTTCTGATAAAGCTGAACTTCAAGCGGTGCAATTATGATGACTGTGTTTACACTCTGAATCATGACAGTGAAATGTTATATCTTCTGCTCTATGTGGATGATATCCTGATTGCTAGCAGTGACAGGGGCATGATCGATGAGATGAAAGCAAGGTTGGGGGATGCTTTCGAAATGAAGGAGCTAGGGGAAGCGAGGCGGATTTTGGGCATAGACATTAAAAGGGATAAACCGGGCGGTAATCTTTTTCTGTCTCAGAAGTGTTATTTGCAGAAGGTAATTTCAAGGTATCGGATGGCTGAATCTAAAATGGCCAGCACACCGATCGGTCAACACTTGAAACTTACCAAGGAACAATGCCCAAAGACCGAGGAGGAAAGAAGGAAGATGGAATCTGTTCCATTTTCAAATGGGATTGGGAGCATTATGTACGGCATGGTCTGCACAAGACCGGACCTGGCGCACGGTGTAAGTGTTCTCAGTCAGTTCATGATTAATCCTGGACCAACACACTGGGAAGCGTTGAAGTGGATGCTCATATATATACGGGGGTCTCTCGATACTGGATTGTTTTTCCAGAATAACTTTCAAGGTGGAGGTTATATTGAAGGTTTTGTTGATTCTGACTTTGCCGGATGCATGGACACTAGAAAATCCCGTTCGGGATATGTGTTTACGTTGTTTGGGACTGCTGTTAGCTGGAGGTCTACGTTACAGTCGGTTGTTGCTTTGTCAACTACGGAAGCTGAGTACTATGCTCTTGCTGAAGGAGTTAAGGAGGCACTGTGGTTGAAAGGTTTGGTTCAGGAACTTGGTTTTAATCAAAAATCTGTATGTGTTCATTGCGACAGCCAGAGTGCCATTCATCTGGCCAATCATCAGATTTACCATTCCAGAACCAAGCATATTGACGTCAAGCTGCATTTTGTCAGAAGCATTGTAGAATCCGGTGACGTTCAAATCTGCAAAATTGCATCCGAAGACAACCCTGCAGATATGCTGACAAAGCCGCTCGCTAAGGAGAGGTTTCTCTTGTTGTTGTCCAGGATTGGGTTTCTACCGGTCGGTCACTAATTGTTTGACCGTTCGTGTTTTTGTTTTTGTTCTTTGAAGCAAGTCTAGGTGGAGAATTGTTATTTAGACTTAGCTTCGTTGTTTGTTTTATAACGGTCGGTTTGTTAGTTCTGTTGAGTTTTGTTTTGTTTGCCGGTTGCCTTTCTGTGCTTGTGTTGGTTATATATAGTAACCAACTCCTCCGTTTCTGAAACTTTGAACATTCAATACGATTCATTTCACATTCTCTCGCTCTGCTCTTTCTCTTCTACTTTTCTCTGTTTTCTGGGTTTTCTCGAACGCTCAAGAACCCAACATATTAAAATAGAAATAAAAATGTTAGAATAATTTTATATTTAAATTTACTTTTAGCTGCACTCATTTTGTAAATACCATCCCTCTTGGCCTAAAACCCAGATTTTATTTTAATATCTGAATGTAGGTAAGTTTCAAGAGTGTATAATATAAGGGAAATGATTCTCCAACAAAATGTCATCCCTTTTGATTTTGTCAAGATCCTTAGAATTTGTATATATAAAATAAAGAAAAGTAAGAGAAAGAGTGATAGTTATATACATTGTTACATTTTTGTGGTAAAAAAAATATTAAAATAGATATATTAAGATGTGTGATGTTGAATATAATAAATATACATATAAGTTTTTCATTTATAATAAAATAAATATAAACTCTAATATTGTGATAAAAAATAACTTTAAATGTAGTTTAATAAAATTGGTATAATTTAATTTTATAAAATCAGATGATTACACAAACACCAATAAGATTGTATTAATGGGTCTTTCATATTTATATAATGCTTTACTTTCTCATTTTATTCAATGTAGAACTTAGACTCACACATAGATTCCTAACAATTTTCAGGTGATATAAAATTTCAAACACATCTTATCATGTAATATGTGACAACACTCTTTACATTACTACAAGATTAAATTGAGGAAGATTGTTCTGGTAGTTCTTATGAGCAATGATTTTCTCATATTTTGACCTGAGTAAAATATAAAGCCATGGTAAGATGAAGTTCTTTGGAAGCCATGGCAACTGATGATGAATCAAGGTTGACGAGTAAAGCCTCGTGTTCCACGGTATCTAGAATTTTGGTTTGTTTGCTAACTGTTTGATTTGATGAAGAAATGAAGAAACAAGCCATCAGGGTTCTTGTGGAAGAAGCTTCTGAGGAGGTGTTGTTTTCAGCGATGGAATTGAATGAATTAACTATTAATCACATGGACTCGCTTGATATAATACTTTTTAGCACACGGGAGAAAAACCAACCAAAACCAACCTTAAAGCCATTTACATTACTTTAAGGTAGCCACAAACTATACCTATATATTATTTTCTAATAATATAAACCAAAGTCCTGCATCAAGTGACATGAAATAGATTATATCGATTACCCTGGCCTACACGGGAGAAAAATAAAACACAAGGATAATGAAATCAAATGCTTTATCAAAGTCTAAAAAATTACCTCAAAACCTTTATGCCTTGGTTTCTGACACCTATAAAAGCAGAGCCATCTAACATAATTTTGCAGTTCTCGAAAAGGCTAACAAAAACTCACTTTAGCCGGCAAACATAGCTTAATACAAAAATGCCTTCGAAGAGGCTTCAATGGAGATCCTTAATACTTGGTTGTTTTCAGGCCAAGAACCAACAACCCTTGGATGCTCCAAACATAGTTTCGAAAAAGTCTTCATCGAGTAGAATCTTCCTCTCTGATTTAAGCCTCAGCGATTATTCATCACTCTCTATCATGAGTGATTTGTCCAATTCTCTTGTGGGATCAAATCTGCGTATTTTCACCTACCAGGAGCTCAAGGAGATCACGCACAGCTTTAGCAAATCCAACATTCTTGGGGAAGGTGGGTTTGGGAAAGTGTATAAAGGCTTCATCGATGATAATTTTAAGCCGGGGTTGAAAGCTCAGGTTGTGGCGGTTAAAGCCTTAAACTTGGATGGAAAACAAGGTCACAGAGAGTGGTTGGTAAGAGTTTGATAAACCCTGCAAAATTCGATTCCTCTGTCTTTAAAGTGATGAATTTGACTGAGTCTTTCTTTTTCTTTTTTTGTAGGCTGAAGTAATCTTTCTGGGGCAGTTGAAGCATCGCCATCTGGTTAACTTAATTGGCTATTGCTGCGAAGATGAGCATAGGCTTCTTGTGTATGAATACATGGAGAGGGGCAATCTGGAGGAAAAGCTTTTCAAAGGTACACATGCTCTCATTATGAAAGAAAGAGGGAGAAAAAAGGGAAACAAAAGAAAAGTTAAAGCATTTTCTATGATTTCTCACAGAACGGTTACCCTTCTAAAATGCAGGTTATGTGGCAGCTTTGCCATGGCTAACGAGAATCAAAATAGCACTTGGGGCAGCTAAGGGACTTATGTTTCTCCATGAAGAAGAAAAACCAGTCATATACAGAGATTTTAAGTCCTCAAACATCCTACTGGACGCTGTAAGTTCTCTCTGGCCCTTTTGTTCACTCAGTCTAAGAACATCACAATCTTTCAACCGATTAAAACTTACACAAAATTGACATGTGTAAACTCATTCTCTTCAGGATTACAATGCCAAGCTCTCAGATTTTGGTTTAGCTATAGATGGACCAGAAAAAGATCAAACACACATTACAACTCGTGTTATGGGCACGCAAGGTTATGCAGCCCCTGAGTACATCATGACAGGTATTGTATTCCATTTAAAACCAATCTCAAGCAAACCCCTTAAATTCCATCCATCAAAACCAAGGTTTAAATTACGGTCATGATCACGATTTTGATTTCGTCATGCAGCCTAATTGCGGTCGCATTGACTTCAAAAACTGACATGTTGAGACCGAAATCACAATAACAGTCAAAGACTGTTTTTCAAAACCTTCATTTATTGATTATACTTACACCCTTTTTTTCTTCTTCATTAGGCCATTTGACAACCATGAGTGATGTATATAGCTTTGGAGTTGTACTGTTAGAGCTCCTCACAGGAAAGAAATCCGTGGACAAAAAACGACCCAGCAGAGAGCAGGATTTGGTGGAATGGGCAAGGCCTTTGTTGAAGGATTCCTACAAACTGGAGAGAATAATGGACCCAAGACTTGAGGATCAATACTCAAGTGAAGGGGCTAAAAAGTTTGCAGCTTTGGCTTACCAATGTTTGAGCCACCATGCAAAGGGTAGGCCCACCATGAGAACAGTGGTTCGGACCTTAGAGCCTCTCTTGAAACTGAAAGACATCCCAGTTGGCCCTTTTGTGTATGTGGTGCCCAGTGAGGAAGACAAAGACATACCCAAAATGAGTGAAAAAGTAACAGAAAATGACCATGTTGTTGAGATCAACCAAATTGATGAATTAAAACCCAAAGAAGAAGAAAAGGCAGAGAAAAAAGAAAAGGGTCACCACCGGCAACGAAGAAGTCGTCGCCACAAACGTCGTGTTAAGCCCCTGAGGTCTCAAGCCGTTTACTCTGACACTGCTCTGTACAAAACTCTTGGCACAAATCTTTACTCTCCCAAAGAAGCACAGTGAAGATATGATCATGGATACCAGTTTTGCATGATTAATCGAGATGCAACCACAGCTATAGATTGGGAGATTAAAAATTCAGGTTAAATTCCTTGTATTATTTACCATAAAGATCTCATTTTGAACGTGTAGATAACAACATTAAATGGCTCCGGGAACAACATGTTGCTGAAAAGAATTCAAGTGACAGTACTTGATCCCAGAGCCTGATGTAAAAATCTAAGGACTTTGATGTTTTGTTATACAGACAAAAACATCATAGGAGGAGAAAGAGAAATAATGTACGATATACATCTCAGTTTTTTCATTTTTCATTTTTTGTGTAGTTTGATTTTGATATTTTCTTTCTAGAAATTCCAACATGTTTTGCTGAGTACTGGTCACTGATGTTACATGTACCTAAATTCGTTCACGTACTTCCTTAAATTATTCTAATTACATGTACATACATACACCTTTGCAGCCCATATAAATTAAACACATTTTACATATAAATTAATTGAGCATAGTTTAGCGAGCCTCTGGTGGGTGCAGTTTATGGAGATTTTTCCAAGTTTTCTACCTTATACCATGACAAATTTGGCCTTTCTCGTTGAGCCTTAGGTGTGGAGCAAGTTAAAATTGAAGCGTTGTTGTGAAATTTTCCACGTTGTAATTGAAAAGTGTGGCCTTTCTTATGGTGCCTTACACTTGAAGCAAAATGAAGATTAAAGAACATAATTGAACTCTATCATCTGCTTCTGGGATTTCTATCTTCTTACCCTCCAAAGTCACGAACTTTCATTTGAAAAACTAGTGATTTTGAAAGTGAAATGAGCCAAATTATTTTTAGACTTGATCCGTTGACTTCTATCGCTTGTTGACAAGTGGTTGTTTTTTTATTGAACTTGTATGTTGTGTATTAAATTTTTCCAAAACTGTTGCACCCTTGCTGTAATGGATATAGATTCATTCTGCTAAGTACCTGGTTTTGTATTTCCTTGTAATTTTTTAAGCCACTTTCACTTTGCGTGTGGAGAATAAAGTAAAGAAAATAAATGACTAAAAGCTTGTCCTGAAGTAGGCTGGAGATAGCCAAGAACTTAACTAACCAGTTAAGGACAAGGTGGGAGTCTGCTGACTGATATGGTCCATTTTAGTGACTTTATCTTCCAATTTATTAGAATTCCCAATGAAAAGTTATCAGGGACTAGATTAAAAGTAATTGGTTTTCATTTTTGCTCAACACATATTTCAAGTTTACGTGTTAGAAGTCCCACATGAATTAGAGATAAGGTCAATTCATAATATATATCTGTTAGCTGAATTTAACTTAAAATTCACTTTTAACATTGCGAGCTTAAAACTTCCTGGTCATTCATGGCTACCACCTAAAAAGAACAGAGAAAAATTACCAACAAGAAAACACGACAACAACATACTTCCTAGGACAAGGTTGGTGTCTGTAGCAGAGTTAATCTCTTCAATCTATTTGATTAAGGATTAACGAGTCAATGTTTAACTTGGATAAATAATTCGGTAATTGGCTTATCCGTATTCAATGTTCTAGAATAGGAAGAAAACAAGACAACAATTTCATATCAAATCAATCAGAGTTAACTTTCATTTTGAGCTTGGTTTCATATCACCTTCCTTTACCAACCCCAATCAGAAAACAGTGGGGTTAATGAAAATCACTTGCGGTAAGGCTAAAATCACAAAATAAGAATCTCCAACTGTCCTCTGCTGACATGTCAACGATCAAACCAAAGACTAATACCAATCAAAGCATATAGCAATAGAGAAACATAGGCTCACAAATTTATGGCATTTTCTTGAATGTTGCCATTTACAATCTTCCTAATAACATCATTAAAAAAATCAGAACTCTGCACTTGTTTTAAATAAGTTCGTGATTAGAAAGCAAACACATTCCAGAGAGAAACTGTATAATATTAGGATGTGCAAGCAGACGCAGACTTGGTGGTCCAGCAGCCATAAAATCTAGCTACATAAAGATAAAACAGGTTTGAATATCAAACAAAGTACTTTGGATGGTTTATAAAAATCAATCTCCACTAATAATTTTGAGATATTAAGTCATTTTCAAATTCTTGACTTTCCCATAACCAAATATTGATCACAGAATATACAAAAATCTCAAGTCGTGAAATGACATAGTTGTTTTACATTGTGAACTAAATTTGTGTGGAAAATTAGTTCAGAGAAATAGGGTGTGGTTTTACATATCAATATGTTCAAGATGCATTGTTCAACGCAGCAGAACAAGGTTAGGCATCATTGCACTTGGAAGATTCAAAATTCTTTAGATATATAATTATCTAGCCATGACTGCGTATTCTATTCAAAAGTTTCAAAGAAGAAAGGCCACATATCTGATTCAACATGGTAGAGAAAGAAAGATTTTGTTTAACCTGTAGCAATAGCAGATGGACTGAAAAATGAAACTGTGACTTGAATATTTGTTGCCAACAAGTTGGACTAGAATGTGTCCAATTCAAGCTTCCACCCATATAGTGTGTTCTTAATGTTAGAGAAATTAATTTAAGTCTAATTCAACATTAATCATTTCGTAAGATGAGATTTATGTAATAATAAATGTTAAAGTAAATTTTAAGCCTAACTCAATCTTATAAAACTGACTTGTAAGATGAGTTTTATCTAATATATGTTAAAAAATAACTTTAAACCTAATTTAACCTTATAAAATTGACTTATAAAATAATATTTTCATTCATTTATATACTATAAAATTTTCTTATATAATCGACATACATCTTGTTTTATTTTTAGTCTTTCCCCCATGGTGGTGGTAGCTGAACAACACATCCACAATGGGAACAAACCTTGCAGTTCATGTCATGTTATCATTGCAATGCAAAACATTTCTCCAATTTGAGGCACAATTCACATCAATTTGGTATTTTGTCAGAGAAAGTATAGTGTTGGAGTTAGGTTCAGCCCACAATTTTGTATCCACAATCCATTCATATGACAAACCCTAGGAAACATTTGTCCAAGACTGTCTTCTCAATCTATTATTATTATTATTATAATTTAACAGGAATATCAGTTTCAATATTCTTGTGTAAGTTTCTTTCTTTCTTATTCATTCCTTTTAGCATCATTTTCTTGAATTTTTTTCTCTTCACCCCACTATCGTGCTGATCAAGACTCTCTCCTCATGTAATACTCATTTATCATATGTGAATCTAATTAACCTAAACAAAGTTCACATTGTTTAAGATTATTCACAGAAAGTATATTTTAAACCTAACTCTATTCTATAAAATCGGTTTGTAAAATTTACATTCATTTATATGTTATAAATTGGCAACGTGAGATTATCGAAAGCAATTTTAATCATATTGTATATGGAACTAAACAAAATATATCTCCAAAAACTGAAACTGAGCAAAGATTGAATACTTGGTCAAGGGCTAAAATAATATTTAACGTTGGCGTGACAGAATGCACAACTTAAAAGAGAACTTGCTTACGGTTATCACTGCATCATCGTTTTTTCTAGTTGAATATCGAGTTTTGCATTTTTCATATGAAGAAAACTAATACCCTATAGTTTAATGGCAAGGATAAATTTCAGAGATAGGTTTTCAAATTATCTTACATAATTAAGTTGTTAGCACGTCGACGTCATGTGAATTATGCATAATTAATCTTCTTGGTGTTAGATTTTAGCATTAGAAATTAATGCTGAATTTTACAAATAAAAAAATTGACAACGACGGCATCAAATTTTACATTCAAAGCATCAATACATTCGAGAACAGTGTATTTTGTTCCCCTCTCAGATGGATATTATACATGTTTATGTTTTTCATAATGAAACCTATTTTTTTTATTGGAGAGAAAATCTTGGTCGTTTTAATACAAAATTATTATTTTCCATATTAGATGGTAGAGTTTATCTGCAAACATTTAAAACATTTATATATTTAAAGCATAAATTTCGAAATCTCCGGCTAAATTGAACAATTTTATATTTATTAATTCATGCGTAAAGTTAAGGTAATAATTCAAGTGTTTATTATATATTATATATTATTGAATAATATTAAATTAAAAAATAATAGGTAAGAAGTTTGACAAAATTCAGAAGCTGACATCTTGTATACGAAATTGGTGTGACACCAATTCAAACTTTTTAGTATTTTAAAAAAGCCACTTTCATATTAGCTACTTCAATGAAATAATATTTTCAAAATTTTAATTTTTTTTCTTGTCTGTTAAGATTTCCCGTTAACTATTTTAAATAAGATTTATCTAAATTCAATGATAATCGTAGTGTATTTTTTTATTTGGATTAATAATTATCTAACATTATAAATAATAGTTTTACTATTGATAAAATAAAATATCTACTATGGTAAAACGGTTCGTCTTGGCCTATCCAAGTCGAGTTGACCCGTCAATTTTTCATTTTTAAAATTTTTTTAATGGTTAAATGGCTTAACATTCTTTTTTTTTTCTGGTGCTTTTTTATACATCTTTCGTGTACTTTTTCTTTTTGGCTAAATGGGCTTATAAATTTTGTAGTGCAATTTGTTGTGTAGCTTTTTCTGTGGTTTTTTTTTTACTAAATGGATTAGTGATGAGACACCTACAAGTATCTATTTCTGATAATTTAAATATTTCAATAACTTTATACATCCAATTCAAATCATCTTAATTATTAACAACACTTTGTAAAGAATTAAAGTATAAATAATTAAACTTAGATGACAATTTTTTAAATATTTATAAAATAAAAAAGAAAGTGAGTTAGCCCGTCTCATGCTTTTAGTGTGACAGATTGGTAATGAAATATGATCATTATATATATATATATATATTAATTACTAGATGATAAAATGTAATTATATATGAAAAGAAATAATTTAAAATATTTATCCTTAAATATGATTAAATTCGTAATTATAATATATTAAAAAATATTACAAAAATAAGTCAAGATTCAACAAGAATATCATGAGATTAAGTCAATTCAATTCGTTCATAGCTTATCATACATCAATTTTTATTAACATAATGTATTGTTGAATTATATAGTTAAATAAGAATGAAAATTGAAAATTATATTTAAAGTTCATGATGGAAATTATATCTTTTATATAGTATCACATTGGGGTGAATATTCTCTCAAGCATAATATACTATTACCAATACACAATTACTAGAAGAATGTAAAACTTTTCAAATATACACAAATGATTATATCAAACTAAAATGTCTCAAGATAAATATTCTCAATTACAAAACAACAATAGATTACACAAGTAGTTTTGGTAACTATATATAACTATATAACTAACTAACTAACTATATATATATATATATATATATATATATATATATATATATATATATATATATATATATATATATATATATATATATAAACAAACAAACACAAGTGTGTATCTCTCTACCTAATACTTATTCATCATAAACTGAAAAACTTATGGCTTCATTACAAACTTATTTGATCTGATAACATTTTGTATGGTATACAATATAGACCGAACGGTTAGCACTAAAGGTCGTTCGGTCCATCTACTCAAGGTCGTTCAGTCACCGTCACAACAATGGTCAATTAGGTCAAACGGTTCTATCGATACTGCGTCACAATTGGGCCAACATTTATTATTGGACCAAATGTCCAACGGATGATAAAATAAGCAAGAATATCTTATTAAAGATATCGATGAGTTGTTGAGGAGCATCTAACTGAATCTAAAGGTAAATTTGTTTTTATTTTATTGGATATGTGCTAGTTTAGGATCTATCAGTAGTGATAACAATTCACTGAATATTCAATTGTGAACAAAAGCTCTTCCAACACACGCCTAACTTGAGCGTCGAAATGCCTTATGCAGGTACTCCCAGTCAAGATTGAAAGCGAGCGGTCAAGAATTGATGTCGAATGGTTCATACTGAAGGCGAGCGGCTCAGACGATCCAAGCGTTCAGAAGCAAGGAAGACACATCAGAAAGATTAGTCTCTCAATCCTACAAATCCCTATTGAAACACACTTCAAAATAATTAATCAATAATTAAAAGAGATGTGACCTTTGAAAAGTGTACTATAAATTATATAAACCACCTTCTATAACATTACCTATATTCTATATCATTTATCTTTTTCACCTTGCATAGGCGTAAAAGTCTTGTCATATACACACAACCTTTGCAAACATGATCATTAGAGAACATCTAGAAATATATTTGTAAAAGTGAGTTAGAAAAATATTTTAAGTATTTTGTATAAATAATTTTATTATTTCTCATTTTCAGAAATTTATTTGAGAAAAAAAAACTGGTTTTTTGAAATTTAATTCGTTTATATAAATTACGAGAACTAAATTTCGTGATATATGAAATAGTTTGCATAAAGAATATTTGTTAGTCAAAAAGTTAGAAGAAATAGACAAACGGTGCAAATAGCAAAACGGTGTACGAATAGCATCACTTTGCTCATTTGGGCTTACTACATACATGCAAACTCATCATAAGAGTTTAGTACGAGTGTTGCTTCCTCCACCTCCCAACTTTCTTGAATTTTTTTTAATTACAAAATTAACCTTTTCTTTTATCTTTTATAACTTTTTTACTTCTTTTATTTTTTACTTTTAATGTTATTTACTAAATCTTACATATTTCACTTTTAGTCTCTCCTCATAGTTTCAGTCCCGCCCCCACCTTTCTCTTAGTTTTGAGATGTGCCTTTTCTTCTTCACCTTCATTACACTTTTTTTCTCTCGGTGAAACTTCTCATCCAAACTCTACCTTTGCTCTCAGTTGTGGTGCGGTGCGGTGGTGTTTCACTGATACGGTAAGGATTCTCTTGTATTGGTGTTGCGTGATGTAAATCTTTGTTCGTCTACCAAGTGTTGTTCGTTTAGAAAGACAAGTCAAACGGATGTCACATATCTGTTTGACTTTGAAACGGATGTCGCATATCCGTCGACGGATGTCGCACATCCGTTTCAAGGCCAAACAGATCTAAGACATCCATTTTGCCTTTGGGTGGGTTTTTTTTTTTCTTTTTTAGTTTATTAAATTTTTTTTATTTGAAATGTATATATAAATTTATTTAAATTTAGTTTTTATTTTGATTTATTAGTGGAATTTTTTTAATTTAATTATTTTAATTGAAAATTAAACCAGATAATATGTGATTAAACTGACGTGTCACATCCGTTTACGGATATCTCATATCCGTGAAGGTTCTTAATTTTTTTTTTAATTTTTAGATTATTAATTTAAGAGTATCTTCCTGCTGATTTTATTCTGCAAATCAGGCACAGGGCTTTTTCCATTTTAAAAATTGCCTCTAATAATAAGTTTGTTTAATGTGCCTCACGGAGGCACCGTAGAGCTCTTCCAGCTTCAGCAGCAGCTCTGCAGGACAAGCCATTATGGTTATTTATCATGAAACGCAAACGACATCGTCGTTTGAAGTATAACACTAAACTGTTAAAACTAAACTAAATTAAACTATTTATTAGTTTAATTCTTAAAAGTATTAAAAAATTTAGTGCACTACTTAATTAACTACAAGAATTAAAAGAAATATACTCTTGTGTTGCCTTGTCTCTGTTTTTCGATCGGTGTTCATGATGTAGTTAAGATATGTTCAACTAAATTGACATTTTAAAAGGAAGAGATTTTCAGAAGTCTGAGCAGATAAAATGAAGAATGTAAAAGTCTAATTACTGAATATTTTATATTTGATATATCAAACTACTTAAAGGATGTTTTTTACATGAACTTGGTTCAAAACCGAGGTGTCCTGATCAGAATAAATATGATTAATCTGGAATTAATATGTGATTATAGTTTTTAGCTATTTTTAAATTATTTTAATTTATTGGCTTAATGAACAAAATTAGTGATATTTTCTTTTTCACTATTCGACTTTTTGTCTCATTGCATTATTGGAGCCAAAGTTGTTTTGTAATAAAAATAATGAAAATTGGTAGTCATTTATTAATTTTGTATAGGATAATAATAGGTTAACACAACTTTTTTTTATAATACTTCAATACGTGTTATTTTTTTCATGGACAAATGAATTCATTTAAATATTAAAGTAATACGAGGTTGGATGTATATTATTATTAAAAGAATTATCAAATTCAATGTTTGGATTAGATGTGACAATTCCTTTATTTACCAAGACAATTTTACTGGTATTTTAATTTTCTATTTTTAATTATTATATGTGTAAGGATGCAGTATACATTGTACACATTTACTATTTTCTTAATGAAACATGGTTCTTAAATATTAATTACCTACATGTGTTATTGCACTCATTTTCTAAACAAAGGATTACATACTTCAACTTATACATGTGTTATTGCACTCATCACATCATGATTCTATTGCAGCAAACATAAAAGATAAATTTTTTTGTCATCAAACATTAAACAAGACAAGACCCTTTATTCCTATGATCATACTAGAGAGAAAAGCTATAGCCAGATGCATTCCTCAGAGAGAATAAAGATGGTGTGGAAGTCTAGGTTCAAGAACTGTTTCGAGAGGAATTTTCTTAGGTGTAGACAACCCAAAAATCTCTTCCATGTTCAAATCCTCTTTCTTCACATTCTGAGGCAGTCTCCAGTTGAATCCATGCAAGAGGTTGGCCAAACTTGCTTGAATGACCTTAAGACCAAGAGGGTACCCTGGACACATCCTTCTGCCAGCACCAAATGGCAGCAACTCATAGTCATGACCTTTCACATCAATCTCCTTATTCAGAAACCTCTCTGGTTCGAATTCATCTGGGTTGTCCCAAATTGCAGGATCTCTTCCAATAGTCCATACATTCACAAGCACTTGAGTCCCTTTAGGGATGTCATACCCTCCAACATGGCAATCCTCTCTGGCCATTCTTGGCACCAACATTGGTGCCACAGGGTGCAACCTCATCACTTCCTTTGAAATTGCATTAACATAAGGTAAATTCACAATGTCCTTCTCTTCAACCCATCTTTCTCTTCCTATTACCCTGTCTAGCTCCTCTGTTGCCTTCTTGAAAATCTCTGGTCTTCTCAGTAGCTCTGAGATTGCCCATTCCACTGTTACTGCAGAACTCTCAGTCCCACCTGCTATTAGGTCCTGGTTTATGCATAAAAGTAACTATCTCACCAAATCTTTCTATTAATTAATCACTCAAATGTAAAAAATTTATGTGTGAAAATACAATTACAAAAAATTACTTCATTTGTGTAAGCTATCATTTTGTCTTATAGGTTAAAACTAAATGAAGAATATGATCACACGTTTTTCAAAGCTGACTTAGTTTGTATTCAATAAATGGGCATACATGAAAGATATATATTGGATGTATGCGTTGTTTTTTTTATATCTTCTGCATGCATAAGACTTGCAATTTAAACTTAATTTTCCATATCGTGGATATGTTTAGTAATTACTTCAAGAAGGTGAGGTGCATTAATAGTTTAACAGGACAAGGACCGTGAAGATAATGCAACTTTATTTCTAAAAAAGTTTAAGATAATGTATTACGTACGATTCACTGTAAAAAACTATAGAATAGTATGAAAATGGTGAAGGTAAGCTATCACGTCATTGATAAAGTAAAGTACGATGGATGGTGGAAAATAGTAAGAGTGGGGTGTGATAAGCAGCACCTGAGTAAAAGCTTTGACGCCATGCCTCTCAAGCTTCACCTCAAGAGTGGGATCTTCGGCAAGTTGTAGAAGAACATCGACCATGTCCTTTGCGACATAATCCTTAACACCTTTCTTCCTGTCAATATGTTCGTCCAAGACGTGTTCCATGAACCTGTCGAACTTCTTGCTCAGAGTCTTCATCCTCTTTATGTAACCCTGCAGGTCAAGGAAGTTAATCCAAGGAATAAAGTCTCCAATGTTCAACACCCCATTAAGCAAAAACAGCTCGTCGAGCATCTTTTTAAACTCCTCGGGGGAAACGATGGCGTTTTCGGACTCTTCCAGGTACTTCTTCCCCAACACCATGCGACTTATGACGTTCAGACTCAAACTGGAAAGGTGGTCTTTTATTAAAACTGTTTTGTTTGCGGAATTGAAGAGATGGTTAAGCAGACCACGCATCTCTTCTTTTCTAATGTATTCGTATTCTTCCAGCCGTTTTGCACTGAACAACTCCATCAAGCACATTCTACGGGCCTGGCGCCAGTACGGGCCGTATTGGGACCAAGTTATGTCGGAGTAGTTGTAAGTTGTGTATTTTCCGGCAGAGAATTTGGGCCTGCCGGCGAGGGTGGCGTCGTGAGTTTTCAGAATGGCCTTTGCCATTTCCACAGACGAGCCTACCACCACCGGATTTGACCCGAACCAGACGTGAAGGATGGGCCCGTATTTTTGACTGAGCTCGTGGATGGACCGGTGCGGGAGGGAACCGATTAGGTTGAGATTGCCTATAACAGGCCAGGGCTTTGGGCCCGGGGGGAGGTTGTATCGGCGGCGGCGGAGACGGCGGAGGAAGAGGAGGAGAACAAGAAAGGCTGCCACAAAAGCGGGAGCGGTAGAAGGCAGTGATGGGAATTGTAGTGCCATTGGAGCGTTGTGATGGAAGTTTGAGTGAGTGAATGGGGTATTTATATGGAAAATGGTGGAGTAAGTGGGAAGGTGATAGAAGTGTGGTTGTTAGAGAAAGAAGATGATTGGGTTGAAATAATTGAGATTGTTTCTGTGATATTTCATTATTGACTTGAAAAGAGAGCTTAAAAGTGAGTCTTGGTATTCGCCGTCAACGGAGGAACCTGCTTCGACGCTGTGCCTGCGTGTTCCACATCTCTAAACTTTCATCATATAATAATGTAAAATATAATTTGACAACTTTTTTTAATCAATTTTTTTATAAAGATACGATCATAATTTCATTTTATTGGTTTATTTTAATTTATGTTAAAAAAGTATTTGAAATAAATCAATTATAGATTATCAGTATGATTGTAAAAAATTATCAATAAAAAGTTATTAAAGAAACTTTTTTCTACAATAATCAACCCTCTTTTTTGTGTTTTGTCTATATGTAATGGTTGTTGATAAAGTAGTTTTTGAGTGGAACTAATAATATATGTTCATGCTTTTTTCTTACAATAATGACAAGAGGATATATATTTAATACAAAAATAAAATAATTACAAAAGAATGAGTTTTTGTAATTTTTAGAAAAAATAATATTAAATGGATGTAAAAGATTAATATTAAATATCATTGGTTGTTATCAATTCTTTAAAATAAGTTTTCTTTAATTTACAATAGGTTACCACTATTCTATGTCTTCAATGGTAGTTTTCTAGAATACATAAATTACATTTCAGGTAAATTTTTTCTGAAGTAAATTTTTCAAAACATATATAATACATTTTACAAATATTAACTTTTAGGATGAGTTTTTCTTTTTTTTTTCTTTTTTTCATAACTAGCTTTTTAAAAGAATATATTTAAAAAAGGTAATGATAGAATAATATACTTTCACATTCATTTTATATATAATGAAAGAATAAAATAATTATAAATAAATAAATTTTTATTTAAAAAATAGAAAAAATAATATTAAATAAATGTAAAATTTTTATGTATAACAAAAAATATATTTTTTTTCTATTTAAAAATTGAGATGTAACGGGAATTCGTGACAACAGCGGTCGCAATAATGGAAACAGTGACATAATGTAATAAGGTAGATATTTTAATCTTTTTCTGTTTCCTTGAGATGTAGTTAGTAATAACGAGGTTACAGAAGAAATAAGCAGTTTACTCTATAATGGGCCCTGAAGTTCGGCCTTGGGGAAGGTGTTGTTATCCATACCTTCTATTATAATTTCTTAATTAACCTTATTTATATTATTTTCGTTTCAAAATTTTAATTAAATTTGTTGACATTTATAAAATAATGAAGACCTTAAATTTATTTTCATTCTCTCAATGTTTCACTTAATTATTTTTTTTATAATTACTCATTTTAATTAATTGAGTGTTTATATCAAATTTCAAAAGTTGATATTTCTTTTTATGTTATTTTCAACTACTAGTCATAACTCCTCGTTCCACATGATCACACAAAAGTGAATCACTAATACAAAAATCATATTTTATGACGTACAAAAACAAGTTATGACGTACATAGTTTTGTACATTATAATAGGTCCATAGTTACATTGTGACATTTTCGAAAGCTTTAACAACATATTTAAAATGTTTTTCCATGTGTTACACTAATATTTTTCCTACAAAACTTAACCACTGCTCTTTCTATTGGTTTTACCCCATTTTCTTGACAAAACCCATATAGAATGGTTTGACATAGCAAGTATTTAAGAATTGAACCCAACTTATAAAGCCTCATTCTTGTACGTGAAGCATTATGGCCGATCATGACCTACAAAAATCATATTTTATGATGTACAAAAACGAGCTATGACTTACATAGTGTTGTAGTTTATAATATCAGTCCATTTTTTTTATATGAATATTGGATAAAATTGTTTCGAATTGATATTAAGTAAAATTATCTATGTTCACATGAGTTATTTCCCTTTTTATCATAATTTGTTAGATCTTGTTTTTTTATGGACCTGTTATAACGTACAAAACTATGTACTTCATAGCTTGTTTTTGTACGTCATAGAATATGATTTTTGTACTAGTGAATATATATATATATATATATATATATATATATTATGGATAATTATATTTTGATAATATTTTTTTACAATATTTTAACATTATCTACGTGTCATTATGTGATTGCTCTATATTAGTGTTTATGATTATTATTATTATTAATCGTGGAGTAATTTTGGATCAAATACAAAATAACATATGTGATGTTAAAATATTAGTCGAAAAAATGTTGTCAAATTATCGTTATCCCTGTATTATATTACTTATCCCTCACTCACATAGATTCTTCTTTCGACTGCACTCACACTTTATAAAAACATTTTTTTAATATGATAAAAATTCTATTGAATTGAGCATGATTTCAGAATTTACAATAATAGGTTAATTATATATGAATAATATATTTTTTATTTTGCGAAACATTCTTCATAATAGAGACTTTAAAAAATCACTATTCATAGTTAATTCTAAGAACAGCATTTTTAAGCAATCTGTAATTAAACATTTAATTATTAGCTTATTGACATGTGTTTTTATGGAATACACTTTATCAAAATTCATATATATGTCTGTTAAATTAATAAAAAAAATTATGAATTTAAGAGGAGACAGTGACATTAAGTTTAATAGTAGAATGTTTTGAACATTTATGTGCTATTTAGAATCAGTCTGTGAATGCGACAAAACTGTGGTTGTTAAACAAATAAGATCAAATTTTTCATTAAAAAAAAATAAAACTGGTGAGTCCATTAATTTCACCTTTCAAGAAGTAAATGTTGTCTTTTTCATGTTATATACCTACCAAATACATCTTCATGAAAAAAAAATATTTTTAGATATAGACAAATTTTTATATTTTATTTAATATGATATTTGCTCACACTATAAATAAATAAAGATATTTTAACAAAATTATTGAGATTAATAAAATATAATGACATTAACTGATTTCCCTAGGCATATAGTAAATAAAGAAACATTCTAAGTCAAACTATAGTGGAGTTTTTTTAATAAGTTGCCTTATTTTTTAAAAATCTTAGCTTAAAAATTAATTTATTAGTTGTTTTTTAATATTTTATTGAAAATCTTCTCTAGTTAAAAAAATATTTTTTCAAACATTTTCCATTTCATCTTTGAATTTTTAATAACTAGGAGCAAGTTATAATAATGAAATAATTTTATTTTAAAATCTTTACATAAAATTAAAATATTTTTATGTTAATTAAATATTCTAACATATGTCTGAATTTAAACAAAATAATAATACGACATATCTAGAGTTGTTTCTAAAGGTAAGAAATATGAAACTAAATAAAATTTTAATTATATAATAGTATTAAATATTTACATGGTGGGAGAATAGGATTATAAGGGATTCTTTTGAGCTATATTTCATGTTACTTATGTAAACAGCTTTTATTAGTAAATGTTTGAAGAAACTTGTACTTATAAATTGGGAATAAGAGTTATGCTTCTTTCTTCCTACTTAAAAATACGTTTTTTATTTGCTTAATTTGTTTTATCTTAATTAAAATGGGGATATTATGTCATTTATTCAAGATACTCTACAAAGATTTGAAAAAGCACTTTTAATTGAATATAAATTATATCATTTCGAAGTTATCAAATAATGACTGTTTTAAAAACGTAATTTCATTTGATATCCCAATGACCACTTTAATTCCTTTTCGTGTGCCTCTCCTGACCAAGGTTGTTAAGAGGAAACAAAAGTCAAAATATTTTAGATTTTAAATTAAAAGAAATATAGATAATAATTTGTATTTGAAAGTTGACCTATTAAATATGTTTGTGTTTCTGTTTAAATGGGACGAGAATAACCGCATGTGCTGATTCTGTCGACCGTGCTACCACCAACAAATCGGTCCAAAATGGAGCGTGAACTGAATACACTTCGATTCATTTATAAAAATTTAACCAATTAATTTACTTTTTAATAATCTTTAATGCAAATCTTAATCGTCTGACCATAGTCATTATGATATTAACTACGTATTAACTCTGATTAACTATTGTCACGATCTAGCGGTCAAAAGACTCTTTCTTACACATCCACCTACTCAGTTTTGTTCCTAAGACTTGCTACCATTTTCAATCAGTTAGCTTCAAACCCATAGTTACAATTTGAGTTTTTGTTTTTAAATGCAATACTCTTGTATTAAGATATTATACGTAACTTTTGGTTTTTGTACCATAGTAGGTAAAAAAGAGAGAGATATTACGAGAATAGGTAAAAGAAAATTTAATTACAAGAATAAGGAAGTCGTGGGGGGTCCAAACGACTTCTAATGAAGAAGTCGTGCCACCTGCACGACTTCACACTGTTCATTTGACCAGTGTTGAAGTCGTGCACTCCAAAAACGACTTTAAGGCATAGTAATCAATTACCATATACTTGTAATCGATTACCGAACCATTTTTGACAAAAAAAATGAAGTCGTATGGGGTTAACGACTTTTATTATTAAAGTCATGCACCCCCTTACGTTTTTACTTTTTTAATTTTTTAATTTTTTAATTAATTAAAATCATTTATAATTTGAAAATAATATTTTTAAATATATTTAAAATAATTAAAATTATATCTAATTATTAATTAATTTATTTTAATATTATTAGATAAGTAAAATTTATATTCTAATTATTTTTGTAATTAAATTAATTTTTTTATAAAATAATTTTAATTAAATAATTTATAACTATTGTAATTATGTAATTAAAAAATAAAAAAATTATATTTGATTACAATTTAATTTTTTTTGGAATTTTGTTATTATAGAATATTTTTTTGAAAATTATAATTAATTAATAACTTTTTTTTATTATAAACTAATTAATTAAAAATATATTAAATATAAACTATTTAAATTAATAAAAAGCAAACGACTTCTTGTGTGGAAGTCGTGCACCCCCCCTCCCCCCACACTTTCACTTTTAATTTCTTTTATTATTTAAATTAATTTATAATATTTAAATAATGTATTTAAAGGTATATATAATACTTTAAATTATGTATAATTAATAATTAAAGTTTTTTAATATTATAAAATAAATAAATTTTATGGTTTTAATTATTTTTGTAATTAAATTAAATTTTTTATTAAATTATTTTAATTAAATAATTTATAACTATAATTATTGTAATTATGTAATTAAAAATTTAAAAAAAATTATTTCATTATAAATTTATTTTTGTTTAATATAATAAATTTACTTAAAAAAATATTTATTATAAAAAAGTTTATTATAATTAAATATAATAAGTTTATACATTTTTATTTATTTAATCACATGGTTAAAAATTATTTAATTGAAATACTTTTTATAAAAAATTTAATTTAATTACAAAAATAATTAAAACCATAAAATTTATTTATTTTATAATATTAAAAAACTTTAATTATTAATTATACATAAATTATTATATATACATTTAAATACATTATTTAAATATTATAAATTAATTTAAATAATAAAAGAAATTTAAAAGTGAAAGTGTGTGGAAGGTACACGACTTCCACACAAGAAGTCGTCAAACCCTACGATTTTAATTTTTTGCTTTTTATTGATTTAAATATTTTATATTTAATATATTTATTAATTAAATAGTTTATAATAAAAAAATGTTATTAATTAATTATAATTTCCAGAAAGAATATTATATGATAACAAAAATTCAAAAAAAATAAATTGTAATGAAATATAATTTTTTTTTTCAATTTTTAATTACATAATTACAATAGTTATAAATTATTTAATTAAAATTATTTTATAAAAAATTTATTTAATTACAAAAATAATTAGAATGTAAAATTTATTTATTTAATAATATTAAAAAAATTAATTAATAATTAGATATAATTTTAATTATTTTAAATATATTTAAAAACATTATTTACAAATTATAAATTATTTTAATTAATAAAAAAATTAAAAAAATTAAAAAAGTAAAAATGTAAGGGGGTGTACGACTTTAATAAGAAAAGTCCTTAACCCCATACGACTTTATTTTTTTTAATATTTTTTTGTCAAAAATAGCTTGATAATCAATTACAAGTATCTGGTAATCGATTATCATGCCTTAAAGTCGTTTTTGGGTACACAAATTCATCACTGGTCAAATTAACAGTGTGAAGTCGTGCAGGAAGCACGACTTCTTCATTAGAAATCGTCCTAGCCCTCCCACAACTTCCTTTTGACTTTGATTTTGTCCATTTCAGTAATATAATAGGCAAATTTGCCTACTGGGGTGAAAAACCGTTTTATTAGATATTATTAGTATTGTTTTACTATGTAATCACTAAAAAATCGTTTAAAAGTAGAAATAGTTTTATAAATTATACTCAACTTTTTAATTTTAAAAAATATTAAATTATAAATAATTTATTTTAATCGAGTTTTATTATTTTATAAAAAAATATCATATTTTTTATTTGTCTTCTTTCTTATATTTTAACTGTTTTTTAAGATCTCAGCTTATTTTAGGATTTTTAGACCTTTAGAGCAATACATTTATCTGATTAAATTTATTATTAGAGTAAATTTTTTTTTTAAGTCAATGTTAATCTTAGTTGGCATGAGGGAGGCTCATTCCATTTTTTTTTTCTTTTCAAATATGTATAAATAATTTATTTTTAGTTTTTGCATATTTTATACATTTAACAATTTTAACTCATCTATTTTACGTAGTTAGAGCTGCTTTTGAAAGTTAAACTACCTGGAGCATCATGGTGTGTTAATGTTGCGGTTAAGATAAAGGAAAGAATTAAACTATAATGATATTTAATATGGTCAAATTTGTGGTTGTTATTTGAATGACAATTGATAAGTTATTATGTTTGATTTGGGATGTTGACATTTTCGTTGTTAAGTTAAAAAAAATTACTGAAAAAATTATAATGAAATTAGTTTATTTTATGATAAAGTTTTCACATAAGTTGTAAGATTTTTTTAATCTGAAGAATCAAATTTAAATTAAATGAAAATGAATAATTATTTTTCTTAAAGAAAAATACTATATTTTATTATTTCTTTAATATAAAAATTGATCTATCTAAAACTATAAATTATATGTTGCCTATGTTTTAGTTTTCATGATTCTACTCGCAAAGTGAATTATTTTTATTCATAAAGTATGAGAAATATATGGAGTATTAAGAGATTATGTTAAAATTTCCATGAACTGAAATTACTGAAATGATTAGTATGAGATATTATAGTTTACGTTTATTAGTACCACATATCATTATAGTTGAGCAGTCACATATTATATTGGACACGCAATGCTATGAATGTCCTATGTCAATCATATCATAAATTAATTATATATTATAATCAATTATATTCCCATTGTAAGAAAAATAACATCTTAACAACTTTGAATAATATGACACTCCAAGGAAAAACGCGTAGTTTCGAACTCAACACAAATTGCCAACGATGAAGGAAATTCCTCAACATTAACAGAGATTGCTTAATGACGACTTCAACGCCTTCAATAAATGTAGACAGACAGAAAAGTATCGATTTCCTTTGAGCAACGGAACAAAACCCTAAAATGGTGAGAAACAGAGCAATGGAGACAGAGCTTCAACAAAACAAAAACCCTAAGAAAAGAAGTGAGAAGGTGAAAAAGGTACAAAAGAATAGAGGATATTTTCGAAATAACAAGAAGTCTCATTTTTCCAATCAGTTTTTGTTTAAAAAAAATTAAAAAATTGACCAATACAACGCTGACACGTGAAGTTGTCATAACGTTGTTAAAAATTTGTTGTCAACATATCGCTACCCATTTAAATAAAGGGTTAGATATACTTAATTATTAAATATAGGTTTGTAATTTTTAAATTTGGATATGAAATTGAATTTCCTTTTTAGTTTGATATATTTTGGTTTTAAATTTTTAAAAATAAATTAATATAATTCTTTTAATATATATATATATATATATATATATATATATATATATATATATATATATATATATATATATATATTTTAAAACAAATAATCATTTTTCAACATCTTCATTTTTTGTCACAATTTATAGACCAATTGAATTCTATATCTTACTCCTTTACCAACTATATTACTATTTTTCATTTAAAAACATTTAATATGATAAATTGTCTCTTTCTTCAAGTCTATAATTTATTCTTTTTTTTAGCATTACTTCTTATATGAATCTACCTCATAAAGTATTATTTATTCTTGTTCCAAACCATAAACTTAAAAAGAAAGTTTTTAAATCCACAAATAAAATATTCAATGTAAGAAAATATCTTACACTAAATCAAATAGCTATCTATAACCAATTTATCCACATTATTGAAACAATCATCCAAATCATATTGCATACTATATATCATCAATTTACTTACCATTAAAATCATTCACAACTAACATAAAAAATCATATTAGATTTGTACACCTTCATTATTAACTTAATATTCATTTACACTTAATAATTTTGTTTTCAAAATGGACTTATGCAATTATACACACTAGAAAAATGCAACAAACTCAACTTTTAAGTCAATTCTAAGATTGAACTGCTTTGAATTCTTACACAATTATAGCTAAGTCTTACAAGCAACTAACACAACAAAAACATACCACTCTACTTTTCATAGTTCATCTAAGATTCGAACTGTTTTGATACAAAAATGTAAAATCTTAATTTTCTTTTTCTAAACAAATATTCATTTAGTACTTAATATCAGAAGGTGTTGGTAACTCTAATAATTATAAGTGAGATAATTCACATTGTTTTTCTTAGACTAAATGTTAAATATATTAGATTATTATATATCCTAAATAACCATCTTATCTTATCTTCATATTTTATCTTTAATTAATTTGATATTATTTTTCATTTATATTTTATATTTAGTTCATATCTCTCGTATTATAAATACAGTATCTTAAGTATATATTAAAAAAAAAAATTAATTACATATATAGTTTTCACTGTATTTAATACTAAATAATATTGTATTTCAAAATACATTTAAAATAAACTCATAAATATTTCAAAATATAAACTAAGAGCTTAATAGAGTTTTTCGAAAGGATAAACTATTTATCTAAAATACTCTTATACTAATCTTTTAGTTCCTCGTTCCAACTCCAATGTTAATATCATCGTAAATTCCTAACTCTGCTCCCATGTTTAAAATACAATAATCACAAAATACCTTTTTCAACTTTTACATTGTGCTATTTGATTTTTGAAAATGAAAATAAATAATGAAAATGAGAGTAGAATGAAAAGGATGGAGGGTTTGAGAATGGGAAAGTTGAAGGAAGAAAAAAAAATGAGAACTGTGCATTTCTTTCTCTTGGTTTTCTTGTAATATTTATTTATTAAGATTTTCTCCCTCTTCTTTTATCCAGCACATTATACTTTTAATTCAATAAAGCTTTTTTTTTTTGCATTAACCAATATTTTAAACGAGTTAAAAAAATTATATTTATTTTTTAAAAACTTAATTTTAAAATTTGAAAATTAAAACATATCAAAATTTAAAAATTAAAATGTATAAAAAAATTTAAACATTTTGTTTCAAATATTATAACCTAAAATTATATTTAATCCTTGAATAAATAATCAAATTATTACTTTTTATTCAAATCAATCAAAATTACGTGGAAAATTTCTATTTATTTATTTATTTTCTCTTTTTCCTAATATATGTTGTTTCACGCTCGATCACCCCGTCCAAGCAACACTAAGAAAAGAAGCTGCATATGAAAGCAAAAGAAGATTACAAGTCTTGAAATGGTGATAACAATTTTATAAACACTCACACATCCTCCAACACCACCCAACTAATTTTCATATACAGACTATACAGCCCTAGGTTACAATATATATATATATTGATAAAATGTAGGTACAAAATGGGTATCCATGGAGTCACTGAGCACAGTAGTAGCTAGTAAGGCAAGCATATATAGATAAATGCTTATCAAAATGTGGGAAGTGAGTCCCTTATTCACTACTTTAAGATAGTTATGTAGACACACTATTGGGTACTCCTCTGCATGTAACACCAGATTCAGAGCTAGGAGCAAGCAACTCATAAGGCAAAACCCCTGCCCCACATCGATTCCTTAGACTCCTATCAAGGTTTCTGCTATCGATCACCTTCTCTATCTGTCTAACCTTTGCAGAGAAATCATAGAATGCCTCAATGATCTCAGCATCACCTGACCAAATCGAAGGTTGTTGTCTCTCCCCCAAGTACTCCTCATCGGGTGAGTGAGTCGACAGTGTGTCAACCACAGCCATAAACTTTGTGGCTTGCAACAAGCTAGGCAATGCATTCAGATAATATTTTTGAGGGTCAGCAAGAAAACTTGCGTATTCTGGATCACCCTCTTCTGGTATTAATCTTCTCGTCAGTGGTGGACGATTTGGCACATACCCTCCGTAAGGGTATTGCCCAAAGTTAAGAGCAGCATGTTGTGCAGATGCATTCCAGATCAATATGGAAAGAATGGAGACAAGATCCTCACCGTTGTTCAATGTAGGCCACCAACTTTCATGCCTCAGATCAGCATGACCCACATTGATTGACTCCGAGTACCAAGCTTGTAGCTCTTTGTCGTTGCATATGAGGCTTGCATGAGGGTAGTAATGGTTCACATAGGTGCGAACCCAGTCTTCTATGGCAGACCAGATTAGTAGTCCATCAGCTGCATAAGGGTAGTCTTCCAATGTTAGCTTTAGACCATGTGGTTGTGTTGGGTCAGGTACTGCCATTCCCCTGCAATCTCGTAAGAGAAAATCTTCTTTAGATCTCATTGCAAATTTGCATGCACCAAAAAAAGCAAGCACCATACCACTATAAGAAAAAAAAGTTTGGCCACTTCCCAAAAAGTAAAGGTAAAAGTAAATATGGATCTTACTCATTGCATCAGTTGGGTGCTGACAAGAAGTATCAAGAGCATTGATTATGAAATTACAGTCCCCAGTTATATTAAAAAAAAAAACTATACAGACTAGAAATAAATGGCTAGAACTATACACAAATTTTCCAAACAATATAGCGATCTCTCATGTATCTTTGTGTCAATGTTCTATAAGGAGAGAAATTGACATGCATGACCTCTAAAAGCGCATTAATAATACACATTGAAGCAACAAAAACTGTGTTTTTTATTTCTTAACCCGTGTACCAAGAACACCGACCGTTTACTATTTGCCGTATAAGTTAGGTTAGGCCACTTTCATTTAAAGTCAAACTGTGAACAGTATCAACAACAACAACAACAAAAAAATCTAGATATTGAGTGGATTACCTGCGGATGAGATCTGCGGGGAGACTATCCATGTCAAAGCGCCAAAAGTTCTTGTAAGCAGCAGAACTAATCTCCATAGCATAGCGTCCAGGAGTGAAGCAATTTTCAATGATTCCATCAGCATTGATTAAACTCTGTCTAGCCAAGGCATTGATCTCCAAAGTATACCTCATGTGTGGGTCCAATAGCTTGTAAATTGGATGCATGGCACTCAATTGCCTATGAGCAGCCAATATGAATGGTTCCAAGTTTGCATGTGTACGTAACCTATATACACATACCAACAAACAAACAAAAAAAGTCAATTATCTAACTTGTTACTGATAAAATAGTACTAATTTTGCAGTATTTGTTTTGTGGGTGTTCTCATACCAGTGGTTAACAAGTTGGTGCACCCCAGCATCATTGGAGCAAACATGTGCCTTAGCTAGCATCCACATCCAGTTAGTGGTTGCATCAACAGGTGGTGTAACCACACGCTTTGATCTAGAACTAGGTCCAGCAAAAGGGA
The DNA here is from genome assembly GCA_036885675.1 of Vigna mungo. Classification (NCBI taxonomy): domain Eukaryota; kingdom Viridiplantae; phylum Streptophyta; class Magnoliopsida; order Fabales; family Fabaceae; genus Vigna; species Vigna mungo. The sequence goes on from CP144700.1 coordinate 50,328,033, forward strand.
GGCTAAGTTCAATGGCCACAGGTTTGAGAGTGTCACGTGGTGTGGAGAAAAATATGGTACGTGTGGCATATGATTTCCTACCATCAAGGGCATTGATCCCTTCTAGGAAAGGAAGGTAGATATCATGGTAGTCAACGATAAACAGCTTGTTTTCATTTATTGCCTGCATAATTAAGAAAATTAATATTTAAGTTCAAGGGGTGAAAAGAAGAATTTGAACAAAAGTATAGTTAGTAATCAAAATTGTGAGAAGCATTGATGCTACCTCTTGGACTGTCATGCCATCGAGTTGACTCAAAATATGTTCTTCTTTAAGAGCAGACTCTTGGGGGCCATAAATTTGAGGGTCTAGTTTGCTAACTGGTGGAAAAACTTTGAGCTTCTCAATGCTAACAGGGTTAACTCCTGCAATTGCTTGACGGGCAAATTCGTCATCTCGCAACCATGCAAATTTGTCCTCTGCACGTTAGACATGTGAGATCATTAGTTTAACAAAAAGTAACAAAGCTACCAATAATCAAGTTGAGTTTAAAATAATATTAACCAGTATAAAATACTGCACCCACATGTGAAACATTCAAATTAACAATTTGATGCAGGTTTGCCTTTCATATGGTATAATAATGATAGCAATTAACTAGTTGCCTTTAGAGCGCACACGGATAACGAACAACCTATCCGAGTTTGAATTGAACTCAGAAACTTTTTTCTTTGTTGAAAAATCAACTGACAAACATTAAAAGCCAAATGGCACGTTCTAGTGGTCCACTTGTTACTGATCTTTACCGTATTCTTTGTCATGCTATATTAAAATATCCAAGGGTAAAGCAACAGTACTAAAATTCAATTATCATCGAACCTCACCAAAGATTTGTGCTTAGAATTACTTATCACATGCTGTTTCAGAACTATACTCGGAAAGCTTTCAAAAACTAAACATGCACAGAAGAATATTGATAAATGATTTACTATAGAAATCAGCACACAGAATTGTATTTACTCACTGGAAATAATCTTAGGGGTGTCATATTTAAGAAGTCCCTGGCTGGACTCTTGGATCTTGCTGACAAAAGGGATTTTTTTCAAGACGTCATCTTGCAACCCCAACTTTATGAGCAACCCTTCACTGTAAAGGCCATCCACATCTGAGAATTCATTGAAGTCTTGGTTGCTAGCAGAAAGACTGGCCTTAAGACCAGGAATCAAGTTATGGAGCACTGCCTTCAGCCTCTTCACTGTGAATGTGTTCTGCTTCGACTCCTCAAAACGTTCATCCCTTGGCACATACATAGGCAGTGGCTTCTCCACACGACTCTCTGCATACATATCTGCATAATCAAATAACATTGGTTACATTTTACACAATAAATTCTTTTCAAAATCAAGTATAAACCAGCAAAAAAATCTCTAATTCTTACACCCACTTAAAATGGAGGAATAGTAATAGCTATAAAGATAATAACTTTCTGGGGGGTGCTCCAAAACATTGTAGTAAAGTATTCATATAATTTACTTCTTATTTACCTGTGTCGCTGGGCTCACGGCCTGTACGACACCGTCTTGGGTATGGATACATATCTGATCCTCCAAGATTTGGTCTGGCATATTCAATACCTTTGTCTGGATTTCCCAAATCATTGTATATATCATAATCATATATTCTGTCAGATAAGTTTCTCACTCCTTTGCCATCACCTCTGAGATTTCTCAGCTCTTTTTCCCTCAATAATCTAAGCCCAGCAGGTGTATCACCAGGTAAATAAGGCTGTTCAAATAAATCACAGGAGTGAAACAATGTTAATAGATGATTATTATTGTAACTTTTGTTAAAAATAATATTACTACCGCTTAGCACTATAATACATAGTTATCACAGAGCACATAGTGGATGTTTCCAATTTGATTGATGAGGTAATTGATGGGTCAATTCAAAGGTATTGGCTCATGCAAAACCGCACAGGAATCACTCAATGGTTTTCCCACTTTAATGATAATGGAACAGCTTTTTCTTTTCTTGAGGAACTATACTATCACGCACTCATAGGCATTGGCATTGAGATAATAAATTAAAATGTTTTTTTGCAAGGTATTAGAATGATTTTCGACTTTTATGACCTTTCCAAGATTCTCCACACCAGCATAAATATTGCTTTGACTTTTATTTTCCGGAAATAAAAACAGAAAACAAATATTGTCGTCTAATAGGTGTACAGAATAAATACTAACTTTACCGGGCCCTGTTATTAAGACAGGAAAACAAAATAAAAGAAATAATAATTTTAATAAAAGATGAAAAAAAAAGAAAGAATGGAAAATTAGATTACCTTATTGGAAAAGAAAATCCTTTTTCCGGGATGATCTTTTCTTGCTTGAACCCAAGAATTGCAGGGGAAATGAACTGGTCCAGTGGCAAATCCTTCAATGGTTATGCTTTCCAAGAAGAACTCTTTCTGGTGTTTGTTTGTCACAGTAATAGCTCCTGGCTCCCCAAAGTTAGAGTCAACTATGAATTCAGCTGTGTAATTAACTCTCTCCACCTTAAGATTGGACTTCTTTGACCAATCCTTCAGCACTGCTTCCGTACTCTTCTTTGCAGCTTTGGTCTCTACAAAACAAAAAAGTTACCAATGGATTCGTTCACTTTACAACCCTTCGTCAACAAGCAATTTCAAGTCGATTATTTTAAAAAATAATTAAGATAGCAAGAACTATTTAGGCGATTTGTGTACAGAGGGCTGGAAATACCAAAAAAAGGAACTTTTTTAGAAGGGGTGGGAAAAATAAAGACTTTTGAAACAAATCTTAAACATTTATGGTACTGGGTAGGTAGAGATGATGGTTTTGGAAAGAAATGAAGTAGTTTTTGCGAGAGACAGCACAGCAGCAGAAGGAAATTCTTACTTGGATCAATCTCGGTGCTAACAAGTTCAAGGACAACATTCCTTCCAATCTTGTCAGCCAGAGCATCAATATGCTTCACAATGGTCTCTTTCAAATCCTCTTTGATCTTGTTCCTCACTGTGATAACAGCTCTAACCTTGAATTTCACTGGCTTCTCTGTAGACACTAAAGAAGTGGAAGAAGATGATAGTGAAGAAGAAGAAGAAGAAGAAGAACCCTTGATCAAATCTTCACTTATAGTTGCCACAGGAAACTTTGCAGCCTTCCTTACCCTCACAACTCTCTTGCTCTCCAAAGGAACCAAGAACCGAGTTTGATTGAAAAGTGATGAAGGGGAAGAAGGAACAAACAAGGACCTCTCTAGCAATGAAGAACCCATGATTTGTTTTGTAAGGGCCATGTTTGTTCTGAATCTTCACCCTCTATGGAGTTTTTTTTTTTTTTTCTTGGTTTTGTGTGTTCTCTCTCTAGAAGTATGATTTTGGTCTCTTTGCAAGAACTGAAACAGATTTGAGAGAAAAGGGTAGTGGCTTGTCGGTTGAAATGAAATGGAGATAGCTGGCTATGATTTCTTTTATATACAGTGCAGAGAAGGAAAAGGAAGACTAATAAAGGTGGCAAGCATGAATCTCACTTCACCGTCCACATTTTTTCTCTCCTTTTCTTTTCCTTCATCATCTTCTGTAATTATTTTCAGCTTGCTTCTGTAACTAAAAATGGTGTTCATCATCACCAACATCAACCGCATTCAAATATTTAATTTTTTGGTCAACATTGCAAAAATTACCACGTCAAAATAAATAAGATGTTTTAGTCTAAATTAATGTAAAAGTATGTTAATAACTTTAAATATGTATTTTTATAATTTTAATCATTAATATTTCTTAGAAAAACTATATTTTCTGTGTAATATACATGGTGTTAGAGTACATAAATAAAAAATAAACTAATCAAATCTAAGACTTCGTGGTTGAAAAGTAAAATAAAATTTTAATAAGCAAAAAAAAAATGAAAACAGGCAGTATGTTGGAAGTTTTAAAAGGCAGAGAAGTAAGTAATTTTATGAGAAAAAAAGTAAGTATTGAATAATAATGATTATAAAATATATATGTGACAAAAAGAAAACAGTTTTAATGACAAATGTTGCCATATTTAATGGTGACGATTTAAGTGTTAGTATAACTATTGATAATTAAGGACTAATTTCAAAATAATAATAAATAAATGTAATATGTTTGCATTAATAAATTATAAGATTGAATTTTTTTTATATAAAAGTATGATATTTACATTCTTTTAAAATGAAGAAATGATACCCACTTTGAACAAAACTTTATTTTAAATATATTTTATTTTTGCACTAATGACTATAAAACAATTATTAAAATTATTTATTTATTTGTTTAAGAGGGAATTTGTTTTAAAGTGTAAGATTATATTCTTATGATTGAAAAGTTATAGACAGGATGAATAGCCACAATACTTCATCTAACCTAATTTATTTATTTTGCTGATGGCTCCCGAAATATTTATGCTGTATGGATTCTGTGGATGTGATTATTATGAAAAATATATGTTTAACAACTTTTTTTTTATAATTTTTTTATAATTGTTTATATAATAATTTATGATTATTTCGTTTTAAATATAGTAATTAATCTGTTGTCAAAAAAATTGGTAAGATATCTTAATTCAATTATTATTCTTCATTTAACATAAAAATAAATGGGTTTTGCAGGAGTCAAACTGAGAACTGAGGAATATTGGTTTCCACTTTTCAAAGTAAAAAAACGCGTTTCTATAGAAAGAACACGGAAAGCTGGTTTATGTTTTATTCCACGTTGCCACCGTGCTTCATTCTCCAGGGTCATATCTGCAAAATGTCAAAATAGTGATCAATCCACCTTGACTCTGATCTTGAATTCACCATACCACTTCTTGACCCGAATAGATTTCTATTCCAATTTTGATTTGAATTAATTAAATTTCAAGTTTTCGATAAATTTCTTTATTTTTAATTCAGTGTTTGTTATTTTGTATACAGTGAGTGTTACAGTTACCGGGTTGAGTCACTCCAAACACCTTCATAATTTGTCTTTCAATGCTCTCTTTCTTCGCTCTTTCGTATGAAAGTGCACCTGTTAAAGATTTTCATGCTTAAGTCAATATACAGTCCATGATTACTCTATATCAATAATAAATGGACAGTAAATGTGAATCACCTACCTCTATAAGTAATAAATGAACAGTATATATGAATCATCTACCTCTTACATTTAACCTGTATTTATAGTTTTTGCTATGAGTCTAGAATTAGTGAAGTCTTAATCACGATTCAATCTCGATCTAGTGGCTCTAATTATTTTTTACCTTAAACCTTGTATAAATATAATTACGGATTTTTATCGACCGTTCATCCTAGACTGTCCGATCGGATTAATCACGAGATGGTCCTATGTCCGCTCGATCATACATTGAGTTTTTAAATTTCTTACATGATTTAATTGGCTTTTAATATCTCATATTGTACTAAATTGGATGCTCGTTTGTTTTATTACCTTGTTAGTTTGCTTTTTATGTTTTAATGACGTGAGAAAATGTTATTATTAATATAAAAATTGTAAGGTCATTTATTTTAAATTAATTGTAATATTATTTTATATTAATTTTTTAATTTGCTATTTTTAAATATGTGGTGAGAAATAACAAATAAGCAAACATTACTTATTTAATAAAATAATAAACAACAAAAATTCAATTAAAAGTATAAAAGTTTTAAATATTAAATAAATAGAAAATAATAATAGAAACTCAACTCTAAAGACTTGCTTGATTGAGCCTTTTCATTTAATTAAATATCCATTTTAATCTATTTTAACTTTAATTAGTTAATTGAATTTTAATTCCTTTTCATTGCTCATAAATTATTTTTCCCATAAAATAATCAATCAGTTAATTGAATATGGCATCATACCATATTCAGGTGTTTCCGTATTTGTAGCAGCTGGGAGTGGAGGGTCTATTCTGTATCACCTCTTTATTTAACCATCAAATCATCAACATGTAAGAAATATTATTCTTACACTTTTTTATTTTACTATAAAAGTTCATTTCTTAAATTTAAAAAGTTAGAGTTCAGTCTCAAATGGATTTTAATCTTGTGTTTTTAATAAATTGTTTTAATTTTTTATTGAGTTAAATTAGTTTTAAAGTTTATTTAGGTAGTGGTCATAATGTTAAGTAATCGTTTTGATTAATTTGTTTTTCTTTTTGTTGAATTTTTGGTATTATTATCTATTGGGTATTTAAAATATATTGACGATGATATTTTAAAATATAGTAGAAATCTTTTTAATATACTAAATGTAGTGTATAATAACGATAATAATAAAAGTATAATTTATAACCGTGGTCATGGTGATGGTTAATAAGATTTGTGGTTACTTATAAAATTAATGATACTGATTATAATTATAATAATAAAAGTAATGATAATTATAGAAGTGAAGTGATAATTAAATTTATAATCGTTATAGTGATGAAAATAATAATTAAAGTAATAGTGATAATGCATTTCTTTAATTTCAAAACTAAAATTTATATTTTTGAAAATGCTATAAAAATATTTAAAATTCTCGGAATGAGATTAAATTGGTTACTCCTTATATCACATCACACAGATACAACGTCTATTCCTACATTACATAATTTATTTATAGTGCTTATTACTGTACTTGTTAATGGTATATAGAAGATTAGACAGTAACTACTATTCATGCATTATTTAATACATTATTTAACACTAATCTAAATTTATTATTGCAAAATTATGAGTGAAATCTGTGCCATGTTTGGTTTGATTTCATTGTGTTAAAATTAATTTAATAGGTTAAATTTAAGGCAAAAACAAAGCTGCTTCTTGTACGTAGTGTCACACTATGACTTTCAGTCCCGCACACTGGAACCCAAACATGCATATAAAGTTTGAAATAAATTAAAAAAAAATGATTTTATTCGGTGCAGTGATGCTTTCTTTTATTATTTACCTTATTTATAAGATAAAATGAAATTACGCAAATTTGTTATTTATATTTTTGTTTAATGTATAGAGATTTTTAACTCAATTTTATAAATTCAGTTTATGAAATAAGATTTATTTTTTTTTATGATGTAAGAATTTTAATTTAATTTATTGACCCGTAATAACTCACAATAAACGGACCGGACAGACTCTGGAGAAAGAAAAGCCATTAAGCAATGAATAAATATGATTGGACCAACAGGTAAGACCGAACCGTCAGAATCATGAATGTCCGTCTATACTCAATAGACAAGTTTTTCTGGCAAGAATTAAGGTAAATTATAATTAGTGGTAATGGATTGAGATTTGATAGATATTAAAATATCACTAATTTCAGACTCATCTCAAAAACTATAAATATAAATACAGGTAAGAGGTCGACGATCGTAATTATTGTGCATTTAATACCCTTGTTCTGAATTGGTACTATCTGACTTAAGCACGAAATAACTTTTGGCAGGGTGAAAGTGTTCATGTGACTTAACCTCACAACCAAAACACATATATTTTAAAAATTAGATTAGATCTTAATAAAAGTTTAAAAGTGGTTTACCAAATTGTTTGAAATTTTTGAAAACTTAAAACAAACTTAAAAATGAAGAATTTTATTTATTTATTTTTTAATTTTTTGTACAAAATTATTTATTAACTTATATCATCTACTTTTAAAAATTCTAAAAAATATTCATTAATTTGTATAAAAAAAATATTCATTAATTTGTATTAAAGTTGACGAAATATTCACACATTATAATACGAAATGACATTTTCTCTTTATTACATATATTTGAAGTACAATCAAGTATGAATGATAATATTTTGCATCCTTAATTTTTTATTTTATTTTTTATTTCACTTGCTAACAAATTTATAAACTCATTTTGTATATTATGTACAAAGTAATAGTTGTGAAAAGGGTAGAGTTTATTAATTCTTATGTTTGAATATAGAGTTTATTAATCTACCTTAAAATCCATAAATAAAAAAGTATAAAAAATAAAAATGTATAATCTTAATACAAATTCAACAAATAGAATAAAAACAATAATAATACAAATAAAAAGAAAAACATACTAACTGTAAATGAAGATAAAAAAGATTAGTACACTCTAACATCATCAAATTCAAATAATGTAATATGCCAAAACTTTCAAAAGAGAAAACAAAAATTAGAATGAAATAAAGTAAGAGACAAGAAATGAAATTACTATATGAGAAGTTACAGAAAAATTAAAATAATATATAAATCAAAATTTATTATAAGAGGATAAAGATAACTCATTCTTCTCTTTTTTTTTTTTAAAGAAAATTATAATTTAATAGAAGTATGTTAGTACTAAAAGAATTGTTGAGATTTTTTTTCTTTAACATAATTTTATAATTAATTCAATAAAAATATATTAGTATAAAAAAGAATTTGAGATCTTTATTTCTTAAACAAATTTTATAATTAATTTAACATAAGTATATTAGTATAAAAAGAATTTGAGACTCCTTTTTAAATATAATATTATAATTTATTTAATAGAAGAATATTATACTAAAAAAATTAGGCATATTTTTAGGTTAAAGGAAATGCTTTACATTTCAAACCAGTTTTAGGAACAATTAAAAAAATTAAACAAACAATAAATTTTAATTTAAAATTATAATTTCATATAAAAATAAATTTTAAATATAACTTAATCCTATAAAATAACTTATAAATTAAAATTTGTATAATTGTTTTTATCTTTAGTCAAATAGTAACCATACAGCTTGTTTCAATGCATCTGGAGTGAAATGAATATTTTTTATTTTATTATAAAACTATTCAAACAATACGGTTATTTATTTCAATAATACAAATCCCTAACCTTATATTTGTAAAATTGAGAACCTGAATTTCAATAATACAAACCCCTAATGTTATATTTTAATTGAAATTTTACAATTTTATAATAATTTTAAATTATTTAATTTATTTAATATTTTCTTTGAATAAGACCATTCAAAGTCGGTGAATTTATTCATTTTCACTAAAATTTTTAATTATTATCAAATATAAAAAATGATCTAATTTTAATTTTTTTAATCAATCTTAATTAATTTCTTTTTCAAAACTTGTTAATGTTTTTTTAATTGATATTTGTAATTTTGTTTGTAGAAAATATAAATCAAGATTAGGTTTTAGTTGATGTCTTTGTAATTATTTAGACAGACATCAATCAATATTATTTTTAGAATGTTGATTATTAAGGTGTTTTTGTAATGTCTACTAAAATGTTCCTTTAATTAATATTACTAAGAAATTATCTTATCGTTGGTAGAAAGTTATTCAAATTAATAGTAAAAAAATAATTTTAATTTCTTTTTATAAAGAATGATATTTATGTTTTAGATGATAAAAAAATAATTATAATAAACATTTGATTGAAAGAATTCAATTTACATCCGTTAAAAGATAACCTCTTCAACATATCGGTCGAGAAAACCTTAACTAATGACTAACAAGAAATAATAATAATAATCTACAAAATTTACATCACAAAATAATTATTATCAACATTAATAAATAGCCTTAATCCACATTAACAAAAAAGTAATAATCGCGAGGGTCTTAATCAAGGTGATATTACCTTCAACTAAAACTAAGTTAAAAAAATATATATAAAAAAGTAAATATGAAAATTTTCAATTTTTATTTGTTGACAAAAGTTAATTAACACTCTTTAATTTTAAATAGTTTAAGCAATACAATTATTCAAGTCAAATTTTTAAATTACAATTTTTTAAAAAATCATTATCTAGATGACATATTATTGTCATATAAACATTTTAAACATTTTACAAAAAAAAGTAAATCACCCTCTCATATATTTCTGACTTATACACATTGTAACGTAAAAGTTTCCACTCAATATTATAAAAACTAATAATAATAATTAAAGTTGATCGGTAGCGAGACACAAACACACATCTGAGTCCAATCATGCAAAAGATTGACATGATTCTCTATCCAAAACATTAAGACAATAAATTAATTATATAGTATTTTATTTTCTTATTTTTATCCATATGAGACTTAAACTCATATTTATAATTTTTAAGAGTGATGATTCCTAATTTCCATATAATTAATAATTAGAGTTTGAAAAGATAATTTAATTTGACTACATTTATAAATAGGTGGTGTTTTTGAGCAGGCAAAGAAGGTTTTTCTTGATATGAACTTTCGTGTTTGCCTCCTTCTTTGCCTAACTCTTATATCACAATTAATACTCTTTATCGAACAAGAAATTGCGTGGATAAGGATCAACACCATTTCTCATATCTCATTTCATCAGTCAACAGCAGCCAAAAGAATCAAAACATTAACTTTTCCAAATTCTACTTTTCAAGGAACTATCCAATGCTTCTAATATTATATATAACTTCTAATGCCCATTCTTCACGATATCATTATTATAATTAATTATACTTTCCCACCTACTTAATCATAATACATACTAAAGCTTTTAACAAAATCATGAAAATTTGAAAAAAAAAAAGGAATTATAGGGTTATTTAATTTGATGTACGCAACTACAGTTGAGTAAAGTTAATGATTAGAATCGATTCCATTCAGATAGACATATCAATCCTTTTCTCATGGAGAACATTTCTCTTCGTTGTTAATCAGTTTGAAATGCAAACGAACACGATAATAAAAAGAAACCCTAGTGTTCCTTTTTTATACATGACGTGCATTGGAAAATAAAATGCTGTTTTGATTAGCGTTTGCATTCCATGGCAAAATAGCTTAGTCGATTGAAGCTTTAACGCATAAGTTTATATATATTATTAGGAAAAGAATAATTATTCTTAAAAAAATGGATTTATATTAAGAAAAGAAAGAAGATTGATAACACAGAAGCTGCATTTGTTTATTCATGACTTTCGAATGCGAACAAAATACGAAAGCATGATGAAGTCTTCAATATTCGTTTATATAGTGATAGAGATAATTAGGTTTGAAATTTCAAAGTAAGAGAGTTTTCTGTCTATGTAAAGTGAGAAACGGAAGTTAGTTTGTTTTGCACCAAATGTTGGGATATAAATCACCCTTTTTGGTAGGTATAGATTCCACTAAACCCATAAAATATGCTTTCAAAATTTTATTAAAAACTAGTGAAATATATTTTCGTTTTCTTTATGTTGAATTGAGACAAGGATAACTGTCTATGTAAAGTTTCTGTCTCTATCGAACATCTCTATTTCGTACTTTGGTAACCGATCGGTGTGTGAGATGTAACCTGCAAAACATACTTCGACGCTCAAGTCAGTATCTTTCTTTGTAGGTCTTTAAAAATTCAATAGTAAGTCAAAGTGAGTTTATTTCGAAATTAAACCCATATTTCTAGAGTTTATAAGAATTTGTTTAACTGATATCGAACTGTGAGACATTTTCTTACATGTCATGTGGTCGGTTCTTTCAATCCAATTTGTCACTGAGTTCACTTACTTTTAAAACTAATAAATCAAACAATAATTTCTATTTTAGATTTTCCTACTGTGATTTTGTAGGTGTTAAATATTCAAACATGTACAATGTACGATGTTTTCCCTTCATATACGAAATCTCTTTAATAAATTATGCAAACTATATTGCCTTTCACTATTATATATAGGCGTGGCATTTTTAAATAATTTACCTTATTTAATAGAATAAGTTATTTAGTTTTTTATTCACCATATATTTAATAATTTAGCATGGTCTAATGCATGATATAAAATTGGAAAACCCTTGATGAAAAGTCAGAAGCTAATCTTAATAAAAAGTAGCTAAAGGTTGAGTTCTCTCCAACAACTTTATGGTCACCGGCCACAATAATGTTTCTATCATAATATTATCTTTTTATTTATATATTACATTTACAAAATTAGAAAATAAAAATCCACAACCAATAGAGATTGTTTCAAGGTGAAATATAGTTAAAAAAAAAAAACTGATAATGTTTTTCTTTCTTATTTTTTAATAACTTTTATTTTTCTCTCCCGCTATATATCTTTCTTACGTATCAACTCACTCAGTGGATGACATTTTCTCAAAATCTAGGACTTAGGTATCATAAGAAGAAGAGAATTATTTAGAACATACAAATTAGAGTGGCTAAAAATAATATTTTATGAATAAAGTATTATTTTATTATAATTCTATAAACATGACTTTTTAAAATTAAATATAGTTTGTTATATAAAGAATTCTTTTAAATTTATGGAATTCGTGTTTACATGACCTTTTTCATATTTATTATGTTTATGTAACAAATATTCTTACCACTACAAATTTAGAATAACATAGAAATTATATAAATGAAACAAAAAAGAAAAATAAAATTAAAAAGAGAAAAAAGGAAAAACTTTCTCTCTCTTCATTTGAGTTAGGTCTACCCTGACTGTCTTCAGATCATGCATAACTTTAGAAGAAAAAAAAGAAGAGAAACAAATATTTTCAATACTCTAAAAAGAAAATATATAGAAATTAGACGATTTAACTTTCGAATGTGAGGTGGTTTAACATAAATAAACAGTACAATTGTGTTAATTTTTACCTAATATCTTTTTAACTTAAAATATAATTATTATTTTTCATCAATTAACATTACCTTCTAATATTCGTAAAAACAAGTTTTTACAATTTTAGTATATATTAACAAAATTAATATTTACTAATTAAATTAAAGAATTGAATTTGAAGATTGATTAGTTGATTTTTTAAGTGAAATATTATTATACTCTTTACTACCAAGAATGTAAATAATATAAAAATAGCTTGAAATGTTGGTGAAAGGAAAGTTGAGGTCGATGCGTGAGTGTAAAGGAAAAATTATATATATTTTCTAGAATGTTTAAAAAATGTGAATGTATGAGTTAGGGGAATAGGATTTCGTAAGTAAGATATATTTTCCTTTTATTATAATTCTATAAACATAATTTTCTTATTGTTTCGTTATATTTTTATTCTATGCATTTTGTATTATCAATAAAGCAAAATAGTTCAACAAATATAATAAAGAAATCATTTTTCTGCTCACGGGAACAACATAAAGCATTAAATTCTATAAATGATTTCATCAATTTTTGCCACCGTCCTAGGCCATTTTTTGCTGTATATCATTGTTCCTCAGAATCTCCAAAATAAAGAGAAAAAAAGAGAGGAATGGCTAGAAAATATATATACCCATCATAAATCTAATTAATTATTTTATATTTATATTTAAAATTTACAATCTATGAAAATTTGTTATGGTTTATGACCTGTGTTTTGTTTTTGGTTGTACATAACTAGAAAACTATTGATAGAAATAAAATATAAAAATATATACTTATATAAAGTAACTAAAAAATTTGTCTTTATTTCTTTCTAATCCACCAATCTCTTTTATTTTATATATTTATCAGATTTTGTGTGATGTCTTTTTATAGAACTTGCATAAAACTCCTTGGTTTTACAATATATAACTAACATTTTTTTTATAAAGGTTTAATTATTAATTATTTGATTTAGTTTTATCATCTTGAATGTTTTAAATTGGTTCAATTTGGTTTCTTTTTTATTATTTTATATTTTTTAAAACAGTTTAATTTAATTTTTTTTATTATGTTTGAGTAATGTAATTTAGATAGTGATGATTTGTCATTATAGAATACAAACGTGGTAGAAATGTTAAATTTGGAGTGCAATTTGAGTGAAGAAAATATAATTGTATGTGATTTTTTTTTAGGAAATAAGATATAATTTACCTTAATCTGTGAAGGATCTAATTCGTGGGGATGTAAAATCATATTCTTTTCTTTTAACAACAGTGGTTCTAGGGGGTTTGGTGGAATATCTACTTAAAATTATGGAGAGTTTGTTGTGTTGACAACGGTTATAATTGCGAAGAATAGTGAGAGACAATTTTGGGATTGTTCTAACTATAAGGTTAGACTCATCGAGTTTTTGTTGCTGTGGTTTGTAGCTAATTAGAAGGTTATGTTTTATTCTCATTATTGTGAATAACAAAATGGAAGTGAAGCTTTAATTTGGTGCAATTATTTCAAATGGTGTGTCGAAGGTGATGGTGACGAAAGAGATGTTACTATTATGAGGCAAAGGAAGAAGATATATAATATAGAGAAAGAAGTTAAGGTTTTGAGGAAGTGAGTGAAGTTGTTAATAGGGTTTGTTTGTTTGTTGGGAGTAGTTAACATCATTGTAGTTTCTTTGTTGATGAAAGTTTCATAATTAGGTGTATTGAGTATTGTACTATATGAAATACACGGAGTTAATAGGTATTAATGAGTCAGATTGCCTTACACTTTACAAATATACGGTATTAATGATTGATTATTGTGTTTGACTGTCTCAAAATATACTTTATTAACAAGAGTCTTGGCTGCTACAAGTCCTGTAAATATACAATTGATGTTCATGACATCATTTTCTATCTTTTTCTATCATAATAAAATAGTGAAATTTTTGTGTCTGACTTAAGAGTTTGAGTGCCTTTTGCAAGTCAACAACCCATCGGAGTGAATTGTGTTCTCAGAGAGAATTGAACGATCAAAAGAGAGCAAAGTAAGAAATGATGACCGACCCTAGACCTTTGTAGAATTTTACTGCTATTTAGAATACAAATATAATAATGAGAGAATTTAGTTAACTTGAATGAGGGTTTTAAGTTTTCCCAATATTTCAAAATATCTCCATTTGTAAAACCATATATCTTTTTCTCCGTTACTATAACTTAAAAAGAAAAAGACTCCAATAAATGAACGAATTTCCAATTATTGTCTTAAATTTAAATTTCGAATTACAACCTAACTTAATCTCCTTTTTTTTCAACTTAAATAAATTTTTTGCACCAAAATTTACATCAATAAAATTATTACAAAGCCATGTTTAACACATGACCCCTAACCACCTTATTTCGACATCAACAATTTTAACGTTAAAAACCAAATTGGACCTTTTTCAAAATATACAACACCCACATTATAAAAAAAAATAGAAAGACCAAATGAAACCAACTTACAAAATTAAAGACTAAATCAATTTTTATAAACTAAAAAAAAATATTAAAATGCATATTTCTTTTAATAAAGGAACGTGCATTCTAATAAAAAGGATATTATGATGTGAGATATTTAATTATATTTTTTATAACAATAAATGTTGCGGCATTTAATGAAATCAATACACCAATGTAATAATATTTTGCCGTTGTATAATAAATTTAAGAATTTTCTTAGTTGTAAATAATATGTTGTGTGAAACAGATAACTAAAATTTGCCGAAAAGGAAGATATATGAAAGTAGCATTAATGGATTAATGTTAGGTGAATATAAAATCACATATGAAAGATATTGTCACTTAAGTATGTGGCTTAGTTATAAGCCACTTTGAGGGAATGATAACCAGAAAATTCCCTCAAGAGTTTCACATGTGAAAAATGCTCCCAAATATAAAACAAATTTTAGTGGGTTGATGGGTTATAAATAATACCCTACCCTACCACTTTCTATCTTATTTCCTTATTCACTCACATCAAAACAAAATCACAAAAGAAAAATAGATACTTTCATTCCAACATTATTGATGTCACTTTTTTCGTAATTTGTTTACTTAAATATTCCTTTAAAATATTTTCTTAATGGAAAATAAGTGAACATAAGCAGTATTAATTTAATAAATTCACTCCCCCGAAGTTTTGTGGGCCTAATAGCTGCAGGGTTTAGCTTTCTTTGGGCTGGACCGAGACTCCAAAAATATTATTCTATAAAATAGTGTTATAGTATATTTAAAAAATCAAATCCAATAGTTGCGGTTTCACTAATTACATATTATTTAATACTTAAGTTACCCACTATAGTTTGTGATGATTGTTTATCAAATTTAATTGTTCATCGAAAGTGAAAATGGGGATATTTACGTATTTTTCTCAATCTTTTTTTGTACCGTATAGTTCGGATGACCATCCTGTTACCCCACATCAAGACAACTGGACGGTCCTGAAAATTAAAAAGCAACTTAGGAGTGATTGAACATACGGGACGCCCAGGTACAAAGACGTCCGACCTTAGTCAAAGAACATGTTTTGTCACAATAATTAAGCTAAATGGTACTTAGAGGTATTAGATTGAGATTGGACCGCGATTAAGGTTTCACTAATCTCAAGCTCATACAAAAAACTATAAATATAGGTCAAAGGTAAGAGGTATGCGTTGGTATTTACTGTACATTTAATATTTACTCAGAACTCTCGAACAGACAATATACTAACTTAAACATTGAAGAACCTTTAAGAGGTCCACCTTCACACGATGGAGTGAAGTAAGGACACTTAAAAACAGTTATCGAACAACATCTCAGAAGAAATTGTACAGGTATTGAAAGTGACTTAACCTTATACTCGAAACATTTTTTTATTCAATATCGGCTTAACACTAATTAGGAATGTTAGTAATGAATATGATTTGAATTCGTCCTAATTTTACACAGAAAAACAATTATATTAGTTAAATATAGAATATAAATATGAGTTGTACTTAAATTTTGAAATTAAAGGTAGGGAAGATGCACCACAGAAGGAAAATATTTAGAATAAAATTGAGTGATCTTAAATGGTCCAAAAATGATGCGCAATTTATGTGTCATTGGGCACACCTTCAAAGTCATGCACCGGCTTTTGGGACATGGTAACCCTTCTTCAAGGTGAGGTAATGGTGTATTTGGTTTATCATTCAATTATTGTTGAACGAACCTTTTTCACGTTTCAATCAGACAAAATCATACAATGGGTAGTGGGTGTTGGACAACTCCCACGTAAGCAAACATTACTTTCTTTCTTATTCTATCAATTATTTCATTATAATCATCATATTAGTTAAATCGTAATACTTAATTATTCACTTAAATCAAAAGAATTACACCTTAATTATTTGTGAATGATGTAACCTAAATGATATGATAAACAAAATAAAAATTGATTAACTAAGGATTAAGGTAATAATATATTGAGAATATGTCTTATTTAGTCAACATAAACTCACAAAAATAAGGACTTATTATAATAATATAAAAGTACATTATTTATGAGATATAATTCTTGAGTAAATTCATTATTGTATTTTTTTACTAGCGTATATGACTTAAGCGTCAAAATGTCATTGTAAACATCTAATCTTCAAACTGTGAAGATCTCAACATAATTGAAGAGGTGATTAAGACATTTTGATAACTGGAAAGAGACAAGAAAAAAAAGTCTTATAAATAACTTGACTTTGTATCGGTTAAATTTCACTAAAAAAAAATTAATGGAAGTTATTTTTGTGAAGGTTATAAAAATTCTCACAAAAATGTAATAATAATGGGTTGTCCAAAAATTAATAATGATGGTTCTAGTGGGTTGTCTAAAAAACTAAGAATCATGGGGTTTAAATTCTTTTTTTAAGAAGTTTATGACATACATAAATTTTAATAGATCTTTCACCTTTACCTTTTTTTTCCCTCATTTTTTTTTTTCAATCGTTTCCTCCCAAAATTTTACACTTTCTAAAACTTTTTTCCCAAATTCAAAAACCTAAGTGTGTTATTGTCACTTAAATCATCAAACATTACATACAGTAGGAGCTCTTATTGCTTCAAAGATCCAACAATCTTCGTCAACGATCTTGAAGCCATTGATGCTCCTATCGCTTGTCGACTATCGCTCTTCTCCTAATACTCGTCAAGTAGTGTTTACTGTCCATCTTCTACTAGTGCTTACAATGCCACAGGTTTTAGGAGTCTTCTTTTGATTCTCAACATTCTTTAAGGCATTCAAAGTAAGAAAAGTTATCAGTTTTTAAGGCATTTCAATTAGATTAGTTTGTAGTTGGAACAACTTAAATTAATCAATAACTCCTTGAGAGGTTTTGGTGGAAAAAAAGTGATTACTTTCCATAAATTATAAAAAACAAAATGCATTTTCCAAAGTAACCTAGGAACACTAGAAAATCTTCATATTAGCTTTAAAATATCCAAGTTACAAGAAATTATAAGCTTATCAAGCAGATCAGTAATCAAATGAGGCGACAAATAAACCCTAACAATGTTCTTAGTAGGAAATTTACGGAGAAGTTGCTCTAGGATGCCTACGATCCTTTTATCCTCATCGAAAAATATTTCTTTCGGGCACACCTTATATTTAAAAGGGTCATCGATCTAGTAGAAAGGAAACTTTGGCTTGTTATTCTCATCATAAAAATGTGATCTACTAGTCTAGTTCACTATCTCTTTGAAAAACCCATTCTTAAATTTTTTGAATGATAACGAGTACGTGCTAAGTAAACATGTACACATAGGCCGAGTTAGATAAAAGTAGAGAAAACATTTACTTGAAGGTGACAAGTACAGTGCCTGACACACTAACCTAAACGCATGTAGATAACCCCAACTATTTGGATAAAGTTTTGTTGGCGTAATGTTAAGAAAATGCAGAACATCCATAGTGAACTCGTCAAAAGGTAGCCAAGCATGAAGTAGAATAAAGTTATCTCACTGGGATTAGAGCATATCTCTTAATATGCATAGGTTGTTGGTGCTTGTTCCAACGAAAGGTGCCCCTAGGACGACAAACTATTTTCTCAACTTCTCCAAAATCAGCTCCATCTTGTCATAATTACTAGAAGAAGAATAAATGAGTGTATTCAAGTAAACAATGTATACTTATGATTTAAAATTATGTAAAATATAAATATAAATGTGTAATGTGTTTAATAAATAATTAAGGTGTTGCAATTTTTTATAAAGAATATATAATGTTTTAGAATTGAATTAATAAGGTGAAAAAAAAAATAATAAGACATCACATTAGATGGTATCATAGCAACATTTCATGTGAGACTTGTGGAATGCATTCATCATAATTTTTTTTTACATCTACTAATTCATACAATTTCATATGACAAACAACAGGAGGAACAATGGATTGACTGATACTAGAGACATGACTACTACTCTATTAAGAAATCAAAGACTTAAAGGAACCCTTGAGTCACAAGGTTTAGATGAATTTAGGAGAAACAAACATCCACAATTGTTTAGAGGATATGACCTAGAAAAAGTTGAACTATGGATTTAGGAAATGGAGAAAATATTTCAAATTATGAATTGTGCTAATAACCAAAACTATTTTGTGTTTATGTTGTTGCAGAAACTGAACAAAGGTAAGATAATACCAATAGATTAATTGAAGGAGGGAGAATAATTATTACTTCGAAAGTATTTTGAACAAATTTCTTAGAAAAATTTGTTCCAAGTAATGTGAAAAGAGCAAAAGAAATAAAGCTTATGTAGTTGAAACAAGGAAATATGATAGTAGGAGAATATGCTTTCATATTTGAAGAATTAGGAAAATACTCTACTTACACCTGAATTGAAAAAAACAGTAGAAATACTACAATCTTTTTATTTTCCTAGGCTTATTCCCAAGTGTAAACTTTTGAAAATAGTTAAAATAAAAGACTAATATATTTTGGACCCCAGATAACTCAAAATATACACTATGAGAGAAAACCTTATAATCGTTCCCAATGAATATCTCAACCCAATTAATCTTATTCAGGAAATTCTAGTAGGCCTGTGAATGATCATATCATATGCTTTAAGTACAGAAAAAAACATTATACTAAAGATTGTCATAAGGGACCAATCTATTTCAAGTGTGAAAAGTACGATAATGTATCCTCTAAGTGTGGACAACAGAAACCACAATTCCATCTTGTTGCACCCAAGATAACACCTATCACAGCAAGAAGAGTCTACACCATAATGGGAACTCAAGCCACCTAAAACTATTATTTGATTTAATGTATACATTTTGTTGGAAGTCCCACATTGACTAGAGATAAGACCAATTTATAATATATAAGTAGGGTGCAGACCTCACCTTACAAGCCGGTTTTGTGAGGTTGAGTTAGGCCTAAAACCCACTTCTAACATGGTATCAGAGCCAAGTTAGAGCCTATCCTAGCGATATTTGTTGGGCATATTGTTCCACCCGCTATTGGGCCGTTATCGGACCACCCATTAATATCTAGTCTCACGCTCGAGATGTATATACCTCAGCGTGAGGGGGGTGTGTTGGAAGTCCCACATCGACTAGAGATAAGACCAATTTATAATATATAAGTGGGGTGCATACCTCACCTTACAAGCCGGTTTTGTGAGGTTGAGTTAGGCCTAAAACTCACTTCTAACATTTTAATAAAGGTAAAACTTTAAAGGTACTATATGACTCAGGTTCAACACACTCATTCGTTCTCAATAATTGTGTTAACACTTTGACATGCTAATCTTCTCTCTAAACATTAGTTGATTATTTCAAGTCTTATAATTAATTTTATAATTACCAATGTTTTTAATCAACAAGTGACTTAACACAAATTTATCATTCTTAGTAATAAGAGTTATATTGAATAAAAAAAGTTATATTAGTCATCTTAACAATTATTGTTATATTTAGTATTGAAATTTCTAAAATACCTTCAAACATTTATCATATATGAACATTAATGTTAATGACATAAAATTCAACACTCATGTCCTTCTTTATCATTATCCAATAGAAATTATTTCCCTTCTTAAACTAGTTCTAACACACAATTTGTTAGGGTACTTTTCTTTTTCTCTAAACACACACGATGGTAATGATAAATGATAAACACTATGGAGTTAATCGTAATTAGGATGGTAATGGATTGGGTCGGGTACGGATAGTGCATACTTGCAACCTGATCCGAAAAAAAAAATATACCTATTATCCGATCCACTACCCGCACGGATATCCGCTTAAGAAAGACTCGCAGATATTTTAAAACTCACATATATTCGTGGATACCTGCAGATACACGCAAATATTTAAAAAATATATTTTTATAAATTATTAAAATAAAATTTAAATAAAATCACAAAAAATATATAATATAATATAAATTAAATTAAATATAAATTAAAATTTAATTTTAATTGAATTTAACCTTATAAAATATAAATTTATTTTAATTTTAATTAAATTTAACTTAATAAAATATAAATTAAATATTTATATTTATTTTTTGCGGGTAACGGATATCTGCGGGTACGGGTATCTGCGAGTACGGATAGTATAATACCCACACCGACCCGTTTATAAGCATGTATTAAAATACCTGCTACCCGCAACCCGCGAGTAGTAAATATCCGCAGGTACCAACTATTCGTCACAAATTTTATCTGCAGAGATATCTATGGACGCGGATTTTTTTATCATTCCTCATGACACTTTTATATGAATCTTAAAAATAGCATCGTACCATATAAAAAAAGTTACCATTAATTACATATATGCAAATGAAAATTAAAATCATCTATGCATGATTAAACCATTGGATATTTTTCATCCTAATGTAAAAGAGAGTCACGCTAACTACAAATTTTAACATGTAACTAAACATTTTAATATTGTCATCATATTTTTAAATATAAGGTTGTGTTCACTTGAATGAATCATTTGAGGAAGAATGAGTGGATAGATTTGAAAAGGTTTGAAAATAAAATGTTTTATTTTTTTCTAAAGGATTTGAAAGTAATTAAGAGTGGATTTGGAAGTAAATTTTAAAAAAATTTGTGTAATATTTAACTGATGCGATAGATAAAACAAATATTTTAATAAATAAAAAATAAAGATAACAAAATTAAAAATATTGATATAAAATGACATTTGTGAATAAGATATTTTTTGGTAAAAAATATTTTGAAATATTAAAATTAATAAAAAATTAATGAATAATTAAAACAATAAATTTATTATTATTATTATTATTATATTATTAATTCATCTCCATTACATTCAAACAGTATATAAGGGTGAAATCATTACATTCAAAATAAGAGTGAAAGTGAGAATTGTGATAAATCCTTAGAAATCTGCACAAAAGATGGAAGATGACAAAATTCTTTTATCCCGTAAATCTACTCTTTCAATTGTAAGCGGATAGTTAAAAACAACATGAAAATGATGTCAAATTCATGGTTGCAAATCATCGTACTAGTGCAGTCAAGGGAAACGACAGCGGTTGTTTTGGTCTTTTGGTCGCGATTTCCGAACCGCGACATATTCAGCTGCGGTAGGAAGTCTGGGACTTTATGCCGCAATTGTAACCACGGTACAAAGTCTGGATAATAGACCGCGGTTCCTATCACATCCGCAACCTAAACCTGTGTTTTTTTTAAAAAAAAAATCTAAAATCCTACCATTATATGCCGCGGTTGGAACCGCGGTAAAAAGGCAAGAATAGACCGCAGTTCGTACCACAACCGCAGCCAAAAGTCTAATTTAAAAAAAATTTAAAATTGAAACGTGAAACGTGAAACTTTCTACCGCGGCATATTCCCATGTTATTTAATTTTTTTGCATACGTGGCGTCAAAGATGATGGTTGACTGGGGTATATGCCGCGGTTAAGTGGGGAACCGTGACATATAAGTTAGATTTATTTACAAAACTGCCACCATGCACCATTATGCTGCGGTTTCTGATGAACCGTGACATAATGTGCGTTGTATAAACCCAATTTTTTACTAGTGATATTAACAAGATACTACATTAAAACGAACACAGCCTGAGGTATCCATTGTAATACTTTTTCAGATTCCATTCTTTCCAACAATCTATTACAATTAAGAAATTTTCTTATAATTAAGAACAAAAAAGGCAATAATGTTTGTTTGAGGTCAAAACATTATTCTGATTCATTGTTGCTAAATAGTCATCAAGCAGTGACGCATGTGCTGACCATAATTTCTTTCATTTTCCCTATATTTTAATCTCTGCTTACAGTATAGTACTATTGTATTTATAAATAATAATATACTCAGATCATTGGATTGTATTACTTTTTAATATCTGACATTTGTCTATTATAGCATAATCACCACATTTCCTTTTAATATCTGACAGTAATTATCAAAATGATAAGTTGATTTTAATTAAAAACATTAATAAAAATAGGTTTTGTTTTACTTCTGTGTTCAATGTGACAGACAGGACCTAAGAAGACAGCATTTGGCTTTATTGCAATTTTAAAATTAAGAGCCATGTTTCTTCCTGAACATGTTATTTTCCATGGTCAAAGAGAATAACTTGAACAACACATATCACATTCTACCATTTATATTTTGAAGAAGAATAATATACACCTTAACGACACCATTGACTGTTGCAACAATGATGAGCTGGAGGCAATATTCATACACCAAAATTAGAATGCAGATATGGTCTTTTGAAATTTTGTGTATATAAAATAAACACCACAGAGAAATTAAAGTGGTAATTATAATTAAGGTGCTACAAAAATATTTTAAAAAACAATCATAGTTTAGTTGAGGTAATATCCCAGGTTATGGAATTCAATCTGCTTTAATCCGTGCTAATTAAGGTTTTTAACCACATTGCATCATACTAACAAAAATTGAATATTAAACTAAAAATAGTTTTCATTTCATTTTTTATTTAAACATTTTATTCATATTTCCCTTTTTTTTTTTCATGCAAGTAAATAAGAATACCTTAAAATTCCATTATTATATATGTACGATATATATGTGATGGATTTTTTTTAAAGGAAAATGTTTTTTTAATATTTTTCTTATCATTATTATTTATGTGATAATTTGTGATTATTCCGTTTTAAATACATGAACCAATATAATAATAATAATAATAATAATAATAATAATCTATTATAAAAATATTATTAAAAAAAGTTAATAACACAATCTTTTCTTTTCTTAGTTATAACAAATGGAATAAAAAATGTGAATAAGTGTAAAGGAAGCAAGAAATGAAAGAGTTATTAAAACCCTAAAAAACCTTATAAAGTAATTAGTTAAATAAGAACTGAAAATAAGATTAAAATTTAGACGCATTACTTGCAGAAACAGATGCGTTTATTATTATTAATTTCCAAATGGAACTGCCTTTTTCATTTCTTACATTTTTTGACGGTAATAACATTCTTCAATCAGCATTAGTGTTCTTCAGATCTTAGAAAGTGTAAGGAATAAAGCTCCAAAACCTGAACTCTGTAATCATATCTGATAGATAAATATCAAGCCAAAGAGACATATACACACCAGATAATGTCTCTGTCTGGACAGTGTTTCCATGTAAACGAAGCTGAACATGATCGATCACATGAGGGAACCCAATTGTTTTATATTCTTTTTATGTAATTTTTTTCACAATTTTCTCAAAATTTAAACCAATAACTTAAAAGAGGAAAAGAAGAAGAAGAAGAAGAAAAAACGAGATTTTTTTTTTCAAGAATAATACAAATGGAAGGATAAAAATACAAGGAACTTGGGTTTCCTTATATTTTATCTTCCAATATAAATACACATATGATAAAAGAAATTAGAGAGAAAGGTTAAAAGGGAAAAATAAAAAGAAAAAAAGAAAAAAACTTTACATGAAGATGATTCGAGAGCGATCTCCAAGACGAGAAGGGTAGGTAGACAAGTTAAGGCCAACGGGAATTGCAAAAGTGCTTTCGATGAAAAGACGTTGCTGAAAGGTTTCAATGGTGGACCCAGCTTCGACAAGATCCTTAACAAGGTTTCGGTAGTGTTCCTTCAGCCTCTTCAACATGCGAACATACTGTAACTTGAGCCACCTTAAACGTATCTTTCGAAACATCTTAAGTAGCCCCAAAATTCGGCGGCGCGGCTTCTTAGCGCCCAGCCGCACCGTCTGCACCTTCCGCCGGCGGAGCCGGGAGAGCCTGCGGCGGGGCTGCCACGGCTGGTGATCAACGGCCACGGGAATGGTAAGAGCCAGCATGAAGAATAGAGGTTGAGAAAACACAAAAGGGCTAAGTTTGAGTTTATTTTTTTACATTTGTTGCTTATAAATGGGAATGGAAAGCATAAAATTTGTAATAAGCTGTGATGTGAGTGACATTGATAGACACGAGAGTTGACTTAAAATAATAGCAACGCATATTTGGGGAAACGCAAGCTTTTCATCAAACTGCTGCTTTTGTTAGTTCAATAGGTTATGGTTTTGGAGTAAAATAAAGAAAACAATTAAAAATAAAATATAATAAGAGAAAAAATATATAAAAATAACGTATTTTGTTTGTAAAGAAAAAGTACATTGTTTTCACTTTTTTATGATTTGGTTTGCTTCCATGGAAATGGAAATAGTGTAGAAAGGAGAAGATTAGAAGAGCGAGGTTGATGATTGATTGTAAGTTTAATAATGAAATAGAGTAATGCAGGTCTTTAATATAAGGAATTATAATATTAAGTGTGGCATCAGCGAATAATAATGGCCAGCAGGAATTGCCATGTTGCTACAAACAAAAAATATCAAAAATTAATTAAGTTGTGGTATTTTAAGATTAGGACATAATTAAGATGATAATTTATAATATTGTAGTTATAAATACCTTGGTATTGCATGGGCTGGTAGAAGTCATTTTCAAAGATCCCATAATTGATATTTTTTAATGATATATAAGCCAATCGATATTATTAATTAGATAAAACACAGTTTTATTACCATGTTTAAAGAATTGGTTGTGATGTTTGAGTATGATTTTTGGAAGATGATCTTAAAAGGGATTTGCTTGTGAAGGTAGTATTACTGATTTAGGAGGATGGGCATGGCAGCAGCAGAGAAAGGTATTGGCCTTCTGGGTTTGGAATTTGGAGTACAGTCCACATGGCCACTGTTTTTCTTGCGTGTAACAGTTTGCATAAACACAAGCAGGTGGCGTGCATCGCCTTCTCACATATTAATAGATGTGGCTTCCCACGCACATATCAATATCAAAATAATATTCTTACATATTTTCTTTTGAAATTTAAAATATATTAATTTTTATTATAATAAACTATAATTAAAGTTATTATTCATTTATTAATAGGATAATGATGTGACAATTTTTTGACACCGTCACGTGTCAAATTCTGGGTGGTCCACGTTGTTGGAAGTCTCACGTTGACTAGAGATAAGACCAATTTATAATATATATATATATATATAAGTGGGGTGCAGAAGTGGGATGTAGACCTCATCTTACATACCGGTTTTGTGGGGGTTAAGTTAGGTCTTAAAACTCACTTCTAACACAAGTGTTTTAAAAAAATAAAATGAGAGAATTATGTGGATTCAATGTGTAATAACTGACCTGAGATCAATGTATAAATAAAGGGGTAGTTTAGGCTAACTTTTAGCACGAGGAGGACATCTTTGAATCTCTCACTTGTTTTGAACTCCACAGCTTATTTTTAACCAATTTTATTGAATAAAATTCATTAATTATCATTTAAGAACACATTTATATTGAAGTTCATCCCGAAAGAAACGTTTTTATTTAAAGTCATGGTGCACAGAAAGGAAAGTGATAGCAATGTACAAATAACTGGGTGGTTTAGGCTAACTTTTAGCATCAAGAGGATATCTTTGAATCTGCCACTTGATTTGAACTCCATAGCGAATCCATGTCATTCTGTCATTTTATTTTTTAAAACACGTAAACCACCCAGAATGTGACACGTGGCGGTGTAAAAAATTGACATTCTAGATGTCAAAGTATCATTATCCTTATTAATATTATGTCATTTCATCAATCGGATTTTATTTCTTAAAATGTATCCTTAAACATTTGAGGGATAAATTTTCATTAAACATATATTCAAAAAATCATTTAATTGTTTTTCTTTAGATATATGAAAAATGATTTTTGTGAAAATGATATAGGTAAGAAATTAAATACAAAGAAAAGATGTTGAGGAATTATAATTACTTTGAAGAAAAATTAGAAGAATTAATAAAAAAAATTCAAAGTTGTTAAAACATAGAAAGTTTGAGCCTTCACAATCAACTTCTCTATTTATCTATGTTATTACTACCTCTTCTTTTATAGACGAAGACAACTCAAATATAAATCTTTCTCGTATTCATATTCAAAGAAAAGAAAATAAAAAATAAATAAGAACTTTTAGAAAAAAAATAAAAGACTTATCATAATCCTAATTAATTTAAGTTGATCTAGTCACGGTTGTCTCCTTAAAAAAAAATACTATTGAAAAAGATATATGATCGACCATAAAGAAAATCTTTAAGAAAATATCACATTTATAAGCTTAAAGAGGTAAAATTTAGAATAAGTAAAGAATAAATTGTTTCGAATCTATTTATAAATATTTTTTGAAAGATATCTTGACTTCATTTTTGTTTAATATATTTTTTTTTAACCTAAATAAATCGAGTTTTAAAATTTTTTTTTTTAAAGAAAGTGATAAACAATCAAATAAATTTTAAAAATATATCCAACCACATTTTGAGATAACAGAAATGTTTCGGTGTGAGGTCAAGCTACACAAATCCTTCACACTTTAACTCTTCAGCCGATCGTCCTTCACACCTTTAGCCGATCATTCACTCCTCCGTCGTCCTTTACCTAGTCGTCCGTCCTCGTCAAGGTCTGCCTGGGTGGGTACCTGCTAAAGGCACTCCAATGCTTAAATCAGTTTGAGAGTTCGTTCGGTAATCAGAGTTCAGTATTAAATACGCAATAAATGAACTACCTTACCATTTACCTTTGACCTCTATATATAGTGATGACTATGGGCTTGGGATTGAAGAAACCTTAATTGAGACCCAATCATGACCCAATGACTCTTAATCCTTTCTTACCTTAACCTAACTTGGTGTCTTATTCTCGTGTATTCTTTCATTTGACCATCCGTTCCTATTGTGTCAACGGGGGACGTCCGTTCAAGACCGTAGGGAGGTACCAGCACATGAAACATAAATTGCTATGTCCTAAAGCCAATTATATTATTTATAATATCTTTAATGCATTTGGCGCTTAATTATGTTTTTTTTTCAACTTTAATTACCTGTTTTATGAATAGTTTGTGTTTTTGTAACAAAGATAAAAAAAATGTAATTTTGTTAAGTATAATTGTTATATTTTTATTAAAAACAATTTTGTTTTGTTCTTATAAATAATAACTCTTGCTTATTTGGTTAATGTATCAAAGATGGTCTTTTATAAAGAACAGAACAAAGTTATTGTCAGGTCTATACAAAATAATAAGAAAAAATATTCTTATAACTGTACTAGAGATTGTCTTTTACTAGGGTTCTCATTGGAACAACTTATTTTATAACTGCACTATACGTAGATTGTCTTCTTTTATAACAGCAACACTAAGTGATTGTTGGATCTGAATAAAATAAAATGAGATACCGTGCTTCTATTCTCCATAATTATTTTGTATCCCACTCTTTAAACATTTTTCATTTCTTTTTTCAATTTGATGCTTCTATTCTACTGAATTTTCATTATTGAGGTTACGTGAAATTAAACTCAAACTCTACTATAATTAGTTATATCTAATAAAGACTTAAATAATCGGTTCATGTAATATATATTTATATTATTATTTTGATTTCGGAAAACAATTGATACATTTTTCCTTTTAATTTCAAATTTTATTATTTTAGTTTATATACTAAATATTATTTTCTTTTTTGAAATACATTAGAGTGAACCATGAAATAAACATAATCTTCTGACAGTTGAGTTGGGCCAAATTACAGTTATTATTTCTTCCTGCACCCCTATATGTACGATGAAATGGTAATTTTACTTTGTCTTCTTTATCCTGCGTCCAGTCCTCTCACCGATGACGCATCTCTTCCTTCAAATACATTTCAGATTGTGTATTTTTAAGTTGAGTATATAAAAAGTATTTTTAACTTATAAATGATTTTAATTTAGTTTATAAAACTTTATAGCAAAACTCTTATTGTTCCTATCCTTCGTAAATTGTGAAGGCTGAACTCCTTAACCAAAATTATATAAAAAAAAAGGATAAAAAAAAAAAAAGCTTACAAAAAGTGGATCACACAAACATTCAGATATAAAATAAATTAAAAATCTATAAAAAAAATATTTTTTACTTATGTTCATTCTTATATTAAAAGTCTGTTTTTTTTTAAGTTAATATAATCAATGTCAACTCAATTAATTATTTTTATTAATTTTCATAATTATATTAAAAAGTGTTTTATATCTTGATTAAATTTGGATAAATAGTGGATTCTTATAAGTATTTTCATATTTTATTTTTGCCTTTGGTACGAGAAGAAGTTGTTCTCCAGGTTCAATAATTTTAATTTTATTAGTTTCTTGAATTTCTGTTAATGGTTATAGCAATTAATACGTATTTGGTTTTTATTAATTGGCACCCGAGTTTTAGCCTAATTTGTGAACTTATTAGGTCCTCCTTTTGTAAGTTCTCTCTTTCACTGATCACTAAACAATTTGTAAAATCACAAAACAGTACATTATACATTGATAAATCGAGAACAAACAATCAGATTTTGGATTCAGTTTATATAGCTATGTTTCTGTTGATTTGAAAAAAGCACAACAATCTGACCAACAATCATCCAAATCACATTTCATGGCAAAGATCATAATTTAGTCCCATAGTTTTTCGAAGCCATTCATCAATGTTGTCCCCACTACACTTGCATGAAACAGCATACTGTAAAAGTGTTTTTGTACTTTTTACAACAAGGCAATAGTAAACTTACAGAAAATTACAATAACCTGGGACTTCTAATAAATCCATAACCTGTGAATTATGTGTTTCCACAGCAACACCATAGAGCAATTGAAATGGATGATAATGAGAGTCCATGGCTCCTTCAGACAAGCCATAAAAGGCATGAAAAGTTCAAATGTTGTCCTAGGTTTTTCAGCAAAGCCAGAGATGCAGTGCTGCCATATATATATCAGCATGACGCCATTTACAACATTCTGAACTGAACAAACCATCTTACAAATCACATCTCATTCCCAGTTCTTACTTCATCCCCGAAAATTATTGGAATACCTTCACCAACCACTTCAAAGTTGTTATTTGTAGCTTGTACACTAAAAAAGGAGAAAAAAAAATTTAGAACGATACTAAATCCTTAACCTGGGAATGATGTGTCTCCATAGCCATTCAAAGGGATGATGAGTAATCACCAGTCCTTCCTCTCCATGTAACACCAATTGGACTCCTCACAACGTGACTTCCATCAGTCCATTCAATTGACCCAAAACTGTCAGAAGTATCGGGCGTGATTCTACTAAAAGCAACTTCAAATGCCTGTGTCTTGTTTTCACCACTGAACACAAGTGTGCTGGGGGAGACTGTAACAGCAACACCAGGTGGAGCATTCACTTTCACAGTGTAAACAGCATCAACAACACTTCCCACATTAGTAACAACCCTTTTATACTTGACCAAATCATTTCCCCCACCCAATTGCACAGAGAAAGAAGGGTAATTCAAATCACCGGGACTGGCCAACCTCCCAGTCCTACCCACTTTCCCTTCACAGACGTTTGCAACAGCAGGCTCTCTAGTGAAAACCGCAATCTGATTAGCATCATACCCAATTGAGCACAGAAACGCCAAATAGTCATTAATATCAGAATCATAAACCAAGCCAGGGTTAAGAGCCCTGTTGGGATCAACATGACCAGCTCCATGCGTAAACGGATTTGAGTCCTTCCCAGTTCCAAGATCCTTAATATTCTCTCCAGAATTATCCACATTATAAGCAGTTGTGATCAAAGCAGACTTGACAGCCGCAGGTGACCACTCGGGATAGGCTTTCCTAAGCAATGCAGCGATGCCACTGGCATGAGGACAAGACATAGAAGTTCCCGAAATAATGTTAAACTCAACCCTCCTAGGA
Organism: Vigna mungo; assembly: GCA_036885675.1. NCBI lineage: Eukaryota > Viridiplantae > Streptophyta > Magnoliopsida > Fabales > Fabaceae > Vigna > Vigna mungo. Next base: position 50,358,819 of record CP144700.1, read on the forward strand.
TCAAGGTCCAAATCCGTAGGCCCCACTCTCCCAGTCCACCCTGCCAAAATGTTAACACCAGGAGCAATGACATCGGGTTTGAGAATCTCCGGTGTGAGACGGTTGGGTCCACGGCTAGAAAATGAAGCAACTTGAGGAGCAGAAGGAGAACCTCCAATCACAGTTCCTTTAAACTCAATAGTCGCAGTTGGGTACTGACTCAACCTTATATACTCCTTGATCTGATCTCCTGCAATTTGACCCACCATGGTAGCTGGCAAAAGATGTGCATCAGCAAGAAGCTCTTCACCATTCTCGAGAAGGTTAGTCAAAATCATTCCCAACCCACCGGCAAGCTTCACTGCACTCCCCTTCTCAACCCTAGCATTCCCACCCCTGTCGCAAACAACAATCTTCCCCTGTACTTTAGAAGGTAGCAGAGACCCCAGGTAACAGTACCTGTTCCCAGCATCTCTAGCATATATTAATTGAAGCTTAAAATCAGGCAAACTTTCACCGTAATACAGAGACACCCCACCGAAAACCCTTCCATCTCCGAGAACAACATTAGCAGGAAATTCTCGATCGATTGTGGAAGCTCCAACGGTTAAAATCCACGGTGCAATGTTCACAGCAGTGGAGGGACCAGGCCCCGAGTTCCCAGCGGAACACGAAACCAGAACATTGTGACGAGCAGCGCCGAAAGCTCCCAAAGCGATCGAATCACGGAAATACTGCGGCGAGTACCCTGACGCACCGACGGAGAGCGAAATCACGTGAACTCCGTCGGCAACAGCCTCGTCCATGGCGGCAAGGATATCGGAATCAAAGCAACCGTATTGCCAGCAGATCTTGTAAGCGGCGATTCTGGCTTTTGTGGCCATTCCTCTGGCTTCGCCTTGAGCGTAATGAAACAAACTCGCGTTGGAAACGACGGCGCCTGCTGCTGTGGACGAGGTGTGCGTGCCGTGGCCTTCGGTGTCTCGCGGAGACTTCGATTCCTCGGTTTCATCGATCGGTCCATCGAGGTAGGCTTCGTAGCCTTTGTAAAAGGCTTTGGCGCCGATTATTTTTCTATTGCAGGAGGAAGCGGGGAAGTCGCGTGAGGCTTCGCAAGATCCTTTCCACGTGGAGGGAACAGGAGAGAGGTTGTCGTCGTTGAAGCTCCTCAGCTCCGGCCATATCCCGGTGTCCAGGACGCCGATGACGACGTCATCCGCGTAGTCAGAGTTGGGCCAGAGGCCGAAGGAGTCGGCGAGTCCGAGGAACCGCGGGGTGTGGGTGGTGTGGGGGTGGCGGACCTGGTCAGGCTCGACCGCGAGGACGGCAGGGTGGCTGCGGAGGTGAGAGAGCTGTTCAGGCGTGATACGGACGGAGAAGCCGGCGGCGGCGGCGGAGTAGGAGTAGAGGAGGGTGGGTGTGTGGGGGGAGGTAGGGAGGGAGCGGACGATGGAAGTGTACCAGTGGTGGTGTGTGGAGAAAAGCGTGGGCTTCTGCGATTGCGCCACGTGGACTATGTAGGTTCGTGGAGCGTCTGATGAGGATGAGACAGAAAGAAGAACAGATAGAAGTATAAGAAAGAGGAAAGATAGAAGAGAGAAGGGAGCCATGAGGAGTGAGAATGTGTAGTGTTCCTTCAGAATTGGAGCAGGTTTGGTTTAATAAGGTTGTTGTGTCGCATGGGTTTTGGGTTCGGTTCGGTTTTATTGGTTGGGTTTCCGTTGATGAAGATAGATATCACTACGGTACGTTCGTATTTAAACTAAAAACAGGGGAAGGTGAAGAGTCGTTCCTCAAGTAATACTAATTGGATAATTAATGGTATGGCAGAACGTGGGGCCCACCGAAGTAGGTACCCAATAATTGAAGGACGCATGGCCCTTCAAGGTTTTTGCTGCTAATGTATAAAACAATGCTATTTTGTTTTTTACTTCAAAAGATTCCACACAAATTATTATGGCTAGGGCTACCATATCCATCTTGTGTGTTTGTGAGATATATTATAAAGATATTAGAGATTGGATTTGCGTAGCAATTTGGTAGTAGTTGACAAGAACGTTGTCCCTTAATGTAATATTATGTTCATTTCTTTCGGATTGATTTTACAATATTATTTTAACGTTGTTAAATTTAAAGTTTTATTTTTTAAAATTAAGAATTTTGTATTTTGAATTTTAATATATTTATGTCATATGTATGTAAAATACTTTGAAAACCTGCATAGAGTTATAAGATTGAAAATAACTCATTGGTTTTATTAGAATATATTTAAAGTTATAAAAGATAATGAAAAATGATAAAAGGATAACTGATATTGACAAGAAAGGCCCCATCGAATAAGGAAGTAGATACCAATTCATTGCGTGGACATAACAGGATGGTTTTCACTACATTTTCAAACTGTATTATTGTCTAAAAAGTGGAAGAAATAAGATAAAATAATGACATACGTTTACACTCTATAAAAAACTTAAAAATAAATAAAAAAATATATGAAATAAATATAAAAAAATTATATATATGTCAAATATCATCTCTCAATAAATAATATAAAAGTTTAGTGTAGTACCATCTAGAAAGATATTTTTCTTTGTACATTTTGAAAGCCTTAAATACACCTGACTCCTGCAGTTTTGCAATGGCAATAAAATCCAAAACGTAATAGATTTTGACAATATACTTCTTTTGGCATAGTCCATTTTGCAAAGTGTCAGTTTAAACTTAGATTAATGCAAATGAAAGATAAATCCTGATTCTAATCAATATTATTGGCATTTTCTTAAACTAAACCCATCAGAATTCATTGATGGAAAAGCAAATGAATGTGAACATTTCCCACAATTTAATATAATATCAATGTGAATCTGATTGATACAATCTAAATAAATATAAATATAATATTACTGTGATTAGGTCAATAATAATCTCGTTTGAAGATATTAAAACATGTTACATTGGATAGTGCAGATTTTTATTACACGTTCTTTTAAAATATTAAGATCCTCTTATGAGAGATAGAATAAAATATCAAGATTGGTAATTATTAAAAAAGATATAATATAATACACAGTTGAAGCACATGAGCAAAGCATGTGCAAATATTTTAACTACAATATTAATGAGAAAATGAAAATAAAAAAAATAGACAAATGCTTTCCACCTAACAGTACTGTGGACAAATAAATTAAAACACAAAAATCATTTTACGAACTTCGAAAAGAGGGAAATTCAAAAAGAGCTAATATTTTAAATTTTATAAAACCACGTGTGTATGGTTGAGTTAATTATAAAAAAATTAATCATTAAAATAGTCTTAACGGAACTTGTTACTAAAGTAGACCAAAATCTCTATCTAATGCTTTACTTTCTTATAAATTGAAGTATAATGACGTGAGATTAATGACTATGGAAGAAGTTCCACCAAAAGAAATAATTAAAAAATATAACATTTAATTTATAGTGGTTGGTAAAAAAATAGACATACAGTGACATAATTTATGTGAATTTTACCAAAATATCGTACCAGTTTTATCATTTGTCTCCATCATATTTATGCAACGTTAGCCCACGTTTATAAATTTTTACACACTGCTTTCATGTGATAAAATCAATACAATGACTCAGTTGAGACCTTTAAGGAAAAATTTAAATTATTTAACAAATTATTTCAGCTTGTTTAACTAATCAAGTTTAGCCTACAGTCATAAATATATTAATAATTGATTATTCATGTTATAACAAGACTAATTACAATTATGAGAATTTCAAAAGGTCTTTTAATAATTATATAATATCTAAATGTATTATAATTGATATATTTATTAGACATAAATTTAATCAACAACAATAGAAAATAAAAAACATTACACTAATTAAGCTAGAGTGTTATAGTCTAATAAATAAATTAATATCAAATAAAAATATAGAATAAATATACTCTACTTTGCACCAATATGTATCTGAATCCAGAAACCCAGTCAAGCATCCTAATTTCGCAGATTTTCCCCTTTTTTTGCAACACTACCTTCCTGATCCTAAATTAGGAAACATAGTTTATTAACTTCATTTAGGGTGTGTTTTTTTGGATGAATTTGTGGGAGATGATTTGGAGGAGATGATTTGAATGGATTTGAGTGAATTTGAGGGTAATTTTTTTGTTGTTTTTTTTTAATAGATTTATGGGTAATTGAGAGTGTATTTGAGGGTAAAGTTTGTGAGAATTAGTGTAGGATTTGATTGATGTGACAAATTTTTAAAATTAGTTTAATTAGTAGAAATTGAAGATTACCAAAATGCCCGTAATTATTAAAGTAATATAAAATGTTATTTTTGAATGTTATATTTAAATTTATAAATGTTATTAAAGAGATAAAATTAATTAATAATAATTAAGAGTAAACTGTCATCGAAAGAAAGAAGTCCACCGAAAAATAAAATGGTGGAACCGGATAAGCCAAAATGTATCCGGATACACTTCCTAAGCAAAACGAAAGACAACATGGATCCGAATAAGGAAGAGTGTATCCGGATACCCTTCCAAAGGAAAACGCTGAAGAAACTGGATCAGGATACAAGAAGGGTGTATCCGAATACGTTCCTGCGCCAGCTTATGTGCATGTGTTTTTTATTTCATGATTTCATATTTCCTCTTAATGGATTATGAGATCTTTATATTAAAGTTTATGATTTTTTAATATTATAAACGGTTGTAAGACTTGGAGTTTTGAAAAATAGTAGAGGGTATATGAGTCTTTTAAGTATAAATCAGTGCAAATCTTTCCAAAATGGCAGAGATCACTTGAACAGTGCAATCCATGGTAAATGATCGTAAATCATTGGTTTTCCTTCCTCTTAAATCAGCGCATGAGAACACAATTTTAAAATCATTCATCGCTCGCAAATTCGCTTGAACAGTAAAATCTGTTTAAGCGAACACAACGTTATTGATTTATTTTCATTTCTTAATTTATTATCCAATAATTTTAAAAATTTTTAATCCACCTATGCATTTGAAACTGTTCCACTTGAAAGCGTCATAGTGTCACATGTTAAAAAACTTCACGGCATTATCTGCAGTTAACGGAAAGGGTTTTATTGAATCAAATTGACAAAATTAAGGACTTAATTGATCACTTTCAAAATTGGAGGACGTAATTGAAACAAACCCCTAAATATAGAGACCTCCGAACCTATTAAACCTTATCATTTTTCAAAACTTTTTATTAACATGTTTTTGAAGCATGTTTTACCCAAGGTTGCATTAAATCACTTTGGAGATATTTTTGTTGGGTATTTAAGATGAATGTACACAAAGCACCATCGCCTATGCACTCATAATAACTCAGATAACAATGTTGAGGGTCTACATATTTTATTTTTTATTCAGTTATGAGAATAAATGAGTTAAATTCAAAATTTATTCTTTGTTATATTTCTTTTATTTTTATTTTTTTCTCAATTTTCGTTCTTTTCATAAATGGAGTAAAAGGTAAACAAGTTCTCAACTCAGTCAACACAACAAACAAAAAGAAACAAAGAAATAATATTTCTATGTGGAAGGGTCATTCACTTAATGGTCTACGGGTTGGTTACTTAGTAAGTCAACCCAATTCGACTCATTTATCAGCGAGTCAGAAAAATTTGAACCCGACCTAACCCATCACGGGTTGATGGATAAACGGATTGGCTCCTTTGCTCACTTAATTGCAATTTTTTTTAAAATAAAAAAATTACAAACTTTCTATAATTCAAATCTAAACAAATTTGACTTCCAAATTTTGACTCCCAACATTCATATTTAATTAATTTTGAAAATAGGGAATTTAAATAATTTTTCAAACAAAAAATAATAATAAATAATTTTTTATAAAATTAAAATTAAACTTTAATAAAATAAAATTAGGTATGTGGGTTGGTGGGCCAACCTGGCCCACCACGGATTCAACCCGTATAAGCTGGGTTTAAATGAACCGGATTGAAATTTGATCCTATAAAAAAAATACAATTTTTTTCAAACCCAAACCCACCTTGATCCCGTGGTAGACTAGATTAACCGTTGTGACCTATTTTGACAGCTCTACTGAATATGCATCCATGTTTAATGACTTGGTTGAACACAAGTACAAAACAAAAAAAGAATAAAATCAAGCGTTGTGTAATAATTATAATAAAAATGAATTAAATAGTATAGGAAAATGTGAAAGGGTTGTAGCACTTAAATCTTTATATATTGTAACCTTTTACTGACAAATTTTATTTATTTATGATGACATAAAGGGTTATATAAAGATTAAGAAATCCAATGAGAAGAATAAGAGATAACAAGAATAAAGAGATTCTAAATTATGTATTAATCACTTTATTGAATGCAGATCTGTGTTGGGAGGAAAATAACTGCAGAAGATGTTGAGAAACGAATATAGGTTGATGTAATAATTGCTCTGGTGTTGAGTTGATCTTCATTGATGAAAAATTAAGAACATAAAGATTACAGTATTCTTTACACAGACCATGTACTTAATTTTATTTTCTTCCAATTAAATGATTATGTATATGTAATAGAGTTATTCCTATTTAGTATTTATATTGATATTGTTCGTAGATATGGACCTATAAAATGTATATATATATATATATATATATATATATATATATATATATATATATATATATATATATATATATATATATGAAAGAAACGAAGATGATCTGATTCACAAACACTGTTAGACTACAGAAATACCAAGTGCCCTAAAAGGAAAGTGATCATCATTCAATTGCGCTCAGCCTAGGTATTCAATTTTCAAGAAATTTAAAGTATTGTCAATTCCATTGACGTGTAATTTGGATATACAATAGTGGCATTTTGAGCTGGAGCAGTGATTTATCCTTGCTTTATAGAGACCAATGCTTTCCTTCTTTAATTTCTTTTATCAGCTGTCACAATGATCATAGCACAGGGCCAGCCCAGAGAGATGTATAAAGCATGCTCATTTAGATCCATTGCGGTAAAATCAACTTAAACCAGCAACTGTTAGAAATCCCATTGCAGTACATATCCTGAAAGAAAGAAATATCACATAAAGGGTGATGAGACCCATTCCTAATGTTCTGTTAGGATGCATGTTCTTGGTAGGTAGCAAAACAAGTGCATATAGCAGTCCTGCGATCAAAAATCCCATGGTGTAAAATAAGCTCCTATCTTTAGGCACCACGTACAAAGAGGGTTTCTTAGACCAGGTCCCAAGTAGCAGCGAGATTCCCAAACCAATAAGTGTGTTGAACATAGGACCTGCATAGCATCCAGATATAGCAATCTGAACTCCATCTTCTCCATCCAATGCCAATGCAATATTTGACATCAAATCTCCCATCGAATTTCCCCATGCTAATACAGTTAACCCCAAGATGGATGGGTTAATTCCGAAAATTACACCAAATGCTACCAATAGAGCCACAAGCTCGTTTGCTATTATGTAGAACCACACTATGCTCATGATGAATCCTCCAAGTACCCAAGCAAGCAAAACTTGACGTGGTGGATGATCAGATACTGTGTATTTATAAGCGAGAACACCAAATGTACATCCAAGACCAACACCAACACAATAAGAAAGAATAACACCCTGATTACTCACACTGTCTCTGGTGCTAAACAAAAGGCCCAGGAGAATGGGAGACAATGAAGCACTGATGACAGCATAAGGTTTTGACCATACTTCTTCGTTGACCATTGGAATTGTGAATCGCCTAGGAATAGCCAGTGGAATCTCCATCAGCAGAAAAAGTTTTGAAACTGAGAAGGACACCCTGGTGTTCTCCCCAGACCCATCAGTCCATCCCCAGGGAGGACTTTCATCATCCAAAAAGCTGATTTTGCTTGTTTGATTTGAATATATTGCCACATTTGAAGACCACATCCACTGTGGCAACGATGGAGGAAGGCGGGGAGGATCGCTTTCAGTGTCTTCAAGCAGAGGGCTATACATCGGAATGTCATCTTCCACGCCTAGAGAGAACACACTTCCCTGGACAGGAAGCAATGGTGTGACAACATCTAATTTCAATCTCTGTGCATGTTTCCTCAATATCTCATTGGCAGCAACAATGAACGCATACACAAAATAAATGGATACAAAAGTAATGGCCGCCCCAACACCCAACTTACCAATAACCAAAATCATAAGCAGCGAAAACAGAGTCAGAAGAAAGAAACTCACATCCCTTATAAAGCATCTTCGATCAATTCCAACCTCCTTCTCCGCAACGCATAGCGACACAGTTCCAACAACAATAGTGGTAACAAAAAGAGCACCACCCAACACACTGTTAAGACCAACCTCACCACTTTCAGCACCCACAAAGGAAGCTATACTAGCAAACACGTCAGGTGCTCCATTCCCAAGTGGAAGCAACACAACCCCAGCTACGGTTGGAGGCAATTTCAAGAGCCTTGACAATCTCTCAAGTGAAGGGCAAAAGTAGTCTGCAGCAGTGTTCCCCAAGAGATAAAACAAAGCAGCAAGCCATACACCCAACCCTAGATAACCAAAAACTCTAAAACCCTGACATGTACAATAGAAAAATTTCAAGTAATCAAGGTATCCATCAGAAGAGCACTCTGGATGAACCTCTAAGAATTCACAGGAACTAGCATAACCATCATGGTGGACCAACCCAGAACAGAATTCAGAATATCTCACACCTAAATCATTCTCACCGCCAACACCTGACGTGTTAGCGCCGATTTCAACCATTCGACGATGAATCACAGAAGACCCATCTCTCAAAATCGCATTTTGAGGCAACTTGTTGCTAACAAAATAGGAGGATTGCCTGAGAATCGGGTTGCGAATGATGTCGTCGCGATTGTAAAAGAAGAAAAACAAAACCCCGACACACAAAAAGTTGAAAACCCCACGAAAACTTCTATGTTGTGCATCAAAAAAGGTATTTGGCGCTTTCATTTCCAATATTGATATCCAAGGAAGGAATTTGGAATCCGAATTATGAAATCCCAGAGACGGAAAATAGTCTAGGGTTTCGATCTCTAAAAGGCGGAACGACACGCAAAGGAGAGAACTTGGGGGAAAACGGAGAGGGAAAAGATGGCATTACAGAGAAGTGAAGTGAGAATTAAAGAATAATGGGGCTTACCCGATGAATTGAAGAAACAGAGTAGTCAGGGTTCATAAAGGTACTGCTTTTGGGGTTTTCGATGTTCCTTCGCCTTCCGCCAGAGGAAAACCTTGTTAGCTAGCTACCCACACAGACACAATGATTTTTTATTTTATGATTTTCGTAAATTTTTATCTGGTGATTACAGTTCAAATTATTATTTTTTTTAATTCTTAAAAAAATTGTGAATTTTAATTGTTATAATATAACACATTCTGTTTAATTTTATTTAATTGTTATAATATAAGACATTCTGTTTAATTTAATTTAATTGTTATATTGTAAATTTTATTTGTTCTATTTGCATTTTTCCCTATTAAAACTCTTTCATTTCATATTTTATAGCTATATACATTCGATATTAGTACTATGGTTTAATACCTTATTGTTAATGGTTACAATCATCTGACCACTCTTAAAAAAACACATTACCTAATCTTAAAAAAGTACCTAAAACGAGACATACTAAGGACCAAAGACTGTATTATTAGTTTCTTTGTGAGATTTTAAACTTTTTTTGCCTAACTTTCTAAGACTTGTCATGTGACATTTGTCTCACTCTTCTTCAAAGAGTAATAGTTATGAATTGTAGTTTTGCTTAAATTCCGATATAAAAAAATATTGGAAAAAAATTATATTAGTTCTTCCTATCACTTAATTTCTTAGTCAACACACAACTAATCACCTACTCTGATATGATTTGTTAGATAAATATTTGTTTTATGTTTCCATCAAATTTGTTAGTTTATTGGAATAATCTATAATTACATTTTCTATGATATTATAAAATATTTTTAATATGTTTATAAATAATTTCTTATAATATAATAATTTATTATTAGATTATGTAATATAACAATTTAGTTAGTGAGAATCTTATATTCTATTTTAAAGATATATTTTTGGTAAGAATATGTAACATTTACCATAAGAATTGGATAAAATTATTCATAGATCACAAATCTTATGGTGATATGCCACAAATTATGATAAAAATGATGTATTATTTTTTCCTGACTAGGTTTTTTGAACAAGGTTATAGTGAGGAACATTGTATAGATTAAATATTCTCTTTTAAATAATGGTTTTGTTGTTCATAACCACTTTATTGTCTTATATGTTCCTTTATCCAAAAGTTTTTGGAATTATTGTATAAATGTCAAGTCTAAAATCACTCAAAATTGAGTGGTTAATCAAAATGAAACAAAAATATACAAAATGATTGGGTATGAGATTATTTGAAAATAAACAATCATCAACACATTGGTAAGACATGATAAACAAAGGTTCATACATTCATTCAAAAATGTCATCATGAATTCTGAAAGTGTTGTTCTATTCAACAGAGGAGATGAGTTACATATAATTGTTATTCTTTGGCTTTACACAACACGAGGAATGTATATACTTTGAATAAATTCTCAAGAATCATCATACAACAAGTGTAAAATTCCTTTTGGGAGAATGTTGTATGCAAGGATGCTTTACTCCTCCACTCTTTTGTCATCCTTAATGGTTGACATTTCATTAACATAGGCTTCAAACAATTTCTAAAGTTTGATAAAATATCCAAGATCAACAATCAAACCAAAGTAGCGAAAAATTATATTAAACAAGTTGAACAAAAATTGACCAAGTCAAAGGTCATTCATTGGGTTGATGAAATTCCAATTATATTATGGGGACACCGTTACATTCCCCAATTATTAACAAAAGAAACAACTTTTCAAATCATATATAAAGCATAACCTAAAATTATTTATTTAGGTAAAAAAAATTACATATTCTTCATTATTTGGAAATTTAGGTTGCTTGGCATATTAGATACAAAATTATATATTCTTCATTATTTTGAAATTAGGTTGTTTGACGATCTCTCGATGAGACATAGCCATTTTCCAATTTACAAATAACAATAACAAAAAATAAGTTTTAGCATAATCAAATTTAAGTGAGAAAAATTCGATTATTATGACATGACACCTTATTTTCTAATACTTGTATCCACCTTAAATGTCATTTTCCCAAAATTAAGTTAATTTTAATTAAGTGACTTCTGTCATAATTACATTCTTCATCTAATAATTACAACCATAATAATTAAATTCGATAAGTATTAAGTTGTGATCAATGAAATGATGATGGTAGAAACTATTATATAATTTCTATATATTTTTATACCAGTTTTTATTATAAATTTTTATGGTTAAAATATTTTTAGAATTTGTTTTTGTAAATATTTGCATATAGTTGCAAATATTAACAATCTCACAAATATGAGAATGAGTACAAAACATATATTTATCAAATAGGGAAAGTAGTTGAAAGATATTATCCGTATTCATGCCATCCCGTTAACATCTCTGTTAAAAAATAAAATAGTGAAAATATATCTTTCACAAAAGCTATTTATGTGGATGAATATTAAATAGTTATACTCATTCATTGTCATCCTAATTATGTTAATATCCATCATAGAGTCACAACTCAACAAGAAAGGGAAAGCTAAGAGAGGAAAAAGTTTTTTATTGATTGATTATAGAAACATACAAGTAAGGAAAGATATATAAAGGAAAAAACAACACACAGTAAAAACCTAAAGGTCCAAGAAAAAGAAACCGAACGATCCGGACGAATAACCTAAAGTGACCGAACGAAAAACAATAAAGAAAAGTAAAAAGAAACAAATCGGTCCAAGATAAGTAGAACCGAGCGAACCGAATGGAAAACAACAAAAAAAATAAAACCGGACGGGTTATTCTAAAAGAACCGAACGATTACAGTATATATGTTATCAAATTCATTTTTACAAAAGTAACCTAATCATATTTTTAAATAAAATAAAAAATAATTCCATTTTAACCCAAACCCAATGTAAATTGGTGACTCAAATTTCTCTCGGACCCAACAGAGTGAAGGGTCAAGTGCTACTAAACCCAAAAGTATTCGTAATATTGGGCTCCTGCTATTTGTAGTTCCCTTTACACTTTATTTTCTTTTTTCTTTTAAAAAAATCTTATTTCCTTTTCACTCACCATTCTTTTGCTTACTATATGTTCTTTCATGTTTTAAGTCCCTCAATTTGGTGAAAATGATTTTAATACCATAAATATTAATTAATACTAAATTTGTTTGTAACCAATTAAATTAAAAATAATTTTTACTTTCAAATATTGTAGTAAAAGTTTGATAGGATATATCTCTTCAACAAATATATTTTTTATTTAACTTGTGGAAAAATTATTTTATGCAATATGGTTAATTTTCATGCTCTGAAAGTACTTTTACATATGTAAGAAAAAATATATATATTTCAAAGTGCACATTTTATAATGTAAAAAAGTGTGGTTAAGAAATATTTTTCACAAACGCTTTCATTAGAATATGACATCTTTTCTTTTTTATTATTTTAGTATTTTAAAGCACCTCTCATAACATTTTTTTTTTGTATTTAAATGTTGATTATTTGCAAAGCACTCTTCAAAATGTTAAAAAATTAATTTGTAAAGTACTTCATAAAAAGTGCTTTCAAAAATATATATGAAATACAAAAAAACATCATATATGTAAAAATGTTAATAGGATGAAGACGGTTACAACTCTTCACTTTCCTGTTGAATATATATATAAGTTTGGGAGTGAAAACTGAATTAAAATAAAAGGGAGTGGCCATTTAACTAAAAAGAATTGGTTTTAATTTTGTTGTTGGACTTTCTAAAAAGCAGAAGTCATTCTCTTAAGAACGTTTCTCTCTCTAGACTTCACACTCTCCATTTTTTCTTTGTCTTCTCTCTACCTTTTCTCTCAACTGAACCGTTAGAATTTCGATCGGTAGGCGCCTAAACGATCCTGACGCCGAGAGCTTCAATTGGCACCGTCCAATTTCAGGATTCCTAGCTGTAAGTTGCTATTCAATGTTTTTCGCTATTTTGGAACCCTAGACCATGCAATCTGCTGGTTACATGTGTCTTTTATCTTTTTTTCTTCAATCCCTGTCCAATTCTAGCTCTAAGCGTTGTTCTGCGGGTTATAGGGTGTTCTCTCGATTATTCGCGTGTGGGGTATTGTAGCTGCGGGTCTTTGAGTTGAACAAAGAAGTTTCAAGGCAAGGGGAGCTAAGTCTTTCTTTTCTTTAAATTGAAATTTGTAGAACAAAATATTGTGTAAACTGTGTTGTGATACTATGGCATTGGTTGAGTTAATTTTATTATTTTGTATGATAAATTATGTGCTTCCTGAATGTTTAAATTATGGAACTAATAATTTATGTTTGTGATTTGAATGGAATATGATAGGTTTCTTTCTTTTTGGTTTGGACACATGTAACAGGGACTTAATATGTTAATTTGTTAGTTTTGAATGGTTTTATTTAAGGGAAAATTGGGTGGACTGTGCCTCGTTGAAAGGAAGAGGTTTTATGATTGGAGCGTGAGTAGAGAGGGGTATGTTTTGTTTACGGTAGGGATTATATATGAGATTTTGGAATGAGAAAGGTTGCAGGTTTCACTTTATTCTTACGTGATTAAGGCTTTGGAGTGTGTGAAACTAGAACTTAGGAATATTGAGACTTTTATGTGTAAGTTTGGGAGAGAATAAATGGAAAAAAAAAAATATATATATATATATATAGTGTGTGTGTGACGTTATGTTAATTATCTATTTTTAAATGCCTGAGAATTTACTTGGTTGCAGAAGTATGGAATAATTGGACGTAGGTAGGCTAAAATAAAAATAAATAAAGAAAGAAAGAGAATAGGAGTTAAGAATCACGCGGGAGAGTAACGTCCAACGTCCAGGGGTTGTACTATGTTGCACTTAGGAAAATGAAGATTTATAAACAGTATATTATATTATAATATTTTATCAAATGATTATTTGTTATGATTCTCGTACTTTATATAATAATATATAACTTATATGAATATATAACGGACACACATATATATATATATATATAACAATATGAAAAACTTGACAAGTTAAATTATATTTAATATTATATTATATTATAAGTATTAAAACTATTAAGTTTGACATCAGATTAAATTTTTAGCTAGCACACACGTTGTTTTGTTTCTCAATTTATACATAAAAGTTAAGAGTTGGTATAAATATTTTTCATAATTTAATATGAGGAATTATCATGGAGAATAAATAATAAAGTTGAATATTTATAAGTATTGTAGTTGTAGTTTAAAGTCGTAATATTTTTAAATGTTTTGGGGAAATTTACTTTAAGTCGTAATATTTTATATAGTGTAGTAAAACTTTGTGTTTGACAAGGTAATGTTTATCATTGAGATTAAGTGTGAAATGTATTGAGATTGTGCTATGAGCCTTGTGATTTATGAGCAACGCATGTTATTGAGCAATGTGTATCTTATTGCGAGAGATGTTATAAATTTGGTGATTTGTGATTGGTTAGTTAAGGTATATGGATTGATTAACATTGTTTGCTCTACAGAATGTCATGTATGTATGTCTCTCTAGGTGACTTGTGTGGCTTGAAATAACATGACCGTGAATTGAACATCTCAGGGTGAGATGAGTGGATGTGGTTGTAGAGATGTTGTTGTTGTTGGTATAATGTTGGGAGCTTTGAAATGGTAAGTTTGTCCCTACACTCAAAGCATTGTTCATACTCAAATAGAGAAGAACAGTGTGAGTGGTGAGAGTAGAGGGAGGTCCTTGTCTATAGTCTTGGAGTTTAGACATAGACAGATTAAGGGATTTACCTTGTATAGTGTTGGAGATGAGCCAGCTGAACTATGCAAGTGCAAAGACAACCAATAGCAAGACAGTTATACTAAATCCGGATGAGTCGCGTTGAGTATTTGATGCATGTTTTGAATGGTATGTCTTGCTTGTTCTTTTTATATATAATTAAGCATGATGACATTGATTGACTGTACTATATGTATGTTGTTTGTTTATCTAGCTCACCCTTCTTTTGTGTTGTATGTTGTTTGGGTATGTCTTCTCTTGCGATGATCATCCACTTGAGAGCAGATGTTGTTGAGGAGGTCCCCTTGGAGCAAGTGTTGGAGGACGCTGACGCTGCTGCTTAGCTCTCTTTAGGATTCCACTTATTTAGCTTATGTTATTTTGAGATACTTATTAGATTATTTTGAAATACTCTATGATTAAAGTTTTAAACTAGGTCATTTTGGATGACTGTAATCCTTCTATTAATTGCAAGTCATACTTTGATTGTTCTCTTTATTTGAATGATGACGCCTATATTATATGATTGAGGTTATTATATATTTGGGATGTCACAGTTGTTACTTGCATATATTTATTTATAATATATATTTTTTCTATCCATTATATATTTTATCTGCAAATACAAACTTTTCTTTTGACATTCATAATTATATTAATCTTGCAAATCAACAGAAAGAGATATTGTTGTAGCTAAAATTGCATAATATAATTTATTTTACCAGAATGTTATTTGAATCAAACTTAACCAAAAACTTTCTATTAATAATACACAATTTTATATGTTATTGAAATTGATTAATATCACCCAAAAACTTCCTGAAAAAGTATATATGCGAGTTTATTTAATAATTATCGATTCCTTATTAATCATAAATATAATTATCGCTGAAAAGTTAATTTATCAGAGTCAAAACTCAATCCATTGTAAACTTTATTCATCGATAAGAAGGCATAGGAATTATAGTTTTATTTTAACAAATAAAGATTTAGTCACTTGTCAACAATAAAGAAAAAATAATCATCAATGATTAGTTTCAAGAATTTCTTCATCTTCAAGTTTTACTTTGTCAAACTTTCCACTCTATCTCTCATTTTTTTTCCCTTTTATTTTAAAATAATATTATACATAAACATGTGTTTTGAAAAATTCTCCTAACAACAAAGTCTAATCCTTTTACATTCTAAAATTTATTTTTTAAAACATTTACATCCCATAAAGTAAAACTTGATTTCCTAAACGTGCCATCTTATAAAAGAAACAAAGAGAAATGTATTTTGTGAATAAAAGAACGTGTAAATAGCAAGAGCCTAAAATAAGCAAAATAATAGTACAAAGGTTGAAATATTATTAACAACTATGTTAAAGACACAACTACAAATGAAAAAACAACACGCTTCATGAAAAAAAGTCAAACAAGGAACTTGATTATAAGTTATGAAAAAGACAACGAAAATACCAAAATAATAATTTTTCATCTTACTATTGTTGTTCCTTGAGATATTTTTAGTAAAAAATAAGCAAAACAATTAAGAAAAACTGTTTTATAAGTATACTCATATAAAGTTGACACATCACGAATAAGAGTACGCAACTTTTGTAGCTTTATTAGCTGTATAAATTTCCCAATTGATGTTGTAAGTAATAGACACGAGAAATTAAAGTAAGACTGCGACATTACATGTTAAAACAAATAGATTAAGATTGTTTTATATGGTTGAGAATTTAAGTACGAGCCAAGTTTTACATTCGATATAAATAAGAAAGTGTTGAGAATTCAAATATGAGTATGATTATCATAAGATTTTGGATAAAATACTATATCAATTTATTATATAATTGAGTTCAGATCTCATTAATGTATGTATCTCTTCGATAATCCGTTCGTTTTTGCATGCTCTTATGTTCTCAAAGACTTTGTTTAGGGTTATTCTCAAGAATTCTCTATAATCCCACAGTAGATAGAGTCAAAATTGGTTCTTTATATGCACTTTGTGGTAACTGTTCCCGTAGAATCTACGGCACAATTCTGGAAACTAACACATTCGTTGGCAACCTACAATCACGGGAACCATTATGATGATGACCTAATTTTGCCACCCAATAATTGCCCAATTGGTTTTGAACAGAACATAAACAATTCTGACAATATGACTAAAATGATGGATGGTTCATGAGGCTATTTTTATAATGTTAATCAGACCATTAAATTAATCTGTTGAGCTAATCATCGTTGATTGGTGAGCTTAGAGCAAAGTGAAGAAGAACCCTTTTAACTTATTCAAGAATTAGATAAACTACTTTCCCGGAAAGGGTGGAAAAACACACAATTGATGGGAAATTTTGGACGCTTGTTGGAGGAAACCACCAACCCTTTTCAAAGAATAAGACAGTCAAATTTTTTGATATTATATTAACTATCATCCTAACTGGCAAGAACTTCCATTCATATCTTCCTCAAGTACACCAATATTGACATGAGTTATGCAACCTTTGGTTTCATTTCTCAACTGGGTAGTAACCATTTTGCTTCACTTTTGTCCAAAATTAGAAAAGTTTAATTCTTTGGTTTTTGAAAGGAAAACTGAAGACAGTTTTATTTAGTTCAGTTTGCATGGTCAGTACAAATATCTCCACAAAGAGAAACTCATTCTTTGTACAGCCAAACAAGGTGCCAGGAGTAATCTGATGATTCATAGAAACCTGTTAAACAGCTAGAGATTATTACTGCTCTCTGCATCTATTTACTTTGCATGATAAAGTTTAGCAGAGGACACAGAAGTAATGTTGTTGACATGATGATATGTTCATTGAAAATTTAGTCGTTTTGGAGCTCAGTGGGGGCTGTGGCAGATCATGATAGAAACAAAACAGACCAAGTTTCAACTGACACGTCAGTCTTGTGTTCGAGAATGTTCTGTTCTATCTAGGATAATCACAGAACACCAATTCCATCTGGCATGCGTTCTTTAGCCAGACAAACTTACTGTTTACCATTTTATTAGTGCTCAAACGGTTTCATATATATACTGTAATTTTTAATACGAAATCTACTGGTAAACTTTGTTTGAAAATGTATGTTTTATTTTTTTAATCACTAGTTATAGTTCAAAACGAATTTGACTCAAATATATAAGAAAACAAGAGCTTAGTTGTCATGCGTTGCCACCAGAAAGATCTAAAGGTGCACAGAAAAGAAAATCACAAATAGATGAGACCATCCAACCACTTTGCATTCCTAAGGCATAATCATAATCATTCCACGGCTCTTGGTCCCTCTTTATACGATACTATCCACCCGTCTACTTTTGTTCTAGTGTCATGGATGTATTTACTTGCAGCTTGTTACCATCTTTTTATAGTGAATAGTATATTCAATGCTGATGTGCCATAAAAGGGGATAAAGCCTAGAATAAATTTTGGTTAAGTTTGACATATAAGGCAGGGAGGGACAATAGACTAGGTCAATGAAACGAAAGTATATTAGTAATATTTATACCCGTGATTTGCTCTTGTATTTTAAGACTGCATAGAGCATTGTAGGAGTAACTATTTTATGCAAAAGACTCAGCACAAGCTTCAGGTTTATAAACACTACAGATATTCATGACTGTTTCAACTTCCAACCACCGAAGGTTTTTCCTGTATAATTGACTCGATATTATAATGAATGTCAGAAGCTGCATTTGTGCTACCACTAAAAGTAGACCAATTAATTTTATATTTCACCAATGATTAGTTTTTAAGCCAGTTTGGAGAAGTATAACTCAATTATTGGTGTTCTTATTTTTGTTTTCGCTTTAAATAACCACAACTGATATCAACCTAGCTTAATCAATTTGAGTACAGACAAGATTAGTTGAACTCCTGGATCAAATTTTGATATTTTGCAGAGCATAAATTTGAGTACAGACAGCATTGTCCCATTTTCTCTTCAGCTGCAGCAATTGTGAAATGTGAAATTTTGACTTCAGTTATGAACAGAATTTTGTTATTTCAAACAATTAAGAGGAATGGAAAACAAGGTAACTGGTATTAGTGAAGCAAAATTCTTGACCAAATTATGTTCAAATTTCTAACAAACAGATTGAAAGTTCTGTACTGGACAAAACTACAATTGAACATCTAATTTTTCAGCTTATATTTTTCTGCCCTTATTTCTGATGTCTCCTTCCATTTTTATCCAACCAAACCGACAGCATTTCCTTCATCCCAATCCTTCAGTGAGGGTAGGGAAGCAGCTCTCAGACCTTGCAAGAACAGAACCATGGATTTCTGTGATAGTCTTAGTTGGACTATTAGGTGTGGACCTTACTCTAGGAGAATCCAAACTCCTTCTAAGAATTTGTCTCATAGCAGATATCAAATGCACTGTTGGATTTGGAGGAGGCCCTGATGCCTTGAACTTTTTGCAGAAGTTCATATGCTTTGCCATTGCTTCTTCTGTGCAGACAAGCCTCTCAGACCTCACAATTTCATCCTTGACAGCCTCAGCACACAACCCACAGACCCATTTTCCATGGTACCTCTCCCTGATTCTTTCTATATAGGCTGGGGTGCACTCTTCTGTTAGTCCACAACAGTCACACACAGCAAATTCAACTTCACTTTGTGCAACTAGTATGCTAGCTGCTGATTGAGTTTCTGGTGCCGATATCACCACAGGGTCAATGATCATCGGTGCAGACATTGCCAACCACCCTGTCAACAAACAATCAGCACCAAACAGGTTAATATAACATCATTTTTATCATATTTGACACAAGATAAAAAATATTCAAGGACATGCTTCAAGATCCATAGATACAAAACGGTTTTCACATTTCACAAGACCAATAAATCTATTGGTTTTTTCGTTCAGCAAACACCGAAGAGCTTTCAGCCAATGAAGAAATCAAGAAGAGAGAAAAAAAATCCAACCAAACCAAACTCTTTTCCCCTTTGAGCTTATTATTGTGCTGAATGTAAAAATATCAAGGAAAATTATAGAACAAAACAAGAGAAACTAAACAGAAAAACACGATAAAATTGTATAAGCAACCAAATCGAAGAAGCAATTTGACGAGGATTATTACCAGCAGAAGCAGATCAAAATGAATGAAATCAATTTTTTGTTTATCTTTTCTGTACTTCTGCTTGCTGGGTAGGTATTCTTCTCCTCCTCTTCTTATCTCTCTTTCTCCCACTCACCTTCCTCAATTTTTTCTTCAGGGAACAATAACTCAGACATGAAAACCATTTCAGAGAAAACTTAAAACCCCTTTTGCTTTCTTCTACCTCCAAGGAATTAAAAAAAAAAAGTTTTTTTTTTTTGAAAAGAAAACAAAACTTTGAAGAAACCCAAATCTTATGTGAGGAAACAAAGGGATTTTATTTGGCTTCTGCAAGGGATCTGCACTCCTAAACTATATATGAATAGTGGTGAAGTTGGGAGAGAGAGAGAAAGAGAAAGAGAAAGGCACTTTGTAGAGAGAGAAAGAAAAGAGGTGAGAGAAAAAACATCAATGATTGAGGCTTTAAGGTTGTGGACTATGGTTTAATCCACGTCGACAATTTTTTTATTGAATGTGTGAATGTTTGGCCATTGATGATTGGATTGCCAGCTAAGCATTATGATATCGTGACTCGCTTCTTCCCCAATTTGTGTTGCTCTCTATTTTCACAAAATCAATTATTTACGAACAAAGCGTGATTAATAATATTCAACAAATATTTTCCATATCCATTTATTTTATTTAAAATTGATCATCGATTAATATTTTATGTGAATATTATCGATATAATATTTGGATTTTACGAGTACAAATAATATCTTGTTAAAGGAAACAATCAATTTTTATGACAGAAGGAAATTCATTAATTTCTTTAAAAATATTTACTTATTATTTATCACACGAGGTTAGATCTTTAATTTGGGAAAAAATTGAACTATTTATTTATTATAAATCTCAATCAATCAAGAATTTTCCTATAATTCATTTTTTAAATGTATAAAAATGTGGCAAATTTCTTTGTTAAATAAAATTTGTTTATTGTTTTGTTTTAGTCTGAAAAGGAAAAATTTAAAAACAAAATAACAAGCAATCGATATTAAAGGTAAATGAATGGTTATAATTTTGGTTAATTGGTAATTTGGTTTAAAACATTTATAAATTTTTTACAAAATGGATTAAAATGAAAGATTCAACGGAATAAAATCAAAATCAAACATTTATAAAAAAAATGGTAAAGCTTCAAGCCAAATCCAAATGAAACTAATTATACGATTTATATGTAAAGAATATTATATATCAATCTTAATTTGAGAAAAAGTAATAGAAAAAAAAAATTGTATGCAAAACAGAAAAAAAGTCAAAGAGAATTAACTTTTTCTTTTTTTCCGAAGGCATGTTGTTCTGGGTGAAATGTTCTTCAATAATCATATTTGGACAAACTCAAAAGATTCCGTGGCAATTCGAGGGATATTAATAAGTTATCATTTCTTATATTTATTAAGAAACTATATTAATACGAATCCATGTAAAAATAAATAAATTTAGTTACATAATATTATTGAATCGATTTTAATTATTTAAGGATTGAATAATGGAATTATAAATTTTTGGTACGTCATAATATTTTTTTTCCTAATTTGTGAAGCAACACCTAAGTGACACGTGAAATGTAAATGATGTTAAGGTACAGCTTGCACGATTACCTCATAAAGTAGCTTCTTAATTTGAATTACAGCTTGTATTATATTATATGTACCATTACCTGCCGACTCGTACTGATTAGGTCAACACACCATATATTAAATCTATAATATTAACAATTCCATTATATAAATATATAAACTTCATGTTAATATATATGTATGAATTAATTTACTAATAAAGATAAATGGTTAAAAGAAAATATTCTAATCCAAATAATTAAAGGCGCATAGAGAAGAAAATAAATAATTTAATTGTCGTGTTTTGATGTTTTTTATTTGTGAAGTCAATTTTGTATTGGTGGGTAGATGTGAGCGAATACCTTGGAGATCACCAAAACAAATCCTCATTCGATCAATTAATACGAATTCTTTTTCGTTATTTTATGACCTTTTTAGGAGATAATAATAGCAATCGATGCGACTAATTTTTAATTCAATAATAGGGACAACCATGTCATCTTGTATTTTTCTCAACCTTCATCATTCATCTTCCTAAGTTATTGAATCTATGCTCGTCCTAATAATTTGAGATGAAATTTAATGATGAGTTGGCGTATTTTGATAATGTTTAAGAAATTGTATAAAAATGTTTAAAGAATAATTTTGATCTATTATTTTAAAGAAATTATTATTATATACATAAAATATCTTATAATAATATATTAGAGAAATGACAGATGTATAAATTTACATAAATTATAATAATATATAAATTATAATTAACATAATATTTAATTGTTTAATATTTTTTAATAGAATATTTGACGTATCTTAACATATCGAATAGTAGAACTGTTAAAATGGGTGACCCGGCCCGGTCCACCATAGGTTGGTTATTTAGTGAGTCAACCCAATCCGGTTTATTTATTAGCGAACCATAAAAATTCGAATTTGGTCCGATCCACCACGGGTTGGTGGGTAAACGAGTTGACTCACTGACTCACTTAATTACAATTTTTTTAAAATAAAAAAATTACAAACTTTCTATAATTGAAATCTAAACAAATTTTAATCCCAAATTTCATTGCGAACATAAATGTTTAATTAATTTTGAAAATAAAGAACTTAAATAATTTTTTCAAGCAAAAAGAGTAATAATTATCTTTTCATAAAATTAAAATTAAAATTTTAATAAAATAAAATTAGGTGGATGGGTTCGTGGGTCAACCCGGCCCACCACGGGTTCAACCAGCATGAATCGGGTTGAAATCTAACCCACATAAAAAAATACAATTTTTTCAAACTCAACCCGACTCGGACCCATGGTGTGACAGATTGATCCGCGTATTGTGATCCATTTTGACAACTGTATAAAAATAGAATGAATATGTTGCTTTAGCAAAATACAAGGTAGAATAATGTTATGGAGAGGAGAAAAGGAATTTAAATTTGATGAAGAAAAAAAGGGGAAAGGGATGGGGAATTATTCTTGTGGCTCATTATGTCAAGGTTCTCCATATATAGCGTATCTAGTGAGGTATTCTGATTCGAAAGCGTGACAACTATAAAGTCCAATAAGAACATATCCATGCACACTCATGCGGAACAAAAGCTTAAGTAATGTTGGCTTTTTGTAATCCCAGAAGAGTTTGGTTTGTTTGTTTTTGAGATGATTATGGTAATAACAGTGGGGTCAATATTGGAGAGGTGAAATTTCGATGCCTTTAATAATTGGTTGGGTTGGGTTTGTTTGCAAACGCAGTGCCTCCTACGCAACCACTTCTTTCATCGACCCCACTTTCGTTTCTCATTATTAAAGATGTCAAAACCTAACAAAAACAAACCAAACAAAAATGTTACAGCAGCAAATGTGCTTCTTATGAGAAAAAAAAGAAGGAAAAGGAGAGACTTGAAAATGGTATTGGAAGTTCCATGCGGAGGAAATGTTACAAATTGTTGAAAGTTCAACGAGAGTTGGAAATAAGGTCAATTTATAATATATAAGTAGAGTGCAAATCTCATTTTATAAAAAATGTATTGAAAATCTCATATCAAACAGAAATAAAAACAATTTAGAATATATATAATTTACAAATTAATTTTGTGAGATTGAGTTAAATTAAAATTATCATAGTAAGAATTTTTGTTTGTTCTGCCTATCATATATTGAAATTTTTGTGATTTGTTAGATATATTATTTCACTTAAACCATTCATTAATTATAATCTTGTGCAATAATTATATATATATATATATATATTTATTTATTTATTTATTTTTTTCAGTGTGAAAGATGTGTTGAAAGTCCTGAATAGACTAAAGATAAAACTTATTTATAATACATATGTTGATACAAATTTTATTTTATAAATTAGTTTTGTAAAATTAAGATAGATTAAATTTATTTTTTAATAAAAGAAATGGAAAAATAAATATTATTGCTAATTAATTATGAGAAAAAAATGGGGACCTCTGAAATTTGGATTTTTTTTGTACTCATTTTTTGTGTGTCATTTTGATGTTTAAAAATATCCTAAAGAATTTATAAAAAATATTATGATGTATTTGTAATGGTAAGTAGAAAATCCGTGGTGAGAAAGAGCAATGAATGAGTGGAGCAAAGATTGGGATAGCTCTTTGTGACAATGACTTGCACTTGGACAGTGTGACCCCTCTTTGCCCCTTCTCCCACACTGTGTTCCTATTGAGGGACAAACCCATCTTCTTATTCTGGAGCTCTCCTTTTCCACTACACTCTTTCCCCATATATACTTCCCATTCTCCTCAAAATTCCATTCTTTTTTTTAACATTTTTCACAACTTCACATGCTCATCGCAACATCTCATTTCATACCCTTATAGGACATGTGAACCCATGCGTCCTTGTTCTAACCAAGTATTGACATGATCAAAAGATTCTTAGAAATTCAAATGTGAATTCAAGTTTGGAAATGAAAAAATAAAACAATGTATAATATAAATATAAATACTCATTTATCCATTGTCTTTGTTAAGAAGTGGATTTTAAGCTTAACTTAACTCACAAAATCAGTTTGCAAGGTGAGGTTTGCATCCACTTATATATTATAAATTGACCTTATATTTAGTTTATGTGAGATTTTTAACACACCTCCTCACGTCGAGGTATATATATCTCGAAAGCGTGTGACTGGATATTAATAGGTGGTCCAGTAACGGTCTGATAGCAGGTGGAACAACATGTTATACAAACAACAAATATCGTTAGTATAAGTTTTAACCTAACTTTGATACCATGTTAAGCTCTAACCTTAAGAAGTGAATTTTTAACAACCTTAAAGTTTTGAGTCGAGAATGATATCAATTTCTTATGTAATTAGATTCAGATCTGATTGGTATTGTATCTTTTTAATAAACTTTCTCCTCGATAGAACTAACACAAATTAATGTGAAAGCACTTTTTTTTCAGTGAATTTATATAAAATAATCACTTTTTTAATTGAGTGTTTGAATGGCTTATGCATATAGGGTTAGTTTAGGTCAACCGAAACCAAATTTTGGTTTTGGGTTTGAACACGAGCATGGCAAAGGGGAAATATATGCAGTTAATTAATGGTGAAATTGAGGAATGGAAAGTAATTAATTATTGGTACATCATGCCTTACGCTACACACTTATCACGAGTATGCTTAGGTGATTCATCGCATCAAAATGAAAGTGATTAAACCAAAAGTATCCGTTATTTTATTCTTTTGCCATTTATCAACAACACAGATGAAGATTGTAGAAAAGGGTTTTGGTCAATCATTTTTTTAATAATGATGTGCTGAGATAATAATAGTAATAATAATAATTCAAGTAGTGTAAGTGATAGGAAGGAACAACGGTGTTACGTCACTGAAGATAAGAGATGAAAGAGAATCGATTCTTTTCGCTATCAAACTCGTAACTAAATAATAGTGTTTTTCTTTATCAAAATTATTAAAACCCTTTGTAAAAATAATGAAAAGTAATACATGAGGGCAGACCAAAATATAATATTGATTATTGTCTCATATATATAATATACGATTGGTATATCAATTTAATTCGAATCAAATCTTATTTTACCCTTATATCTATCCACTTTTCTTAATTATATCAAAATCGAATATGATCACTATAATATATTATATTGTAAAGTGAAAGCTAATAATAATCAAGTTCTTATCTATAATTGCATATTTTTATTTACTTGACTTTATTAAGAAAGTTTATTAATATCAAACGAAATACTTACTCAATATTTTAATTTTTTTTATATTCTTTATTTTATTAATTTGAGCTTGAGAATCTTCTACCAAAAAATGAATACTAAGTATCTTTTGGATAAATTACGTATGAATATTACATTTTAGTTAATTATGCACTCCACATGAAATCATATTTTATAATGACTTTGAGAACTAAATATTTAATAATTTAATTAAAAATAAAAGATAATTTTATATAATAATTTAGATTAAAAAAAACATATTTAATCTTCATTTTAAAAGTGATATATAATTTATATACAGTGTATAAAAAATATAATATTTGTTTTCATAAATATATAAATATATATAGATATTAGTAATTGATTGATAACATATATAGTAAGATGGTATGGTCCAGAAAGCTTGTTGTGGAAGCTATGTTTGCGTTGCGTTACACATATTGACAGACTCATTCTTTAAGCAATGCAACACTGTTGTCTCTCTATATTTCTTTGTTCTTTTCACTTTTGTCTTCCATCTCTTCTCTGTTTCGACAAAAAAATAAAAAGCCAAAACTTATTATTTCTGCTTTTCCCTTCTCATTAATATAAAATACCGCCATATTCAACAATAATTTATGAAATTCGAATATTTGTGCTTATTTTGATTAAATAATTCATAGACAAAAAAGAAATTTCAATTTTATTTCAAATATAAACTCAAAAAAAATTCATATAATTGCATGAAAAAGAAGAGTACCCTTAAAAATTAATGGATTTTTAAGACATTATTGTACTTTTTATCTTTCATGTATCATAATGGTATCATTTTAGTATCTTGTGTTTTAATAAAGTTGATTGCGTTTTTTAATATAAGAAATGTGGGACTTTTATAACTATAATATCTAAAAACTCCAAGTGAATAGAGTTTAAACTATAAGATTAAAGCTACGTATTACCTAAATACTTAAATTACTGTTATTTTAAAAAAAATTGTACTTGTATACGTTTGTTTGAGATTCTTTTATATATATATATATATATATATATATATATATATATATATATATATATATATATATATATATATATGTGTGTATATATATATAATAACATTTTTTAACATAAATATATTTATTGTTTTGGAAGTGGGATCAAGGTCAACCGTTTAATCTTTTCGTTCGTCCCTTATATTTAGAAATTATTTGCATAAGGTATTTTGATGGCAAGTTAAGTAAAGATTTGACAATTCAAGTTATTAATGTGTATTAAATGTCATCACTCACATCTTTAATTTAAGCCCAAATTTATAGTCTTCCAAATTGATATTGGATTAGTGACGATCTAATTACGATCTGATTGATAATAATCATAGTTTGTCTTCAATTAATTGGTGTTAGAGGTAATATTTCTATAGGTTGATCATTCGGCGAATTGATTGCAATCTTAGAGTCAATGTCTGGTTAAGTTTGTAACATAACTAATTATTTAGACCGTCTAATCAAAGGTTGACTAAACAATCATATAATACACTTATTATATTACTTTAATGTTCATTTATTATGAAAATTTTAAAAATAAGTTAAAAATAACTTATTTTAACAAATAAGTTATTAAAATAAATTGGTTTATAAATTTTATGTAAAAATACAGGAAGATATGTTAATAAAAAAGAAAATACTTTTTAAATTTGTAACTAACTATTTTTTATTAAAAACATGTATTTTTTTTATCTTTTAATAAAACATCTTATGTTAAGTGTGAACAAAGCATCACTTTATAAATATAAAGTAATTGTGGTCTATTCATTTTTGAGATGTTGTCTAGTTAAAAAAATGTAGAAATTATATCTACAATGTATTAAACATTTTTCTTTATTATTATTTAATGCATTTTGCTACATAACTACTATAAAAATATCACAAGTATATAAGAGGTCTCTAAGAGTTCTAACAAGATGTAAATTTACATTAAATTAAGTAAGATATAATTTTATTTTATGAGGTTTTAAAGTCTAATTCTGAACATATTACCAAACTCATGGATTAAAACATATTCTAAGGAGATTTATGTTTGTTGGACATATTATTTCACTCGTTATTGGGTTGTTATTAGACCATCCACTAATGTATAGTCTCAAGCACAAGAAGTGTGTTGGAAGTCTCACATCGACTAAAGATAAGGTCAATTTAAAATATATATATATATATATATATATATATATATATATATGTGTGTGTGTGTGTGTGTGTGTGTGTGTGTGTGTGTGTGAGTGTAAGCCCTAGAGGTGTCATTTTAATTTTCAGCCTCAAGGCCAACCCTAGTCCCTTTTGGAGCTAAGCCCCATTTTTGTGACCCATATAACAAAAGGCTTTCTAAAAGCCCTTGGAAACCAAAGCCCCCATGAAATGGGTTGGGACGGGTTAGGGTTGGGTTAGCCCCCTTCTCCTTTGTTCAAAACTTTACTGATGAAAAATTCTTCTTCTCACTGAGTATTCTTCAAAAATCGACTTAGAATGACAATATATCTGAGGTTTATGTGTCCTTATGTTTTCTCGGGCAAATGAAAAAGTTATAGGATGATGTTTATAACTTTGGATTCATACTACAAGATACACTTGTTTAGAGGATCTAGAGCTAGATTGAAAGCAAAAATTGGAATATTTTTGTCCATGATTGGATTGAAAGCAGAAATTGGAATATTTTGTTTTATTTAGTATATTATTAACCATGTGTTTTATTTTATATTTATAATATGAATCCCCAATTTATTATAATTTTATATTCTTTGACTTATATATAATTATTTTTATATTTATGGTTTATTATTATATTTTTCTCATCTTAAAAAGAAAAATCTATGGACTGGTCTTAATCCATAAGGCTTTGTAGATTGTTGGTCCTGTAGACTTTTTTAATAAGATACTTTTTTGGATCTGTGAAATTTTTTAGCCTCAATTTACATGGACTAGGACCGAATCCTATAAGATGAGTTGATTTGAAAGTCTTAGAAAATAGAACAAAACAACAACAACAAAAAAACACAAGTGCAATGGAATTTGAAGTTTAATATAGTGAAATAGAAAAGTAGAGTATATAAATCAACGATCAACTTAAATACACAAAAACTCTAATATAATCAAAGAAAAACATCCACAGTCACTAGTTTAGACTGCAAAAATATTCTTCAAAACATGTAAATACTTATATATGATCATAGTGAAAATAAAAAAATAAATAAAATCGTTAAAAAAGAAATTATGAATTTTAATTTTTAAACAATTTTACATTTAAAATCCAATGTAAATAAATTTCAATTATTTACAAAAATCTCAGTCTACAGTTTTTTCTTTAGTCTAACATAAAATCTATATGAATAATGATTTGATGTAAGAATTGCAAAATGGGACATAAGTGTGTAGATTGTCAAGTGGATGATTTTTGTATTAATTGTGATGAAGAAGAAATGAATCACATGGAAGATGTTAACAATGGTGACAGTACGACTGAAAGCTACTCTTTCCTTCATCTTTCTCATAAAATAATATCCATTTCACCAAATCATATATAAGAACAATTTCTTGATTTTTTCTTTTTTATTTTTTTATTTTATTTATTTTATTTTCTCCTTCCAAAATTTGAAAGCATTAAATGGACGGTACCATTATTACTTAATGCTATATATATGGAACGTACTTCATTTTTCTTTCTTTTCTTTTAAATACATGATAACTTCGCATTAATTATGAAAGAGTTTTTAGTATGTGTACGTACATACAAAAAACTACGTAGTTGAGACATTGTTTTCTATACGTAAAATCAGTTTAAGAATCCGATGTTAACATCTTCTTCTACTTCCTATGAATTTCTGCAATACTATATACACCCATCATTCCTCCTATTTTATTTTATTTTTTTCAAAATAATTTTATTTCATAAAATTATCTAAATAAACTCATTTTCATTCTAACTCTCAAATTAAACTTATTTATTATTCACTTTAAAAATTAGAGAGGAGTTTAATTCTTAACACGAAACAACTCCTAACTCCTTTATTTTCATTTTTTAAATAAAAATTGAAAAATCAACCTAGATTTTATTTCACCAAAAACTGAATTTCACACTCGAATAGATACGTTAAAAATTCTACTTTTAGAAATAGTGGAACTTTTCCACTATTTCTTTTTCATAGTTTTAATATAAATTTTAAAACAATATATTTTTATAACTATAAATTTAATGGGAGTTTAAATCTCACATTAATTAAAAAAAATTAAAAGCTATATAAGAGTAAAATATCATACATTTATTAGATAAAAATTGTGTTAAAAAATAATGATTGGATACATATTTTGTTTAGAATAATGGTACCATGACACACTTTTATATTTATTTGACACAGAGTACAAGAATAAAATGATCATAAAAGTATAAATTTTTATATTTTTTCAAAAAAAAAAAAGGTAAAAAGTAACTAAAAATAATATCAAATGAATATAAAAAATTTAAGTGTGTCAAAAATTTATTTTTTATTTTATTAATGTTATTTCTTCATTCATATTATTACTCGAAAGATTCAAACATTCATAAATGATATTAAAGTCCAAAAAAGTTATCATTTCTATAAATAACGAAGCTTATACTTTGTTAGTGGTCAGTCACCATTTTACTTAATTTTTATTTTTTCATCATTGATTATCTCTTTTATTAGCTCTCAATCAAAACTAATTACTTGTTAAAAGTCTATCAGGGTTTCTTAATCACGATGTCAAAACTTAGATACAGAAAATTTTGTCGGAATTTGGCTCAAACGAAAGTAGTTAGAAAATTCTTTAAAGTTTTGATGTGAGAACGTGACACGTTTAATTAATGTCACAAATTTTGCTTTGAATTGATAACCACTCCTTCTAGCTCTAATATGTGCCATTTGAAAGCATGAACATGGTTCATTCATATATCAATGGTTTTAGATATTTGGACTTCAAATAAATTATATTGGAAAATGATTGTTTATATTCTGAAAATGTTAGTCATTAATTTTGATAACGAATCCTTTATATCAAAATTATAGTTAAATTTTTTATATATTGAGGATTTATTCTATATTTAATTTGGTTTCAATTATTGAAATTTATGGAGGTTATGATTCCTATAATTCAAATTTAGATAATAAACCATTTTGATTTTCTATTTTTTTTTAAAAAATATTCTATAAATATTAAATTTAAAAGGTCAATATGATTTTTTAAAAATAGTTTGCAATCCTTAATTATTTTTTTTTGCAAATTTTCGTATTTCAAATTGAGAAATTAAAAAAAATTTTTTTTTTTTCAAATTTAGAAACTACAACTAGATTTATCTATGTTTAAGGAATAAAAAAAAATTTAAGTTCAGTTTTATAATAAATATTTGAAATTTATGTTTTCATGGAATGTATCAA
This sequence comes from Vigna mungo, assembly GCA_036885675.1. NCBI lineage: Eukaryota > Viridiplantae > Streptophyta > Magnoliopsida > Fabales > Fabaceae > Vigna > Vigna mungo. The sequence continues at coordinate 50,389,990 of CP144700.1, forward strand.
TATCTAGTAAATATTTGACTTTTATTACTTGCATACTGTTAAAGTGTACTTGTTTCAACACATAAGAATGATTTTTTGATGGATGGTATTAATAGAAGTACTATGGTCAAGAATTTAATATTTATAGGAAATTAAAAAATATGTATAGTTTACATTTAATATTTTTAAGGAAATTATTTTAAAAGAATAGTGGGCTAACAAAACTACAAAAAGTTATAGAGAAAATGTGATATTGAGAATTTGATAAATTTGATATGATTTCTTTTAATAGATATTTTTCTTATAAGTATAAAATATTGAAAATATTTATTGAATCAAAGTTTCTCATTTATCTTGTCTTAACACTAGAATGTCAATAGACGGAGGATCGTAACTTCCATTAGATAAATATCTTACTCATACTCATATTCGTCTTCATATATTTCATATATGTATAAATATTCGTATATTTCTTTAATATTTACGGATATTTACATGAAGGAATATATAAAAAATATTCTAAACATATTTAGAGATATTCTAATATATATATATATATATGGAACACAATATTTTTCCTTATTTATTGTTAAAATAAATGACTGGTGCAATTTCTGAAGACCTAAATCACTAGTTCCGTAGTTTTTGACATGAAATTGCAACTAATTTATGAGGTCCACTTGGTCAAATATTGATAGGTGTGAACTGCATCTGCAGCCATTACGAAGCTCATTGTAGCATTACTTTGTTGAGTTGCATGCATCATTGTCGTTTTATCAAGCAATGAATTGGGTTGCTTAAACGCCCATTTTAGTTTCAATGCACCAAAGTGAATGTGCTTTGTTGGGGGTCAGGTTTTGAGAATCTTTGGCAAGTAATCTGTCCAAATCTTTCAAGAAACTTTGTTGGAAATAAACTTTCAAGACTGAATGAAATGCAATTGTTCACTCACCTGGTCCAACTCCCACTTTTGTTACTCACTCCAACCATTCTCACCAAACTGATAATGATTATGGGGAAACTAGCATGTTTAACAAATCAAAATAATTGAATGTATGATACAGAGTACACCAAACATTCAATTCATAAAGACATTGACTCAGCAAACACTTCTTCATTCAAATTACCACTAATTATTTTAACCTTTATTGGACAGTTTGCCACGTTATTACTATTTACACATAACTTGGATCTAGGGAAGCATTTACAATTACTTTTCCCCGGCCAGTATCAAAGTTAAGGTATCCAGTGATGAGTTGGTTCCATTTGATCATCAGAGTGAGAATCAGTATATTAGGCTGTTGTAATCACCTTCGTTCGGGTTCCTTATTGCAGTATAGCACAAAAACTGCAGTTCCTATGAGACTCGTTCCGAAATCAATGGGACGAAAAACACCCAATGACACGCCATATGGTACAAACATAAATCTAATTGTAACTGTCTTTAACTATAACACCACCCCTTGTGTATCGTGGTCCTCAGTAGCTTCCTGCTCAAGTTCTTTTATTAGCCTTTCAATCTGCCTTCTATAAACTGGCATGAAGTGATCACTGATCATTCTCTGTGAGAGTCTAAGTTTACTATACAGAGACCTGGAAGTTAGAAAAATCCCAATCTTAGTCTCATCTAGCTCGCTACTGTCTGAACTTGCATAGGTTGGGCTATCATCATTTTCATGCTCCGTGTCAGAATGGAGTGTAACAATGTGCATTATCTTTCCTGGAGGGAAAAATCTGTAGACTTCTTTCGTTTCTGGTACTGAACTCTGGGCTTCCTCTACTTCGTGGGTTGCTTCCTCTTCCCTTATCTCCTTTACAACATCAGTCTCCTCAACTTCAGGACCGTCATACAGCTCATTCTCCAGTTGATGCCACAACTCCACTTCACTCATCTGATCATCATATCTGTCATGGTCCATCAGGTTCTGACGGTCACCATGATCAACATCCACCTCAGTATCAGAACTACTTTCATTGCCACATTCAATCTCCGAAGACCACTCTTCTATAGATGAAGATACAGGAAGGTTCATATTCTTTGCATTTATCGCCTTCTTGGGAGAACGAAGAAGTGAATCGGAACCGTCAATATTGGTAGAGGAAGATGTAGGAGGACTATCCCCGTCTTTGGAGTTTGAATAAGCACTCAAGGCTCTGCGACGGGGTCCCATGCATGACCAAGAGGACAAATTAAGGTTTGGACGTGCCCATGCTGCCATACTCTTGGCTCTCTTCATCACAACCTGCAGTTTTTCAAAAGTCAGACATGGAATAGAAGCAGTAGCACTAGCGCTTCTTGCATGATCAGATTGAACACGTCAACCCCCAACCATAGATAGAAGAGAACTAACAAGTACAAACTCGTCCTGGTTAGGCTTATGATCCAAAGCATAAAAATTGTGTGATCTCTTCTGACAACAGGATTGCAACACCAATAAATCTTATTCAACACAAGAAAGAAAGACAACCAAATAAAAAGACCTTTTCATTTTAATTTCCAATAATGGATAGTTTATTCCACCCTGCTTCCAGAGACAATACATAGTTGCATGATGAACGAAAATTGAAAAGATTTATAACAGAAGGTAAAAGTACCTGGGTACCATTAGAAACTGGCTGCAAAATGGCCCCAGCCCCAGCAACTTTTGCTCTAGCAGTGGCAATCGATGGGAGTCGAGAACCTAATGCTGAAGCAGAGCGATAGACTGTACTAAGTATTCTTGTCTGTTCAATTTGATTCCTCAAGTCATTTATCCACGCTGATGCTGTCACCTGAAAATGGGAAAATTAATTTTAATACCCAAATGATGTAGAATGGCAAAATGAAATTTATGAACTGCAAACATTCATCATGCAACATTGTAGCAAGTTCATCGAATTATTGAAGTTCCGTTAAGCCAACCAAACCAAATCAAGAGCATTATGAATTTCAGAGAAGGAATTAAACTTCATGTGGAGCAACAGGACACACAATGCAAAACATCTTAGAATCTGTATAACTTCTTGTGGGACTGGGAAGATTTATAACACTGCTTTCTATAATATCCCACAATTTTTTTGACATGCAGTTTTGAGAGAACCTAAAATAGTTCATAACCATAAATGAGAGTTAGACCCACCAAATGAAGTCCTCTACACTTTCCCAGGGCCATGCATGTCTTATCTACACCTGAACTACAAGTCCTAATTACTTAAACCCACACACATGATCAAATATTGGTCAATAAATCAGGACAACAACATTTTCCAACACAAGATGCTAATGATCATAACCTCAGAACGCAAGTCATCTACAGAAGCAGCTGAGAATGTAGGCACCAAATCAGCTCCATTTATAATAGAAGTGATAAAACTATCACCCGACTCTGCCAACTCCCATGTCATACAAGCAGCTGCAAGGGTAACAAGATGTCAGGTTCAAGAGACTTGCTGCGTAAACCAATATTAGTTCCAAAGTGCTCCAGGATACTGCCCTTTCGCTTTGAAAATAAATTGAAGAATCATATTGACACAGAACGTGATACACTGACCTGGAGCAAATGTAACACATGTAGCGACAGACAGTTCCTTTCTCTCTCTCAACACATATGTTAGAATTGCTGCAGTACCTCCACCCAAAGAGTGCCCGACAATCTACATAATACGAATTTTAAAACTTATAGAGTAAACAATAGAAACATCTACTAACTATTTAATAAAAACTTTTGTTGTAAATTCAAGATTAATGAAGACAAGGAAGAAAAACCATGACGTGATGAGTACAATCTGCTAGCCATGCATGTTTGAACACACCATTAACAAAACGATATACTGAAAATTTAAATGATATTATGATCTAAAAGGGAAGCATGTTAGAAGGATTATTTAGTCAAAGGGCAAGGAATATTATAAAAAAATTAATATCTTTACCTTGACTTTATAATCAGGGTAGTGGCCAAGTGCTTCAAGGAGACAAGGAGTAGCAAGCTTTGAAATCCATCTAGCAGCAGCAACCATTCCACAGTGGGCATAACCTAAAACCAAATCTCTAACCCCACCTTGGTGAACAACAGTGTGATGGAATGGTACCACATTTCCTGTAACAGCTGTTAGAGTATCTTTGATACTATGTGTGCCACGAATCAACAGTAAAAGGCATCTCAGGTCATGATCAACGATTATTGTAAAAGCTGGTTTCAAAATCTGCATGACAAATCAACAGCAGGTTTAAACTTACGTTGTCTTTACCAAATGAATACAGATCGCTGAAATGGTAGCAAGTATTACTTATTCATCAGATTCAATTGTGCGAAGTTCCAAAATGAAACAAAAAGAAAAAAAAAATGTATATTAATAACTATCAACAGCATAGTCAACACAACTGAACTGCTATAAATTTTTCTGAAAATTAAAACAAGACTTACTCCTGCTTTGGCTTCCCGAAGGAGAACATTTTCTTCAGTGTAGCCAGTTTCTTCTAAAAACAAGGGAAAGGGCTTCTTTGAAAAATGCCAGCACAGGGTCAACAAGTTCAAGAGATACTTAAGTTCGGCAGTAATCTCAGATCCTTTCAGCTGTACACTATCCTTCCCACAGAATTCACTGTCAACTTGATAGTTCCCCTGCAAGATATATTTAAGAAACTAAATCAAAGGATCAAACTTAAATAAAAAGAAAATAAAAAGGAAGCAACAAAACCAGAAACTATATTTTTCATCTTAAATATAGATAATGTTCTGAGTATCAACAGTCTAGCACCTAGAGGCCCATTTGGATTAGACAGTAAAACAATTCACTTTAGAAATGAGTTTGCCCAGATATTATAATGTATAGCAACTTTTGAATCATAGTTGTTGGGATACATTCAGAAAACTACCGGGTCCAACCAGTCAATTTATTTTAGAGGTTTGGTGACCTTATTTGGAAAACTAGTAGGTCTTACTTCTTACTAAAACTCGATTTTCTAGGACACAAAATCTACTCCTTCCTGGGTACATCCACAGAAGTCATTCCTAATATGAATCAATTCAGAACATCTTAGCCAAACAACAGATACTGTAAGCATTTATTTTATACTAACCAGATTGATTTTAAAGGGCCAAAAACTCAAAATAAACATGGCCTTCATGTCCAAATTTAAGGATTGGAATACAATAATGCGTGATTATTACACACAAACTACAGCTTATGTAGAGGTGAGATGAAGAAATTCAGTAGTCCAGGACTTCTGTTCAATAAATCATTGTCATGTCTTCCAAGGATTGTCATATAAGGTAGAAGATGTCACGTGAACGGTCTTCTGAAGATTCATTTTTGCAGAAAATAGTCTGATCTTTAAGCTACCTTAGCCATATTACTCGCATAGTAAGTATAAACAGAAATTATATGAAAATCATAAAACTGAAGAATAATCTAATTTGTCAACTTCAAAGGGGCAATGATTAACAAGTAACAGAAGTTCAAATGCTGCAAGTCATGATACCAATCCCCTGCTGTGACGTTGAGAAGGCTCAAAAAGTAAAATAAAACAAAACTTATAAAAAGTGTAAGGAACACTTCAGAGATAATATAAACTATAACTGTTATCCAAATATAGGATAACTTCCTTAGAGACCATAATTTTTTTTTATTGAGATGGGAGGCATTAACTATTCAATCATCAATAATTTTATTTATACATGAAAAAGGCATTAACTATTCAATCATCAATGATTTTCTTTATACATGAGAAAGGCATTAACTATTCAATCATCAATAATTTCATTTATACATGAAAGAGGCATTAACTATTCAATCATCAATGATTTTCTTTATACATGAGAAAGGCATTAACTATTCAATCATCAATAATTTTATTTATACATGAAAAAGTTCAACTAACTCATAACTTTCTTCACCAGTGCCATTTTCTTTCCCTTTATCTCTGTTCAAATTTCATTCATCAATTTCAGTGATGTGCAATCCATTAAGTGAAATATGTCTGTCGCATGTTAAGTGCAGGTTGAATTTGCAAATACCATTTCTGATCAAGTATTGTTTTACCTAAATAATATGCACCTGGCATTCATACTATATACTATATTCCACTTACTAATTAAACGCATCCAACGTTACATATAGATAAAGAAAACGCCACAATTTTCTTGCTTCTTCAGCTGCTTCAAATCAGGACACCAATAAAGAATAAAAATGTACGCATTGCCATTACCTGCCTCTTGAGCAGAAAGCTGATACCAAACGCCAAGTCCCCAATTGGCCATTTCCCAAGCGTCTCCGAATACGTGAACCTGAGAGTCTCAGACAACGTTGAAATTGTCTCTAACCAGGTTCCAGGAGCTTGGATTAACGGATGAGAAACACGAGCACTGCCTAATGGCGTATCAGTGGTCGTTTCACTTCCATTTTCTTCAACATCTTCATCTATCGCATCCTGAGTTTGCAATTTCCGATTCAATGTGTAATACAGAAGGGCAGCTGCACCTGCTGCAGTAGCCATGGTTGCAGTTGCCATGATTTTACTATCCCTATAACAACAAAAATCGCAAAGGGAGAAAATAATCATTACAAACGGATTCACAACAGAAAACTGTGACAAAATTTCCCAATATAAGGCAACTTCAAATCCTTTATTTGCTATTCTTTGTGATAAAAAGTTATTTTATTGGGATCATCATCAACCATGCAACGCAAATTAGACAAAATAACAAAGCAAAAACAATTGCGTTAAATTCGACAATTTAAGCTGGAAATTGAAATAACGATTCGTTCGATTGATCAAAAACAAAATCAGAAAATCATGATCAAATGAATTAGTTAAACAAAACAAAAATCGGAGCAACCTGAAGAACATGAAGACACACCGAAACCCAAAACCCTAAAACTCCCAAATCAGTAAAAAAAAATTGATAAAAATAGAGAAAAGTCTAGTACAGGAACGAACGAACCTGAATAACGTGATTTTGGAAGAATTTGAAGGGAGAAATAGTTTGGTTACAAAGGAACCATAGATTGTACCGAAGCCTCTTAGTTCTTACGATGTGTGTTTTTATTCTGTTAGGTAATAATAATAATAATTAATAACTTAGCAACAATAATTATATAATGTTTGAAATAATAATATAATGAATTGTAATAATAATAGAAGGTTTGCGCAGTTTTCTTTGAACCCAGACGAAGCAACCAGAAATTAAGAATAGTTTTCATTTATTATGTGTATATATATGTTTTCTAATTATGTGTTTGAAGGACACGTGGCGTGTAAAGATTGAGTGGAAACAGACTGCGTCAATGTAGTGTCAGATGATAAGTTACACCCCGAAGCTGACCCTTTATTACTGATTAGTATCTAATTATATATAAATTTTAATAATTAGTAGCACTTAAGATTGTTATTAGGACCTGTTCAATTATCACTAATTAGTTGTTAAAATTGTCCACTACAAAATATTGTTTCAAATTTTGAAAATCATTATTATAAAAATTGACAATGTAACATATGGTCTGGACGATCGTATAATCATCTCGGACAATTTTGGAAAGTCAGTTAAACTGATAAGCGTGATAAAAATCTTAAACTTATATCGGATGATTAGAAGCAAAATGTCCGATTTAAGTCAATATTAATGTAAGTGGTAATTAAAGGTATTGGATTAAGATTGGGATTAAGATTTCGTTAATTTTATACTCATAACAAAAACTATAAATACGAGTTAAAGACAAGAGGTAGGTAATTCATATTTACTATATATTTATTGTCACTGTTCTAGATTATTATACCGATAGTTCACTAACTTTGACATAAAAAAATCTTTGATCGATATACTTTCAGACTATGAAGTGAAAATAAAAGCGTGAGATGTAAATAGGACGACTTTCTATAAAAAAATTGTATACACGTTAAGAATTATTTGACTTTGACCCGAGACAGACAAATTATTGTGTATACTAAGAAAATAAAAACAAAAAGGCGTATCTCAATTTTCTTTTTGTATTTTAAAAAATTGTCACGAAATTACTTTTTATTAAAAAACTATATAATTGCTAAATACAGGTAGTTTTAGAATTAGTGAAAAGGGAAAATAGTTAAATAAGTGTTTTCTGGAACAGAAAAAGTGGAGAAACGATAAGAAGAAAAAAAAAAGGCAGCTAAACGTGATTTGTGAAAGTTACAAAATAAAAAATAAACAAATAAAATAAAAAATTTAGTCGAACACTAAAAATGTCAAACATGTATTATACAATCTCTCTATTAAAAGTTATAGTTGGAGATAATAATTTTGATTAAATAACAACTTGTATAAAAATAAACACAACTAATATATACATGTCGAACACTACTACCAAAATAAAAAATACAACACAAAAGAATATAAAGTTATAAGCTAGGAGAAAAAAAATAAAATTGAGAACAGAAAAAGAAAATACAAGTAATGATAAGCTCGTATTTTAGTCTGCACATTAAATAAGACAAACGTGTATACTATTTGACTAAAATTAATAATAAATATTTCTTTTGGATTGAGTTTTTGAAACGAAAATCTTTGGGTTGATAGATAATTTTACTATATAAACTATGTTATAGATTTCCAAGAACTAGATAATTTAAATTATCATATGAAGATTATTTTCAATTATTGGAAATTTCCTTTTATTGATATTCAATATAAAGATAACAAATAAAGTATAACGAATTTAAGGGTATTACACTAAAAAAATATATTTCGTAGGAATATAAATCAAATAATTTATGAACATCGTTATTATTTACCTTTTGCTATTTAGAGAAGAAAATTATGTTTTACATTGACTTAAAAAAGAGTTTTTTCACATTAATTAAAAATTAAAACTTCCGATAATTTATAAATATTTGTTCTTTTTCTAAAACATTTTCTAAGAATCAAAGTGGACAATATATCTGAATTAAAAAAGTGCATTAAAAAACGAAAATCAATTTCTTGAAAGAATATATCTGGTAAAATAAATTAGAAAAACGCAGAAAGAGGGTGAGAGGATAAAAAAAAACAGTGCAAATAGAATCCTTCAAAAGAAATGTGTATTTAATGTTTGATTAATTCAAATGGACTCTGTATAACATATAAAAAAGACGAAATTATGATAGAGAATGAGCGCTTGGGCTATTGGCCCAGTTTAGGAGAAAAAAAATCAAAAAATAAAATAAAAAACAGATGTTCGGCCCATTTGACTAAAGATGATGGATTATGCATAGAAGAGAAATAACAGCAACTAACACAGCTTTTTTTTTTTTCTTATTTCAATTTTTTTTTCATAAAATTAAGCTATTTGAAAATTTTTCATATCGTTTAATTATTTTATATAAAAATAATTTCATAGAAAACTTAACAAAAATATATTTATTGGAAAAATTATATAGATTGGTAAACTAATCCGATTTATCACATATTGAATGAATTAAATTCAATTGAATTTAAAATTGATTTATATTGAAATTTTAACTTTTATTCAATCCAACCAAAACTTGTGACAGATCAGGTTGATTAAAAGATTCCAAAATTAGGTATGTTTCGTTTTATACAAAACAGTTATCGAAACCTTATAATATCAAACTTTTTAAATTTAAATTTAATTTATTCACTCAATAAAATATAAATTAAGCTGAAATATTTTTACATAATTTCTGAAAATTTTATTTATAAAATAAATAGCTTGTATCTATATAAATTGCTACAGTTTGTGTAAGTCAACGTTGGTCTCTGTAGTAAATCAAGTATATGTTTACTTTTATTTTTTTATAATTCGATTTATTAATAGTACTATTGATGAAAAACGAAAAAAGACTAAAACAAAGTAATAGAAGACTAAAATAGAAAAACCGGAGCAACGAAATGTTTTGTTTTATCCTTCACGTTTTTCTCAATTCCATTTATGACAAAAAATAAATAATTTTTTTATTCAAATTTTTTTTTTTTCCTTTTTCTTTTTCTTCAAAATAATTCTTAAAAGCAGATAACAAAGAATCTTTAAACATGTACGACTAAGATCTAATTTTATTATTTGTTTGCAAAGTTGGGCTACTGGGCCAACTATTTCGGTTTTTGTTGCCCCAATTAATACAAACTATTAATCGAGGTGGGCCTCAATTAAACTTGTACGTTGAAACATGAGGTGTGAAATTAGGGCTACCATTAAACTTGTACTAAAATTACATAGGGCATCAATCCCTCCACCTTCCAATTTCAAACCTATACTTCCCCATCCTTTCTTAACTTTTCATTAATTACAAAACTAACTTTTCTTATTTTTTATTTTTACTTTTTTAACCCTCTTAATTTAGTAACCCTAATTTTTACTTTACTTTCTATTTCAGTTTTTTCTTTCACAGATTTTCGAAACTTTCGAAAACAGTCCCACCTCCCATTCCTTTCGCATTCACACCCCAAGCTTCACCTTTCATTTCGTAAAAGTTTTCAACTTTTCCAGTCATCTCTTCCTCTGCTTTGTTAGCTTTTGGTGTGTGCGGCGGTTATGTGTGGCGGTCCGGTGATTGTGTGTGGCGATGCGGCGCGGTGATCCTGGCTCTGAGTTGCATTTTTGTCTGCGGGTGTGTGCAGCGTTTTCACCCTAAACGGATGCTGACATCCGTTGACGGATAATCAGATCCGTTTAAGGGTTTATGTAATTTTTAACCGTAAATTACATATCTCTGCGGCGCTCACGTATCTCCTTCAACCACCGCGCTGCAAACACGATCACGAAGAAAGAGAAGAAGAATTCTGTACAGTAGCAACTTTCCTTTCCCAACGATTATTTGAAAGAAAATTCTCACAAGAAAAGAGAGCACAAAAAGAATTCGAAAAACCAACGAAAGAACAGAACACAACTGAAAGTGGTTTGGTTTTTTTCTGTAAAAGATTAGAATTAAAATTAATCTATAAATTAAATTTTACCTAAAAATATAATAGAGATATAAATAAAAAAAGAAGGAATAAAAGTGAAATGAGGAAGTGGAGGTCCAAAGAGGTGAAGGTGCAGACATTAACGCCCAATTACATATCACTTTATTTTCTCAATTCAAATATGTCTGTCTAATTGCCTCAATAAAAACAAAAATAAAAAATATAAACAAAAAAAATTATTTTCTTCCCATTAATATAATATGTGTTCCAATTTCAGTTGTAAAATTAGTATGTATTAAACTCAAATAAAATTTTTAAAAAATATTTTAGAAATTAAAATAAAGTTTACTTTTAAGTATATGAGAAAAAGAAATCAAACACATTCACGCAATGGTTTATAAAAACTGAAAGCTAATTTTGATTTTACAATTACCTTTATTAAAATGTTATTTTATGTTTTCACCTGAACAGTTATCGTTACTTTGCCACTTCAAAACTAAAATATTCAAATTTAAGATCTTTCAACTTCATTAACTGAAATTCGGATGGGTTTTTTTGAATTTCTTTTTTCTCAATTCTAACACCTATTTAAACACTATATCATTGATTAAGCTTTAAATACTTTGTAAATTTGATATTTTTAATTAAACTTTTTTAAATACGGTAGTTATACTAAGTATTAATTTTTTTTTGGTCTTGTATTGTATCACTTAATTTTATTGTTAATTAGATGAATTGAATATTATTTTCACTTTTATGCATTCCTAGTTTTAATTTGTATTTTTTTTTTAATTTTCTCTTATCTAGTAGCTAACTCGTTCTTATAAAAAAAGTAAGCAAACAAAGTGAAAGAAAACGATAAATGAATTTATCGATGAAAAAAAAAAGAAATATGAAACAAATGTTAAATGAAAAGATACTTATATAAAAAAATATTTTAAGTATTTAATATAATATTTAAAAAATAACAATTAAAAATATTCAAATTGATGATATATTTAAAACTTAATTATATTTTATTGATAGTATAAATATTTTTAATTTAAGAAATTTTCACAAAAGCTAAAATTCAAATATAATATTATAAGAACTATTACACTAGGAAGATAAGAGTTTTTAATAAGACCAACCAATATTTTGCTGGTTAAGTTAATATTGTTATACTTTGTTCATTTCTTATTTTCTTTTTCAATTTAGTGGTTGACAACTTTAAATTGGGGAACAGATAAGGCACCATTAACTAAACCATCTACCGTTTAGACCATCTTTATAGTTTGTCAAGTCCTCTTTAATTATCATCCTAAAACATAAAGTTAATATAGTTAGATATATTAAATTATTAAATATTTTACATAAATACTTTATTTTTATTTTTCATTTTTAGTTAATTTATTATTATTATTTATTTGTATTTTACACTTAGGTAGTATTTTTTATTATAAATATTTTTCTATATGTATATATACATATATTTTTTTTAGTATATTGAACATGGTATTAGAATTTAATAATAAAATTTTATAATTTGTTGGATATATTGTTTTTCTCACTCTCAGACCATTATCAGACCACTTATTAATGTCTAATTCACGAGATATATTTATCTTGACATAAAGGGTGTGTTGAAAGTCTCACATTGACTAGTGGTAAGATTAGTTTATTATGTATAAGTGAGTTCAAATCTCATTTTATAAATTAGTTTTGTAGGATTGAGTTAGGTTTAAAATTCAACTTTTTGCATAGTATCATAGTCAAGTTCCATCCTAGTCACAAAAAAGATACAAGTATTTTTAACCTTCTCTTAATCACTATTTTTTTGTTGTAGATATCACTTTCAATGAGTGTTCTTTTTATTTTAACGATTATTCTTATTCTGATACGTCTTATTTTAATAAAGTTAATATTCCTAATATAATCAATATGCTTGTTATTTGTGTTTTTCAAATTGTTCCTAGCCCATCAGGTGTCTTTCAACAATCACCAAGTGACTCAATTCAAATAGCAACTACTTTATCACTTTTGGCTCCGACAACTGAGCCTGTTCTTCTAATTGTCCTCTGAAAAGGTATACATAATTCATCTCCACATTATATTGCTTTGAAGTTATCATGAATTGTCTTCACTTTTCTATACTTGCCTTTTCGTCTATTTCTTTTGTGGCCATCCCAAAATTTTTAAGTGATGCCTTAGCCCATCCTAGTTGGTGTCAAACAATGTCAGAGTACTTTTTAAAATAGTGGAACTTGAGAGCTTGTCCCATTATTGTCTAAAAAATATGTTGTTAGTTGCATGTGAGCTTTTGCCATCAAAGTTGGTCCTAATGGAAATATTAATTGCCTTAAAGCTTGCCTTATGGCTAAAGGTTACACACAATTTCTTATGTTAAATTATGGTGATACTTTTTCTTTAGTGGCAAAGATGACATTTGTTCGTTTGTTTCTAGTCAAGATGGTTATTCAACAATGGTCTTTTTATCAATTGGATGTTAAAAATGTGTTCTTCAACGAAGATTTGCAAAAAGTGATTTTTATGAAGCTACCTCAAGGATTTGTTGCTCAAAGGGAGTCTCATAAGTTGGTATGTCATCTTTGTAAATCCTTATATTGCCTAAATCAGTCTCCCATGGTTTGAAAAATTTATCAACGTTGTTCAACAATTTAGTATGACTCAGTGTGAGGTAGATCATTCAATCTTTTATCGCCACTCAAATAACACTTATATGCAACAATCAGGCAGCCTTTTATATTAGCTCTAATAATGTCTTTCATGATAAAATCAAACACATTGAGGTTGATCATAATTTCATTTGAGAGAAGATTGTATTTAGAAACATCAAAATTGAGTTTGTTAATTGTAACAAGAAGTTTGATAAATACATACATCTTTATACAAGAGTGTTAAATATATTAAATATCTTATATTTATCTTTTACTTAATTAATTTGTTATATTAAACAATGTCTATTACCATAATTTATGACAAATATTCACTTTTTTTTATATGTACAAAATAAACACATGTAAAAGGAGTTCACAGAATTAACAAATTAATTACTCAATTCTTAGTTAAAGTACCTTTAAGGAATTTGTATGTTGAATCAAGATTTATTTACTATAATTTACTAATAAAACAATAAAAAAAATTAAAAGGCAAACTATATCACTCCAAAACTTTATTTTTAACTAAAATCAAATGTGCAAAATAAATATAATTTCAGATCAATGTCCTAAATTCTTTGTCCATTTCTTTGGTTAATGTTTGGCTTCATATTATTGCCTACCTAGAGCTTCATTGTATCTTCAATCGTTAAACAACACAGTTTGTATTATAACATGGCTTCATGATTGTGTCTTTCTGACATCATCCTGTCTCACCCACACTAGAATGCTACAAGTAAAGAGAACTATCACCATATTTAGGTATATTTTGCCTAATTTTTTCATTTCATTTATCATTAAAGAAAAAAAAAGAAAAAAAGGCCAAAATATGTAAAAACACACGTTTTATAAAGATAAATTTGATTTATCATTCTATATATTTATAACTGAATTGAATTTTGATATATCCACTTTATGTATTTTCAATTATATATATATATATATATATATATATATATATATATATATATATATATATATATATAATATAGAAGCACAACCATGGCCATCTCTATCTGATTTTGTAATATGAAAGAGTTGATTATATTACCTTCATCATATAACGCCCGTAAGCCATGTAGGTCCCTCAAAGGTATGGGTTCTCATTAATACATTTTTCATTATAAGGTTATATTTATTATTATTTTATCGTTATATTATTATCGTTACGCTGTTGTTCTTATTAATTTTCAGTAAAAATGATATTGCCAATTTTGAAAAAATAATAAAAAACTGTTAAAAGTAATAAATAAAATTAAAAAAATATCAAAAAGAAATAAATAAAAGATAATAATAATAAAAAGAAATCCACACATATACACGAAGTGACGTTGCTTTTATTTTTTCTTCCATCCTTATTCTATCTTAATGAAATCAAAGAGGTAGATAGAACTTTACATCACTGCAATGGGACACACCGTGACAGTGCAGGGACCAGACTCACTTTAATGTTCAAACTCTTGAAAACGTGGTCCGCTGAATTTATTTGGTGCCCTCAATAATGGGTCCCTCATTGCCCAATTATCTTTCTATCTTTATCTTCTTTTCTATTAAAGGTGAAATTGTAACATATAACTCATCATAATCCTTCTTTTTTTTAACATTTAGATAAGTTTAAAGTATAATTGTTCCCATTTCAACATCATTAACGTTAATTAACAAGTATAATAATAATAATAGTTAAGAAGTAGTATTGATACATCTAAACCCAATTATTAGAGCAACGGGTATCCATGCTCGACCCACCATGGGTTGGTCACTCAGTGAGCCAACCCAATCCGGTTCATTTATTAGTGAGCCAGAAAAATTCGAACCCGGCTCGACCTACCACGGGTTGGTGAGTAATTTAATTACAATTTTTTTAAATAAAAAAAATTTACAAACTTTCTATAATTCAAATCTAAACAAATTTCACTCCCAATATGGATGTTTAATTAATTTTGAAAATATGGAACTTACATAATTTTTTCAAACAAAAAAAATAATTTTTTTTATAAAATTAAAATTAAATTTTAATAAAATAAAATTAGATAGGTGGGTTGGTGGGCCAACCCGACCCACCACGGGCTCAACTCACATGAGCCGGATTTAAATGAGCCGAATTAAAATCTGATCCGCATAAAAAAATATAATTTTTTCAAACCCACCTCGACCCAAACCCGTGACGGGCCAGGTTGGCTCACGGACTGCAACCCATTTTGACAGCTCTACCAATTATACAAAGGATTGACATCACTATTTATCTAAAATCTTATAACAATAAATTAATGTATCTTTTATCTTTATATATTTCTCTACTTTTTTATTTCTATCGAATGTGGTACTTAGACTCACATTTGGATTCTAAACAATTTCGAAATATAACTATTAAATATGATAAAAATAATAATATATTAATTTCATGGGTCTATTTTTTGGATTCGAGAAAAATTGAAATTGCCACACAGGGACCAGTTGATTTTTGTGTATGGAGTAGTTTTGCAGGGGTTTGGATATGTTGTGGACCTTATGGTGTGCATTTTTAGTTCAGTATTCAACTGATTGGTGTGAAGCAAATCTGATTGAGGAGCAGCTTTTGTGAAAGAGAAAACAACTATAAGAAGGGTTGGTGATTTAGTTTTTCAACCCACTAAGGATCTTTTTCAATAAAAAAACAAAAAGTGCTTCTATCATGCCATGCTTTAACACTTTCTTCTGTAGTAGTAGTTAGTGCTGTAAACTTCTCTTTTGCTAAACTTGGCTCTTTTCAAAAGTTTTTCTTTATTTTAATTAAAAAAACTACTTCATTATTATTGTGGTAATTTTTTATATAGTATTTAATATTTTATTTGAAGAAATAAAAAAGAAAAAGGAAAACCAAATCCCACCTTTCTCTCGTGTCTCGTAATTAACATTTTGCTGTTTTGTCCTATAGTGTAATAGATACCTCTCGAAGAACTCTGCATGTTAGGTCACTGTTGTGACTATTTTTGTTATTTTTCTTCTCTTCTACAATGTTGAGTATTTATGTTCCTTTTTTGTTTCGTCTTTCTTTTTATTTGGTACAGTTTTTGTGAAAGTATTAAAAAATATAGTTAACGTTTTTCATAAAGATTTATCTGTTTTCTTTACATGGTTCGTTGTAATTATTGCTAAAACGATAAATTTCTTATTTTATATATATAATGATTGTAAATAGATGAAAAATATTTCTTAAGAATTCACGGGAAGAACACTATTTACTAACATCATTAAATGTCGAATGTCTTTTAACTATATTATTGTCAAGATGGCGATGAAGAAAAAAACACGTTGCAAAGATTTCTATAAATCTATAAATATATTTTTGGTATTTAAATATTTTGTTACTTTTTTACTACGTATTTATTATCAAAGTATTAATAAGCACTGATTTTAGTATCAGAGTGTTTTATACAGTAATAACGTATATCCAATCATACCGAACGAAAGATGATCAAAAATTAAAACTTTGACCTAAACTTAAAGTTTAAAAATTATTTGTGTAAAAATACTTAACTTCGATTCCATAAATCGAAATAGTTAATAACTTCATTTCGAATTATCCACATACCTTTTTTTTTAAATTATTTGAAAATATAATTAAAACTTATTCAAAATGGTAACTTCCTAAAAGCAACAATGTCATATGATAGAGTGACGAAGGGTGTGGGATAAAGTGAATGACTTGTTACTATAAATGACTAGTGAAAATTAAGAACACAAGTAATGTAAACTTTTAAAAGGCTAAAAAATATTGATTCATGACAATTAATGCATGATCGTATAATTTAAATTTATTTTCCTTATCTTCGTTTTTATGAATATATTGGAAACGTATTTACATGCAATGAATGAATAATGTTAATGTTATTTATAGTTGTACCTATTCACACGGCTACTGTTTTCTAAGGAGTCTCTATCTCTAATTCTCAAAAAGAAAAGGTAAATATATATTAGTTAAAAAAGGAACATGAAAAATTAAGTTTAAAAAATATTATATATAAATACAATGTCAGCCATGAGATTATTATAACTGACAAATTGTACTTAGATTTGGATTAATTGTGAATTTTAAGGTTTTATTTTTACATCAGTTGTTATTATCATGACTTACGAAATTATAGACAGAATTGGTCTGAATGACAATGCGAAAAACTAACAAAAAATATGTCTATATCTTGAATATATGTATATATGTTTCTTTGTGGCTGGACATTATAGGATGATGACAGATACTCTAATCTTCCATGCACAGACAGTAATAATATAACAGGGGACCACCCTGTTCCATCACTTTCATATTCCTTCTAATACCAGAAACATTGCACCTTATATAAACATAACTTCACTTCACAACCCTAACAAAATAATAATGTCTACACTTAAATGCAAATGTTTCCACTATCATCTAATTAATTCCCTAATTACAAAATCATATTGACTTGTTGGAAAGAAATAGCTTAAAAAATTATTTATTAATATTAATATTAATATTAATATTTTATAATAAAGATGTTATAAAAGTACACGTGTAGTTAATTATTAATAATTGTTATTATATTTATTTATGCACATTTTTTCACGTTGTTTTTTTTATAACCATTATTTTTTTTTCTCCATTCTTTTTATACACGTGTCCTCTCTTTCCATGATTTAAAGTCCTAAACACTGAGTAGAAAGAAAAGTTGAAGAGATAGACAAAAAAAGAAAGAAAAGGATTGAGTAAAGGAAGAAAATATCGCAAACCTAACCAAACCAAAATCAATTTAGTAACCTAATATTTTATTTTATAGCGTTTTTAGTGACAAAATAAAGAAATGATTAACCATGTAATTTTTGAGAAAAGTGGACAAAAGGGAGAAGAAAAAATAGTACTAACTAAACCAAAATCTATTCCACCATAATCTTGGATTACACAATGCTTTTCCGTGACAAGATAAAGGCATGATCAATTACGAGACTCCATAATTATTTCATTTTTTTTTACCCTTTTATAAAAAATAAAAAATGATAATAAATCACTACAAAAAAAAATTCTAAATATAATCAAAATTAGTGACAAAAAATAATTAATTTAAATATCAAATTATAAATTAAAAATTATTAATAACTAAAATAGTTTATAAATTGATTACTATATTGAATTAATCTATAAATTAGTCATTAATATTTATTATCAAAGTTTTGACAATCAAAAGAATTAGTTTTTAAATTGATTACAGAATATTTGTAAAATGACACTTTAAAGACCAATTTACTACAATAACTAATTTAAAAACTATTTTAGTTTACTAATATTTTTTAATTTATAAATTAACATATATAAATTTATCATTAATAACTTTTTATTTTTTAGCACTAAAATTAATCATGAATTGCTTTAATGAATATGAAACACAAAATTAAAAATAATATCATAGATTGGTAGCTTATATGTTTAGTTAAATTTTTATCTTTAAATAACTGATATTTATCTTCAGTATATTTTTATCTTTTTCTTTCTTTCTTTCCACTCTATCAAATGAAGCACAAATATTATTAATTACATGTTAAAGTCCACCTACAAATATCTTTTCTCAGTCTGATCTGTTCACTTTCAACTAGAAAAGAAACTTTTACTTAAAGAAAGTTTTACTTTACCTTAAAATTCATTTTTTTTTATTTTTATTTTTTAACTCATTGATATATTTATGAAACGACTTTGAATTTAGGGTTTTCCACATAGGGCTAGGGCTTTCAATCAGCAACATTGACCCCTTTTGTTTCCACCAATAAGCAAAATCATGAATTAAGCATAAGTTGAAGATAATCAATTTGTGATCCTTAGCTTATCTTTTAATAAAAGTTTGGTATATGATTATGCTTCGCTTCATGTCACTGACCATAAAAAAAAGAGATGAGAAACGGGACCACTTTAAATAATTTATTGACTAAATGTCTATTTAGATAGTAACTTGTTTAAATATAATAAACTAAGACAAAGAAAAGGACAATGACTCTGGTGAACTTCCTATAAAAGAAGCAAATTACAGATTCTTATCTTTTATTTTTTTATTATGTACGTATTTATCTCTAATATTATGTCAATTTAAAACATGATGCACGTGGTAGCCATTTCACTTTCGTGTTTGTTATTGCGATGCCTTTATTATGAAGCTTTAACCTGCATAACACTGATTAAGAGATTAGAATATATAAATTAAAAAATTCAGGTGACAATAGTTTTTAAGTATATTTTTGTTCTATTTGAATAATTGCAATGATTAATTTCTTAAGCATTCTAAAATCACACTATTTTACTGATAGGTAATTTATATTTACGGAATATTTTTGAAGATTGTGTCATAAAGATTATCATACTTGATTGTTTATATAAACTCATCAGAATTTTGTAAACTCGGTTCTCAGTTTTAATATCGTAGAGTTTATTTTATATTAAAAAATCATCTAATCAGTCATTGATAAAGTTTTTGATCTTCAAGCTGTATTTGAAACGAATGGTAGCTTATGTGTTGTTTCATTGAAAAATCCATACACTGAACACCTAATAAATATGTGTTTTTAATGATTTTCTTTTCTAAAAAATTATTTTTCATTGTATAATTTTTTTTTGAATATATACATATATATTATACTTATTATAGAAGAAATATGAGTGAAGAAATATGAGGTAAAACTAAAATATAAATAAGGAATAATAACAAGAAAATTAAAAATAAAAGATATAAAAATAAGATATTTATCTAAGATATAATAATATAATATATCTAACATTTATGTCAAGTTCGTGTATACAAATGGTATATATGTTACGGAAAAATGTGTTATGGACATCTATTTGGTGAACTTCTCACTTTTTAACTGTCACTTCCAAGAAGGTAAATATAATCACCATTTTTTCCACATGGACAAATGTTTAATCATAGTATATGTCATCTCTTTGATGATGTTTGAAGATGACAAGTCTCACTTTCAAACGTTCTATGCTCTCACATAAGTGATGTCTTATTTTGTATATCTATTTACTTTCGAGAGGTTTCTTTCAAGGAGTTTTTGCAATGTCTCATTCTCTTCCAAGGCTCATTGTGGCATGTCAACCAAAATCCTTTACAACTTCCTTAAATTTTTTAGGTATTTTTTGTGCTGTCAAAGTTACAAAATAATTTCAATGTCCAGAAAAAATTGTTACAAAGTGAGTAATAGTGTAAGGATTACTTGAAGCATAGTGTTGAGCAAATGATTTTTTCGAGAACTTTACTTTTCTAAGTGACAAAATCCTTATATTTTGTTGATGGAATTTTGTTTCACACCTCGCTCTTGTCTTTGTCTCCATATTTTCTTCTTGCACCACCATAACATCATCCCATCAAGTCTAAGTGGAGACATTATCTTACAATCCACACCATTTATACTTTCTCCCTTATTGTCATCATCATAAGTCTCCCACCCAATATCTGAACATATTCAATATTAGAATTAATGAAAGGAGTATAAGGAGTATTGTTTGGTGAGTCAACAAAAAAAATCATGTCCCTAAAATTTTACATTTTGAGAGACAAAGTATTTATTAGATTCAAAATACAATTTTCATCCCTTTTGTCCATAAGGGTACCCCAAAAATATACACTATTGACTTCTACTAGCAAATTTATCTCCATCGCAACATTGATGATGCGCATAATATAAACAACAAAAATCTTTCATGTTAGTGAACCTATGTGGTTCACCAAATAATTTTTCATAAGATGTAAAATAATTAAGCACTTTAGACACTACGTGATTAATTAAATAACATGTTTCTAACACACATTGACCCTAAAATTGCATTGGTAAATTATCTTGAAATTTGAGTGCCCGTGCCACATTCATGATATATTGATGTTTTCTTTCCACTCTCTCATTTTGTTGTGGAATACCAACACAATATGTCTCAAACACAATTCCATTCTTGACAGAAAAATCACGCAAACAATTAAATTCAATGTCATTGTCACTTCATATTTTCTTTATTTTCATATCAAATTGTTTATCAACAAAAAAAAAAAGTTCATAAACATAGACATAACTTCAATTTTATTACGTAACAAATAAACCCAAACTACACGAGAATAATCATCAATAATTTATAGATAACAATACTCTCCACAAAACGAAGGAGTGTGATAAAGTCCTTATAAATCACAATGAGCTAATTCAAACGAAGAACTTGCAATATGCTCACTTAATGAAAATCGATTCTTGTGTTGTTTTGCAAGGAGGCATATATCACAAATTTTAGTATTATTGCTTCTACTAAATTGACCGACATGGGAAATGAACTTTAACACATTTTCTAACATGTAACCAAAACAATTATGCCATAGATCAATTGATGAATTAATATAAATTGTTAATGTTTGTATCTTTGGAATATCTTGAAAAAAATAAAGTTCATTGGATCGTTTACTCGCTCCAATCAACACCCTTATCTTTTGATTATGTATTACACAATGCTTTTTTGAATTGAACAATACAATTTGAGGCGTCAATTAATTGAGAAATATGAATTAAATTACAAGTTAATTGTGGTACAAAAAGAACGCAAATCACCATCCAAAATCACATTGTCCTCATTTGTAATGATGATATCTTTCCCATTCGACATTTCCACTGGTATGGTTGGAATGTTCTTCACATTTTTCAAACAAGCTAAATTTCTTGTTACATAGTGTGAGACTTTTGTGTCAATAATACAAAAATGTCATTCTTACCATGAAGACGATTATTGGTTTTGAAAATATTCAAAATGTTAAAAAATTGTTCTCACTATATTGGGATGATGCCAAATACTCTATTTCTACCATTTTTTTCACCATAATCTCTTATAATTCTAAAAACAATTTCAATTTTTTCTAGAATTTTCTTGAACTCTACCATGTTAAGAAGTAGAAGAAGTAAAACAAGAAACCCATAACTTTTATTCATATGTTACTCTCATATATATATATATATATACATATATATATATATATATATATTATGAATAATACCTTCTTTGTCGCTTAATTAATATTTTTTCTACTTAAACGTTCCATCTTCATCCTACAATCACTCGCATTCAAAGATTTGCTTGCGGAGTTATGAATAGTTTGTGAAGGATTTATCTTCTAATTTTAACCAATACGAGGCTGTAAAATTTGAAATCCTTTCTTATTGAATATTTATAAAGTAATACATATTAAATTTAACTAATATAAATATAAAGTTCAATACCATTAGACAAACACTTAGATTATGATTTATTTAATTTTTTTATATTACTTAACTATTTTACGAGTTAAATATATTTTTATTTTTTAAATTTTGAGACGAAATTAAAATTTATTTATATTTCAAAGTTTAATATAATTTCACCATCAAATTTAAAATGAAAAAAGAATATATATATATATATATATATATATAGTGTTTTTAATTCATCTAAATTAAACTTTCCTATATGTTAAATAAAGTTTGAAAGTAAAATTTAAATTGTTTACAAAATATAACTCTTTAATTTAAATATTAATATAAATTGTCGTTTATTAGGACAAAGACGAATTTATGTATAAATTACGAAAGTATAAAGAATTTAATTTATCTATTTATTTACACTATAATATTTATTTAGACCATAATAAAAGGAATTTTGTGACGCAATTTAACTCCCACGAGTCCAGTGCCTTATCTTATTAGAAAAAAAACAAAAAAATACATTCATCTTATCGCAAAAGAAATAAAGTGCTTGTGACGAAGGTCACACAAACCTCTATATTATTGACGAAAGGAAACAGAAGTGTACTTCTCTTTATAATAATAATAATTATTAAGGTAAGAAAAATATGAAATTATTAAAATTAAAAATATTATTAAATTATGAAAATGTTTTACAAAAATAATTATAAAATAAATGGTTACGGAAAATCCATTATGAATGTGATAGATGACTAATTTTATTCTTTCCTTATACATGGCTAAGTTACTGCTATTAAATTAATTATTATTGATAAATAAATAAAAATATAGTATTGAGATAAATAAATAAAATATCCATAAAAATAAATTTCGTCGGGTCCAGTGCCTTCCTCACTTGCTTTCTTCTTCTTCATTCTTTTTCTCTTTTTTCTGCTTCTTCCTCTGTTTCTCAAAACCTCACCTCTTTTTAATTGCATTTCACAAACCCTTACTTTCTTCTCTGCAAAACCTCCAATCGCTCCCTCTCTGGCTTACTCTAATTTCTTTCATATATCACCGGAAAATCTCCCCGGCGGTGGCGATGGCCGACTATTTCTCAAGCTCCGTCGAATTCGGACTCAACCTATCAAAGCGAGTTTACTACGGCAAAGGATCAGCTCCTTCGCTGGTTCGGTCGATGTCACGGTCGCAGGAGGGATTCCTCCCGACAGCTCCGATGTGCTACGCGGTGATATCCGATCCGGAAAAGGTCGAGAATCCGGACATTCGAAGTTACCAGCCCTACGTCCACGGCCAGTGCGAGCCTCCGGCGCTGATACCGCTCGAGCTTCACGGCGTCGCCATGGAAGTAGAGTGCTCCTTGGACACGGCGTTTGTAACGGTTACCGGAAAGTGGCGCGTGCATTGCGTGACCGGAAGTAGTACGTGTGATTGCCAGGTTGCTATACCCATGGGTGAACAGGTACATATATATTATATACTCAACCATTAAATTCAATTCCCATCAATGCATATTTTTCCATTTTCTTAATTCTTTCAATTTTAAAATAATTTTCTTAATACAAAATAATCTGAATTTAAGCTCTGGACTGGATACTTCCAGTACAAAATCAGAAATCACAAGTATTTTTTATTTTAAGACAGATTAGGTAAAAACCAACATATTTTTCTTCTTTTTTTTTCGTTTGACATGACAGAAATAAAGTAAAAAAAAAAATTGTAGTCGCGTCGCATTTTACAATACCGCGGTAAAAGTTATGTGTGTAGATGCAGAATATAAAGATTAACGCTATAATGGGAGATTTTATAAATTAAAGGGAAGAAAAATAAAAAAAAATAAAAATGAAAAGTTGCGGAATTAAGTATAATTTATTTATATTGGATTATGTCCTAATGATTAAGTAAAAAATTCTCGTATAATCGGTAGATCAAGGTTCATTTTTCTATTTGACAAGCTGCATAACTGAATATAATAGAGGAACCGTGACGAGCAGTTGAAGTGGTTGGTATGACTTTTGTTCCTATTTTGTTGTTTGCGAAGAGCATAACAAATGCATATTAAAGAGGTAATGGAGAGAAATTACAGTTACTAGTATAATTTTTTTTGTAAACCACGAATCCATACAATACGACATTTCTTTCAACCTTACACAATTCTCACAAATCCTTTCGTTTTCATCTTCACCAACCATAAAATCCTTAATGCAGACAGCGTAAAAGATGATTTTATATTGTTTTTTACTTGCGTAATTTAAAGTGAAAAATAAATAAAAAAACTTTTGGATAGGATAATAAAAAATAACTTCTGCCTTCCAGATTTTATTATCTGAAAAGGAGAAAGTATAAATTATTTTTATATGGAGATGCAGAAAGAAATATATAGAGAAGAAGGAAGAAGCTCCCTTGAAAACGATAATACGAAATAGTTGGTTTAAAATCTAGTGTCAAAGTTTTTGTTGAAATTGTTCTTTATAAAGTATCATTTTTTTTTATATATATAAAAAAGGTGTTACCTACTTGTGAGTGAAATAAACTAGTAGGTTACTACTGAAAAAGTAAAAAACATTCGAGTGTTCATGGGCCTAAAAAAAAAGGTAAGAAAGGCAAATGCTTCCTGCACCACATCAAATTTCTCGTCCCACCCTGTTAAAAAAGTTTCCAGAAAATGTTTTCCATGAAGAGAGGGGCGATTGATTTTCGAAAAAAAATAAATAAATTCCGGAAGTGATGGGATATAGGAAGAAAATTATAATTCTCTATGAGAAAGTGTGGCTTTGTCTTGTCTGTTTGGTTTGTATCAGTCTTTTTCTTATTTAATATGTTTTAATGTTTTAATAATTATGCAGATATATTTTACTATATTTCCTGTTTTGAGATATGAAACTTTTGGAAAAAGAGTAAGTTCGTTTGCTATTTTCTGCACTAAAAATTGAAAATTAATTTAAGGCAAATTTTTCTTAGTATCATTTATAGAAATATCAAATTGTTTTAATTTTTTAAAAGGCTGTTAAGGATTTCTTCTATTAATTTACGGTGTAAAGATGTCAAACTCTAAAAATACATCAAATAAAAGTAATCATAATGAAATACCAAAAAAAATTGGTGTCTTTGTAATAAAAAAAAATAAAAGAAAAAAAAGTTAAACTCAAATACTTGGATGATTAATGGTGTATTTGGTGAGTTAGAAAATTTAAGCCATTTTTATTTTCTTATTGAATATTGTTTGAATATATTTGACTCTTTTTATTCTTTCATATCTAGTTAAGAAATAAAACTCATCTTAAACTTCAGCGGAATGAAATACTAAAATATTGTTTTCCCTTAAGTAGTTCAAATTCAACTTAGCCTTCTGGAGATAGTTATAAAGAGCAAACAAAAACTCCTATTTATTGGATTAACCATGTGCGTCATATTGACTACGAAATGTTTTCTGCTAAAAATCAGTTTAGGAAAATGTCATTACCAATGAAAACATATTGACTACAAAATGCAACGTTTTAAAAAACAATGCTTGGCGATTCGGATAAACAATAGGATGTAATGCATGAGAGCAATTTGGTGGAGAAAAGTCAGTTGAGGATGGAGAAATTCCTTTTAGAATTTAAAAGGTTCTACGTTTTGCGTACATTCGTTCCGACTATGGATGGATCGGTGATTTAACAAATATATTTAGTCCAGGGTGGACAACATGAAATGTTTTGATGTTTCCTAGATTTATGAAATTGAATACAAACATTTTGTGCAACTTAATATGTAGTTTGTATCATGAATTCTCAAGTTAATACGATGTGGCTAACAGGGTTCACTTCTAGGTCTGGAGGTCGATGGTTCTGGGAGAACTTATCATACCGAATTGATCTCCCTGAAAGATGAAAAGGATAAGGATAAAAGGGCCAAAGCTAAAGATGGATACTTCTTGAAAAGCCATATATACACCGTTAAGATTCCACAGGTTATTATATTAACTTCAATAGTGATAGTTATTATTGTGCACAGCCTATTTATTTAGAAAATTATTCATGTCTTGCAGTTTAGGGGAGGCTCTGTGTTCTCAACTAAGATTAGATGGTCCCAGAAAGTATTATTTCATGATGGCCAGTTATCTCTCTGTGTCCCTTTCAGCTTTCCGTCATACGTGAACCCAGCTGGAAAAAGAATTTCTAAAAAGGAGAAGATATTTTTGAAAGTGAATTCTGGTTCTGCAACGGAAGTGTTATGCAAAAGCACTAGTCATCCCCTTAAGGTAAAATTTATCGCGCTATTACAAATTTCAGTTTGGCCACCTTTATTAGACTTAACAACATTATCCTTGCGACTTTCCAGGAACTACTGCGCCAAGCTGGCAAATTAAATTTATCATATGAAGCTGAAGTGCCAGCATGGTCAAGTACAGACTTCAGTTTCTCGTACTCTGTAAGACCTAGAATCATAGAATTTTATTAAAGTTATCTAAATCAATTCCATAAAAGCCGCGAGTGGCTTTTGAACCATGGATATTCATAATCAGACATGAATATTATCTGTGCCTAAATAAAAAAAATTAACTTAATGGTCTGGTCTGGTGTTTTTACATAGGTTTCTTCAAATGACATATCTGGAGCTGTTCTCCTGCAATCTCCATTCCTGCGTGATTTTGACGAAAGAGAGATATTTTGTTTGTATCTTTTCCCGGGAAACATGCAGGGCAGAAAGGTTAGTTGCAATATTAATTTGTTGTTAAAGTAGAAAGGTAATTTATTTTTCTAGCAGTAATTAGAAGCATATTGCATTTGGAAAAATGTCAGGTACAAAACTAGTACGAAAGGAATATAGAAATATCATTGCTAGCGTTGACAGGTGCATGCCTGTTTCAAATTTCATATCACGTTGCCTTTACTTTCAAGCGCGTTTATAATGGAGCGTTCTGTCACTTGATAGGTTTTTAAAAGGGATGTGGTGTTTATAGTAGATATAAGCGCAAGCATGAAGGGAACTCCTCTCGATAACACAAAGAATGCCCTACTGGCATCACTATCCCAACTAAATGCACAAGATACATTTAACATTATAGCTTTCAATGGAGCGTTCTACTTATTTTCTTCATCAATGGAATCAGCTACCGAGGAAGCAATTTTAAATGCTACGAAGTGGGTTGACACTAATTTTATTGCTAATGGTGACACTAATATCATGCTTCCCTTGACCCAGGTAATTCTTCTTGTCATTTTCAATGAGATGTGCAGAAAATTGTTCTATTTTTTCAAGGCTTGTTAATTAAGGCTTTTCAATTATCTTTGTTTTGTCAATTCAACCTGCACTCATGAAAGTATCATCATGTCTAAGAAGAGATGTAAAAGTAAAACATAAGGCTACCATATTATTACCTGTTTAGCTCTTCTATTTACACCTCAAATTTGTTCGAATGACTAACACAAGTACTAGAAGTCTCACATCGAACAGGATATATCGAGATATATATAAGTAGGAAGAAGTCATATGTAATACTTTTAGATTTTGAAATGTGTATAAATTTACCTGTATAATTTGTCCCTGACAAAAATCAACTCATTCTTATTTACTTTGCATTCTCCCATTTTTCTCGGAAATTTACCTGGTTTTTTTATGGCTAAAAGTCTACAACTTTATCTTTAGTACTTGCACTTTGAGTCTGAGTTTTCTGGGATTAACAAATCAGTGCTTGTAATGTTAAATGTAAAGATATAAGGTTGATCTGTTGCTGTTACGGTATATTTGCCTTTTACTAACCATAATTCTAGGCGGTGTTTAATTACTTGTATCCCATGCAAAACGTTTCGATGTTGAATCCTAAATATGGAATCTGGTCTTAGGCAATGAAGCTACTTGAGAAATC
This sequence comes from Vigna mungo, assembly GCA_036885675.1. Classification (NCBI taxonomy): domain Eukaryota; kingdom Viridiplantae; phylum Streptophyta; class Magnoliopsida; order Fabales; family Fabaceae; genus Vigna; species Vigna mungo. Next base: position 50,418,543 of record CP144700.1, read on the forward strand.
AACTGATTCGGTCCCAGTTATTTTTCTCGTTACTGATGGAGCCGTTGAGGATGAGAGAGAGATATGCAATTTTGTGAAAAGCTATGTCTCAAGTGGGCAATCAGTTCCAACACCGCGCATATGTACCTTTGGCATAGGCAAGATTTCTAGCTTCGGCTTCTATATATGCTCTTCAGAAAACACTTTCTGGTATATCATTAATTGGCAATGTTCATCAGACACTTCATTCTGTGATAAGTTTGTTACTTTAGCTGATGTTTTAAGTAGCCAAAAATGTTTTTTTTTCTCTGTGTGAAGATGAAACTGTTTTGAAACTTAATTTTGTATCTGTTTGGATAGAAATTAAAAGTAACTTTAGAACTTGTCCGCTAGAAATATAGAATTTTTATTTCAGCCAAGAAACTCTCACAAATACTTCTTGTTTTGCATCTTAGGCACGTTTTAAACTGTAGAATCGAATGCTTTGACATGCCGCTTAACTTGTCAAGATGAGTTTGTTCTAAAATTAATCAAGAAGTACCCCATAAAAAGGGGAATGCAAATTTGGGTTGGTCGATATTGACAAGGTCTTGGTTTTGACCAACCGGTGGACTTTTATCCGTACTTCATAGCCATTTTGACTGTTCTGCAAAGCGCTGACCTTGGAATGGGATTACCTCTCATCCACCAAAACTTTATTTTTGGAGAGCTTTTCAATTACCAATTATTGGGCTTGTGACTATTATGATGACTGTGTGCGAGAATATAGAATCTTCTATTTATCAACATTTCCTATTGGCATGATATTCAGCATAGAATTTTTTTTTTTTTTTTATTAATCTCTTTATTTGTTGCTAGACTTTTCCTTTTTAGTAATATTTCTCTGTCTCGTTATTTGAAACTTTAGGTTTATATTGCAATCACTACTTCCTGCAATTGCTTGCACAAATTGGGAGAGGGCACTATGACTGTGCTCATGATTTGGGTCAGTTTCTTTCCTTGCCCTGTCAACCTCATCGCTACTTAAAAGTTTCCGCAAATTTGAGATATAAATTTGAAAAAAGATGAACCACAAAAAACATTGGAGACGATTTGGGGCTAATTCACGTGCAAAACTTGCTCAAAAGAATAGGATCGTCCAAAGTTCAGAACGAGCATTTTGACTATATTTCTAGCTAGCACGGGACATCTTAGCTAACGTTAAAACTAGATAGTTCGAGAGATTGAGCAAGGCTTAATCCATACATATATGAAGTTTTATTCATCTCCATTTTTTTCATCTTTTCCAGATTCAATTGAATTTAGATTGCAAAGGCTTTTCAGTACAATTTCATCGGTTATAGTTGCTGATGTAACAATCGAAAGTTTAGAAGGTCTTGATTCACATGAGGTACATATCCAATTAAGCATTAACTTTAATTATCACTGGAAACGTGCTCTAATGATTTATAGTTTACTTAATTCACGTGTTGCATCCATCTGATGTTGAAACTGTATTCTGATTATATATTGCAGTTATTCCCGTCTGATATACAAGATATATCATCTGGAAGTCCGTTGATCCTATCAGGCAGATACAGTGGAACTTTCCCTGAAATAGTTAAAGTCTCTGGTACTTTGGCAGATATGACTAACTTCGTTGTAGACCTTAAAGTGAAAAGAGAGAAGGATATACAACTCAGTAACGTAATATCTCACTCCTAAGGCATAACTTACTCTTATTCTTCATATCTGATTGTGATTTTTCCCATCTTAGCAAATGGGAAGTGAATATTACCATGCAGTGCAACTCATGCATAGCTTCTCCTACATTGTATCACCATATGTAATGCTGTCTTGCTATTACGTTGCCTTCACTCTTTAATGCCATTGTTTCACTCGACTCTTTATTTGGGTTGGGTAGGCAGTTAGTGCATTCAAAGCGGATTGGTTTTTAGTCACCCTTTCACTGATCTATGTCGCATCAAAATATGAATTTCAATTCTTAATGTCTTGAATCATCTATCAGTGGAAACTTATACTGGTCCTGTATTATCGGTTTCTTCCTTGGACACATGTGATATGCATTTTCATATCATTGAGAAAGAAAGTTCTCCAGGTTACAAAAAGAATCATTTGGAATGTAGATTCCTTGAATAGGGTGATTGCTAAATGCATGCTCGACTATGCCCTGAATGCCATTTGATAAATCTTTTGTATTTCCTCCAGGTCCTTGCAAAGAGACATATTGACATGGTGACTGCACAGGCCTGGTTATTGAAAAGTGAAGAGCTGGAGGAGAAGGTTTGTCTATTATGTATGTTTGTGGGTATAGAATTTCTTTTTGAAGAAGAAACTGAAAAAGTTAAATGTTTGTGGGTATAGAATTTCTTTTTGAAGAAGAAACTGAAAAGGTTAAAATGGAAAATAAAAAGAGACCAGTTTATATCAAGATATCAATTTCAAACAATGTCAAACTGGTTTCATGCACTAACGTTTATACTAAGAGTTGCAGGGTAGGAGGGCTGAGAGTGCAGGACTGAAAAATGTTTTGGAAAAACGTGTCTGCCATCTAACTGTGATATATTGTTAATGTTAAAACAAAAACTAGATTTTTCATTATTCCTTTTGGACCATAAATGAAAATAGTCTATATTTTAGTTCCTAGATTCGAAAAATGATTACAAGTTGATCCATATTGATTGCTGAAGTTATAAAAGTATTAGATTTTGCTATGTTGACAAACTTTTGTCCTTAATGATAACTTGGAACCAAATTCGAAAATATTGATATTTTTTTTTTGTTTTGCTGTACCCCTCATCAATTAAAAATGGAAACTGTTGTCTAATAGGTTACAAAAATGAGCATTCAAAATAAAGTTCCGTCAGAGTATACCTGCATGAGCATGGTTCTTGTACAAAGCGAAGAAGGGGAGAAAGAACCAGAACAATTTCTGTTACAAAAGGTAGACCTTTGCATTGGAATAAAGTAATATAAGGACAAATTTTACCTTCATCTTGTTTGCAAAATATCAGAATAGTTCCATTTACCCTTTGCGCCATCTATCTGAATGTCTAAGTCCCTAATAAACAGGCATACAGCAAACTTAGCTTCCAGAGGGTGGAGTTGAACAACCAGAAGTTATTCCTTGGCGGACTGAGTCTTGGATTTGGTGACTTGAAGGCAACTGCTGAGAATATGCCACCAGCTATAAAGGAAGCAAAACCACCTGAAGGACTACTGGGGAAGGCTGCTTCCAACTGTTGTGGTCGACTGGCCGATACCTGTTGTGGCATGTGTCTGCTGCAGACTTGCACTTTTGTGAATGACCAGTGCACCATTGTTTGCACTCAACTTTGTGCAGCCCTGGCCTGTTTTGAGTTAATCAAATGCTGTGTTGAGCTCTGCGAGTGTGATTGTTTGTAGTGAATATGCTAAGTCAAGCATAGAGAAACTGTTTAATATTACAAATTGTTAGCATTGTATATATGTATTATATGAGCTCTCCTGCTATGAATAAAATGTTTACAGCTTATATTTTTTTATATTCTCTGAATTCCTCATCTTTGGTACGAGAAACTAACAACAATCGAATCAAAGGATGGGAAGTTGTGTAAACTTCTTAGTTCTTTCCTATTCTACGAATGGAAAGAATCAGGTGTTTGATTACATTTTTTTTTTCAATTAAATTATTATATGAATTAAGTAACTATTATGAACCGTAGATGTTAGTTTTGATTATATAATTTGTTCAGTCAACTTCATTATCTTTAAATTTAAAGAATTATACTGAATAACTCATAAAGAAATATAATTACACTCCTACAATTTTTTACTAAAAATCATATAGTTTAATATTTTTTTTCTTCAAAATTCACTGTAAAATTAACCGTATTTATAAATACTAAAATGATTTGAAAATCAAAATTAACTTAAATGTAATTTTCAAAATATAATTAAATGTAGATAATTTGATCACCTTAATATAATTTTTAATATTAAAAATGAATAATGATGATAATGAAATTATAATTTTTAATATTAATAATTTTATATTTAATAATATTTAAACTGGTATAATTTCGAATTAAATATTTACAATCGATTATTTATAACTGTATATTTAACCCAATTATTTTCTGGGTTTAATACATCGATGGAAGTAGCTTTCATATGTGCATTAAAATGAAGCTATTCTATCCTAATTATTAATTATTAATTTTTTAATGATCTTAAATTGCTAAAAAGTTATTTGTATCAAAATAAGGATTTCTTCTGTTTTTCTAATGTGAGATTCCTAAAGATTTTTGTTTCAATTCAATATTTTTTTTTTAATTTTAAAATAATTTTTATTAATTATGCTGTTACTTTTCATTTTATTTATAATTAACTTACATCTGTATCTAGTTCAACTTTAAAACAAAAATAGACAAAATAAATCCGTGGTAACTGTTTTATTAAAATTAAAAATATTACCGCCTTTAACAAAAATTTACAGGCAATAAACATTTTTTCTTTCTCCCCAAATTGTTTCTAATCAAACTGAATTAGTTTTCCATGTAAGTAAACCATGTTTCTTTGAGTGTTACCCAACACAAACTCTCTGTTGCCTCTGCAGCAAGGATTTCTCTACAGCATAAATCTTAATCATTGATCATATTCTTCTCTGTTATGGATGATGGGATTTAAAACCATTAGAAGTATGGAAAACTCCATAACTATTCTCCCCTCTTCCAAAAGATTGTAACTTTCCTCATTATTGCTGCTTCTTTCAGCTTCATTCGGAAAATGAGAATCCCTTTTGTCGGATTCAGCAGTATACTTGTGCTTCTTGTTTTCGTCTCTGCTTCCTGGTGAGCTGCGACTTCAGTACTAGGCCCTAGGGTTTCAAATAATTTTAATTGGGTAACCATGGGGAAATGAAAAATACAGCATTGGATTTCCTTCGTCTAGTTGTAATGAACATCACATTTTTATGTTGAATATCCTTTTCTTCTCATATCTATAATTTAAACTTTTTGGTCACTGAATTTAGGAAAGGAATAACTGTGCATGTTTTTGTTTCCTTGGTTCGGGTAAATTAATAATTCTGAAATTCTTTTTCCCCCTTCTGCTTAGTTTATATTATATTATAGCTTTCAGAAATTTATATAGTAATGTTTATCACATTGTAGTTCATCTTGATGACGGAGAGTTATGCATGTTTTTGTATATATCAAATTGTTGATGCTTTGTATGTGCATTGCGCGAAGAAAGGCTCATAAGGGCTGGCTAGGAGAAAGGCTAGCTGGTTTGAATTTCTGACTCACTGGTGTATAGTTATACAGTGTGTTTGGGTGAGTTTGTGCTTAATCTCTTAACAATGGAGGTATATATATGATGGTGATAGCCAGAGAAGGCTTTGGGAGATGAGGCATGTATCGGCTAAGTGCTTAATCTTTTAACATTGTACTGGTTTTGGGCTATTATACAGTGTGTTTTGGGGGATGAAGTGATTATAGGTACAAATAACTTCTATGTACGTGTGTATGTGTCCAGGTTGGGACACCTCAAGTGCCTCCTAGAATATACCATTTCTTGCCTATAAAAAAAAAATGCATTGCACGAGCTAACTGTTTCTAAATTTAGAGGCTGTTTCTTTGTGTATGTAATTTCTGGTTGATGTACCTAAAAGTGGGCAAGTGATGAAAAATAAACTCACTTTGTGATCTTTTTCAAAATTGCAGTTCTTCTACCCATGGAAGTTTGGAAATGGAGAGAACTTTGGCGATTATAAAACCAGACGGATTAATAGGTAACTACACTGATGATATCAAGAGAACAATTGTAGAATATGGTTTCAGCATTTTTAAGGAAAAGATTGTTCAACTTGATCAAGCCACTGTAGAAAAGTTTTATGCTGAGCACTCTTCAAAATGTTTCTTTTCCAGATTAATAAAATACATGACAAGGTATGAGTTATCTCATTCCCATGAAAGTCTTGATCTATGACGATGGTATATTATGTTTCCTGAGCTGTTATGTCCACCTCACTATACCGATGTTTGTTGTGTTACTTAAATTGCAAGACCCACTTTTACTTGGTTTTATATGCTTGTTAATGTTAAAATTACTTTAATGTTAGGGTTCAATGACATTTATTTCAACAACATTCCTTTATCTCTGTAATCTTTATTCATTAAACCATTTCTTGCACTAGGTGAAGATGAAAGCCAAATTCAGTTAAGTTTATTCATTACATAGATCATTTTTAACTTAAGCGCATAAGAAGAAATGAAGCATATATACTCGATGGTTTAACTTATATTGATCGTGTACTTGTGTTTGAGGAAATTCTTGATACTACTGTGGCTGTCAATGGTTCATCCATCACTGACTATTTGTGTTCACCCCACTTTTGATCATTGTAATAAAATTTTTGTCATTAACTTCCCTTTCTGCGTGCTTTCTAGTCTTTTTTTCAACCTATAAACCTTTTCTTCTGCTTCTCTGAAACAATTATCAGTGGACCAGTGTTGGTTATGGTCTTGGAGAAGGATAATGCTATTGCTGATTGGCGTGCTTTAATGGGCCCTACTGATGCAAGCAAGGCTAAGATTACTCACCCTCACAGGTCATATAATGTTACTAATCTTATTACATCACAAATCTGATGAACATGATATTTGTTAATTTGCTTTATAGTGAAAATAGTTACTATTTTGTGCAGTATCAGAGCAAAATGCGGATTGGATATAGAAAGGAATTGTGTTCATGGTTCAGACTCTCCTAAATCTGCTCAAAGAGAGATTCCATTTTTCTTTCAGGAGCTGTCCGCAGGTCAATAATTTTAATTCTATTTTTAAGCAAAAATAAATAAAGCATTTCTTTAGACACTACATTTGCTCTATAATCAGATAAATTTTGCAATATACAGCAGTGGACTACTTAATGCCACATAGGGAATATAGAATTCTTGCAAAGAAACGAATTTCTTATCAATTAAACTGTTGGATGCATGAAGAAAAGCTTCCTTTTAGGTTCCTAGTTCTTAAAGAATTTATGCTGAAATTATTAGTAATAGTAGTAGAACAATGCTAAGATAGTTGTCTTCTTTTCAAAAGAAAATGGCAGAAAGGGCACGGACATCTTGACATAGTCATGTTATGGATCAACTTGCTAGTATAAACATCTTTCTTAAATCCTAAGCAACTTAGCAAGATGGTTCTGTTCCAAATTCCAATTATCATGTTCATTATTCATATCCTTTTTTATTGCCTAAAATTTGTGATAATTGCCGCTAAAGCTCTTTACTTGCTTTGCCTCTCCAAATCTTTGACAGATGTGATTGGAGAGCATGATGAATTGTAGCTGGTACAAGTTTGAAGCATTAACACAACTTCATTGTGTTTATCTTTGTGTAGCATGATGTAAATCCAAGTTAATTGGAGAAAAAAATTATGAAATGACTCGAATATTATCCAATCACTTTGTATATTTTCTTCGACCAATGTATGGTAGTCAGATCCAGGTCTTCAATTGATCTTGCATGTTTGCCTACTGTATGAAAAAAAAATTACAAGAATCCATTTCACTGTAACTCATGTTTTAATATAAAATATGTAATTGAAATCAATTTACATATGCTTCTTCATCATGCTTAATAATTCAAAATAAATATATTGCAAACAATTCCATCTTAATTCTTTCAATACAACATGTTTCACCTTACTGTTTGTTTGGAACCTCGTTTCAACCCTTGTTAACATATATATTATTGGATGCAAAGTACACCACACAAAATTCAGGTTTAATTTTTTTTTTTATACTATCTATTAATATTTAGTCACACACTACTTGATTATATATAAATAGATACAGAACGCATCTTATAATCCAATTTTGTAATATTTAAGATAACTTCTAAAATCATGGAAATTTAAATTTAGTATTAGGTACAAACAAAGTTCGACATTAGATAATTAAAATAAGAGATGAAGATGAGTTTATATATACATAAAATATTTTCATTGGTAAGTGATATTTTAAAGTGGTACTGAAAACAAATCTGTGAAAACTTAGTTCAAAACAAACAATATCTTATGAGTGTGTATGTTGGACCTCCTTACAAATGTTTTCAGATATCTAAATATAAGAAGTATTCCGCATATAGGTTTTAAGTTTAATAAAGTTGAGAATGTGGATTGGGAAAGAAGTTGGTAATTGGATGGAAAGTATGGTTGTTTTCGAGAAGGGGTAAGATTTGATTACTTTGATGTTCAGAATTCGCGGACTCGTGCTTGGACATTGCAACACAAGGAATAAACATTTGCTTACTGTTCCACAATTATGTACCAATGTATCTATCAAACTTTATTAGTTTAGTCAAACTATAATCATCACTACATGGCTGGTGGATACATGTCCACGACTCCAACACTAGGACTCATTGCCCTTATTTTATAGGGAGAGTTTCCAGAATTGGCAAGCCGTACGTCTTGTAGGTTACTCTACTTGGAATCCATTCCCATTTCCCATACATCTAATACATTCAATACCTCACGTGCCCTTCCTTCTAGGGGACCCTACACTTTTCCTTCTTCTTCTTCTTCTCTATTCATTCCATCTTGCTTCAAGTGAACTCATCACTTTTCCATCCTTAAGGTGATTCTTTTAAGTCTTATCTTGTCCCTTCCATGCATCTCGAGGCCTCCTTCATTTTCTACGTTCTACCTTAGTTTTTTTTATATCAATGACGTACTTCAAGACATATACTTGTACTTTTTAATACTCAAACCATTCTTTGCAGAATCATACATAATTCATCAACTTTATGTTCATTTTTCCCACTTATGTTCGATCAAATGCTAGACAAAACAATGTTCATTAATTCGTCTATTAGAGAAAATATTTTCATGAGACAAGTATAATGATATTCCTTGGACCAATCTAAACCAAAGTTTAGTAAATAATTCTCACAAGAGGTTGAGCTTAGTGCATGTGATTTGTTCGTGGTTAATCTACTTTTGGTTATTATGTTTCCAAAGGAGTTGTCGTTTGTCTTTTCGGTTAGTTTGAATCACAACCTTTGAGTTTACTTTATCTTTCTTTTCATGTTCTTTTGTTTATTTATTTGTTTTTCTTTATCTATAATTTTATGTTATTTTATAAATGTTTTACCTATTTTGTGGCATTCAGTTAAGGAAGAAATGAAATTGACATATGGTGTTGTGTAGTAATAAGTGTGGTCAATGTTAGTATTGTGAAGTTTATTTTAGTCTCATATCAATTAATACTGTGAGATGTTATTCTCTAGTTAACTTTATAAGCAATTCTCTATGTAAAGTTTGAGAGATACATCAAAATATAAATATGGTTTCTAGTGTAATGATGGATGTAGACATTTATATGTATTAGAGTAGTTTGTACAAGTAAAAAGTTTATTAAGATATAACTAGGTGAGTTGCTTAGGCATAAAGTAGCTTACAATGATGATAGATGAATTATAAGTGAATGCAATGCTCAAGCTTAAAATAAGTTACTTTAGTACTTAATGAGAAGTGTTCACAAATCTTATAATAATGATGAAAAATTTGAGTTGTCAATGAAGATTATCCTAAAACATCATATCCTTGAGGGATAATGCAAAGGTGCCACCTTTGTCATTCTTTGTTTTGAAGGATTCCATGCTTTGAAAGATGTCTCTACTTTTTAGTCAATTATGTTACTTTTGACAAACATTTAAAACATATTGATTATATTCTATTTGTGAGTTTTGTTATCTCAAATACAATTTAAGTTAATTTTCAGAGGACACATATTGAGTATATATATTCCATATACATTAATTTGGGGTTTTGGAAATTGTAAAATATAATTAAACATTAAAAATTATGAAAATCAAAATGGATTAATATCTAAAGTCAAGAATCAAACATGTATATTATCAAAATTCTTTAAAGATTCATATTTAAGATTGAAAAATTCATTCATTTAATTAATCAACTAAATTGGTTATATAAATTGAATCTCAATATCATTTAATTCAATTCGTATTTAATTATCAAATTAAAATTCAATTGATTTATAATTTGAATTCTAAAATCAGAAACTTAACCTAACAGAATCAACCTTAGAAAAAAAAAAACTTAGAGTGAACAACAATCAGTACACAATTTAATTCGACTTGATATTGATTTTGTAAATTGATCATCAAATAATTCTTCATTGATGAAGAATAAAAAAATAACATGAAGAATAAAAACATAACATAGAAAAGAATATAAAAAGAAAAAAAATAGAGAAAAAGAAAAACTAAAAACTCTAAATTTTTTAATTTGTCCCTTTGTTTTTAGCACAATTAAGTGCATAAGCTAAAGCAAGTATGGACCTAATCAAGGATTGTAATCAGGTCATAAGCTCAACTATAAAGGTTTAAGCTAATACAAATAAGAGTTAATTCACAATATTTCTTTATAAAATTTCAGGAAATCTGAATTAACTTCTAAAAATTGTAAAAAATAGCAAAAAGCTTCAAATATAACAAATAATGAAAAATTCAACCTAACTAGAATAATATGTGAAAAAAAGGTTATGAAAGAAAATGAACAAAGGTTGAATGAATTAAAAATATGTAATTAAAGTAAATATATATATTGAATCTAATGTATTACTAACAAAAGGAAATTACGTAAAAACAAAAGTGTCTATAATCACCTTACAACAAAATTATAAAGTTGGTATAAAATATATCTTACCATTAATTTAAAAGACTTTTACGATTTCTTGAGAGATTATAAGCAAAGCAATATATTTTACCAAAACTATATTACTTATACTATATATATCGATTAATACATACAGATCGAAATAACATGATCAATCGTCCAAGATTGGGAAAGATCAATTAGTCACGATCAAATTCAGTTAATCATCTAATAATTTAAATAGGTTAATAATTAAGTTTAAAGAAAATTAGATTTTGAGATCCTAATTAAAGTACATGGAGAAAACTATAAATATAGATCCCCTATATCCAAATCATTGTATGAGGAAGAGATAAATGTGTTGCGGGTTGAGGACACAATAATCATCTAATAATTTAAATAGGTTAATAATTAAGTTTAAAGAAAATTAGATTTTGAGATCCTAATTAAAGTACATGGAGAAAACTATAAATATAGATCCCCTATATCCAAATCATTGTATGAGGAAGAGATAAATGTGTTGCGGGTTGAGGACACAATCAGGCTCTGATACCATAATAGAAAGTGGTTTTTAAGCATAACTCAACCTCACAAAATCGGTTTGTAAGGTGAGGTTTGCACTCACTTATATATTATAAATTGCCCTTATCTCTAGTCGATGTGGGACTTTCAACACATATGTTGCGGATTCATCGGGAGGAGACAAGAAAATGATAGACAAGAAATCGTTCAAAGGAGACAGAAAGGGATTCACTTGGTCCCTATTTATAGAAAACTTGGAGGACACTTGGTGGCTTCACAAGTGTCAGATCTTGCACCATGCAATGGCAAAGGCCATGCGACGTTACGTATTCAGTGTCAGTGGTGACTGTGTGGTTCGCGAGGCATCAACACAGTTCAGGAGGCGACAAACTGTCCATCACCAACAGTCATATTTTGAAGAGTGAGTCGAGCGGCAATAAACCTTTTTTGCTTGTAGTCTTCACTCAAGCTTAAGGTTTTGGGAGCCTATGGAGTACATGTAACGTCTGATACATATCGATCTAAATAACACGACCAATCGTCGATGTTTGGAGGAGACCGATTAGTCACGATTAGAGTCAGCTAATCATCTAGTTAATTTAAAAAGGTTTGTAATCAAGTTTAAATGAAATTGAATCATGATTAGACCTATCTAGTATAAAGACTATAAATGCAGGCCAAAAATATGGTTGTTGAAACTTTTTACTATGCATTTATTATAATATTAATTGTTTATTGATTGAATTTGAGCTCATTTTAGTGTCAGAACACCTTTAACATATTATCTCGATTGGTTGGAAAATAATTTATCTGAACATAAAGAAGATAACATTAAAACATATAACCAAAAAATTGTTTTAAATGCAAGTCGACCCTACACCCCGAAACATTACTTTTATCATAACTAAGTTTAGATTTTTAAAGTAAAATCTCATGCTTTAAGTAAGTTGAATAGATTGAAAAAGATGTTTGTTAGTTCTTACTTTCATAGTTTAGCAAAAATAAATGAATGAAATTTGCTAGTGTATGTAAATTCCAATCATTTAGCAGTAACTTAGAAAATTTAAAGTGCTGCAGGGAAAGTGTATCTGCTAATGATGGTAGGATTAATGTGTTAAGTATTTAGTTTGAGAAGAAGGGACAAAGTAAAATAATTGTTGAATGATACGAGGAAAAGAAAAGTACAAGTAGTCAACCTGACCCCATTTGTACACGTGTTCATCCGACACAAGCTGATGGGAATAGCGTTCAGCCGTGATGCCAGGGTGGTGGTGCCATGCACAAATTATTACACACAATCACTTATCATTAATCTCAGTTACTTATTACATTACACACACACACACACATATATATATATATAATATTTATAATCAACAACATTAATTACGTTTCAAGACTAATCAGAAATGTATAATCTAAAATCAGAGAAGAGTTAGTAACCATAATCTGATTGGCTAATTTCCAACCAAACAGGTCTAAACCATAACCTGAAAATGTTAAGATTAGTAATGTCTCAGTCAGCTACTGTTTTCAAGCACTTATTTATTTGTAGTAAAGATCTGTGATAAACTTTAAAAACGCATGTATAATACATGGCAGTAAAATTGCTCTAAAAAACCATTCGTGTTATGTGTGCTGTTATGTGGACACTTTCTAGTGCTTGTCTTATCAGCAGTTTGAAATCCTTGCCCTCTGTCGTTAATAATATTTGGCAATTTTGCTGTTTAAGTTCAACCAAAAGTTTTCCTCCAGTAACTAAAGTTAAACCAGATATGTCCAAAGTATAATGCTCTTTCTTACCAAACAAAACCTGTAAGGTATTTTATATTGATAAAGGAGAATATATGCTATAAAAAAAAGTTATATCAGACTAGTTAGTGAGTGTGTTAATTTGGTTAACAAGCAAAATGAACATATGCACATTAATGCTGTGAGTTTGGATGATTTTGGAGATTCTAAAACGTACTATTCAATGGGTAAAATTGATTTTGTATATAAGACATGTAGAATTAATTGTTCTGGCAAACTGTAAAAGCATCATAAGAGGAACTGAGTTTTAAGCAAGAGAGAAAAAAACAGGAGCAAAAACTGCACATAGATATATATCCAACTAAAAAGAAGCAGTGTTGTTGCTGAAGATGGACAAGGGGTGTTGTACATTATACTGTGAGTGTCAGAAGGAATATTATAGCACTTTTCACATGTCACAGGTCCATATCTTTGGAACCATCGATGTGGTACATTACTTTCAATCTTGTAATTCTAGTTATGCATTCAATGTGCATAACCTAAAAGCACTAGTTTAGGGGTGTAGGCTCTAGCACAAGCTAATTGGGGCAGGTGAAATCCAGGAATTGGTCTGGTAAGTGTGAGACATTCCCATGCAAGTGTTGGTGATCTTCCTCACTCTGAGTTGTTTTTCTTGGCTGCCCATGCCTCGTTTCCACTAAGATTAAATCAACTATCCATGTGTGCCACAAGTTCCTACACTCATTTCATCAACAAAACTACAATAGTCTTTTTCCTTTTGTTTTTATTCTGACCACTCACAGAGCACAATAGTGAATTGTCAAGGAAAATACTTCCTTTTATACAATACACACTCTTCAAACAGTACTACTCTTTCAAGTTCCAAGACACATGCCCTTGCATTTCTAGGTTCCAATATATCTATTATGGGAAATTTTCAGATTTGGCTTAGGCACAAATTTTACCATATATAACGCTTTGCTTGTGCATTTGTGATCTGCTACCAGATCTACACGACTATTTGCGCAATTATAGTTTCTTGGTACGAAAATTAAGTGGCATTCTAGTCTAGTGGAATTTAAAAACCAATATAATTGTAGTGCTATTGTACAACGCTACAAATTCCATATATCTATTTTGCTGATATTCATATACATGTTTCTTTAACTTTATTTTAACATATATGCAGTGTTTGAGCTTTGTTATGGTTCTTAATCCTCTGCATTAAATGAAGGGCACTTTATAATATGGTTAGAATCCAAAAGGTCTGCTCATGTGTCCTCATGAATCTGTTGTTAAGATTGTGTAGAGATTAGCTCCACCTTTCACACTCTCCAAGCCTATAAAGTGCAATTGTGTGATCTAATGGTTAAAACCATGACACGCCATATCCTAGTCAGAGTAATAACCGGCAAAAGTATTGAAAACCCTGTGTTGTGTATGAAGGAAGAGAACTCAAACAAATTCCTAAGTAGTAAGTAATAACAAGGATGTACAAGAGAGAATGTTTTTTATGCTATAAATATAAAAGGGTATAAAACAATAAGCTAAATAGTAACAATAATAATAATTTAACAATGGAATGAACCAATGTGGGAAAGTATTTGGTGAGAAAGAGAGACACGTATGGGGTAGGAAATTGTGGTGAGACAGGAAGTGAGTTTGGTCAAGTTCAGGGACTTGATGCAAAAGAAAAAATCTAGCTACATCCAATTAAGCCATGAAATTCATCAAAATCTCATCATAGCTACTTTTCTAATCCCAATGCTCAACCCTCATTGGTTTTCAAGACCTTCTCTCAAGGAACTTTAATAGTTACTGCTTAAAAAGTGACTCCATTACCATTAAAACACCTGGCACCTGCCTCTCTCTCTCTCTCGTTGTGAGTATCATCCAACCATCATTACCACCTTTTCTCCTCACATTATATATATTTATTGCTACCTAGCTAGTACTTTCAGCTTACGCACTCTAAGTTCATTCAATCCCTTACTCTCACTCTTATCCTTACCCTTAGGCCTCCCACAATGAAGGTAATTCTCCTCTTTGTGTTGCCACTGTGTGAGATTGGTTATCTCAGATTAGTGTTAGGAAAATGTTGATGTTATATAATCTGAATGTTTTTGTCACTTGCAGTTCCTCAGCTGGATGCAAAATAAACTTGGTGGAAAACATGACAACAGAAAACCAAATACACACACAACTACTACATGTAAGTGTTTTTATTATTCTGATAACTAGATTTTCCTTGCCTCAATGCATGATGTCTCTAGCACCAATAAGATGAAAGAACACACTTGCTTCTATCTGAAGGAAGGTGACTTGATTCGAAACATATAGAGGAAGACAGGGAGAAGACAAGTTTGTATGTTAAATGTATTTTCATATTTCTCTTTCTCTCTCTCTCTCAAGTTTCATTTCCAATCAAACAAAAGACCATATACAGAATAACGTTATTTATATCAAAGGTGCTCGTGCGTAGGGATACTAGGCACTTGAAAATGTTAAAATGGCATTAGTAGTTCTAACTAGGCATCCTAGTATAATTGGAACTTGATCCGAGGAAAACTTAGCGAAGAGTACTTTCAGTAGAATAACATTAATCGTTTTCTTGGGAATCTTAAAATAATGGTTTCTTTTGGTTTTGTGCACAGATCATGCAAAACAAGAACCTCGAGAGGAATTCAGTGATTGGCCTCATGGTTTGCTAGCAATTGGAACATTTGGAAATAACAGTGAAATCAAAGAAAACTTAGATGACCAAAATGTGCAAGAGGATCCATCCTCCTCAGAGGAAATAGCAGACTTCACTCCTGAAGAAATTGGGAATCTACAGAAGGAATTAACCAAACTCCTGAGACGAAAACCAAAGGTTGAAAAGGAAATTTCTGAGCTTCCCCTGGAAAGATTTCTTAACTGCCCTTCAAGCTTGGAGGTTGATAGGAGAATCAGTAATGCGCTATGCAGTGAATCAGATGATAAAGAAGAAGATATCGAGAAGACATTGAGTGTGATAATTGACAAATGCAAGGACATATGTGCAGATAACAGAAAGAAAACAATTGGGAAAAAATCTATTTCTTTCCTTCTGAAGAAGATATTTGTTTGCAGAAGTGGATTTGCTCCCACGCCTAGCCTTAGAGATACCCTTCAAGAGTCAAGAATGGAGAAGGTAACCCTTTCTTTTGTTCATAATCTTTCATATCATAAACAAGTTTTTCAATGAAAGAGTTAACAAAACCTTGTTATGTAATAACACACAGAAATTGATTGGAATTATAAAGAAACAGTGGTCTGAGATCTTAGATTAATTTCTAACCTGTGATGAAATATACAGCTTTTGAGGACAATGCTTCACAAGAAAATTTACACCCAAAATTGTTCTCGGACATCATTCATGGCAAAGTGCATAGAGGAGAAGAAGATGACAAGGAAGAGGAGTGATGATGAATCAGATGAGAGAAGTGGTGATGGCAGTAAATGGGTGAAGACTGATTCTGAATGTAAGTTACATTTTGTGATATAAATCTGGTGAATAATGTATCTGACTTTTAAGTTTGTATGATTAATATATAATGTCCTTTTGTTTGATGCAGATATTGTGCTGGAGATATAATAAATGTGGTTGTATTTTTAGAAGGTGTGTTAGTAGCTGTTGAGGTAAAGATGAGTTAATGTATAATATATATATATATATATATATAAGAAGTAGATTTGATAAGAGATGATTGACAGAAGTACTTTTGTTTTTTGAGGTAAGATTGAATGAAAAAGAGAGAGAGGGATATATGTATGTATGTATATGATGATGGAGGGTATGGAGTGGAGATGAGATTTTTTGAAATGAAGATAGTGTGTTATTTTTTCATGGTTTTGTGTCTGCAAAGGCAGAAGAAGTCATGTTGTGGAAAATGATAGAATGGGTTTGTGATATGTAAGGCAAAAAGTTAGACAATTTGTGTGATGTGCACACTTCTCATCCCTTTTTTTACTCCACTTTGTCACCTCCTTCTTCTTCCCTTCTTTTGTAATATCTCCCAATTAAGTTAATCAATAATACTTTCATTATTACACATACCATTTCATTCTCCTCTTCTTTCTCTTTTCTTCATTCTCTTCATTAATCTTGTAATCAAACATTTCACAGAAATAACCACAGCACATACTTAACATAAAAGCTTTTATATAAACAACACGTTATTTAAATTCTAATATTGAGAATTTAATTAATGTGAATCTAAATTTTATACAGATGAGAAAGTTAGATACTTTCCAATACCCATAAACTCATTTATATTCTTAAGATTTTGACTTGATATCGATTTTTCATAGAGCTGTTGAAATAGGTTACAATCTGCGGACTAATATGGCCCTATCACAAGTTCGGGCCGAGTTGAGTTTGAAAAAAAAAAATTATACGGGTCAATTTTCAACTCGACTCATTTAAATTCGGCTCATCCGGGTTGAATCCGTGGTGAATTTGGCTTATCAATCCACCTAATTTTATTTTATTAATTTATTATCTTATGAAACCACCACCCACCTAATTTTATTTTATTAATTTATTATCTTATGAAACTCTAACAAATATCATTTCGCTCATTATACGTGGATTGTATTGTACTTTTTTTTATTATTTTTAATTGTCTTGAGTTTAACATCATTTTGGGAGTGAAATTTATTTAGATTTTTGTAATTTTTTTTATTTAAAAAATTATAATTAAGTGAGCTAGTGAGCCAACCCGTATAATCCACTAACCCTTGGTGGGTCGAGTCAGATTCGAATTTCTCTTACTCGCTAATAAATTAGCCAAATTGAGTTTACTCACTAAGTGACCAACCCGTAGTCAGCCAAGTCGAATCGAGTCAGGTGGTCCGTTTTGATAGTACTAATTTTTCGTACGAAGTTGACTCATCTTATTCTATTATTTTATTAAGTCAACTTCGTGATGCATTATATATATATATATATGAGGTTGTTATTTAGAATTTTTAAAACTTTTGAAAAAGAAAAGTGTTGCGTGCAATTTTTAATAATGAAGGTGTAATTAAATTTGGAGTTTTAATAATGAATAGATGATGAAACGGATGATAATGCTTTAATGTGATATTTTTCACAAATATAAAAAACCATAATTGAGGTTAATTTGAAAGAGAAAAAGAAATTGAGGTTAATTACAAAGGCAAAACAATTGTGAAAAGATAAAAAAGAAAAGGTGAATATTATTATATTTATTCGTTTAAACAGGAAATGCAACCTAATTAAGCTTATCGAAAACAATATTTTTAAAGGTTGTTTCTAACTTTTTAATATTACTTTCCTTAGTTTCTTTTTAAGTTAAGTATACTAATTTTTAGAAATAAAAAAGTGTAAATATTTTTATATTTTTTCGTCATAATATGAAATTTTATCTCGTTCTTAACAACCTAATGAAATTCAACAAAATAAATATTATTTTAAGGTCATTCTTAACTTACAATACAAATATTACTTTTAGTAGTTTATTTGATATAATTATGTTAGTATTCTTTTTTAAGGGTTTTTTCAAGCTTTTACATATACAATGTATTTTTAACATTAGGTCATTCTCGACTAACATATTTAAAAGTGTTTTTCACTCAACTATATTTAAAAATAATGTCATAAATGATAAAATCAAAGATTAACATGTTAAGTCTAATGATTTCAAGATACACAAGTGAATAAAAATATTTATAAATAAAAAAAGTGACGAACATTAAAAAAAAAAGTTTAGTAATGAAAGATTTTGTTTCAATACGTTAAATATATATTTCAATCAGAATCTAGTGCATTTCTCTCCACAATCATGCTTTTTTGCATTTTTTTCATTTAGATGTGGAATGATGAATAAAGGTAAAAAAAATTGATAGAAATGGAGAAAAAAGTAATAGGAAAATGGAAATGAAAGTTTGTAAGAATATAAAGACTTAATATTATTATTCGTTCCAATTTTGGTTGGCTATATTCGAAATGGTCCTATTTTTTTTGTTTAATATAGTATTTAAAGCCGTAATTTAGGTTCATTTTAGTCTTTTTTTGCAAACTTTGTTTAAATAGTTATTTATCATTGTTCTAGTTGTGCAAACTCCAAATGAGATGGCATTTGACTATTGTCACGTCACCGTCTTCTTCAACCTTCAGTCCAAACAGACCTACAAACGCAACCTAGAAAAAAAAAAAGCAGTTTTTGGCGCAGATACCAGTCAGGCCGCCACTGAACCCTAACGCTACCGTTGTCGCAGAGATCGTCCAAAGTCATCATGTTGCCGTGAAGCCGCGCCTGTAGCCATCATGCTGCCTCCATGGCCGCCACCATCAAAGTCGCGATCTCCCCCAAAATCACGAAACTCTCCTCAAGTCATCGCACTACCTAGATCACCTATGCGCCTCCGCCACCATAGGATTTTTCTCAAGCCGCTGCTGCCAGCACCTCATACCTGCAAATCAAACAAAAGCACCCAGAAATAGAGAAAGTTGAATCGTACCACCCAAATCGTTAAGCCTTCACTGTCAATAACGTCGCAAGCCACCCTAATTTCGAACTCCATTCGAATCTTCATTCTCATGCATCAACCAGGAATCATCCAAATCGATAGTTTCATCATCGACGTGACAATTTTTTTCGCTGTCGCGCAAAGTTCCAGGGCCATCATCTTCTCCAACGTGCAAACAACCACAACGAAATCCAGAAAAATCTCAAATCAAAGAAACCTAGAATTGTGTCGTTGCTTGCCTCCACCGACCACTATGAGTGTTTTCTTACACAACTTGGTTCGTCTTCTTCATGCTACCATGAGCCTGAGCAAGCGCAAAAGGTTTTCCCCAAATGCAGAACCCTAATTTTGGGGTGGTAAAGAGGCTGCCACGAAGACTCCAGGTGACAATAGTTAAATGTCATCTCATTTAGTGTTTGCACAAATGGTATTTAAACAACTTTTGCAAAAATTAGTAAATTGAACACAAATTACAATTTCTAGAACTACATTAAAAAAAAATAGAATAATTTTAAACATAACCAACCAAAATTCGGACCAACAATAATATTAAGCCGAATATAAATTAGAATAAATTAAATTTTCAAGGAGAAAACAATATCTGTTAAAAGGAAATTTGTGAAAACGGTAACCAAAATTATTACATTCGTCGTTAGATTTGTACTTCTCATATTCGTAACGTTCTGAAAGTGTTTCCTTTGTATTAATTTTGTTCTATTCAATTCACTTCTTAGTCTCCTCAACATTAATTAAAAATATAATTTTTTTTTTGTGTAAATAGTTTGAGATTTGAATTTTCTAATAAAAAATCAAAGTATTTCATCTTAATATTATAATCATAATTAAAGTTAAAGATCATACTCTAATTCATAAATTGAACCACTCAGTTATAGAAAAAAAAAAAACCTAAAACATTCTTTGTCAATTGTAGTTATAACAATATCTATAAAACATGCAACAGTTTTGAATTAATAAGTAATAATCAATATTTTCGTCCATATCTAGGTTAATAAAACTTTACAATTTGATTAAAAAGTAAACAAATTTGTATATAAAATTATTATGTAATTTATATAAAGGTTAAATATATTTTAAATTTAAGGTTAAATATATAATTTACATAAATATTAAATATGCTTTTAATCTTCAAGTATTGATATAAAATTAAAATTTGTTTCAAATGATCTTTTTGTGTTGTTTATATTATTTGACAATTTTTCAATTTAAATATTAATCTAAAACAATCTTTAATAAAAATATAATTAAGATAATTGGGTTAAAAGTAATATATTTATCATTTTTTAAAGTTGAGAATTAAAACGTATTTTAAAATTAAAAGTATATTTAACTTTTTTTATATATATAAAAATATCTTTTGTTATAATCATTTCAGAAATAATGAATTAGTTAAAATAGAGTATTGTATCATTGATTGAACCGCGCGTAGAACGAAACCCGATGGCACAGAAGCACCACCTTCTTCTGGATCTATCCCAAATCCCACTCTCCAAACCCTAGAAAATTGAACTCTTCCCCTTTCCTTTCTCTCACGATTCCTATCAAAGATTATTCCTTTCACTCTTGCCCGGCGAATTGATTTCTGGGGTTTCTTCGTTTCCGCAATTTCGATCTTAAACCCGAGGCTGTGGAATTCGGAATTCAGATTGAAGTTAGTAGGGTGGAAGTAGGATAGTTGCGTTGGCGCTGGCAATGCCATTGGTGTGGTCAGTGAGGAAATTTTCGGTGATTTTTGTGATACCGAAAATACAGTATGTCTTGGGCAGGCCCTGAGGATATTTACCTTTCCACTTCACTTGCCAGCTATCTTGACAGTGAGCACTCTCTCTTTCTCTTACCCTCATATTGGTATGCACTTCAAATTTATTTTTTTGTATGAAGGATTGGCACTTGATTTCATTGTGTACTGTGTAATTGGTAATTTTCAATGGCAAAATGTTGTGGACTTGGTCGGAAACGAGTAAGTTGTAGAGTTTTTTTTTTAAATGTCCAACGTGTGTTTTGTATTTTTGGTGGTAGCTGGTGATGTAATTTTCAATAGCCTCTAGTATAACTAAATTAAGATGGGCTTGATATTCAACAGCCTCTTTTGTAAATAAATATAGTGAGCGGAGAACATGGTAATATATAGCCATGATTTTATGTGATATAATACAATTGTATGAGATAGTATATGGAATATTTACATGTTGGGGTTGCAGATTACTCTGGACCTAAAACTTTCCTCTATTATTTCTATATCTCTAAATGCTCGTAAAGTGTAGTTTTTTCTGTAAAACTGAAGGCATAAGAATATGCTGTTGTGGTGAACTATAGATTCCAATGATATTGCTTTTGAATTGTGATTTGTAATTGAATAGTTTTGATAGTTTTGATGTTACTTACCTTTTGTGTTTAGCGTACCAGTATCTCTGAGAGTGTTCAATATTAATGAAAACCTGTTGGGTGTGGTAGATTAACTTGAGTGTGCTAAATTAATTTGAGTGTTCTTTGGAGGTGAAGCTGATGTATTTCTCATAGACTTTTATGGCCTTGCACTAATTTTTGTTGTAGAGAAACTTCTTGTATTGCTGAGAGATGGTAGAAAGCTCATGGGAACACTTCGCTCTTTTGATCAATTTGGTACCAGCTTGTCCTTAAATTGTGTAAAGTTTTGACATGAAATAAGTTTACTTGCTATAATGTCTCCTCAATAATATGCAGCCAATGCAGTTCTTGAGGGTGCCTGTGAGAGGGTTATTGTTGGCGATCTGTATTGTGACATCCCTTTGGGTCTCTATGTGATCCGCGGGGAAAATGTTGTTCTAATTGGTGAGCTGGTATGATTACTAACTATTTCTCCTTGCATCTGTAAGTATTTTCCATTAAACATTCTTATTTGCAATCACGTACATTTCAACTTTTAGGACTTGGAGAGGGAGGAACTTCCTGAACACATGACTCGTGTTTCTACAGCAGAAATCAAGAGGGTAGATATTCCATAATCGTTTCTTTTTTCAATTGATGCTCTTTATGTGTATTTTCCATGGTAGTTAGTATCTCACAATACACTTTACATACTACTGATTCAACACAGTTCAGAAGCTTGACGAAGCAAATCACAATGGGTATCATTTATTTTTTTCTGCTTTGCTCACTGTATCACATGAATTGCTCTTGCTCAAGTATAGCACAAATCGCTATCTCAAAGTGAATTCCATTATTCTAGCATAATGGTGCTAACATGTGTTGCGGGTTTCATTAGAAACGCAAATGTCTCACAATAATGTTGTGGAGTCTGTCACCAAGGCAATCACGTTGCCTTATGTGATGCAGGTTTGACCTGCATCCTAGTCAAGGGTGTTCTGATAAGTTGCAAACATTGAATCCAGCTAGTGGTGGAGGGGTCAGGTGTGGGCTTATTCGGGGTATGGATCTTTGCTCCCTTCAAACTTTACATGGTTTTCTTAAAACTCACATGCAGAAGGTGTCACGTGAGTTTTTAAAACCCACCCTCCTATGTTTGTTATGTTTTATTTTGTTTATTAGAAATAGGTAACTGGGCTGCAGATCCTAAAGATATGTTTTTTAGTTAGTTATTGATTGTATATATATGTGTGTGTGTATCATGTTTTATTGTTGATCATGAATCTTATTATTCTCAATTCAAAGAATAGCCTTTCTGATTCATGATATGTATCCCGTTTCAACTAGTAAGGGATAATTGGATGGGTCTATAATAAAAATTATTGAATTCTGCCTACCAAATTCTAGCTCATTGTGTTTGGTAAAATGATCCTTGAAGTAATTTTCTTTCTGTCTATGGTTGTGGCATAATAGCTTGATTCAGATAAGCCTTTCCGTACCCTTCTCTTCCAGGCCATGTATTCCTTGTCCTGGGTCTAATTTTGAAACTGATCTCAATGATACGATGGTGTTTACGTTAGCTATTGCATCTATTGTAATGTTTATTTGTTCTGATTTTTAGTCAACAACTTCATAGTTTGCATTTTATCTGATAAATAGTAGTTCTTTCATGCGAAGAAAAGGAAATCTCAGTATTGTATGCAGAAAAATGCTCAAATGTTTGATTCTCTATTTACATACCCAACATAACCAAACACCCTTACAATATAGAAATCTCTAAGTAACAAATAATTTCTGATCAAAATCCCTGATTTGAAAATTAAAATCCAAGAACTATCACTACATAAAAACATAGCACACTCCTTACTTGTTATATATATATATGTCTGTCATTTGGTTTTCTGTTATGATTTGGAAATAGTTGCTGATGTAGTCTTGTTATTTGCATTTATTTAAGCAATAATTCAATTATGCAGACTCGTGAAATTGTTTTTTTTTCTTAATGAAACATTGATTGTGCATTGTAGGCACAGAAAGCAGAAAGGGAGGCCTCAGATCTGAAAGGGACTATGAGGAAAAGAATGGAATTCCTTGACTTTGACTAGTCAACCCTGATTCAGCCTTCACCTTCCCCATCCGCAAATATTATAGCGGCTGTTCTTCATATATTTTTCTTTCTTTTTCTCTGCTATTGTTGCCTTTCATGGGAGGGTTCAATACTCTTGAATTTTGTTCTGTAATATTAGCCTCAGGAATCATTACTATCATTCATTTGCTTTCAAAAAATTCTCAATTAATATCGGCTCCTCTAATGGATGCATATTAAAATTAAAATATTAAAATATAAATACATTTACAGTCACTAAGTAAAACATTAAAAATACACTCAGTTCCTTTTCTTACATGGTTTCCTTCCAAATAAACAACAAATTTCAGGTTAATAATTGAGCAAATTGGTATAAGTTTTAATATGTAAAAATTGTGTTGAATAAACTCTATAAAAAAAATAAATAACATTTTAAACATTTGATCCTATATAAGTTCACTTAAATGACAAATATGAGTTTGATGTAAACTCATATAGTCTTGAGTAGTACTAGTTGGGTGTTGTTAGTAACATTCCAAATTTTAGATGTTAAGAAAATGTAATAATTCAAATTATTTTAAAAATTATTAGTATGTCGACTTAATTTTTGTAATACATATTATAAAATAAGGTATTATATGAATAGAGTTTCATAATTAACATTATATTGTTTATAAAAAATCTTATTAACAACAAATTTAACCAAGATTTCCCTTTTTAATCTTTTACATCTTCTTTTTACATTATGTCATTCGCAACAAACATAAAAAATAGAAGTAAGCTAATATAATAATATAGAAAAATAGGATCATGTTATACAATTATAAAGCAATAAATCTTTCATTAATAATTAAAGACTAAGATAAGATCACTTTCGACTTCATACCCTAATAGCTCACTTCATACCCTCAATAGTTCTACACAAGTTTGTCAAATAAAGGTAACTCATGACAATACCCACTATCTTTATAAATGTATGTCATTTTTTTTACTTTACTGCACTGCTCATATTCACTAAAACAGGTCAATTCGAGTTTTCCTCTACCGTAGTTTCAAACCTATCTTTCCTTCTCCTCGAGGCATATGAGCAAAACTCTGACGCTTCTCCCATTAGTATTATGCTCAACCTTAGGCAGAACCCTGTGGGTAAGACATTCATCCCTTTTTGTCCCCTCGAAAAAGGAAAGTGCAACACTCAAATCCTAGCCCCTTCTATCGCCTTTCATGGATGAAGAGATCCATCTCTTTCACTGCCTCTTAAAGACAAAGAGTTTGCTAGAAACCTAATACAACGTTGAGTGACACTAATAGGGCGTTGGGTGAAAGTTTGGGAATATTTTGGCTTCAGATCGCTAAGTGTCCCTTTTCACCATTGAACGTCCAATTTTGCAAATGCTTTGGCACTGAGTGATAGTAGTGCACCGTTCAACGCCATCTTGTATTGTAGGTATGAAACAATTTAATTTTATGTTGTTGAGCGACACAAGAGTGTCGTTGAACCCGACTTTTTGAGAGAAGAATGGCGTTGAGTGCCATCTTTTACGAGAAGTTTGATGCTCGGGTGGCACCTCTAAGCGATGCTTGATTTGTCTTTCTCTTTTTGGCTATTTGACAATTATTTAAATAAACTTTAAGTATGTTTGTAAGAATTGACCATGTGTGTGAAAATGATGATTTTATTTTTGAAATGTTTGAAAATGTTGTTGAGAGAATTTCTCTATGTGGTAGTGATGTTTAGTGTATGTTTTGACTAATGGGAGTTGAGAAAGAAAGTATCATGATATTCTACCAACTATTAAACTCATATAAAGAGGAATGGTAGAGGGAGGGAATGGTAAGAGGTCCTAGCCACTCAACTATTTGGTCCTAGGCATAAATGAAACTAACCTTGTGAATAATAAGGTGATAACCCCAATGTTTATGACACTATAGAGTATAAATATTAGTGCAAGTGCACACTTAGAGTGAAGTCTTATGTCAATGACATATATCCTAGATAATTAAGTATAGTGTCATATATTTATGCGTGTTTATATGAGTTATTGTATTTAATCAATGTTTAACTTATATGTGATGTGATTTAGTTGTCTGACGATATTTTTTTGTTGTTGTACACTAACTTACCATGTTTTTTCTTGTTTTATGTTTTTTTGTGATGATTATCTCTTTGTGTAAGCAAATGATAAGTTAAGTGTTAATATGCATTCGGTGGAAGATAATGATAGTTATATAATTCCCATAAGATATTTTGTACTGAAGTTTTTTTTTTTTTTTTTAAATCTATATATATATATATATATATATATATATATATATATATGGTTTTTAATTATATGTTGTATATTATCAAACTTTCTTTTAATGATTTATTTAGTAGTTTTGTATTATCAAAAGGAAGGTTACGGTTGAAAACCCTACACCACGAGCATGTGTTTAATATTGTTATTATAATTATAAAAGTAAATTAAAATAATTTCACTATTTTACATCATGTTTTTAGATATTTTCTTAGTAGTTATTTTAGTTTAAAAGAATGGTTAAATTTTTAGAAAAACATATTATATTTAGAAAAAATGATCACTTAAAATATTAAATTAATAAAATATTTATTTTGATTAAAAAATAGTTAAAAGATAAATTTGAAAATAAAATATGTATATCAAAAGAAAATCTGTTTACATATTAATATAAGTTTATTGTAAAATAATTAAATTACTTCGATAAAAATACTAAACATAAAAAATGATTTATAGATTCTTATAGAAAATAAATTTTTTTTTAAAAAAAAGAATTCTAACATATCTACAAGGAAGGCAGTAAATGAAAGAAAGTCGTTCCAAAGAAAATAATATTCAGTTTTATAAGAATTTTCCGCGTAGATTACTTTTATAATATAAAGGCAAATAAAAATATATTGTAAATAAATATTTAAACTCTTTTACAAATAAAAGTAAATTCAATTGTAAATAAATGCATACAAAACTCTGTATTAAACCCTTTTTCGATTACATTTTATAAATCTTTTTTCTTCCCATAACTTCAATAATAATGAATTTTAACGAAAACGCAGTATTGTTTTGATTGAACAAACCTTCTGAGTCTATCCCAAAATCACAGTCTCGAAACCCTAGAAGATCAAGCTCCCCTTTATCTTTCTCTCGTTTCCCTTTCAAAAAGGCTCCCTTTCCACTCCTAGTCGGCGATTGGATCTCTGGGGTTTCTTTCTTTCAGCGATTTCGATCTTAAACCCGAGGCTGTGAACTTGTGAATTCAGATTGAAGCGATTGGGGGTGAAAAGATTTGAGTTGGCGCTGGCAATGCCATTATTGTGGTTAGTGAGGAGCTATTCGGTGATTTTTGAGATACCGAAAACGCAAAATGTCTTGGGCAGGCCCTGAGGATATTTACCTTTCCACTTCACTTGCTAGCTATCTTGACAGTGAGCACTATTCTTTTTTTTTTCCTCTCATGTTGATACACACTTCAAATTTAATAATTTATGTGAAAGATTGCATTCTTGACATAGTTATGCCCGGCCTTTCTTTTTGGTTCTTGCTTTCATCGTGTAATGTGTAAAGGGTAATTTTTTAATGGCAAAAAGTTGTGGACTTGGTTCGAAACGAGTAGTTTATGGAGGGGGAGTTCTTTTTTAGTGTTCAACTTTGTCTTGTATTTTTGTGGAAAGTGAGGGTTCAATTTTCATTGAGAGTTTTAGATTGGGCTTGACTATTGTTTTAGACATTACGAGGCTGCAGGGGAAAGGGAAGGGTCATGATTTTGACTGATAGATTCCTATTGTGGATGTTTGTTACGAGCTATGTATACCAAAGCAAGAAAAAAAATCATTCTTCCAAAATGTTATTAGGGAAGAAGGAATTTCAGGTACTACAAATTAAATTAGTTCTATGTTTGTCCTCTGTAGTTGTCATATCTCCTAATTTTTGCCATAGTCGCCCATGTAAAAGTGAGCGCATGAGAATATGCTATTTTATGATCACCTATTGATGTGTGGACAATATTGCTTTTGAATTGTAATTTGTGTGATTGAATAGTTTTGACGTCACATTGCTTTTGCTTTTGAATTGTGTAACTTGTGTGATTGAATAATTTTCATGTCACATTGCTTTTGACATATTTGGTATATTAGGCTTTCTGAAAGGGATTTTGGCTAGATATTGTTCAAAAGCAATGTAACCCATTGAATGTGGTAAATTAATCTTGGTTTTTCTTGTAGGTGAGGCTGATTTTGTATTGTGTACTAATTTGTATGGTCTGACAATAATTGTTGTTGTAGAGAAACTTCTTGTATTACTGAGAGATGGCAGAAAGCTCATGGGGATACTTCGCTCTTTTGATCAATTTGGTACCAACTTGACCTTAAATTACGTATAGTTTTGACAGGCAATAGTTTGACTTTGTAAAATTTCACATCAATAATTGCAGCTAATGCAGTTCTTGAGGGTGCCTGTGAGAGGGTTATTGTTGGTGATCTCTATTGTGACATCCCTTTGGGTCTCTATGTAATCCGTGGAGAAAATGTTGTTCTAATCGGTGAGCTGGTAAGGTTACTGATTGCTTCCCTTTGCATCTAAAAGTATTTTCTAATTTTCCATCTTATTTAACATGTCTTTCAACATTTAGGACTTGGAGAGGGAGGAACTTCCTGAACACATGACTCGTGTTTCTACAGCAGAAATCAAGAGGGTAAATATTCTTAAATTTTTTCTATAATTACTTTATTTTCTTTGTGTGATTTTATGTCTCCTTATCTCCTCTCAGTCGTCTAAAGATAACAGTATGCTGTTACTCTGTCAATGTTTCATTGCTTTCCTACTTTTCTTTACAAAGCTTCATTGCATGAGGATTATACTAAAGTGTGTAGGAATGAACATATTTTATATTTTGTTTCTAACATCTAATGATTTGATAAGTAACTGTGTGTGCTGGGGAAATAATGGCAAACTATTTTGATGATGAGCAAGAAGTGGACATACTAAGTACTCATTTGAATGGGCCTATATTAAATACTTATGAACCCTACCTACCTAAGTTAATAACGAATTCCTCAACACTGTCACTTTTTTTCTGTATGTTGAGATATACTCTTCCATGCCCCCAATCAACCTTATCCTGGGTTTCATTTTGAAGCCAGTCTTAGTGATAAAATCATATTTAGCTATTGTATGTATTCTCTGTGAACAAAAGTAATCTCAATACTATAATTATACAGAAAGATGTTCTAAAAGTTTGATGATCTGTTTATAAACCCGACATAGTACCCCAATGGGATTAAAATCCTAAAACTATATATTTGTGTTTATTGGCCTTTTGTTATGATTTGGAAATAGTTGCTGGTTTAGTCCTATTATTTGCATTTATTTAAGCAATAACTCAATTATGCAGGTTGGTGAAATTTTGTTCTTTTTTAATGGAACTTTGATTGTGCATTGTAGGCACAGAAAGCAGAAAGGGAGGCCTCAGATCTGAAAGGGACTATGAGGAAAAGAATGGAATTCCTTGACTTTGACTAGTCGACCCTGATTCATCCTTCACCTTCCCCATCCGCAAATATTATAGCGGCTGTTCTTCATATATTTTTCTTTCTTTTTCTCTGCTATTGTTGCCTTTCATGGGAGGGTTCAATACTCTTGAATTTTGTTCTGTAATATTAGCCTCAGGAATCATTACTATCATTCATTTGCTTTCAAAAAATTCTCAATTAATATAAGCATGATTTCAATTCCTTACCACTTTCTGGATTTGGGTTGAAAGGCTTCGACTTGTGCATAATTAGTATTTCACTAGTTCAAATGCATTGCAACCTTAAAATTCAACCTGACTATGGTTCACTCAGAAGTTCTTTGATTACCTCATTAGTTGCTTAAAAATGGGGAAATGATTTAAGACTACTATTTTAGGCTATAGAATAGGATAGTTATTTTATAATCTAAAGTTTATAATAGATAAGTATTGTATATGCATAACATTTATCTCTTTCGTAAATACTTTTTAACATTTTGTTTAATATGAGATAAAATTATAACTTTTAATGTCCAAAATGAGAATAATAATAATGATGATGATGATAATAATGAGAAGTAAATCCATTTATTTATTTTTCTTTAATCCAAGTTAGTGAAAATCAAAATGAAAAATTAAAAAATATTTTTAAGATTTTGTAATGTTTTTTTTTTATCAATTTCTGTTTGAGTTATTTAGAAATTTACATTTAAAAATCTAAAAAGTCTTAGTATTAGAACATACACTCTTGTCTTCTAAGTATAAAGTATTGTTGTAAGGTTTCTGATGTTGTTGAGCTAATTAAATTTTTTAGCAAAAATATAACTGGAAAAACTATCTTTACATAGAATATAAACTATAGTAGTGAAAAGTTTAGAATTTTTTACAAAATTATAAATGATAAAAAATTATAATATCATCTTTAGCTAAAAGGTCTATTGTTTTAACTTTTTATTTCTATTTAATGTATAATAATAATTGTTGGTTTAGCCATTGAGATCAATTGTTGCTAAAGATAGTCCAATGAAAATAATATTGAGCTTTTGAACAATGTATTTTGAATTCTGACAGTGACCATATCACTGATAAAATGAAATTAAAGTCAAAACAACCACCTAAAAACCAGTACGAACAGACCATTTTTTTTCTTTTCATTTTTTCAACTGTTCATACAAAGACACCGACACCTCTGTTATTATCTTCCATCACTAAATACAAAACAAGAAATTTGCGGAGAGAATCCAGTGACTGAGTAATATATATATATATATATAAAAGAAATTATTCATTCAATTAAATTAAAACACATGACAGAAGTTAAATAGTGTCAGTGTGTACCTCAGACTAATTTTATAACAAAAATTTTAATTAGTAAATATCATTGATTTCATATTTCTGTCAAAATTTATTGCATAACACACTTTATTCTATTATATTAATGGTAATTGTAAAAACAATTAAACTGCATTTCACTGATCTACATCTTAATCACTCTGTTAAAGTAATAATAAACTCACTCGCCATGACTAAGCTTTTTGTTTCAACTGAAGCACACACAGACAGACTCCTTTTCTCTTAGTATACATTTGGAACCTCAATCTCCACAAACCCAACATTTTTTTTTCTTGTTCTCTCTCTTCCCTCCATAGATCCAGATTCTCTTTCTCTGTTTGAAATGTGTGGGGTCTCTGTTCTGGCGTTTCTGCTTCTGCTGTCTCTCAGTGCGGAAGCTTCTGTTCACGACTACAGAGGGGAGAAATTCACGGCCAAAGGCAACGCCTTTGTAGTCCATGGAGGTAGCGAAGGAATTTACGCTTCTGTCCCCAATTTCACCGACGCTTACCCACCGGCAAATCCTGATTCCTTCATACGGTCATTTCGCTTTTCCCTTCAATCTCTTGTCCTGTGAAGAAACTTCTCTTTAAGTTTTATCTTTGTTGTTTGTTAAGTTTTATTGTGTAACCCGCCAGATTCAAAATTGTTTCGTGTTCTTTGTGTGAAAAATGTAATTGGCAATGTTAGGGGGCTTGTTGAATTGCTGCATTTAGCTTTTGGTTGGTGGTTGTGAGGTTCCTGGTAAAAAGTGATTTTTTTTGTTATAGTAGTATATATGCTTTCAATTCACTTCAATATGTAAGTAAAATGTGTGGTTTTACTTGTCAGATTTGAAAAGTGAACTTGTTAGGATAGTCATCATAGGATTTCAAGTAGTTGGATTAAAAGTTGGAAAACTGTTTCTCTTGTGGATGAGTCCCAAAGGACTACACTAATATCTGTTTTGTTTATTGATGTTGTTAGTTACGCTGATGTTTAAATTGAGCAGGCCTTATGCTCAATTAAAGCCACAAAAGATATAAATAAAGTTTTTAGCTTATATAAAAGTTATACTCATGTTTTTGTTGATTCGGTTTTAAATGTTGTAATGTGAAAAACCAGATTGGAAAGGATTACATTTAGGAGAAACAAGGAGTTTTCTAACTTCAGTTCATGGCCGATTCAAGCTGTTCTTTTTGAAGTTGAAGATAGAGAGACAATTGGTGGTTCAGCTTATGGGGGCCAAAGGGCTGTCTGCTGCACCGGTGATCTAGCAAAACTCGGTGTGTGTGCTGAAGGGCAAGTGATTTACCGCCCTTCTGTAGAGAATCCTGATTGGCCTCAAGTTTTTGGTGTCTCTTTTGAAATGGATGCTGAAGTGGCAGTGCTGCCATTAAAATCTATACAAATCACAAAAACAGGGATGTATAACTTATATTTCATCCATTGTGATACTAGGCTTAAAGAATTGGTTGTGGAAGGGAAAACTGTATGGAAAAATCCCTCTGGTTATCTGCCCGGTAGAATGGCACCTATGAAAATTTTCTACCAATTTATGTCCTTTGCATATGTATTGCTTGGGATCTTTTGGTTCTCTCAATATGCTAGATTTTGGAGGGAAGTATTTCCCCTGCAGAACTGCATTACCCTGGTGATAACCCTAGGCATGTTTGAGATGGCTCTGTGGTACTTTGACTATGCTGAATTCAGTGAGACTGGAATCAGGCCAACTGGGACAACAATCTGGGCAGTAACCTTTGGAACTGTCAAGCGGACAG
Organism: Vigna mungo; assembly: GCA_036885675.1. Taxonomy (NCBI): domain Eukaryota; kingdom Viridiplantae; phylum Streptophyta; class Magnoliopsida; order Fabales; family Fabaceae; genus Vigna; species Vigna mungo. The sequence continues at coordinate 50,451,038 of CP144700.1, forward strand.
TGGCACGTTTGGTCATTTTAATGGTTTCAATGGGCTATGGTGTTGTAAGACCTTCACTAGGAGGGCTTACATCAAAGGTGGTTATGCTTGGAGGAACCTTCTTTGTGGCATCTGAAGTGCTTGAGTTGGTAGAAAATGTTGGTGCAGTAAGTGATCTTTCTGGAAAGGCAAAACTATTCTTAGTTCTTCCGGCTGCAGTGTTGGATGTGTTCTTCATTCTTTGGATTTTCACTTCACTCTCTGCAACTTTAAATAAGCTTCAGGTATTCATCTTCTAAGATTGTCTCAGTACTCGTTATTCCCTGAACATCATGTGAGCTTTTCTAGTAAACGAGTCATAAACTTCAGGGCTGCAAAATTTTCACTTTCTTTGGTAAACTTCCCACTTCCCTTATTTCTTATTTAAAGCACTGTGTGGGTAGCAATTGGCAGGAGTACTGTTATGTGTATGATGTTTTCTCAATTTTGTAGAAATATGACATGACAGTATTATTGATAGAATTAGCTAGCAGGAGAAGACTCTGGGAGTGAATTTCCATAAAAAAATACTGTTACATTTGTAACTAATAAATGAGAATATAAGGGCAGATGGGCTATATAAAGTTATGTGGTTGAAGTAATCAAGTAACATGGGGGAGGACATTACACAATTCTCCTTCGGGTTTGCCAGTAGTTTGTATTGTTCATCTTTGATATTTCGTGGCTATGTTACATCTATAGAAAAAAAAAGAATTAATGGTCAAATTATAGTTTATTTCTTTAATTGTAAAGTAATGAAATATTCCTTCCAAGATTGAAGTATCAGACCCCGATGATCTTATTCGATGAATCCTATTCTGTTTTAAAGCTTTTGGGGCACAAATTAAGAGATTATCTTAGACTTTTGCTATGCTGCTGCACCATGTAATGTGACGACCGAGTCATTCACTTTGTCGTGTCTTTTAGTATAACTATCTAAAATGTACTCTTCATGGGCTTATGTAATGCAACAGGCCAGAAGGATGATGGTAAAATTAGATATTTACAGGAAGTTCACTAATGCTTTGGCAGCAGCTGTGATTGTATCCGTTGGCTGGATTTGTTATGAGGTAATTCACAGGCACAAACATATTTCACTTGCTTAGCATGTTAACTACACCTAGTTACTGTATTGTTGGCTCAAGGTCGTCTATGCAATCAATGAATTCTGATGCTGTAAACAAATTAAAATGAGCTGTAATTTTTGTTTTTAACCAAAACTAGAGCAGGAAATGTGTTAGAAAATTGATGTTATTTGCATGCTTACTGATCTAATACACAGTCAATTTTAAATATATTAAGTCTTGATTATTTTTCAACTTTCTCTTTCAGCTTTATTTCAAATCAAATGATGTATACAATGAGCAGTGGCGGAATGCATGGATCATCCCAGCCTTCTGGCAAGTTCTGTCTTACTCTCTCCTCTGTATTATCTGCATTCTTTGGGCACCATCTCAAAGTGCAACACGGTAAAAAATCAACCTCTCTCTAAGCTCCTCCATTATCAATATTCTTTAATGCCTGACTTAGAGCCAAATGAGTTTTTTCTTGTATGCTTTCTGTCCATGTACATAATATTTATATTTGTAACTCACTGTTGTTCCTGTTGTTGACAGATATGCTTACCGTGATGATGGGAGCGAGGAGTTTGATAGGGATGAGACTACTTTAACGCTGATAAAACCATCAGCCATTTCTTCAAAAGATGTTCGAAGTGTGCCAGATGCTATACCAGTGCAAAGCAGTAACGGGAATTCAAATGATGATTTAGAAGAAGACAAGAGAGAATGATTATGTGCTTCCATGTAGTACTCTTGCAAATTAGCTCAATGACTCTTTCTTTAATTCTTTTATCTCCCTCATTAGCTTTTACTCTTTTACTTCATACTTTGTCAGGACATACTTCCTTACCAGATTGGATTACATGACAGAGTCCTGTGTGTTCCTGTGATGCCACTGCACAAGAATATAATTTAGTCAATTTTTCCTAATCAAAGGAACCTTTTTCATATTATGCCATATGTTATGTATATTATTATCCATGTGCATGCATGCATACGTGTGGGGACACTTGATGGAATTTTTAGTTTTTAAGTTTCCAGCTGTATAGCATTATATTAGTATTTTACTATTTGGTATTGATAAATGATATTTTGAATCCGTGAGATTTTTTTCTGTATGTATATTCTTTCACTGAAGTTTAAGGATAGAGTTGAGTTGGTACTGGTCAATAAAAACGATTTATCAATGAAAAGCTATCAACACGAATTGAATAATCAAAACTTTTTGTTATCTTTTACGATGAATCCAGACTTGTATTTGAATATTAATAGTAATTTTACTTTTAGGACTTAAAGAATTCAATTATTGACCTATAATGAAGAAGAAAAGTGTAGAACAGTTTCTCTCAAAGTCCATGTTTAGATGGGCATTTTATACACAACATCGCCTTTTAAAAATTAATTTAACACTAGCTAATCTATATGCAATGTAACAGTAAATTTTACTTCATAAACTGATTTTATAAAATAAAATTATATAATATATATGTTTGTGTGTGTGTTTTTTTACACACTCGATTATATCATCTCAAATTATTATTGCAGTTTAAAGTTCTTTAAACTAATAACAGAAATAAACATTTTTTAAACAATTTTATCATAAAAAAAACTCGTTCTCTTAATAAATATATTATTTTAATTGATAGGGATAAATTAGTTTGGGAATACAATAGGAAAAAAAATACTTTAAAATATAGGTGAACTTTTTTTCTAAAAAGACATTGTATGAAAAAAAATACATAAAGGCATTTATTGCCTCATCATTTTCATAAATAGGAAATAGAGAAACTCATCTACATTAACACTACCAAACTGTATAATACATCCACTTGCTTTCGTTTTCAGGCATCACCATCATATTTACGCAAATATGGAATAAAAAACAGTGATAGATCCAGCTTGGTTGGCAGGGCCTGAAGTTTTTGCTGTTCGTGATGTTGAATTGAACATGAGAAGCTTACGAAGGTAGGTTAATGGGTAACAGCTAAAATTAGATGGCAACAAAACCTTAGGTGATCCAATCACAGGCATTTTAGCCTTGTGGTCACGGAACAACATGAATTTCTGGCTTGTCTCCAATAACTCTTAGATCTACAATAAATTATCGTTCACATCATATCCTTTATTCTTTACTCATTGAAGAATGCCAACTGGTACTAAAGCTTGTACAACAAAATGTAACATTTAATGTTTACTTTAAATACCCCATCATCTTTTCAAGTTTTCAACTAAAATCCTGTTTATTGGGTTCTTATTCCTTACTCTAAACGGAAAGTGATGCAGAGGATCGTATAATGAAAGGGGTGTGTGAATACTGCCGTCTACCGGCAGCCTCTCATGCCCTGGGTTAACATTCAAATAGAGAAACTTGGCCTTCTTTCAGAATGAACCTAACACAACCTTTTAATAAAACTGTTCACACTCGTAAACAGTAGATGATTAGTAATTAACTGGTCCATGAAAGATAGAAGGAAAATTCAGTAACGATTATCCAATTACAAATAGTAAAGCGTCCAAGAATCCAGCCAACAGAAAATATGCACTTATTAAGTTAAGAGCTATAAAGCTGTGTACACAATACTTGGTAACCAAGTTTGCCATGCTTCTTTACTGAAGCAAGGTCTTTCAGCATACTCACAACATATCAGCAATTCCCGTTTTATGGTGTGTGTGTGTGTGTGTGCTATATATCTAATACTCTTCTGTTTCCCATATGAATCTCTTAGATATAAGAAAAAACAGAAGATACAGGTGCCCAAAGACGAAATGTATCTAGGACTAAGATTTAAGACAGAGCATATAGTGCAAAATTATCACATTGTATAGAAGTCATTTGAAGCTACAAAAGAAACCGCCCTCTTTCGACCTTAGAGAAAATAAATAAATAAAAAAGAAAAAAAACACACGTACAACAAATTCCAATATAAACAAATGAAACAAAATCTAGAATGTGGTGAGAAATCAAATAACGTGCTTACAGGCAGCAGCATTCAGGGTGAGGTAGCTACTTGGCTTTTCACAAGCCACACCAGGCTTCAACACAAGAATAGGGAATCTTAATCTTTCTTTCCCGATAATCGTGGATCATGGTAGTAAATCTTGTTGGAGCACCCACCCGAGAGCTTGAGCAACCTCAGATTGGCCAGCACTCAATTACCTGAACGCTCCAGGGAAAAAATTAAAAGAATATGTCCTAGCTTCTAAGTTGCAAAACTCCATTTCACTTCTTCACTTCACTGCACTCCACTAGTCCATTCCATCATTCAGATCTCCTCCTCAAGTGCTGGGAAACAGTAACCCCTTCAAAAAAGTCCAAAACAGCATCCTCTAGGTCCTCAACAGAGTACTTGATGTAATTCTCCGGATGCCTCCCACTCTCTATGTGGCCCCTGAACCTCCCAAGAAACGACCTATACGCCGGAATCAGCTTCTCCGATATCGATATCCTCAGTTCCTCCCTTAGTTGCGAATCCGGTATCAACCAAACCGCCTGAGTCCTGTGAACCTCCTCAAACATGGCATTAAAAGCCTTAAACCTCTCCCTGAGAGCACTCTTGGATACCCCAGAAGAAAACCCCCCACTCACATGTAACCCCTCATCCCTCAAACAATACAGCACCCTCACCCACGTTGCCCTCTGGTAGCTCGTAGCTGCCTGCCGGAACTTTCCAGTGAGCTTCTTCAAATAATCATCCCCGATCATCTCCCTCAACTCTGGACTCCCCCTCACCTTCTGCACAATGTAGTGCACATTGTTCATCACAAACAAATGAGCCAAAGAAGCGTCCTTGTAGTGCTTACTCTTCCCATCCAAGTTGAATTGTAATATCACAATAATCCAAATCAAGTGCACATCCAAAGGGGTCTTCTCCTCAAACTCACTCAAATCCAAATCGGGTATCCCAGGATCACCCGAATACCTGGACCCCGTGGAGGGCTTAGACACTATAAGCTCATTCAAAGTAACCTTGTAATCAGAGATCAAACTTATGTAATTCATCACATACCGAGTCAAAGGATGAATCGTCCCACCAGGAACAGGAACCCTAGAGGGTTCCTTAAGCACAGCGTTCTCAAACTCAGACAAAATCCCCCTAGCAGCCTCCCCCAACCTCGACAAAATCTCCGCTGCCTGAACCCGAATAGTCTCAGAGGACTTGGAATCAAACACAACATCAATATCCGGCATCAACTCCGTCAACGCATCGTGCAAATCAAGAATCTTGAACAACTTCTCCGGCGACCTCCGGCTAATACTAATGGCCTCGGCGAAGTTGAAGAGCTGAATCGCAGGGCCCTTCACAGTCTCCATGAAGCAAGCGTCATCGATAGAGGTTCCAACTCCATCGAAGATTTGCTCGCAGAGCTTCTTTTCACTGGCAAAGAGCGTCCTGACGCAGACTTTCGCGGCTCGTATCCAGCGCCTGATTTTGTTCTCGAGCTGGTCCCACTGGAGGCGCTGCACGTCGCCGATGCTGAGCTTCTCGATACCGAGCTTGCGGAAGCTGGCGTCGACGGAGGATTTCCTGACGCTGCCGTACACCTGGATGCACTCGCGCAAGTAGCCGGATGAGACCATGCGTTCGGCGATGCAACGGAGGTCGTAGACGGCGTCGGAGGGGATGAGATCGATCTCGCGGATGCTGCTGGTGGAGCGGTAGCTTCCCGTGACGGAGGAAGCAGCGCCGTCACTGTTGAAACGGAGGAGAGAAGTTTGGCTAACTTCATCGCTTTCGTCGTTGTCAGGATGTTTGGGAGAAGACGAAGAAGAAGGAGGGTCAAGGGTTTGCGAGGCTTCGTCTTCAGTGGTGGGGTCGAAGGGGTTGGTGTGGGAGATGAGGATGTTGCGGAACTCGTCTTCTAAGCGGGCCATGGCGATCTGAATGGCCGAGTTGACTTTCTCCGAGACGGAAACGGAGGAGAGGGACCTCTGGATTTCGTCGACCGCCTGCAGGTAGAGATCCGCCTCGTCCCGGTCGCCGGAGAATATCAACTTGTCACGGGCATCCTCGGAGGCCGTGGAGTCCCACCGCAGAATGATCTTCTCCGCCGTCTCAAGCGGGAGGCTCTCCATGATGAACGGAATGAAGCGGCGGAGTGAGAAAGAGAGAGAAAAAAAGAAGATAGCTTTTGTCCGAATAATGGAGAAAGAGAGAGAGGTAAAAGAAAATGAAAAGATTAGTATTATATCTTATATCATTTGACTTTTTATATGCCGCCGTTCCTTCTGGCCAATTTTGGTGTTCTCCTTTTTCCATCTTTTCATCTTCTCTTCTTATTTCATCATTTCCTTTTCTAGACTGACACATTAACTCTACAAAAATTCCTCTTTCCTTCCAATTTATACACACACTTCCAACCTCACTCACTCTATTTATTGCTTTCCTTCAAACACTTTCCATTTCCATTTCCATTGCTTCCCCTAATCAAACTTGTAAAATTCATCTTATTAGGAGTTTGTTTCACCTTCTAACTTAACATCCTTCCATCTAGTTTAAAGGATAATGATACTCACTAAACTTTTTTTTATAACATTTCAATATTATTTGTGTTATTATGTTTCATGTGATTGATTTAAAATTACTTCACAACCAATCACAAAATAACACGTAGATTATATTCAAAATCATTATCCTAACTTAAACCAGACACGTCTTTTCTTTTTATAATTTAATTTCAATATGCAATAACTTTTTATATATAATTCATCGATTAAAAATCAATCTAAATACAACATTTGAAAAATCAATAATTTTATTATACATGACTATATATAGTTAAATAAAAATGTTAAAAACTTTTATATCGTCATTCTATTTTAATTAGATTATTCCTTTATTCCGAATATGAACAGGGTTTAGCTTAAGGATTTAATGTTGTACTAAGTTTTTACAAGGTTATAGGATATTGTATCCATTTATTTTGTTTCAAAACCCATTATATTCTTTTTTAATATTTATACTAACTGTCCTTTTCTTAGCTTTTTTAAATGTAAGCAACTCTTAATTTAAGATAAAATTAGTTAGCATTAATTAATATTAAATTTAAAGTACCATACCACTCTTTGGTTGAAGAGTATAACTATAGTACTTCTAAATAGTACTATACATGGAAAATTTATTTGTGAAACCATATTTTGAAATGAAAGTACAAAATAATTAATATAAGCGAATCATTAAATACGTTTAGATAAGATAATTATAACGTGAGACATTAATTTTTTTAGAAAATAGTATTTCAATTTGAGAAACAAAATTATTTAAATATTATTAAACAATATTGTAATATTCAAACATATCATATTATCAATATACATAATTAAAAATAATAAATAATTATAATATAAAACTATGAAAAAATAATAGTAATCCATTTGACACCTCTAATTTGACGTTAGTGAAATTTATATTGTCTTTTTACAACTAAACATACACATTAATACATTCTTTTGTAATATATTCACTAAAAAGGAAAAAATAAAATAAAATGGAAGGTATTATTTAATCCAACAAACATATTAAAAACATGATTTAATAACATTATTTAAAACTATTTTATTATTAAAAGTCCAAAAATACATTTATAATTATATTTACATATTATAACTAAATATAAATACGATAATTTAGTAAGTTATTTATTAAATAATCTATTACTATTTATTATAATGTTATTATATTCATATCAATAATATAAATATAAATAATATTCCTTAAAGAATATTCATAAATAAATATACAATTTATATAAATATCTTAACTTTTTTATTGATTGAACATTGGAGTAATACGAATTTATTTTTTTTCAATAATAAAAGAAAACCTTTCTAAATAAAAAATAAAAATAAAAACAATCAAATCATAATTAAAATGTTTCAATTGATTATTAATTGTTATGAAATTAGTTAGTTTTAGGTAGGCAAAGAACATCTATCAAAATCATTGATTTGCAAGCCAATGGGTAGTAAGAGGAATTAAATTGAGTCCTGTTCCCACGAATCTCCGTTACGGCGTTACCTTCTTATCCTTTTTTTTCTTTCTCTATAATTTAAACACCAGAAAAATTAATTAATTAATTAATTAATTAATAACAACACTGCCTGCATATACAATAATAAATATGTTTGCATGATTATCAAGAACGACAAAACTTCTATCTCCATCACATACACATACATGTCACCATACATGCCATACATATAAAAATAAAGTTTTGTTACGAGGTTATTTTTGTCATATACGAGAAAAAGTTGTATTTTGAAGGATGTCCCTTCTCATCATGACCATATACATATACATGTCATATACATACACTATAAAGACCTTTTTTATCATGTAAATATTTCTGAGAAAGATATTTTTCTGAAAATTTCTTTTATCAGTTAGTCGATGAAACTTCATTTTATCATTTTAATTTTAATTGATGTATAAATTTTAATATATTTTATGAGATTTTTATAAGGATTTGTTAATTTGTGTAAGGTTTTTATTAATCGGTATATTTTAACAAAATCTATTAAGTTTTAGGTTAAAAACAAATCTCTATAAAAAAAACATATTTTAAATACAAATATTTTAAATAATTTTAAGTTTTAATTTAAAAAAATAAATAAATAATACTTATTTATTATTCATGATTACGTGTATAAAAAGATAATTATTTAGATAATGATATTTAAACAACATTTTTTTGACAACATTTGAACATCATCATTATGTTATTGGTCCAAAATTACTCTACAATCAATAATAATAATCATAAATACTTCCATGGACCAATCACAAAATGACCGTAGGTGATGTTTAAATGTTGTTAAAAAAAATGTCTAAATATCATTATCCTAATTATTTATCTCCCATGATTGTTGTTACATGTATTGTATATTATTACTTTTTATTTAATTTTTATTTTAAAAAACTACCTTTTATTTTTTTATTTTAAATTAAATTTTAAAATTATTAAGATATCTTTGAATTAAAGTATTTTTTTTAATAAAGAGTTTTTTTAACCTACAATTTTATATATTTTACTAAAATATACCAATTAAAAAAATCATACTCAGTAAACTCCTTTTAATATAATGTATTTTTTTTGTAAAATGATAATTTTAAGGGTGAATTGAATAAATTAGTAATGTTTTGTATAATGTGTAATACAGAAATGCAGATTGGAAGGTAGCTAAGCACGTCTTGGGCATAGGGTTGTCCTTAGTCCCCATGTTAGAAAATATTTTTTGATTATATTAAAATTTAAGGACATGTGCATTTTCATGTAAAAGGAATATTCACAAATTTAAATAATCACTAGCATTGCCATGAGAGGGAGCAAAGAGATTTTCTTACAATTTTACAACAATAAATTATTACTATTGTTTATTAAAATAATTATTTCAGGAATCTTTCTAATCCTCCAATAAATTCTTTTTTACTAACAAAAAGACAAAAAGGTTGAGAATTTAGAGTTGCACGAGTGCTTGTGCAACCAAATCATTTCAAGATATTGCAATCAAATTTTGGGTAATCAAATTTTACTAATTTGGACGAAACTTCTAGAACCACAAAACAACTGTCACCTCCATAATCCTACACACTCAAAATACAAATTATGTCATTAATAATAATAATTATTATTATTAATTTAAAAATCAAGTTAAATATATTTTTAATTTAGTCCTTTATTGAACGGTATAAATTTAGTCTTATAAACAAAATTTTTTAAAATTTATTAGACGTTTCAAATGTGTTTCAAGATAATACTGGAGTTATTTAGAGTGTTTGATATTTTTTTTTTAATATTAATTTAAAAATAAATTTAAAAAATCAAATAAATTTAATAAATTTTAGTTAAAATGACTAAATCAACACATTTTTAAAATCGAATGACTTTTTAAGGAAAAACTAATTTTAATTTATACTGAAAATTTGAAAAAAATCTTTAAAAATTTAAGAAGAATTGAAAGTTTTACAATGATTAAAAATAAAAACAGAATAGAATATAAAATTGAAGACCCGTTCTTTTAAATTTAAAATAATGTTCTAGTTTTTTATATGATTTTTTTTTCTCAATGTTGTCAAATTTATCTATATATTTCTCTTCTATTGCATAATTTTATACGCAAATGTTAAAAACGGCAATTGAGAGTTTGAGATGATTTAGGGGAGTGTGCAAATTTTAGAAAGGATAAAGATACTTTGACACTTAAATTCTAACAAATTTTTGACACTAAACACGTGTCATAAGTCAATTGGTCTGTGTGTTTAATATTTAAAAAAATTGAAACACACAGATTAAATGGCTTATAACATGTGTCCGGTGTCAAAAATTTGTTAGAATTTGAGTGTCAAGTATTATTATCTTTTTAGAAAAGAAAAAGGAAAAAAAAAATTGAAGTATGGAGATTTGAAAAATAATGAGATGAAGAAATTGTAATTATGGCTATGAAACCTAAAAATTCTGACAGATTTGAAGTACAGATAATAAGAAATATCCAAATTTGCAGAATGGAGGAGTGAGTGAGTGTGGGTTATTGTTGTATGCCAGGATATGCATGCTCACACTCGTAATTAAGTCATTAATTAATTAATAATTAATTAGCAGTTATATAATTTAATTATGCATTTCAATGAACTTCCAGCTGTAGTATGCTGTGAACATTAACATATGGTTGACTTAAGCAACATTATTATTATTAAATATCAAGTTTTGTCCTTTTTTCTGTTTTCTTCATTTCACCAAACCAAAACAAATCTCTAATCTTTCTTCTAACTTAAAGAAAAAAGTTCTCTCTTTTGTTTTGATTTGTAATTTGTGTATTTTGTTGGAGTGTTCACGATAAAAAAAAATTCGACATAAATTTATATATACATACATGTTTCTATTGGTAAAATATCTTTTAAAGTAGTATCAAAACAAATCTGTGAAAATTTGGTCTAAAATAGACAATATCTTATTTACGATAAATATTTGGGATTTCAGTTTTTTTTATCTTGCATGTTAAATTGCTTTTTAAATTTGTTTTCTTCTAACGTTATATATTAAATTATTTTAAATAAACTATCTCACAAATGAGAAATTTTATCATCAAGTATTTCAGAGTGAGCGGCACATAATAGTTAAAAATTAATTTTAGATTGTTGAAATATAGTTTTTTTACATATCGCCAAAATACATTATCAACATTTCTTTTAATACATTTCGAATAACATCTTCTGTAATAAATGTAAAATTTTTAAAAATCCATTGTAATATAAAGGTGCATGAAGCAATTATGGAGCCAACGAGAACAAAGCCCAAAAATGAAAACACATAGGGAGTCTTTCAATAAAAAAATCAATCAAATTCAAAATTCAATAAAAGTTTAATCAGATTTCAAAATTTTGATTTTCGTAGAAGAAATAATAAACATTTTTAAGGAAAATTAGAAATGCAAACTGAAAGCCTCGAAGGTGCATAGTGAAACGCCCAAAAAGTATAACCTTTTGACAACGTAGGCGAATAAAGTATATGGAGCTGCAGTGACAGCATCTATTAGGTTTTTCTATTATTAGGGTTTTTAACAGTTTTAAAATGAAGGTTAGTTCTGTCATTTGCACTGTGCTATGGGGGTGCAAAAAGAAAATATAAGGGTGCAGAAGAAATAGTTAACTTTATTCAATTCGTTTATTGCACTTTTCGCAAACTGCGTTTTGCATATATCTCCATTAGTGAAATGGCGAAAATAACTTTTCAAAAATTCTTATACCTTCTTAAAAAAATAGTATCTAAAAATGTATTAAAGAAATTTAACCTATACATTTCAGATTCTTTAAAAAAACATACATTACAGAAAGGATTCTTCCTTTAGAGAAAGGGAAATACAAAAGAGACTATAAATAGAGAAACTAAACAATAAACACAAGATAAACCGGCCCAATTCTTTTAATAAATTTTTTAAAACTTACATATATTTTTTATTTGTTTTCAAAATTATCAAATTTAATGTTAATTCTAATGAAACAATTTTATAACAAGCCAATTATTGAGAAGTAGCATTAAATTTATTAAATCGATAGTTTAATTATTTTTTTATCTCTGTTAATCACTTGTGAATACACCAAACACATAAAATCGGTATTAGTAGTTCTTTTATTTCGAAATTATAAGAATGGTGTAGCTTTTAAATTTTGTTTAGAATAGATCAGTTATACCAAACTGAAATGACTTCATTTTTTATAAATTTAAGTCGTACCAACATGTGACAATTTTTGCGAAAAATTAGAGTCCTTGCAACTTAAAATAACTTTGATTAAGGTTAATTACAAACTAAAAGTAAAATTGTGTCGGATGACTTTAGTTTTAAACTAACATGAACTAAAATTGTGACATGTTATGGCAATTTCAATTCTGCATTGAAATCAACTAAAGTTATCATGTTATGATTATTTCAATTTTGTTTTGAATGAACTAAATTTATATCATGTTCTCATGACTTGAGTTAACTTCAATTTTTATTAATCTTTGAGATTGTGTTCTATGTCATTTTATATTTCTTATTTTTTAGTTAAATAAAAATATTTTTTTAATTGTATAACTAAATTTACTTAATGAATTGATATAATGAAATAAGAAATAAATATTATTTTTTGAAAGTTTATAACAAAAAGTTAAATGTAATTAATATGAAGTAAAAAAAAAGTGCATTTTTGGATCTTAGAATAATTTTACAAGTGGTCAAATTTTACCGGTTATACCCATAGTTGCATCAATTATGACTTATATGGATAATCATTCCATAAATAATTTATTTTTTTCAAATGTAACAAACTATATAGTCCATCAAATAAATGATGAATTTTCTCTTTTATTATTGAACTGTAAAAATAAATTCAATAATTAATAAAATACACGAGAAATCAAAAGTTAAAGTTATTATAGAATTAAAGTTGTATCAAAATAATATGACTTCAATTCATTTCAACGTAAAACTATAGTCGTTGGATCATGACATAACCTCAATTCATTTTAATGTATAACTGAAATCATTACAACATGATATCACTTTACTTTTGATTTATCATTCACTTTAATAAAATTTGTCTCAAACTACAAACGATTTCAACTTTTTATAAAAATTTTAACATTTTGTAAAAATCATTATATGTTGATATGATTTTAGTTTATGAAAAATTAAATTGTTTTAACTTATACGATTTTAAGAAGTCGTGTCAAATTGGCACAACTTGTCTATTCTCTAGATTTAAATTGGTACAACTTGTTTTATCTTCAATTTTTTTTTAAAATTTGTACCATTCTTGTAATTATGAAATGAATCCTGATATTTTAATGTTTTTTAATAATTTTTGACAACAGAACACGTGTCATCACTTTATTGATATGTTTAAATTTATGTTTAATAAAATATTTAAAACGGACCCATCACAAGCTACCACATATGCATTGTTTAGTTGTAAAAGAACTTTTTCCTTATGAAATTATAGTAAAATGATGAAAGTGCCTTTAATCAACCTATGTAAGCAAGGACCTAAATGTTTCCGTATAAGTTAGTGAAAAATTGAACAAAATGAAGAAAAAGCTTAGTCCTATAACTGAAATATGAGTAAGTTTAAGTATCATAAAAATTTACACATGTCCCTGATCTATAACTTAAAAATTCTAAGGTATGTACCAAATAACACACTTCCACAATTGCACACATGACATTCCTTTTACCACGAAGACAACAACATTCTAAATCTGTTACCTAGGAGCTGCCAAGTTCAATATTATCCACACTTCCGAAGCTATCTGTTCCATGTCTCCTGTGCCCTTGGCTCTCAAATTGTTGTGCATCTTCATACTCATCTACCAAAGATGGCAAAACCTCTATCGTTCTTGATTCTTTCCCAAGCCCACTCTCGGATCTTACCTCATCTATCCTTCTAAAGGCTTCCTCCATGCTTAACCGTTGCAGAGGGTTGCTTCTGGTGCAAGCAGCACCGATGTGCAGGAGTTGCTCCATCTCACCTACCGATTTTCTAGAGTTTGCAATTTCAGGATCAACCACTTCAGCCACCCTTCCCTCTGAGATTGCTGTTTCAACCCATTGCACCACATCAGTTCCACCTTTGCCCGTGCTAAGATATTGTGAAGGAAATTTCCCAGTCAGTATCTCAAGTATCACAACCCCGAGACAGTAAACATCACAGCTGTGTGAAATTTCCCCGTTTTCTGCTGCCTCTGGTGCCTTGTAAGCAAATAGTGTCTGTGCAGCACTTGAAGGGTTAACCATGCCGCTGAACCCGTAATCTACTAGCAGTGGTTCATTGTCTGGTCCCAGAAGAACGTTGCTGGACTTGAGATTCCCATGTGGGAGATCTGAGGAACCAAGTTCTTTGTGAAGATAATTCATCCCTTCCGCAATTCCACCTACAACCTTCATACGTGCTGGCCAATCTAGCTCACTATGCGATGATCCTCTATCACCTGCAAATAACACAATATATATATATATATAAACGCTTACTGTCTGCACAGATTCTATGATACTTTTCAAAACTTAAGAGATTTGATAGGACAAAACTTAGGTAAAGTTTCTTTTTACTAATCTTGGTTAATGCAAACCCTTGTGAGAAACCAATATCTAAAAGTTCTTCCCATTTGAAAATGTTGAGTTGAAGAACTTTGGAAGAAGAAGCCTTACCATGAAGTGAAAACAGTAGATTGCCTTTGGGAACATACTCGGAGATCACTAGTTTCTCATCCTTTCTGAAATGATAAGCTAAAGGGGTCAATATATTCCAGTGTTTAAGCGAAGTGAGCTTCCTCATCTCTGCATCAAAACCATCTTTTTCCAAAACATTCATCTCTCTGGTCCTTTTCACCACCACTGCCACTCCATTAGCCATGACGGCTTTGTAAGAAGATCCAAAGCTTCCGTTTCCCAGAACTTCTGCTGCTGCCCTCATCAAATCTGGCAATCCAAACACACCCTTCTCATCATTCACTATCACAAGTTCTCCAACGCCTTTAGTTTGAGAACCTGCAGATCCTCTTCTGGACGATGATTTTTTAACTGCTGGCAATGTATTTGCATCCACATCCCTTTTCACTGTTGGAGCCACTTGAACTTCCACTGAACCACCACCATTAGCATCATTTCCAAGGATATCAAACCGCTCCTCCTCCTTCTTTTTTCTTGTTCTCACAATGAAAAATACAACTATTGAAACAAGCACTACACTCACTACTATAATGGCAGCAACCTCCCATGGGGTATTACCATGTGGCACAGGCGAATCACCACCAGCATCCGATGCATCAATGGGAGCAGGACTTTGGGCCTCCGCTGGCTTTTCACATGATTTGCCAACCTTCTCACCACAAAGACCAGAATTCCCAGAAAACCTGTTCTCACTGAATCTCGACAAACTAGCTGGAATTTCACCTTCCAATTTGTTGTTGGAAACGTTTATGTCCTCCAATGTTGGGTTTTTGAAATCCGGAATGGTTCCACTAAACTGGTTATTTTCAAGGTGCAACTCCATAAGACTAGAAATCTCAGTCAATGATTGTGGAATATTCCCCGTGAATTGGTTATCAGATAGCCACACTTTCTTCAAAGACCTCATTCTCTGGAAGTATTCCTGAGGAATATCCCCAGAAAACTTGTTTCCTTGCAAATACAAGGCTTTCAAAAAGCCTATTCGGTTGAACTCTGGCATGGAACCTGTGAAAGAGTTGTTGTTAAGGCTAATAGTTCGAAGACCCTTGAGTTCAAGCAATGGATCAACGTGTATTTCCCCGACTAACCCTATTCCTCCAAGGCGAAGCCCCGTGACAAGGCCATTGTTGCAAACAACACCTTCCCATTGATGATCACTACAAGGTGCAGAACCAGGCACCCAACCATCTAAAAGTTGAGCGTTGGTGAAAGTGCTTTTGAGACTTACCAAAGCTTCAGCTTCTGTCATGGAATATATCACAGGCAAAGTGACGATGATGATGATGAGAGTTGGCTGGAGAATTGTTGCCAGAGCTATGGCCATTACTCTGCTCAAAATTTGGCTCAAGGCGTATTCAAAACCAAGGAATGTGATTGTGTTTTTTTTCGGGTCATTGTTTCTGCTATTTTTTCGTTTTTCCCTTGTTTTTTCTTCTGACCCCTGCATGCATGCATGGTGAGGGGGTCTCCTTTGGAAGAGTGCAAAGAGAACCTCACAATGAGAGGGCCCTCTTTGGAAAATTTCAGATTTTGTTGAACAAGTCAATAGCTCATTAAAACCATTATAATCATATCCTTCTCTGATAATTATAGTACGTTACTGGTAGTATTCATCTTTCTATTGGTGTAAATCAGCATATTTCGCTATTTTATCGGAACTGCCAAAAATAGAAATACCAAACTCTTCCATCTTTTATATTTTGCCTGAATGAGAACACTGATCATTCATATATCTTCTGCAAGGATCAAAATCTTTGCATGATGAAGAAGTATTTTCCAAAATACCCAGATGAAAATGTCCACATCATGTAGGAAGAAAAATCTATATTTGGATACCCAAAACCATAGTTCATATACAATGAGGTCTGATATATGACACATGATGTGGCAGAAGAAATAATGAATAAAATAAATATTAATTATGCTGTGAATTACATGTTCATTAAGTTCTGATAAATAGGAAAAGCTGTTTCAACTTCACTATTTTATCATGTCTGCTATTTTGATAATGCCAATCTCTGGTCTCCAGAACATGGGCTTGCTCTTTCTGTTCTGCTTAAAATGCAGTCTGTAATTCAAAATTCTGGTATTTCTTTTTTGAGTGCTTTAACATTAGCTTTTTATCTCAATTTCTTTCCCTTATTTTAACAATCTATAATTCGTTTTATTCTAATTTACATGACAGAATAGTTGAGTAGTGATAATTTATAAATGTATGGATTTAAATAAAAGAGAGAGTTGATTGAAATAAAAATTTGTATGATCTTGTTGAATTACATTGACAATCAAGTGGCATGATCTTTGAATAATAGGATTCAATGATTATCAAAGTTTTTTATTAAGTCAGGTGTTAATATCTAAGAGAACATACTTAATATAAGTTTGGTAATTATCTTTATATTCGTTATAAATATATAATAAATGTGATATGATATATTGAGTATAAAACAAGTTATGTTGAAGTACATCATAATCACAATAAATGTGATTAATGTTTAAATGTAGACTAATTTAATCTTAATTAACTTATCCTTTTGTGTAATTGATTGTCTTTATGATTATACTTATATAAAATGAAATGGAGTTTATGATGAAAGTACAAAAGAGTTATATGATCTCTCTTGTTAGTTTTTGTTAAATTTTAAAAATATGTATTGAGATATGTTTTTTTTATTAAATGTAATTATATATATTAAATCTTTTATTGGTAAACTCTTCTCTCATATAATTTTTATACAATAGTTTCTAATAATTTTAGATTTTATATCTTCTTACTAGACTACTAGTATATGTTACGAGTGTATCAAGAACTACAAGGAAACATTTAAGAAAAAAAATCATTACTTTTATCTCATGGATTATTTTATAAATAAGTTATTCATACCAAATATGTATTTAGGTAAGTGTTTTTTTTTTAAGATAACAAAAAAAGGTTTAAATTAAAAAAAATAGTTAAATTAAAAAAAAAATCATTTAAAGAATAAATATGGTAAAATAATTATTTTGATTTAGAAAATATTTAAAGGATAAATTGAAAATCAAATATATACACCAAAAGAGAATATTCTCTTTATATAATAGTGGAAAGTATAAAATAGTAAAAAATAGTGAAAACTCTTTTAATTTATAACACTTGAATTTAAGAATGTAAGAAGGAAAATCTATGGATGGCAAAAGAAATTTGCCGACACAGGTATCTACAGGTAAAATTTGCGACGAATAATTAATATATGTAGATATTTACTATTTGTGGGTAATGGATAACGTGTATTTTAATATCGCTTTTAAACGGATCGAATACGGATAATATATTATCCAACCTGTGGGTATCCGTTATCCACAAAAAATAATAAAAGAATTAATTTGTATATTATTAATTAAATTTATATTATATTAAATTTTAATTTATATTTAATTTAATTTATATTATATATATATATATATATTTGTAATTTTATTTAAATTTTATTTTAAAAATATATAAAATATTTGTTTTTATTTTTTACAAATATTCACGGATACCCATGAATTTTAAAGTATCTATAAATATTTTTCAAAACGAATACCTATGCAAATAACGAATCGAATACTAAGTATAATTTTATTCGATAATCAGATTACAAGTAAACATTATCCACTCGATGCATTGTCTTAGATATTTTTACAAATTTTTATTTAGGTATAGGTTGATGGTAAGAAGAGTAAATCTCATTAAATGAACACGTTTCTAGTTGACCGTCTGAATTTAGCCAGATGGCTCTCACTGATTGGAGAAATTAAAGTCAATTTTGTTGTATTTTTTGGCTTTTTCCTAAGACTATTCAAAGTTGGTGGAAATTCAAGACATTGCTGTCCCACATTATTGTTCCATCTTCTTTTTTCCTTTACTTTTCCTTCTTAAATCTTCCTCAATCCCAAAAGAGTCAAACAAAAAAAAGTTTCCCAAAAATTTTAAAAAGAATAAAGCACGTGCTATTAATACTCTTACTTTTAATCAATATTGTTTACTTAAAATATCTAATGTAAATATATTATTAAATCCACTAAAAGAATATTGGGTAGTGTAGAGTTCAGTTTTTATAATTTTTTAAAATTTAAATGATTTTTTGAGTTTTTTTTTGTCTTTTATTGTATTTTTAAAATACATTAATGTATTTTTATGTTTTAAAATATGTAAAAAATAATAATATATCAACAAGTTTTTCTAAATTAATTTAAAATGTAACAAAAAAACATAACAAAATATAAGAAAATCATAATAGTTTATCCATAAATACAAGAGTAGGTATTTCAACATGTACAAAAGTAAGTTAGTTTAATTTAGGTCGAATTTTTCATGATAATTAATGAAATGAAATCTAATTTAACTAAGTTAAATAAATTTAACCATCAGAAAAATACATAAATTAAAAGTAATTAGTTGGTATGACTTTTAGTTGTTAAGTAATGGTTTCAGATGTGTAAACCATTTATATAACGCAAAATTTGTGTTTACTCATAGTTATGTGTACAAATTTATATTTATTAGATATACTATGCTCACAACACCAAAAATATAATAAAATATCAATACAAATAAATTTATTCTTGTCAAACATTAAATTTAAATAAATTACATAATCAAGTATCAATTTTTATTTTTTCTATTTTATCATTTTAAAATTAATATATATAATTAGAATTTAATTTATTGTTAATTATTGATAAAAAATTATTAATAGTTTTATTTTGATCAGTTAGTTTATGTTAAATGTCAACATACAAATTATCAATATCCACAAATTGAATACTATAATAGTTATAGAGGTTAACCTAATAAATAATCATGTCAATTATTTACATATGTTCATTAAAAGTATTCTTTTAACAATGATTATGAATTTTAGTGGAAACATTATTTTTTCTATATTTATATTTTGTTCTAATATAAAAAAAAAATCAAAAGAATATCTTTTTACTGTAGAACATTGAATAGCGTAAGTAGTCGGTGGTTATTGAAGTGATAGAAACTTCTTTCAATATTGAAACTTATCTTCCTAAAAGTCAAAGTCTTTGAGTTTTTTTGAGATTGACGAACATAGTTGTTTATGGTTGAACTCTTCAAAGATATCACAAGATGAATCTGATATTTCCTATATCACAACACACACACGTTTCATTTTCTGTATTTTATAATTAATTTATTTTCATGTCTCTTAATTACTTAACTTTTTTATCTATTTTATTTTAAGTTTTAATATAAATTGACTTTTTAAATGTTCGAAATACATCTTTTCCACATATAATTTATCTATACACAACGACGCATTTTGGTTCAACTGATAATAAAAATTCACTTTTATCGAATTCTTTAGTTCACCAATTCCTTCATTTTATTTTCATTGCATTCAAAGAATTTTAAATTGATTAAATCTAAAAAAAGGGTTTTCTTTGAAATTAGAGATGGTAACAAATTTGAGGTGGAACAAATTTCATTATCTTATACATATTTTCAAAAAAGAAAACTATTATTATCTCCATATATAACACCCAATAAATAAATAAATAAATAAATATATATATATATATATATATATATATATATATATATATATATATATATATATATATATATATATATATATATATATATCAAGCTATATAATACTTATTAGATAATTGATAAAAATAGAACAGTAAACAAAAAAGAGAAATAAAAGTTTTTGTCATAGATATACAAAACATAATAGTATATTTGACTTTGTATAGTCCAATTTAAAATAAAACTATAAATATAGATATAGTTTATAGAAAACTAAACGTTAGTCGTCTCACCATCTAAAGAATACTCCATTGGCATCTTCTCACCCTCTGTCCACACTCACCGAATGATTATTATCAAGATCACAAAAGCACAAAAGTGTACAACCAACAAACAAATAAAGAGTAAGGATAAGCTAATGCAAATAGAAAATATCATGGAATATTTAAAATTTCAACATAGATTATAAAATCCAAACAAAATAAACAAACATTCTATAAACATATCATAATCAAAGACTTGACTCATCCGGATATAATATGAATGTCGAACTATGATGATTTCTACACTTGTAGTGGTAATACAATTGGCTCAATCCAAGCTACCACACAAGGCTACCATACAAGGACCTACTGCTACTTTCCACAACATAACCATCTATCTCTATAATGAGATTGAGGTTATTGAGAGCGTCAGAATAAACCCCGATACAAAGCTCCATACATTCATACACACAACACCTTATAACCATCAATAAGAAGTCCCTCTTTAGAACTTTTTCCCACACTTTTCATTCATAGATGCATATATCACCGTACAATATATCACAACTCATATGATAAAAGGCTTATCACGATACCAACTAGAAGGACATATCACAACATTTACCCATATCTCAAGAATAATTCACTTATACAGAGACACTACATACTATCACATAAAACCTCAGATTATACATTAAGGAACCAGAAACACCCTTACAAGTCATTAAAAATCACATAATAACACAATTTTCTTATAGCATTTTGATACCCACATTAGACAAGTCAAACAACTTGGAAACCCTCACCAATAGCTTCAAAAGGGTCCAAAACCCTCCAAAACGACCTAAAGAACATCCAAAACTGATATCCAGAACCTTGAAAACCTCCCAAAACTGGTGTAGTGGCCCTCAAAGGGGCCTAGGGGCGCTCAGGGGCAGCCAAGCCCCATGACAGCATATAGAACACTTCGAAAATGGATTTTTATGCATCTGAAACTTATTCTATTGATCAAATTGGTTCCTTAAGCATTATAATTGATGAGAAAACACATTTATAAGTGAAAACAAACATCCATTTGATCATTTGACTCAAGACTAGTTGCATCAAATCGTTTTTGACACTCCAAAGCCCATAAACTCGTATTTACACCTTATACACTAAATTTCTACCATTCTCAAGGTGCAAATAAGTTTTAAATACCTCTAACAACATATTCAAAGGTTTAATTCAGATCCTACTTCCTTCCTTTAGGTTTTACCCATTCAAAACCTTTAAAATTGAACCTAAAACCATACAAAACTCAACATTTGAACGACTAATTCCTTTTATCTCATATTTCTCTTAAGTAAGAGTCTAGACAAGTTTTAAATGACTATTAAACAACCCCAAAAACATAATTTCTCCCATTAGATCATTACTTCCATGTTTCACTCCTCAAAACCCCATAATCTGAATTCAAAACCAACCAAAACACCATCAAAGCACTAATAACTCTTCCTAGATCAGATTTCAACTAATTAACAATTCCAACAAGTCTTAATTAACCTCTAAACATACTCTAAAACTAAATTTACTCATTCTAACCACTAACTCAAAAACTCATATATCAAAACCCCTTATTTTGAGCAAAACACCTACTACTCCACTTAATCTCATTCTCTTCCATTTTCAACCACATCCAACACAACCAAAACATTTAAACAACATAACTCACATACCATTGGAATTTAATACAAAAACATTCAACATCAACAATCATCATGTGATCAAATACAATTTCAAAATCAAACATCACAATAACAAAATATAACAATAGCTTCCCTTACCTCTTGAAGACCTCCTCTGGAAAACCTTGAATTCTTCTCCACGAATCCAGATACACTCTAGCCTCTTTGCACTCCAGAAGCTCTCAACTCACACTCTCTCACGGATTCTGCAATGGAAACTAAGCCATAAACAAAAAATGCATAACCACCCCCCATTCACTGCAAATGTAGATTTGCCAAGGGGACAACCATGGTCCGTCCCTCCATAAAGAAACATCCCAAACTGTAAAGAGGGCTCATACATACTCATTGTAGATCCACAAATCCGGAAAAGCTAGATTTGGAAATATTGCCATGCTTTCCACGGAAGAAAACGTGTTCTAAGCTGTCATATTTCCATTCTGACGTAAATAATCGATTAAAATAGGTGTTAATCAATTATTTTGAGCTTAAGGGCCTAAAACACGAGTTCCTCTTTGGAATAATCGATTAATTTAAGTATTAATCGATTAAAAAAAGTTTTAATCAATTAAAACGTAGAACATCAAAATAATTTTTTTCGTGACTTTTTCAATTTGGTTGAGTCCCTTCCCGAGGTCAAAAACATACATATGAGTAGTCAAATTAAAGCTTTTTTAGTCTAGTTTCCAATAAAAAAGGAATCAACTCATTTGAAAAATTGTACAAAGAGTTGTGAATAAAATAATAAGCAAATGTCAGAATTGACAGTGTTCTATTTTATACGAGAATTTAGACTTTAATGTAACTTGGTATTTCTTGAGCTTGCTTGGGTCTTATACTATACACATAATGTTTAACTATTATAATACTTTTATCTCATGGATAATGTGTATACACTCATATTCACTTTCCTACTATTTAATATTAATTATTCCTTTTTATAAAAAAATAATAAAAAATGTTGACAATAAAACATGATATTATCAAATCAATATCAAAGAAATGTATTATTTCTTTTTTAAATATAAAATATTTAAAAATAATTATTATTATTAAACAAAATATTTTCAAACAAAATATTTTTAGCCAAATTAAAAAAAGCAAATATTTAAGTTTTAAAATATTTTAGATATCTTTTAACTTCCTTTCTTTAAATCATAATTAACAATCTAATTATTTTTTTATATTTTAATTTCAATAATTAACTTGTTTTAATCACCATATAACTCAAACTATGATAAAAATATCATGGGTCTCAACCCTTAAGCAATCATCCAACCAAATCAGAAGTAAAAATGTCATGCTGACTACCAATAAATGGAGAAAAATGAATGAATAATTTGTGCTTTTTAGGAGTACATATGACCAAAACTACATAAGTAAAACTCATCACAAAAAAAATTGAACAGAGAGCACAAACCGGTGGAACAAAGAAAATAATAGGGGCAAAAAATCCCAGGGTAAATGGATAAAAGCACATATTAATGAGGACGTGTGAGTGGAGACCTAAGAAATTAGACCAGAGACAGGACAAGCACAACATAGACACATGGAACAAAGAAAACAAGAAAGGGGAAAACTCACGAGTAAACATACCTTACTTCAGTTTTCGATAGATCTTTTACGTAAGTGTACAACACTTTAAGCCTTCTCAACCACTTTAGGTCCTGTATTGAAGTGACAATAAAATTTCAACAACAAAATAAAGAGATATCATACCATAGTACAAGAATAAACATCAAATTATGATACTAAAAAATGGAAACAAGTTCAACCACTACAGTCAAGCAAGAACAAACTGTCTTTGACTAGTCAACTTAAAGTCATTCATATTTTTTTCATCTTTTCTTATAAACAATTTTATGCTAACCTAGCTTAGGACCCTACCACATTTTTTGACCTCCTCACCAAAAAAACTCATCTCCATCAACATCTCATCCTCTCATCAACACCCATTTTGAATTACAACCAATAAAAACAAACCCAAATCTAAGCAACTGAAACTTACCAAGTGCAAAAGACAATTGCAACTCCAGCTTATCTCTTATAGTTCGAACAAACCAATGTAGCAACAAACACAAAAAATGAAAAAACAAAACAACCTCAAAGTTTCAATTACTCACTACGTTTAGTCCTCAACGACAAATCAAATATGATTGTAGACAAATCGTGATGCCAATGTCAATGAACAATCACTGATGGCGACATGAACAAAATGTCGGTATGAGAGTGGAAGTGAGTTGTGTGAACAAGAGATAGAAACACAATTTCGATCACGGGAGAGTCCAAGGGAGAGCTTCTGTGAGTGAGTTATGTGACCAAGAGGAAAAATGAGTATTTTCGAGAGAGAGAGAGAGAGAGAGAGGGAAACATTTCGAGAGAGTATTATTAGGGAAAAATTATTTTTAATTATTAGTTTTTATAAAATCCGTATGTAATATCAGTATATAAGGTTTTATCCACTTATATGTGAATATTACATACGAATCTATCCTTAGAAAACTTTGCGTTCAAATGCACCAACCTTATATATGAAAATTTCATATATAAAGGTCCGTTATATTTCTAATATCCGTATGTAACAAGTCCGATATATACAAACATGAATTTGTATATAAAAATTCACAAATAATTTATTATTTTCTTGTAGTGAATGTGGTCTAATATTTATTACTGACTAACAAGTAAAATATTTAACAATTATTTTCCCTTACAAAACAATATAATTGAACATTTTAGGCTTTCATAAACATGAGAAAAGGAGTCTCCTAAGAGGTTGGTTTACATGTAATGTGGAAATAGTTTATAGTTTGTTGAATTTTGATGTAATTGGAGAATTTCCTAAGAGGTGTACTTTGCATTATATGCATATATGAATGGATAAAATTCATAACTTTTATTTACAATTCAAACGTAAGTGGAATTTTACTTACAAGCTAATCAGTCCAACTATTATCATAATATCGGTCTCCTTCCATTATCACTGTTATAAATAAATATATCATTTTACAAAATGCCTCTTAACTATAAAAGTAAAAAGTAAAAAATAAACATATTAAAAATGTTTTAATTTTATAAAAGTGTAACATCGTTATGTCTGGCACTTTTCTCAAAATTTAAGAAGGTAGAGATAGAGAACACGGATATCCCGTGTTTTTTTTAATAGCCCGTTGTTGGGTCCACTAATAATAATGTTATCCTATCTGTTTTTATGCTTTTTATGCATTATCTTTTTTTTTTCTTTTTTTTCATGTACCATTATTTATTATCAAAATCTAATATATAAGAAAGTAATATGCTTCTTGTATGCTTTTTATAATATTATATAGGCTTAAATCCTCCATTGGTCCTCTCATATTTATGTGTAAGTCTCAGTTTGGTTCTCAAGTTTTGAACTGTCTCAATTCGGTCATAATTTTTGTAAAAATGCACACATTTTATTCTAACAATTAAGTTGTCTCAAAAGGTATTAATTGATGCTGAGATGAATTTTTTATTTTAGGCTTAATCTCTCCCTTAGTCTTTATATTTGTGTGAAAATTTCAGTTCGGTCCTTAAGTTTTGAATTGTCTCAATTGGGTCATAATTTTTGAACTGTCGACAACGGCGACATTTTTTAGTTTGAGAGGGAGAAAAGGTGTGAGTTGGGGGGTTTGAGGGTGGAGGAATGAGTGATCTGTGATCAGTGATTGGAAGGAAAAAGAAATATCATAGCCACGTGGATTTAATGATTTTAAAACATAAAAAAAAATTACACCTCGGTTCAAAGTTAACGTCGTCTCAATACACTTAACGGTTGGGGTAAAATGTTGTAAAATGTTTGCATTAACGGTTTGGGTAAAATGTTGTAAAATGTTTGCATTTCATAAGGACTTGAGGAAAAACTTGAGGACCGAACTGAGATTTTTACACAAACATAAGGACCAAGAGAGGGATTGGGCCTAAAATAAAAAAATTCATCTCAGCATCAATTAACGTCGTTTGAGACAACTTAACGGTTAGGGTAAGATGTGTGCATTTTTACAAAAATTATGACCCAATTGAGACAGTTCAAAACTTGAGGACCAAACTGAGATCTGCACACAAATATGAGGACCAATAGAGGGTTTAAGCCTATTATATATTTGTGTCTATATTTATTTTTTAATTTCACTTTTCAAATAATTTGTTTATATAAAAATATTTATTTTATCAAGTTTACATTGTGTTTTTTTTAATTTAACTTTCAATTTAACTATATTTTTAAAATTTTATTATTTTTTAATTATAAAATTATCTTCAAAATATATAAAAACATTTATATTTAAATTTAAAATTATAATGATAATAATTTTATTATCATAAAAAAGTAAGGATACCCTTTTCACTTGTTTATTATTGAAAATATAGTGACAGGTAAATATTATCAAAATAAAAAATTGAAAAAATATAATAGACACGTCTCTTAAAATTACATTAAAAATAAAAATAAATAAATAATTTTCTCAATTTAAACAGAAATAACTTTATAAGGCTGATGTAAAGAAGCAGATTCACCAAATTAAATATATTACATGTAACAAATTTGCAAAATTTTGCAAAAAAAAAAATATTCTTAAAAAAAATTATTAGTTTATAATGAAAGAAATACACGTTTAATACATTTTTATTAGTCTATTCTACAGCTCATGCAACTCAGACTATAGACGCGCAAAACGGGACCCGCTGAAACGCGGAAATACATATTTGAAAATAATTAATATCTGTTTTATTTTTCACCAATGTACTCCTTATTTCCATTTGTTTTTATGCTTTAGCTTTTTAAAAATAAATCGTATTTTGCATTTTCCGCAAATTTAATTGATTCTTCTTAAATATAGATTAAATATCCCTCTCCCTTTATTACTGAAAATTAATTAGTATCAAATGTAACATTTTAGATAGTTTAAATACTATTAAAGAATCATTACATGAAGAGTTAATAAAAGAAAGTAAATAAAAATATTTATACATTTATTCAAAACATAATTATAAGTAAAGTTTTTATGTACACAACATTAATCTAAAAACATGTATACATATATAAAAGGTTTTTTCAAAACAATAAAAATAAATAAATACCCTAATCATAGTTATATGATTTCCGTCCTCCTAACCTAAAGTTTGTTCCACTATATCATTATTTAAAACAACATACAAACAAAACATAGAAGGATAAAGCTAATATTATAAAAAATTAAATCATGCAATTATAAATCATCATAAAACACAATTCACTTTCAAACCAAAATATATAGATAAAGTTTGGACTTGACAATCCGAAAACATGTATTATTGTCGAGTTATTGCAGATTATGCACTTTTGGTGGCCTTAACTGCTTTGTAAAGCCATTATAAATGGATTTTACCTTACCACACACAAAGTTAGTATGTTAACATTTTAGGCCAAGGTAAACCCCCTATACTAGGACTTTGTGCTACTCTCACCACATGTCTTACCCCTTTATACTTAAGTGTTGATGGTCATTAAAGTGTCAGGATAATCCCAAAGTTAAGCTCCTAGAATAATACATACACTATAAAAGCTCAAACAACTCTAAAACACAAACAATCCTTATCTTGATTTAGATAACTATAATTGTGGCTATAGACTACGAAATTATGATCAGGGTAAACTATTAGGATTACTCATCGATAATAAACTAAAAGAGAAGATTGCACATACGACAATACTAACCTGCATGCGTCTTAAAACCGCTAGACAAATGGAAAAAGAAAATCCTATAAAAAAGAGTTGATAAGATGAAGTTGAAGATCTCATTGTTGTGATCATCAAAATACTTCTTAATCGTCACAAAAATAATTCAGGAGTTAGAAAGTTTAGAAATAAGAGGAATAAAATCTAGGAAAAAAAATAAGAGAGATTTACACATTTCCATATTTTAATTTCATTAATTTTATTTATAAGTACATATTTTAATTTGATTAATTTTATTTAAATTCTAAACACATAATTTAATAACATTAATTATTTTGCATATTGATTAAAAATGCATATTGACATATTTTTAGTTTTGAGAGAAATTTTTTATTCTTTATTTTCTATTTTACAAATTAAATTTTTAATAATCACTTTAAAATTATTTACATATTAATGTTAATTTAAGCAAATAGAACTTTTTTAAAGATTGATTTAGTCATAGGGTGGTTTTTTTTTTAAAAGATGGATTTCGAAAAAAAAAACTAAGGAGGTTTAGGAGAAAAAAAATAAAAGTAAAGTTGTTTTGATTAAGACAGAAATGATAAAAATGAAAGATTTTAAGATGAAAAATATTAAATAATACGATGAATTTAATAAATAAAAATGATTCTAATTGATAAAATAAAAAATATTATTATTTATATTGTTATTTTATTATTTTATTAAAAATTAACTTTACTTAAAAATAAAATTATTACACTTTTTTTTTTCAAATCTCGACGATATTGAAGAGAAAGTTTCGAAGGGAAAGTTAACTAAAACCTTTTTTTTTATTTGCATAGCTATTTTATTTTACTTCGTGTACTTTATCCCTAAACAATAAATAAGTATTTACTATAAATACGTCATACATTTATTATTATACAATGTAGATAATTTCACACTAAGAAGAAAATCTTAATTATACATTATAAATTGAAAGGATTAATTATTTTGGGACAAATTACAAATAACAAAATGGTAGATAATTTAGGATAGAGACAGTAATAATATTAGCGAATTGTACGTTTACTGTTATCAATATTAATTGAGATAATTATA
This sequence comes from Vigna mungo, assembly GCA_036885675.1. Lineage (NCBI taxonomy): Eukaryota > Viridiplantae > Streptophyta > Magnoliopsida > Fabales > Fabaceae > Vigna > Vigna mungo. The sequence continues at coordinate 50,480,108 of CP144700.1, forward strand.
ATATAAAATATTAGTATTAATTAAATACATTATTTAGTCGACATTGACTTGTGTATAAGTGATAGTCTTTTTATATCTAAATAAAGTGTTTCATGATTCAAATTTTGATGATGTGATCTTGAGTGTGAAACAATTTTTATTTGTCGGAAAAAATAATTATTTAATTCAAACCTTTAACTTACTATTAATACGTAGAAAATACAATGCTTAGAATATTTGTCGATAAAAAAGTAAATACGTAGAACATACGTAAATGACGTAGAAAAGCACAGAGCGTAGATGGTTTGTATTGTACATACATTGAAAATGGCGTAAGAAGAAAGGAATATTTGAAGCATTGCTTATCACGTGCTTGTTTCCGAAGGAGTCACGACACGAGTCTCGAGGAAACGTGATTCAGCCGCTCACGTGGACCCCACACACGCGCTTCTGGTTGTCGGCACGCAATACCACTCTCCTCACGTTGTTACCTAACCCACTTAGTCAAACTTTACTTTTACATACTATAAAGTGTCTTGGGAGAAGAGATTAATTAATTTTAATTTAAACATGTTTTTAATTTTTTAACTTCAACTTGAATTTCGTTTCAATTTTAATTTAATATTTCTAGTTTTCAAAATTTTGAAAATAAGTAAATATAATTATTTTAATTTAATAATTTTAATTTTTTATATGTTAAACAATATTTCATATTAATATTATATAAAATAGTATAAAATTTAAATGATAATATGAAACTCTACTAATTTAATTTTAAAGTAAACTCATTTTTTCTATAATTGAATCACTTTAAGACCTCTAGAGAAATTCTAACTTAAAAGTTAGAGTATCTTCTACAGATCACTCTCAAACTGATCGAATACTAGAGTAGAAAAAAGAGCAAACATTCAGCGGGAACAATAGCTAAAAACGGCTGGTAATACCTCGTAGGTTGAGGAGCAAAAGGAGGAATCCGTTCGAGAAGGGGCTCGCGTCTGATTAGCTAGTTGGTGAGACAATAGCTTACTAAAGCAATGATCAGTAGTTGGTCCGAGAGGATGATCAATCACATTGGGACTGAGACACGGCCCAGACTCCTACGGGAGACAACAGTGGAGAATTTTCCGCAATGGACGAAAACCTGACGGAACAATGTCGCGTGAAGGTAGAAGGCCTACAGGACATGAACTTCTTTTCCCAAAGCTCGTCACATTACATAAAAACATATTATATGATTTTAAATAAGTTTTAGTTTATTAATTATATGACTGTTTCATCATTATTTTTACAGTGATCGAGCATCAATCTTCTAAAAATAATTTGTTCAAACTCATAACTTATCACAATCAATCTATCGATTAAATGTGGTAATGTTTTTTTTATTTTAAAAGATCATTCTTTTGAAAACGTTAAACTTTTCGATCACTAATCGAACGATCATACAATACATTTTATAAAATAATTAATTTTTTTTTCCGGTTTAATAATTTCTATTATGTTTTTCATCAAAATAAAATTATGAGGCAGTAAACTAACTTAAATCTCATTGTTTGTCTAACTCCAAAGTATTATTTATTTGTGTACGGTTGTAGACCTGGCTTTAAATGGCAGAAACCATTCAGCGACTATTCAATTTAAACTCGTCTTACACGTGACATATTTAATTTATGATATATAGGTGCAAACAAAAACCGATTTAAATAATGACTTATTTTAGATCGTTGTCAAATAATTAATCTTCACCCAACTCCTAAACTCCTTTATTCTTTAATTTATGTGTTTATTTTAAATAAAAAAAAGTGATAACTTTTTTTAGTTACATCTTTAATTATGTTATTCTAATATATATAAATTATTAGAATAACATAATTTAATTTCAATTTCAAATCACACTCATGATCTGAGACTTTTAGAGCCGATTTATTTTTTCTTTTTTAAATTATATATAAAGTGAAATTTATATTTAATATAGTAGGATTTGATTATATTTTTAATAGATGTAAAATGTTAAATAAAATAAAAGGAGAGACCTATAAAATATGAGTAAACTTTAAACTAACGACAATTTCTCCTAAGTCTAGTGTGGGTCTCTTTGTTGGAAACAACCGCTTTTCTGGTTCATGTGTTTTGGTTCTGAACAACTTGCAATGTTTGGAAAAACGTAATTGAAAAGTCTTATCAACATGTGCATAATATCATGATGCATATGTGTAATTTCTCCAATGTCAAGTCATTTTTCATCCACTCAAATTTAGAAAACAAATAAATGCATCTCCACAAAAACTTTACTCTCCTTATCTCAAAATCTCATCTACAAAATTCCTCTTTTATACCATTTCTATTATTTTCTTTCTACAATATGTATTTATTCTTCTTCCCCTTTTTTAAGGTTAATAAGATAATTCTTAATATTTTACTAATAAAAAATTGTTAGTGAGAAATTCAAAAAATAGGATTGCTAATCGTAGTTTCGATCATACTAAGTTTTTTCTTTTCTAATTTGATTTTATCGTTGTGATAGTAGAAATTGGGTGGTCCAATAGGGGCTTGTCAACGGGTGGAAACACAAATGTCCACTTAAAACTCGCTAGATATGCTCTAATCATGGCTCTGATACTATGTTAGAAAGTAGGTTTTTAAGCCTAACTCAACCTCACAAAACCGATTTGTAAGATAAGGTTTGCACCTCACTTATGTATTATAAATTAAACTTATCTCTAGTCGATGTGAGACTTCCAACAATAATTTCATAATAATATATTTGATTTGTGAATTAGACACCTTAAGAACAAATTAGGACTTTCACAATTTTGTTTAACTTTTAAATTAGATGAACATGAAACTTGTGATAGGAGAAATTGACTTAAAATATTATTAGAGATTAATTTCAAACTTCATGAGTCTAAGTTATGTTTATGGCATTCAAAATTTGAAACTTATGTTTTTTTAAATGCATCATAAATTTGAAATTTATATGATTTAAGCATCTAGCCAAGTCAATATATGTGTACTATAAGCTACACTACTTAATACACAAATTTCAATAATGATTCATGTATCATCTCATATTTGTTACATCAATTTTTATACATTTCATTTTTATATATCGCGACATACTCAACATGTAATCTTATTCATATACATTCCAATTCAAATCATATTTTATTATTCATCGTACATAATTTACATAAAACATTAAGAATTCTACAACACATTTATATCATTATTAATCATGTAGAATATCACATACATATTTGCATATCAAACTTATAATTTATTCTTAACATAAAAATAATTCTCAATTCACCGTTCATAGCATTATAATAATATTTACATATACTAGATTGATAAAGAGATTTTTTAGCCTGTGTTCGTATGAGCGGAAAGTACTGTTTATTCAGATTTGAAGGCGATGAATTAAGACGATATCGTGTTCGCATGAGCAAAAAATGCGCAGACGGATTTAAAGGTAAAAGCGGGATGAACCTACTGTTCACTCACCCGCATGTATGGTGAGATTTGGAGGAATCCTTTCGAAAAAGTCACAAGTACCCCTGTTTGTAAAACTAATTCCAGGATTCCAGTTACATTATTTAAAATAAAAATACAATTACGCTGCTGCACTTGCACTTGCATTGTTTAAAATAATGTTGATGAAAGATGAAGAAGAATGTGGTTGATGAAGAGAAGGAGAAAGGGACGCAGTGGATGGAAAGTGAGTGGTGCGGAGGAGAGAGAGGAGGACGAAGAAGAGTCGTTTGTAGTTGGATCCCACTGAAGTGCTTTATGTGTCAAATATAAGACATATATTATATGTAATTTCACTACTTATTTTAAAATTATATTAAGAAAAAATGACTTTATTTAATTAAATAAACTATATTATTTTAAGGTATAGCTTAACCGGTTTTCTATTTAAACTTTTATCATCAAAATAAAAGTACATTTTCATTTTTTAATCTTAAAATTATACTAATAATTATTATTATTTTTACATCTTAAAATTTAATTTTATTAATTATTTTTAATTTTTTACTTTTTATAAACATTTTTTTACAATTAAATATAATATTAACAAATATCATTTTATATTACTTTAATAACTAAGGTCATTTTGGTAATCTTCAATTTCTATCAATTAAACTAGTTTTTTTAATGTGTCACATCAATCAAATCCTATACTAATTCTCACAAACTTTACCCTCAAATCCACTCTCAATTACCCACAAATCCACTCAAAAAAATTACCCTCAAATTCATTCAAATCATCTCCCCCAAATCATCTCCCTCGAATCTATCTAAAAGAACACACCCTTAGCGTCTGTTCGCTTGAACAGATAACACTGTTCAAGCGAATTTGAGAGCGCGGATAAAAATTAAAATTGTGTTCGTTTCTGTGAATTTGAGGGAATGGATAAGCAGTGATTTGAGTGGATATTGATATTTTGCACTGTTTGGTGGGTCTCTCCAATTTGAGAAGATTTGAGGTGATTTATAGTTAAAAGACCGTAATGCCCTTTGCCAATTTAATGAATTCCAACCCCTTATAATAATAAAAAACCCTAATATTCAAGTAAGGAAGAAATTTCGGGTGAAGGAAGGACCCTTATCTGGATACAGTGTTAACGTATCCGGATCCAGGGTTTTAAATCTTTGCACATGGTAGGTTATCCGGATACGTTATTCGTGTATCCGGTTCCACCTTTTGTGTTTGGATGGCAGGGGTTGTTTCTGGCCCGTTGTAGTCACCGGTTGCCGATGGTTTCGTTCTCCGTCGCAACATTCATGTTTGTTTATTAATTAATTTCCTTTCTTTATTAACATTTAAATATAACATTAAAAAATACCATTTTATATTACTAAAAAACTAGGGGCATTTTAGTAATCTTACATTTCTACCAATTAAACAAAATTTTTAATTCTATCACATCAATCAAATCCTACACTAATTTTCACAAACTTTACCATCAAATCCACTCTCAATTACCCACAAATCTACTAAAAAAAACAACAACATAATTACCCTCAAATCCACTCAAATCATCTCCCCCAAATCATCTCCCCCAAATCCATTCACAAGAACACAATGTTAGTGAAATATAAATTAGTTTGACTTTTAAAAACAATTAAAATTATATTACTTAAAGTCTATAAGTTTTTGTTCAACCACTACTTTTGCTCATTCTTAAACATATATTTAAATTTGCTCAAACGCGATTATGCTAGTTGAGTCAAAGGGCTTTTCACCCAAGAATTTATAGCCTCCCAATAAATAAAATTCTTTATTTTTCACTTAATTGGATTTCTTCCAAAGAATAAAACGGTCACCTGATAAAATATGAATATTATTTTAATTAAGTTAAAAAGTTTAAATAGAAAAACCTAACCATTCAAGCTTCATTACATATAAACGGTTCTTTCTACAATTAAATTTTCTCTACTTTCGCTCTAAAATGTTTAGTGAAACCAATAAAGAGGAAAAATATATTTTAGGTCGAATTTTTGTTTAAAATAAGTTTCTATTTATCAATTTTTTTTTATATGTTAGTAATTTGCATGCTTAGAGATATTTGTTCATCTGGAGTTTTAGAAATAAAGATATTTTTTAAGTGATGATAACAGTAAATACATTTAGTTTAACAATTCGAGTTTCTAAAATTATAAATCGAATTTGACGAAAGTTTGCAAAACTAACTAAATCTGTCAAGTAAGGAAAGTTATCAATTTTATATTTTCTTGTATATTAAAATATAATTGCATGAATTGGAGTGTTATATCGTTATTCAAAGTTGAATAAAGTTTAAGACATTTTTTTTTTTTTTATAGTTACTCATGAAACGATCAAATAGATGAACATTTAAGTAGAGAATAAAAAGTGTAAAAGAAAGGCAATATCAAGACTATATATTTCTTTGAAATAATATATTAAATTATCTATCAAAGGAGTTATTTGTTGTGAGTTTAAGCCATATATAAAAAATAGTTTACATATAATTCTATTACAAATTGTGGAGATTCTTTGAAGAACAACGTCTTGGATGCTGAATTATCTAAAAGAAAAACTGTTTGGAAATTTCACAAAAGTATTTACAAATATATATTTTTTAAATATAATGGATCGCATTTAATTTTTAGACAATGTGTTATTTAAAAATTATAACGTTTTGTTGTATTAATACATTAATTTAGAAATACTCATGTATCAATATTTGATTTTCTTTTATACAAAATCGAATAAAAACTACACTTATTTATATATTATAATTTAATATTATCTCTAATTGATCTTGAAATTTATAAGACATACTTTAACTTATTCAACTAACATACTATTTCCCAGACGTTAACAAGTTTTAGCTTACGTTATAGAAGAAGATATTTTCTTTATTTTTGGACTACCAAATAATATCAAGTAGTTGATACTTTAAAAATATCTTACTTACCCTCCTTGCTCATGTGAAAACAAAAATAAAAGAAAGATAAATGTAATTTATTAAAAGTTGTCACTTTCTTTTATTTGAAACCAAATATATATATATATATATATATATATATATATATATATATATATATATATATATATATATATATATATATATATATATATATATATATATATGCATTTAGACTTTTACTTTTTTTTGGCTTCAATAAAATAATATAAACGCAAACACAATTAAAATATACTATATACAGTTAAAAGTATCGTGTATTATGCTTTAAATATAAACATTTTATTAAACTTGCAACAATTATTTTTAAAATCATACTTTAAACTGATCGAGAGTATAGAAACTATTATTAAACTTAAAAAATGTATTTCTGTATATTAATATGTGTAAATTGAAAAATTCATTTCCATTTATTTTAAAACAAAGAATTATTTTACTGGTAATTTCATATTTTTTAAAGTAGAAATTAAATTTTAGTTCTTATTTGTACTTTGTTTAAATTAGAAGAGAGTGAAAAAGCAAAGAAAACAACAAAAAATGTCCAATCACTCTTTTAATTTGGTTTTACTGTTCTTATCACACATTATTAATTTAAAATGATGGTTCAAATGTATTAATTATTCTTTTATAATAGATTTTGTTACTACTATACCCAATACTCAATATTTAATAGTTTCATATTATTAAAGATTAAAAAATTATGTGTAATTTAAATACTTTTTCTTTATTTCATCCACCAGAATGTATTGTAAAAATAAAATTATAACAAAACTTCCGTCTTCAAAACAAATAATTTTTTTAAAAAAATAATTAAATTACGTTTGATATTGACTTGTAACTTATTCGTCACACAAATAATTATATATTAATATAATTAAATGCTTCACTTTAACAAAATAATATTTTCTATTCCTCTTCCATTATGTTAAATTAATCATTATTAAACCTAAAATATTAGTCACGTTTTAATCGCAGATTATCTAAATAATAGGATATTACGAAGTGGGAGGCGTTCCTTGTAAGTTGAATTCTATCCATTTTTTTAATGCATTTATATATTCACATTTTACGAGACTTATAAATAATTATTAATCGAGAAAATCAATTATTAAAAGACCAAGACTAAATTATAAAATCACAAGTTTCATTAAAAAAACTGAGACATTTTTAAGCAATTTCATCACTACTTCTTACATATGAACCAATTTTATAATTATTCTCCAATGTGTCAATTCTAATAATTTATTAGAGAATGCATAACATAATAATAAATTTTCAAATGCTATATAAGTTTGATTTGAAGGAGTTAATACTATATTATACTTAACGTATAATTAAGTAAAAAATTTATTTTTTAAATATTCGTTTAATATGGTTTAATCGTTTAAAACTTAGATAGTTGATTTTATTTTGTTGAACTTTAAGAAATCGACAAGAAATTACATTACATTTAATGAAAACGTATCTTTTTAAAATTGCATCTCTTTATCATATTTTTTCACCTGTATTTAAATTCCACTATCCAACTATATTTTCATTAGTATTATTTCTCTTTTATCAAACCATTTTTATTCACATTTATGTTTTTCAAATTATTTTCACTTAATTAAATAAAAGGTTGAAAGTCACACATCAACTAAAAATAATTCATAGTATATAATTGAATGTAAGCTTCATAATTTTATGGATTGAATTAGACTTAAAGTTCACTTCTAATATAGTATCAGAACAAGAAAACAACTAAAGTTTCTGTTTTGAAACTCCTTAAGTATTAGTTTGCTTAAGATTGTATCGTAATCATAACCATGTTTACTTGTAAGGACTAAAGTGATTTAGATGGTAACAATTTATATTTGAATAACATTTGTAAGAAATAACAATATAATAGTAAAGACCATTTTGGATTTTTTTTTCTTATATACCAAACAAAACTTCCGACAAAATATGACCATATATATATATATATATATATATATATATATATATATATATATATATATATATATATATATATATATATATATATATATATATATATATATATATATATATATATATATATATATATATAAAGGAAATTACTCCGGACAAAAAAAGAAACTTTTAATCTAACTTTTCTTGAATCATATAATTATAAATTGTTTCTACCTTTAAGTCCGTGAAGAAAACGTTAAGAGGTGAAATATTACTCTTAAATTATTGTTTGTTTTTAGAATTTCAAATTTATGATTTTGTTTTTAAAAAATGTTGTTTTGTGGGGACAAAAGTTAGGTTTTAAAGATAATTTCTCACTGTTCAACCTTTCTTTTATTCTCTTATTGAAGGGGATGAAAAAGTGGTTTTAAAAAGAAATTATCACGTTTTTTAAAATCTCGACTAGGTAGTTTGTTATGATACATTTAATATTTTTATATCTCTCAAGAGTCCATATTAGATTTAATTTAAATATATTTTTCTTTTTCAATTTTTTCAGATATCTTTTAGACTTTAAACGGTGATAAGTTTTAAAATCGATAGTATTTGAAATGTGATAATGAATCTTAACAATATTATAAATGACTTTGAGATAATAACATTTTTTTAAAAATGAAATATATAGCTTCAAATAACTATCTCAAAATTGAAAGTTAATCTATGATGAGCTTCCACTTACATATAAAATTAAAATAAATGCTATAAGATTAAAATAGTATTCTAAATTACATAATAAAGTTTTCTCATACTTTTTGAAGCGAAATAAATTGATGATAAGATTTGAAAATATGTTTAATCTAATTTGTTTGTCTTTAATCTTTATTTTAGTATTACAAATTTATGTATAGAGTTGTGGTTATGTTTATATATTATTATTGTATTTGAGGTATTATGTGTTTTAAAACTTAAAATTTTATCACAATTTTATCTTTAAATAACGTTTCAAATAGTTGAGTAAAAAATATATATTAAAATTTGTAAAAATATATTTTTTATATGAAATTGTTGTATGCACCGATTAAGCTTTATATGCATATAAAGTTAAAAATACTTAAACCATACCAATTTTTTCTATTAGAGCTATTTCATATACAGGTGTATATCATTTGGACACTCGTTAATTTTGAATTTAGCATTGTTTTAAATTTCATAGTTTTCATCATGGATAACTTATCACGTTTTTTACAACTCAAACAATTTATCAATTATGAGTAGGGATGACAAAAAAATCTGCATTCGTGGATAAAATTTGTGTTGGATAGTTAATATTCATCGATATTTCCTATCCGAAACCTGCGGATAACGAGTATTTTAATACCCGCTTATAAACGGGTCAGGTGTGGGTATTATACTATCCGTACCCGCAAAAAAATAAAAATAATAATTTAATTTTTATTTTATTAAGTTATATTTAATTAAAATTAACATTAATTTATATTTTACAAGGTTAAATTTAATTAAAATTGTACTATATGAAGTATACTATTAATAGGTCAAATTGCCTACCGTATAAATATATAATTGATGTCTAAATACAATCATCCTCTTTTGTCCTAATAGAATATACTCTTTATGAAACATATCTGATTTGAGCGTCAGAATGTCTTCTGCAAGTCAATAACCCATCAAACATTTTCTGGAATTATTGAAGATCAAAAGAGAACAAAGCAAAGAAGGACAAAAGACACTCAGACCAATTCAACCGAAACAAAAATTAAACTTTGATTTATATTATATTTTATATATTTTTGTAATTCTATTCAAATTTTATTTTAATAATTTATAAAAATATATCTTTTATATATTTGTGGGTATCCGCGGATTTTATAATATCCACGGATATTTTTTAAGCGGATATCCGTGCAGATAACAGATCGGGTAGCGGGTGAATTTTTTTTTATCGGATCGGGTTGCGAATAGGCACTGTTCGCGCCTAACCCGACCCGTTACCATCCTGAGATTTTTTTATTTTTGCAAAGATCTCATTTTCTCCTTAATAGCACTATTCCACTTCGATATAACTAAAACTTTCTACACCATATTAAAAACCAATATTAAGTTATAAATGTGATATTTGACTTGAAAAAATTATAGTTAGAATGTTATTATTCTAGAAGATCTAATAATAGTAATGAAATCAATATCATAAGTAAACTTAATGATACTTTTAATGACTCATACAAACAACATTTTGTTAAGTTAGGTTTTTTAATAGATAATTATTTGTTTGAATATGAATTTTATCAAATTTTTAAACAATACATTTGAATTTTGAAAAAAATAAATACAAAGTAAGTAATATTTCTATTAGAAATGTATTAGATAATAAAAATCACATGATTTAATTATCAAATAAATTAAACTACAAAAAATAATCGAAAGTAAAAACTTCGGAAATATAACTCATTAATATTTTTATGATTTTTTGAAAAATATTAATAAAGAAATATTTTCCCGCTTTTAAAAAAATATATTTATTTTTAACTTGATTTAATCAATAATTTTATACACATATATATTTAGTTTGATGATTTATGTTATATATATATATATATATATATATATATATTGATTTTAAAAAGTTAATTGATTTTGTTTAAAAAAATATTGATCGAATTCATTAAAAAATTGTGCAAAATTCAAATGAATGATAATCTTAGATATAAAAACCAAATTCTTTTAATTTAAAAAAGGCTTAATACTTCCGTTGGTTCCCGTATTTGTGTGAAAATCCCAGTTTGGTTCTAAAGTTTTGAACTGTCTTAATTGGGTCATAATTTTTGTAAAAATACACACATTTTACCCCAACCGTTAACTGATCTCCAACGGCGTTAAGTTTAGCTGACGTGGTATGCTGATGTGTTGGCTTAATTCCTTCATGGTCCTCGTATTTGTGTGAAAATCTCAGTTCAGTCCTCAAGTTTTGAACTGTCTCAATTGGGTCATAATTTTTGTAAAAATGCACACATTTTACCCCAATCGTTAACTGATCTCAAACGGCGTTAAGTTTAGTTGACGTGGTAGCCAGAGGACATGTTGACGTGTATTATTTAATTATATGAATTATTTTTTTAAATAAGCAGTGTTTGTGGCACAATGCTTATTATTTAGTTTATTTGAATTAGGGATTTTATTCATCTATATGAGAATCAGAGATTTTACACATATTATCTTGTCGGCTCAAAAAATAAAGTCATCGGAAAACTCGCGTAACTAGTGCAATCAGTCTCACAGCCTTTTCTACAAATGAACCAACTTGGTAACCTATAGGTACATCACCAGCCTTTAAGCTATTTATTCCAATGATAGCAGAAGATAATTGTTACACAGTGAGATCAGTTAGCGATTGGGGTAAAATGTGTGCATTTTTACAAGAATTATGACCCAATTGAGACAGTTTAAAACTTGAGGACCGAACTGAGATTTTCACACAAATAGGAGGACCAATAAGGGATTAAGCCAACACGTTAGCATACCACGTCGATTAAATTTAACGCCGTTTGAAATCAGTTAACGGTTGAGGTAAAATGTATGCATTTTTACAAAAATTATGACCCAATTAAAAGAACTTAAAACTTAAGGACCGAACTGAGATTTTCATACAAATACGAAAACCATGGAAGTATTAAGTCTTTAAAAAAAAATAAATAATCATATTATTATACTAGAAACTATTCCTATAATGGGAAAGTGCTACATAGACGAGACGACCCTAGAATACTCTTTTTTTCTCTCTCTTAGGTTAGAATAGACTTTTCACAAACCACTTGGTTTAAAGCAAAGACACAGTTAAACAGTCTGAACAAATTCGTGCTTTTCCCCCACAAAAAACACGTGCTTCAAACAAAAAATTTTAAATTATCATGACGATTATTATAATTATTATAAATCTGAATTTTCAAAATTAAAAAAAAAATTAGGAAGATAAAGACCACATGGTCTCACCCTCTTTCTCAGACCATAGCAGATTCAAGGAACATGCTTGGAAAACTGCCAACCCCGTCCATGTTCCTCTTCTCAAACCTCTTCCTTTCGACTACGAACTGAACAAGGATCGTCCACCACCCAAAAGGGATCATTTTTACAAACATTCATCCACTTTCACAGGTTTTCTTGTGAAAATTTCTTGTTGGGCATCTCTTCAAAATGTCAAGTTTCCCCAACACAGTGTCGGAAGGCCGGAGGTTTGGCAAGGCGCCGGAAAAATCCTCTTTTTCTCAGACTTGCAGTCTCTTGAGCCAGTTCTTGAAGGAGAAACGAGCTTCTGGTGATTCCAACCTTGGAATGGGTGGGAAAATGGAACCTAAAGGTATAATCTTTGTTCCTCATGGAATCCTGTTTTGTTACTACTGTTATTAGCCTGGGTCTCTGAGATTTTATCACCTGATGTGTTTCCCATCCAATTTTTGTTGTGAGTAGGTTGTGTGTCACAATTGATGGTTTGGTATGGGAAAATATTTAGCTTAATTGCGTGGAAATAGGTAGAAAGTGTGTGAAATTGCTTCTGATGAGAATTGCTGATGGGGGTGTTTTTTGTTTGGATTTGGAAATTCCAGCTAGTACGAAGGATTTGTTTGGCAGCCTGCAAAACTCAGATGGGGCTTTGAAACTAAGCGCTTCTGCCATGGATTTTCTTCCCCAGCTTGTGGAAAACCCCTGCATTAAGAAGCCTAATCTTAGGTGTGTGCTGCAATTTTTGTTCTGTTCATTTTTTTTCGGAATTCTAAGCCATAAGGGATGGATTGGGATGAAAAAGTGGGTTTATTTTTATTTTTATTTTCTGGGAAATAGTTTAGGAAATGTTCAAAAATTAAAAATGACCCCAAGAGTCTGAGCCTTGTGAAATTACCTGTATACCCATGCTTCCACCAAGTATTCACACAGAAAATTGTAGGAGACATCATGTGCTTGGTTTGGTGATACCTTTTATATCTTGAAGGGTATCCAAGAAAAAATAAACCAACATTTGTGAGGATCTAAATCATCTCTAGGTGATGACGATCTCTGTCATGCAGAATATGTGCTTTTTATGAAAAACAAGTATAAGCAGGTTGAAGTTTTTGGACCATTAGCTTGTGGCTAAAATCATGCGGTTGAAAATTGAAGCCTTTATCCCCAATTGTACTAGATCTGTTTAATTTATGGGCATGTGTGTTACATCATGATTACTTCATGACATCTGCTAAATCTGATGAGGTTCATGTACTGATAATGTTCCTATTATGATTCTGGTACTGTAGATCAGCGGTTCCTGAATCTCCTCAAATGACAATATTCTATGCTGGAAAAATGTTGGTATTCGATGGTTTTCCTCCGGAGAAGGCAACAGAGGTGATGGAGTTGGCCACCAAGCTGGCGTTGGACAGTTCCGGCGGCGAAGAAACTCCCCCTAGTGCTCCGGTTACCACCAAAGAATTGGCTGAGACCAAAGTGCCTCAGACAAACACCTCAGAAGCCCCTAAGCCAGGAAGCCAAGGGGTTGGTTCAGGTCAGTCTCTCCCATCTCTCATGTGAACAAAGGAAATTACACAGAAAACATTCAAAGTTCAGACACTAATTCTAGCTACAACTTCTTTTCTCATAACAGATATGAGGTATCCAAGAAGAGCTTCACTTCTAAAATTTCTTGAGAAAAGAAAAGAAAGGTAATTTAGCTGTTTTCTGTTTGCTACTTTTAATCATCCAAAATGCTTATCTGTGCCCTATGGAGTTTTGATTTCAAAGCATTTTGAATGTATGAACCAAAAGAACTTATTTTGGAAGGTGATTAGTTGAAAATTAGCTGGTGAATTCTGGGCAGCTGTGATATAGTATTAAGATGTTACTAATTCTTTGACAAGAACATGGAAATTTATTCATCTGGGTAATTTTTTTGAAGGTTTTTGTGTTAATAATAATGATTAAATGTTGAAACTTTGCAGGGTTAATGCGAGAGGGCCTTATCAACTGAACAATCAGAAACCAGAAGGAAGCATTTCAGGTGGTGATCCTGAAGATCAGTGTTCTAAACAGTTTGACCTTAACTTGTAGATGTTTACCTCATCAAGAACTTAGGATATACAGGCTCTGGTCAACCAAAAGCACCTAACTACATCAAAGATTGCTGTGGCCTTCATACGAATTTATCATATAATATTATATATATTTGTATGTATTATTATATTATTTAATCAACTAGGTCCTCTGGACCAAACCAGAGATAAATTTTAGTGTTGTTACTCAGATTGATTAGCTTAAGAATGTTTAAAGTTACTACTGAGTGCATGATTTTGATAACTTTCGATGATTACAAAGTCGTTTTTACAATTTCCTCTGCATAATTTCATGTGTGGTTGTATCCTACGGATGAAAATCTTGATTTTTTCATTCCATCTCTATTTTTTAATTTATTTAAAAGATTTATTATTATTATCATAATTCATCATGACTCACGGGCCAAATTTATAAACTCAATGGTCGGAGTTTGATTACTTCAATGTTACTTTCTATATATTGGTTTTTGGAGAAAGAAAAAACACATTTTTATTTATATTTTTATTATTATTTTAGTGTACATGTTTTTCACTCTGAAAAAGCAAGGTGTGGTATGAAGTGATGGATGGTAATAATAAGAAAAAATGAGTTGCGTGAGACAATAATGCAACGTGAAAAATGCGCATAGACACCGACTAAGAAAAATGCAAGTGGTTGGGTTATGTTTGTCGGTATTATGGATGGAATGAGGAATAGCACTAACACACGATCCTTTTCCCGATATGCCTATCCTCAGGGACCAAGCTTCTGTCATATTACTATTTTTTCTTGTTTATTCTCCTATTTTATATCTCTACTTTTTTTTTTCCAATTTTTTCGATTATTTTAAATTTTGTAAAATAATTTCCAATAGATATTTTATATTTGTTATCATCACAGTAAATAGATATTTTAGATCCATGTAATGTGAAATATCACTGTTGCTCTCTCTCTCCTCCATAAAGGAAAAATCGTACAAAAGCATGATGCGATTTTTTCTTAAGAATTATCAAAATGGTATAATCTTAAAAATGAAAAACACGTTAAATTTTGGTATGACTTTAAGAAGTCGTGTTAACTTAACACGAATTTGAGTTATTAAATTGATATGTCAATTTAATAAATCAAATTCATATAACATTAATTACAATCAAAAAAGAATTATAATACACTGAACTCACACTAAAATGACATGATTTTAGTTTATATTATAATATATTAAAGTTATGTTATACTGACATAATTTTAAGTTGTAGCAAGTTTTACAACACACAGAAGTTGTATTAAGTTGGCATGAATTTTCACTATATAAAGTCATACAAAGTTGACACAACTTATCTTTTTTTTTGTAATATTTTTAAAAAAATTTGTCATTTTGGTCAATCAGAAAAGAAAATTGTACCACTTTGATGCTTTTACTGGAAAAATCCGCCGAAAATTATAAAGGAATTAAGACAATATATATAGAATTATTTTTTATGCCATTATAGTATTATTAAATGAATTTTAGGTTTAATTTAATCTTATAAAATTGATTTGTAGGCTTGCATTTATTTATATGTCGAAAATTGATTTTTTTCAAATACGAGGCTAAATATTAATGGTAGTGACACCAACTTAATAAGGAGTGAAACAATAAATCCAATAAATAAGAATTTTTAGAGTGTGTTCACTTTGACGTGATTTACTATTCAAGAAGAATGATCCAGATGGATTACAAATTCAAATCATGTTCGCTTGACCCAGATGGATTACAAATTCAAATCAAGTTCCTTTGAAGTGATTTGGAAAGAATGAGAATCATTGAATTGCGGAATCCATTGTTCTTTTATCAACCATTGAAGTGCTCATATTTGAAGGGAATTGATAGGAATTGTTATCTTTACCCTCGTCTAATCTCATAATTATCAATTTCATGAAAAATGTAAGGTGACATAATCGATTTTGAAGTGCATTTAATTAATTCTATTTGTTTGTCTTGTTGTGTAATAAATCTGGAATCGATTCTAATAGAGAGATAATCAATTCTGCTTGCAGTTGGAATTGATTCCAATATTAACGTGCTTGATTCCACGTCTTGTCCTAACTTGGCTTTATTTGAGATATTTTTTTAATTTTTATTTTTTCTACTACTTAAAATATATTTTACTAATAAATATATTTTTTATAAAAATTATTTTTTATTACTATTATCACTAAGAAAAATTTGATAATTTTTTTTTATTCATTAAATCATTTTTTTTATCTATTATATTATTCAAATCATACACAAATCATCTTGAGACACACTCTTACTAATATTATAACTTATAACTTATAACTGTTGTATCATGTTAAAAAATAAATTTAACACTAATTCAATCTTACAAGCTTAGAAAGTCAGACTTTGAAAATTAGCTTTATTTTTAATATATTCAGGACTTCAGTAGTTTTAATTAATTAGCTATTAATTCTAGGATTTTATAATTATCGTGGGTACTGCTACAATTATGACCTAAGAGTCAAACTAAAAATACAGTGTGTAAGCACGGAATAAATAGAAATAATTCCGTACCATACGAAATAAAAAAAAAATGAATATTTTATTAGCTTTTGAGAAAGAAACATTCACAAGCTTCCATCTTTGACCACTTAGTATCTTATTTCACAATCTTTCATACTGTGCTTTCAAACGCTAAACACTCTTATGTTATGTTTATTTATTATTCAAATTCACGTCTTTTTTATTTTAATAATGTTATCTTTTGCATTGGACTTTTCTTTTTTGTGGCACCTTAGCATTAGATGCAAAATAAAGAAATAAAGAGTTCAGATAAAAAGAAAAAGAATAAAACAAACAAGATAAAAACATATAAGAAAGGTAAGATAAAGTGTATAAAAAAATTTATAAAATGAAAATAAAATTAATTTCACATACATACAGAGTTAATAATACAAATCACTCACTGGTAAAGACAAGCATACCACATATAATGACTCAAACAATACTCAATTATCCGGATATAAGCATTGATGTGAAATATCGAGTGCATTTGTGGTAGTCCCTATTGCTCTGCATAATCATTGTCAATGAGTTTCGTCATACTACACAAGGTTAGTCCATTAACATGTTTGACCAAAGTAAATCTTCTAGACTATGACCTCTTGCACCTCTCATTATATATCACATTCTTTTATACCTGAGCTTGAATGGTTATTAGAGTGACATGATAACCTCAAATATCTAAACTTTGACATCAATGCTTATACTAAGAAAACCAAATCTTAATCATCCCCAGATCAATACCGATGATCCTTAATAACTTATAAGATCATATTAAACATACAAATCATTGAACATGGAAGATTGAACAACCTTAGTGAGATTATCCACTAGCTTAGCGAGTAATGTTTGAAAACCTACTCACCCGACGACTAGATGTTCTGCCTAGCGATTAGACATCTCGCTTAGTGACACAAACATTGGAACTCATAGATATTAAATTACTCATAATTTGCCCAACGAAGAGTTGTCACGTTTACCCGTAACCAAGTCAGTGAACTGTTTAACTTTGGAGTCGTTTAACAATAATATCCTCTCCCAACAACTACCAAGTCAATGGCTCTCTGGCCTTGGCTTCACCCAGCGATACAGTTTCATGCCCAGAGAGTCTGCATAGTTATGCAAATTTATGTTATTCCATGCTGCCAATTCAACTTATACCACATACAGAGTTCAAAATACACAAAATATAAATTACACCAATTTCATAGGCTCAAATATTCACATTTGAAATATCATCTAAACAATATTACCAAATTTCATTATACAACCCCAATCAATCATGCAATTTGAGGATTTAACCCCAATTTAAAAAGTAAAATTCACCATACACTCAACCATTTAGGAAAATAATAGTACAATGATACAATTAGTAATTTCAACATGTATATAACTTTAAAACAATGTCATTATCTTTCCTTACTTGTGACTTCGCTCAAACGATTTTACACCAAAATATCTCAAACATCACAAGATGTTTTATCTACATATATAAACATCACAAGAATTATTAGGACATATGATTATGATCACTGATCAACAGATACTCTTATAAAAGACAAAAGGAACATATGCAACTGAAAAAGACTCACATAAAAAAAAAATATTTAAACCTATAAAAATGCGTAAAATATCAAAATATCAACTTACTCTATTAGAGATTTTAATTAATCGTCCCTAAAAAACTTAACACTTTGATTTTCAAACAAATGAACAAAAAGGAAAAACTCCTAAAAAAAAAATAAGAAAACTTTAGAAAAATATTTATAAAAAAATTACGTGTTTTAAAATAATGAATTAAGTTTATAAGAAAACTTATTTATACTAAATCGGTTTAATATTAAAATAATCAAATTTAATTATTTTTAATTTTAAAATAGCATTTTTTTTAAGTCTTTACAAACTGTATAAAAAATAGATTTTAATGTATTCTATTACATTGAATAAATAAAATAATTTTAATTAAGTAATATGAAAATTTCAATTACTCTTTTATTATATTGTAAATCATTATATTTCTATGTCCTAAAATATATATACACAAAAGGTTGGCACAATAATAGAGTGGTTATATAAGCTGTTTATTACAATGATTGGAATCGAAAAAACATTTAACATGAATTTATAAATGCTATCAACTAATATTGTATTCGTTTATCACGTTTTAATTTGTAATATAAAAATTAAGAACATTAAGCTTTATTGTTCCCCAGTTTTTAGCTCAAATCTTGTTAGATTTTATGACTTGACTAATAGAAGTTCCCATGACTCTACACTATAACATTCTCAATGAAAATGGGAAAGTGAATAAGGACTTTTTTTTATCGTTATATTTGTGGAGACACTCATCAACCAAGTCATGGAAAAATCAAATTTAGTAGTCTTATTTATATCAACAAAACCTATAAAGAAATCAATACGAGAAAATAGTAGTATTTTCCATTCTATATAGAAACTAAATATAAATGGGAATTGAGTCAAAATCACATTAGTAAATAATTTTATAAAATAATATTTTTAAACCAAAAACTTTAAGGATGAATTTGTAGTTATTGTTTAACTTTTTCAATTTTTAGACTAAAAAATCAAACAACCAATAAAATAGAGTGAGGAACCGGAAGAAGATATTGTATTATGCTACACCTCATAGTTCAACTTTCATTTTTAAATTTTGGATCATTTTCATTTTTAAAACTTTGTTTCAGTTATAAATCTATGTTATAAGTTTATGGGTTAAATATGTTTTTAGTTCGTATACTTTGGGCTACTTTGGTTTTAGTCGATTTTTCAAATTAAGGTACAATTTAGTCCTTCAACTTTGGAAAACTCTGGTTTTAGTTGTTTTACCAAATTTTTTTAAACTTTTTTTTGCTGTTTCAAGCACGTTTCATTATAGCATTTAGATTGTTTAAACTGTTTGACACATTTTTGATTCAATGTTAACTGAGAAACGCGTTTGAAACAGCAAATAAAGTTAAAAAAATTTGATAAAAATGACTAAAATCAGAGTTTTCTAAAGTTGAAAGACTAAATTGTATCTTAATTTGAAAGAGGGACTAAAACCAAAATTGTCCCAAAGTATAGGGACTAAAACATATTTAACCCTAAATTTATTAGTTCTTCAGTATTTTAATATTTGTTTCATTTGTTGTTCGTCTTTTATCCCATTTAATTAAATTGTGAAATTATATAAGAAAAAGTATTTTGATGTAAAAGTTAATAATGATTTGGTAACTTCAATTATAAATATAAAATAAATTTAATTATTTATTTCATCATCTAAAATTTATATTTATATAAAATTTAAAATATCATCCATCTAATAAGAATCAAACGGTTAATAATCATACTTTAGTGTAAGTTAATTATCTTCCAAACTAATTATTGATTAAAAATATCTTTTGATTATAAGATTCAATTGTTCGAACTTTAAATGATTTAATAAATGTTTCTGATTATATTCGTCCAACCATACACTACAAAAACTACTTTTTATTTTAGTAATCACTTTTGCCATGACAATCTATACCGACGTTGTGATAATTAGGTAGGTAAATTTTGATATATAAAGAATCAAAAGAGAAAAATAATTAAAAAAGAAGTTAATACAATGAACATGTTATATATAGATTACGAGCATAGTTAAATGTTTTAAAACATTAGACCTTGTCGTCCTCTCTTTCCAGCTGTAGCACTAATGTTGAGTAGAACTGGTGCTGCCTAACTCGATTATTCCAAAGAAAAAGGGAAATTTTCACTGTTTTCATTTTCATTTTTACATTAAAGTTGAAAAGACATGAAACATGTGAGTTAACAAAGCTTTTAAAATAATTTGTGGATCAAATGCACAATATTGTGGAATAACTTACAGATTTATTTAAAATTTCTACCACACAAATAATATATAAAAAACTGAGTATAATCACAAGTACCATAAATAATAAAAGGTAAGAAAACCAAGCATACATATATAATGTTTCTGATAAAATGAGACGAGATCATAATTTCAACAGTTTATGAGTTTATGTCGTTGTCGAATACTCTCTTTACTTCTTGTTCCGAATGATTAATGAATGTAGAAAGTGATCTATAATTTATAAGAATTTGACCAATTAATTTATTTTATAATAATTATTAATGCATACTTTAACTGTTTGACTACATTAATTATGTTTTAACTTTTCTCAATTATTATTAGGATCGAACAGTTACCAGACGCTTTGTTGCATATCCATCCACTCGTTTTTGTCTCAGCAATTTGCCATCCTCTCCTATCAGTTAGTTTCAAGTGAACTTCTACAATCTAAACCATTTAGCAAAAAAGTTATTCGTAGAGAACGATCTTTTAAATTTCTAACACATTATTATATATATATATATATATATATATATTTATTTATTTATTTATTTATTTGTTTTGAAATTTACATTCTGTTAGAGTTTTATTTTTGAAAGATGTTTTCATAGATAAAGAAGTATTTAAAATATGTTTAATTTCGATTATTATAAGACAATTAAGTGTTGTAGAATGATATATAATAAAAATAAAAAAGGAAAAAGAGTTGTCTGGCGGCGAGTAGCAGACATGAATTTGAACATTGAACATAACTGTGAAAAGAAGAAGGAATATTTGAAGTTTGGGTTTGGGGAGGTGGCTAATGGTAGATGGTAGGTGTTGATGGTGTGAAATGACATCATGGTCATATAAACATTTAATGATTCAGTTTGGTCACTGTTTTAGTTAGGACAAATGTGATAAATGTTTGTTTTTTCATTGTAAGACCAACATCAAAACAAGAAATACTCATTGAGAATTAGATGGCTGAGGGGAGAAAGAATTCCCATATTTTAAAAATTCCAAAATAACCAAAATTTCATATGTATAATTTAGAAAGAAAAAAACATTAATGTGACTTTCTATCAATACTTAAATTAATAAAATTTTAGATTTTTTTTATCAATTTCTATATTTTTAATGAACTTTTTATTAATTTTTTTAATATATTAAATATCTAAATTTTATATTTTTAATATATTTATTATTATTATTTAATTTTTCTTATTAAATAGTATGACTATTATTTTATTTTTATTTAAATCATTTGCATTTGCAATATAAGATTTTATAATTAATATAAAATAATATTAAAATTACTATAAAATAATATATTTATTTTACTATCTTATATTAATCATAAAATTTGACATTTTTTATATTAAACAATAAGTAAATAAAAAAATAAAATAGCATAATTGTTAGATTCAAATTAGAAAAAAATAGGCACTAAAAAATAATATAAATTTAATTAAAAAAGTTTATAAGTTAATTAAAATTAATTAAGTCTAAAATATAACATGATATAAAATTTTGAAAAAAGAAAATCATAACTCATTGCTATCTATCTTCTTTTCCATAACATTTTTTTTTTGTTCCATTATTAAAACATTGAAAGAATATGGAATGATTCTTTAGGCATTTCTTTGAATTCTATTTTGCAAATCCAATGATCAGCAAAATCCTACCACAATAGTATGGATATTGTTCCTTTAAAAACTGACAAAATTATGAACAAATAAGCATTATGCATTCTACTTTATTGTTAACATCAATCGATATCTACTTAAAAAAAAAAATCTGCAATCACTTGTGTTTTATCTTGTCGAGCATTCTGAACCACAGATTATCATATTAGAATATTGGTTTAAATAATTTCTGAAATTTTAGTATGTTTTTTATTTTGAGTTTGTACTATTTTTTTCTCTTTAATTTATATATTTTGTAAATATTTAATCATGTTAAAACTGTTTGTGAAATATTTAGTTTATTTTCTTTTATTTGTGTTTGCTGTTCATATTTTATTTATTTTTCAATTTTAGTAATTTTCTTATTACATAGCCAGTTCATGAATATGGACTTTATGGTAAAATTTGCATAATTAAGTTGCAAGGTGAATTGTTGATGGAAATGCAACATTGTTTTATTTCTTTTAAGAAACCAAATAATTTAGACATATGTGAGAAGTGATGTAGCATTTATGAGATGGTAATCTTTTAGTTATGTTGGAGGCAATTTATCACATATAAAAGAAAGTACTAAAATAATTAAAAAAATTATATATAAGAAATATGAAAAGAAAAACTAATAATTATAAAGAGTAGTTGTTCTATCATAATTAAACATTTAATAAAATAAGAAAATTGATTTATGTATCTAATGTTATATATTTAAGTATTTTATTAAATATGTTTTTTTTAACTTTAAAGTGAAATTAAAAGTTATTTTTGTTTAAAATTTTCGTACAATTTAATTTTTAAACTTTAAAAATTAATAAATATAATTAAATTAACTTAACTACATTACATTTTATTTACGAATGTTTAAGTTATTTATAATATTTTATATTTTTCAGCTCAAATACTCATATACAATATTATTTACATAATAACATCGTCAGATTAAAAAATCTAATCCATTTATTATAAAGTTTAAAATCTAAAATATATCAAAATTTTAAATAAAAACAAATTTTAATTTTGTGAATAAATTTATAAAGTACCATCATATTTAATCCCAACACTTAAAAATAGGACAACTCAATTTCATTGTTTCCCACACTAACAAAACATTCACCATATGACAAAAAAATATATTCATTATTATGATATAAGTTATGGAACCAAAAAGATAAATATAAAAATATTTTAGTAAATAAATCTACATAATATTAAGGATGAAATATAAATAAAATTAACTATATTTTTATCCTGTAAACTTTTATTTGAAATTAAATTCCATCTGTGTTGTAAATTTTGAATTACTTTTAACCTCAAACATTGTTAATAAATGGATAAAGCTCTCATTACTTACTAATATTAAGAATTTATTGATGCCAAAATGTAAAATCAACATAAATGTGTATATACTGGATACTCGTGTTTTTATTATGTTACTGTGTGGAATCTGGAACTAACTAGTAGTTACTTTTATCTATTATAACAACAACAACATAATAATAATAATAATAATAATAATAATAATAATAATAATAATAATAATAATAATAATAGTAAAAAACAGTATTTTTAGGAAAGACAAATTGAACTTGTTTAAGCCAATGCCAAAGTTTTTGTCTAACATTAGTACTTAGCTTTGACCCATATAGGAGTCCATTGGGTTTGATATATTTTAAATATTTTTATTTTTATTTAGCAGTTACTTTTACTGTTTAAGAAAACATTAACTACAATGAAGCTTTAAAAAGGATAAATACAAGTTTTATTTATTTTATCAAAGTAATATAATTTATTATATTTTGGTTTAATACTTATGTCATTTTATTAGTTAGTTTTGTTTAAAATGACCTTTTTTATAGTTGTTCAAAATTATTTAATGAGTTGTTTAGTTTTAAAATGTGACCTTGTTAAAAGTTTTTATTTCATTTTTTATATTTTTTATTTTATTCTTAATAGATTCTCATATTTTTCTTGATATATACATCTATCGTCCAACCAAACCATAATTAGAAAATTACAAACCGCAACTATCACATTCCAAAGGAAAAAAAAATTCGAGAATCCCAAATCAAAACATAGCCCTAAATTGCGAGATCAAAACCGGTAGAGAAAAAACAAGAACATAAACCCCAAATAACAGAACTCAAATTCAACCTTGATTGGAGTTATTAAGTAGACTTTAAGTTTAACTCAACCACACAAAATCGTCTTGCAAGGTGAGGTTTGTACTTACTTATATACTATGAATTAGCCTTATCTCTAGGCAATGTGGGACTTCCAATACACCCCGCCACGCTGAGATAATGAGTGGTCCGATAGCGGCCCATTAGCGGGTGAAACAATATGCTCAACAAACAATATATATCACTAGGATAGGCTTTAACCATAGCTCCAATACTATAATAAGAAGTGGACTTTAAGCTTAACACAACCTCACAAAACCGGCTTGTAAGGTGAGGTTTGCACCTACTTATATACTATAAATTGGCCTTATCTCCAGTCCATGTGAGACTTCCAACACGAATCGCTAAGTCCATCCAAGTCTCCACCGCCACGTGTAACGCCCCGGCAACTTACAGGGACTGTTGACTACCCCCACAGATCAACACGAGGCTTTCCAATGTGCTTTGTCCTCACTCGCACATTTTCCGGGAAAACTTCCCAAAAGGTCACCCATCCCAAATTACTCCAAGCTAAGCACGTTTAACCATGGAGTTCTTATGGGTTAGGCTACCAAAAAGCAAATGCATTTTTTTTAACCAAAAAGGTAAACAACATGAATAAAAACCTAACATATGACAATCTTTTTCCTTTTTAAGGGAAAAGCAAATAAAAGGAAAGAAACTTAGTGTTTCTCTCCCCACAGTAATTTAAGGTTCCACACCAAATGCCAGCAGCGACCATTAAACCACAATTCCTTTTTTTTATGTTCAGAGATTATACCACAATTCC
This sequence comes from Vigna mungo, assembly GCA_036885675.1. Lineage (NCBI taxonomy): Eukaryota > Viridiplantae > Streptophyta > Magnoliopsida > Fabales > Fabaceae > Vigna > Vigna mungo. The sequence goes on from CP144700.1 coordinate 50,505,533, forward strand.
TTTTTTTTATGTTTAGAGATTATACATGTATTAAAAAGAAATCAATGTTATGTGTGACAGAATCATAAACAAAAAAAAAAGATAAACTAATATTTATCAGTTTCATACGTATAAATATCCAATCATGGATTTTAAACATTCACTTTTATTTAACAGTCATCCAAACAATTAATTGCATAATCATACAATTTAAGAATATATCAACATTCATCACATGATCAAATAAAATAACAATTATACGTTTTCCATGCTTTCAAAGAAATCAAAGCTATCTCCAAATTCATCGTACACTAAAATAAAGGTAAGCTTCCCATACCTTAGCCGATCAAAAATAATTAAGCTTTCACTATTTCTTTTACAGACTCTCCCTCCCTTCAGTTTCTCTGTCTAATGCTATCTTTTTCCTTCTCTCACAAAAGTAACGTAACTCTTTTTATGTTTTCCTTTCTTTTTAAATAAAACTTAAGTAGTAGTTCTTACTAAAATCTTTCAACCACTATTTTAAAAACATAACTGTTATATCTTTTATTTTCTTTTTCTGCTTATCTTATTTAGTGTAAGCCTCTTACCCTCAGCCAAAAAATAAAATTCCAATAAAATAATCTCCTAAATCTTCTCCCTAGGATTTAAACTCACATCCATTCAGCCTTACACACACATATCTACCAACAAGCCAACACATCACATTGATAAATTTAGACATTACAATTGTAACAAACGAAACTAACTTATGCTACATTTAAATTAACAAAACCATTAAATACCATAAATTTTATGTTCCAATCAAGACTAGAACAGATAACCATTCAATACCTCAAAGAGCTCTTATCCATTGAGTTACATGATAACATGCAACTTTCATTAAAACTACTCACGTCTCATCACTCTATTATTCATACGCCCTATATTTTCTCGGGTCTTACATTCACCCCACATAAAAAAAAATTGTCCTCGAAAATTGATTTATTCATAAAAAAATAAGGATACTCTTTCTTCGTGAACTCTTATAACTCCCAAGTCATCTCTTGTGTAACTTCATCCCAAAGCACCTTTATTGTACGAATGTCTTTGCCTCGTAACTTCTTGGTTTGCACATCTAATACTTGTACGTTTCCAGCCTCTATGGTTAAATCTTCCTTAACTTGGATGTCATCCCCTTTTAACATATGACTAGGATCTGGAATTCACTTCCTCAATTGAGACACATGAAAGACGTTATGCAAGTTTCCCAATTGAGGTGGTAATGCTGTCTCATATACTACTGGACCAATCCTCCTAAGCACCTAATATGGTCCAAGAAACTTCAGAGAAAACTTTCTCGACTTGATAGCTCTCCCAACTCACGTCGTTGGTGTCACTCGCATAAACACATGATCTCCAACTTCAAACTCCAGTGGTCTCCGTCTTTTATCTACATAAGACTTTTGCTTGCTTTGTGTTGCCTTCATCCTCTCCTGAATCATCTTCACCTTTTTAGTAGTCTGCTGCAACAACTTAGGACCTATTGTTACCGATTCTCCATCTTGAAACCAACACAACAGTGTTCAACATCTTCTTCCATACAACGCTTCAAAAGGTGCCATACTGATGCTAACATGACAACTATTATTGTAAGTAAACTGAACCAACAGTATAACCTCACTCCAACTTCCAAGATGATCCAAAACACACGCCCTCAGCAAGTCTTCCAAGGATTGAATGGTTCTTTCGGATTGTCCGTCAGTCTGAGGATGATATGCCGAACTCATTTGTAACTGCGTGCCTAAAGATCTCTGCAATGTTTGCCAAAATCTCGATGTAAATCTCGGATCTCGATCTGAAACAATACTTGTAGGCACTCCATGCAACCTCACTATCTTCTGGATATACAGTTCTGCCAGTTTCTCCAAAGATATTTGCTGATTTATCGGTAGAAAATGAATACACTTTGTCAACCTGTCCACGATTACCCAGATGGAATCATAACCCTTTCGGTAAGTGAGTTACAAAATCCATTGAGATACTATCCCATTTCCATTGAGAAATCTCCAACTGCTGTAACATTCCTCTTGGTCTCTGATGTTCTACCTTAGCCTTCTGACATACCAAGCACGACGACACAAACTCAGCCACATCTTTCTTCATTCCGCTCCACCAGAAAGAATCTTTTAAATCCTTATACAACTTAGTCATACCAAGATGTATACTAAGACGACTCTTGTGACCTTCTTCTAAGATCATCTTTCTCAACTTTGTCTTTGCTGGAATGCAAACTCTACTCTTGAACCGAAGAATACCATCAACACCTAAAACAAAATCTTTGGCTCGATCTGTACTCAGTAATCCAACTATGTATTGCAACTCTTGATCTACCATTTGTTATGCCTTTATTTGCTTTAAGAAGTCACTAGTGATTGCCAAGTGACTACACCAGATATGGTCTTGATTCACCTGTAGACCCAAGTTCATATCTCGAAACTTCTCGACCAACTCTACTTCCTTCACCATCAAAGCAACCATGTGAACTTTTTTTCTACTCAGTGCATTTGCCACAACATTTGCTTTACCCGAATGGTATTACAACTCAAAATCGTAGTCCTTCAAGTACTCCATCCACCTTCTATGACGCATGTTCAACTCCTTTTGATCAAACAAGTACTTCAAACTTTTATGGTCGCAAAAGACTTGAAAACGCGCTCCATAAAGATAATGTCTCCATGTCTTTAAAGCAAACACCACTGTAGCCAACGCAATGTCGTGTGTAGGATAATTTTTCTCATGCACCTTCAACTAACGAGATGCATACGCCACTGTCTTCCACCTTGCATCAACACACAACCCAACCCTTAATACGATGCATCACAGTACACTTCAAAAGCTTCCTCGGTGTTTGGAATCCCTAAGCCTGGAGTCGTCCTCAACCTCTTCTTCATTTCCTCGAAACTCGTCTTACACTTATCTGTCCAAATAAACGGTTGATCCTTACGGGTCAACTGTGTCAGTGGTACCACTATCTTTGAGAATCCTTCTACGAACCTCCAATAATAGCATGCCAACCCCGTGAAGCTCATACCTCTATCATCGTAGTCGGCCGTTCCCATTTCAACACAGCCTCAACCTTTGTTGGGCCTACCGAGATTCCCTGAGCAGATATCACGTGTCCTAAAAACTGAACTTCCTCCAACAAAAACTCACATTTAGACAATTTTCCATACAATTGATGCTCGCTCGAAATCTCCAATACAATTCTTAAGTGTTTAGCATGCTCCTCGCGGTCCTTGGAGTATATTAGAATGTCATCAATGAACACGACAACAAACTTATCGAGACAAGGTCAGAAGATCCAGTTTATGTAGTTCATGAAAATTGCTAGAGCATTCGTCACCCCAAAAGGCATCACCATATACTCATAGTGTCCGTAGCGTGATCTGAAAGCTGTCTTCTGAACATCCTCTGGTTTTTCTAAGATCTGATTATAGCCAGACTTCAAGTCAATCTTCGAGAACACACAGGCACCCCTCAACTGATCTAGCAAATCGTCGATCCTTAGTAAAGGGTACTTATTCTTGATAGTAACTTTATTCAACTGTTGGTAATCTAGAAACAACCTCGAGCTCTCATCCTTCTTCTTTACAAGCAACATTGGCGCTCCCCACGGCGACACACTAGGTCGTATAAACTTCTTCTCTAACAGGTCTTCTATCTGCTTTTTCAACTCTACCAATTCAGCAGGAGCCATTTTATAAGGTACCATAGAAACTGGTTCAGCGCCTAGTATTAAGTCGATTGCGAAATCAACTTCCCGACTAGGTGGCAAACCTGGAACTTCATCTGGAAACACATAAGCATACTCTTCCACTACTGGGCACCCACAATTTGCTCGTTTGCACTCTTTTTCTTTTCTGTTGCGATCACCACAAAACATACTGCTCCTTCTTTGATATCTTGCAAAACTTCTCGAGATGTAATCATTTGCACCTGTTCTTCCATTGGAAAAATAGCCTTCTATTGACCACAATCAATGAGAACACCATTGGTCGTCAACCAATCCATCCCCAAAATTACATCTAAGCCTTCTAGCGGTAGACACACCAAGTTAACCTTGAATTTGCGTCCCTCAACTTCTAACGAACACCTAACACAGACTGAACTAGTTGAGACTTGCCCCAAAGTTGGTGTAGAAACCAGCAACTCGTTCCCCAAATCATACACAGGTAATTCAAGCTTCCCCAAACAAGCAAAGGATATAAAGGAGTGTGTTGAACCCGAGTCAAAAAGAACATGAACACATCTACCATTCAAGAACAAGTGTCTTGAATTAAATTACTTGACTGAGACGCCTCGGCCTCCGTCATAGCAAAGACTCGTCTGCTGCCTTCGGCTTCTCTCCAGAAAACTTCTGTGTCTTTTGTGCTCCTCCTTATATCTTCCTCTCTGGGCATGAAGATGCAAAGTGCCTTGGCTTATGGCAGGAGAAACATTTCCTCTCTTCAAGCTTTTGAACTGTCAGTCTCGAACAATTTCTTCTAATATGAGGGCCTTCACACTAGTAGCATTTCAAGCCCCCACACCTCTCGGTTGTGGTCTAGCATATGGCTTCTTCTGATTTCTACCTCAAAAGAAACTAGCCTTCTGAGGTCTAACCACACGATGCTAGCTCTCCTCCATTCGCTCTGCCACCAAGGCTTGCTCTACTAACTCCGGGAAATCATTAATTTTAAGATGAACAAGTGTTTTCAATACCTAATGACGAAATCCTTGCTCGAACCTCCTGCACTTCCATTCATCGGTCAGATTCCGTGTATAGAATCGAGCCAGATACTCGAATCTCTCTTTGTATTCCTGTACTGACATACTTCCTTGTCGTAAGGCTAAAAATTGTCTCTCGCGCTCCTGCTTAACACTGACGGGAAAGTATCTCTTCAAGAATCTGTTTCTGAAATCTTCCCAAGTGGCCATCTCTCCCCGAGCATTCATTCCTCGCCACATACCACGTCATCAGTACTTTGCCTCTCCCGCTAGCATATAAGTGGCAAATACTAACTTTTGACCATCTGTGCATTCAATTGCTTCAAAAATTTTCTCGAGATTGCAAATCTAGTCATCGGCCTCATCTGGAGTTGCCTTGCCATTGAACTTGACCGGATTGTGGTGTAGGAAGTATACCCACCCGGTGCCTGTTTGTTTGCTCATTATGTTGCCCCTATTGCGTCAATTGCACTTGTTGTCCATGTAAAACATCTACTATCTGTTGAAAAGCCCGCGCGAAATCAGCAGTAGCACCGGTAGGGGTAGGTGTTCTTCTTGGGCTCGACATCCTTAGCCAATTATAATACAAACATATAAGACACCATTTACACAGAATATCAGAATTACACAACGAAGCTAGGCGAACTCACTCCCCAAAAGCCCAAAGGTTTTTCGAAAACCGTGCTCTCATACCAAAAATGTAACGTTTCAAATTAGGGTGTCACGTATCGTAATTAAAGTGAGAAATGTCAAAATCCTCTTAACGCAAAAAATGGTTCGAATTAAAAATTTTGACATTCAAGTCTAGCGGAATTCAAATGAAGTACTAACAACACCAGAAAATATAATCCAATTACAATATTCCAAAATTAATAAATAAACCAAGAAATAAAATTAATCCAATTACATTTGTGCGAGTTTTTCAGCATATAGCAGATGTTTTACATGGACAACAAGCGCAGCTGGCGCAGCTAACGCAACAGGGGCAACATAATGAGCAAACAAATAGGCACCGGGTGGGTATGAATGACTTCCTACGCCACAATCCAGTCAAGTTCAATGGCAAGGCAACTCCAGGTGAGGCCGATGACTGATCTGCAATCTCGAGAAAATTTTTGAAGCAATTGAATGCGCATATGGTCAAAAGTTAGTATTTGCCACTTATATGCTAGCGGGAGAGGCATAGTACTAATGTCGTGGAATGCAGAGAGGAATGAATGCTCTGGGAAAGATGACCACTTGGGAAGATTTCAGAAACAGATTCTTGGAGAGATACTTTCCCGCCAGTGCCAAGCAGGAGCGCGAGAGACAGTTTTTAGCCTTACTACAAGGAAGTATGTCAATACAGGAATACAAAGAGAGATTCGAGTATTTGGCTTGATTCTATACACAAAATCTGACCGATGAATGAAAGTGCAGGAGGTTCGAGCAAGGATTTCGTCATTAGATATTGAAAGCACTTGTTCATCTTAAAATTAATGATTTCCCGGAGTTAGTAGAGCAAGCCTTAGTGGCAGAGCGAATGGAGGAGAGTCAACACCGTGCGATGAGACCTCATAATGGTAGTTTTTCTGGAGGTAGAAATCAAAAGAAGTCGTATGCTAGGCCACAACAACGAGGTTTTGGAGGCTTGAAATGCTTTGAGTGTGGAGGTCCTCACATAAGGAGGAATTGTCTGAGACTATCAGTTTCAAAGCCTGAAGAGAGGAAATGTTTCTCCTGCCCTAAGTCAGGGCACTTTGCATCCTGATGCCCAGAGAGGAAGATACCAGGAGGAGCACAACAAACACAGAAGTTTTCTGGAGAGAAGCCGAAGGCAGCAGGACGAGTCTTTGCTATGACGGGGGTCGAGGCATCTTAGTGAGGTAACTTAATTCAAGACACTTGTTTCTTGAATGGTAGAAGTGTTCATGTTCTTTTTGACTCGGGTGCAACGCACTCGTTTATATCCTTTACTTGTTTGGGGAAGCTTGAATTACCTGTGTATGATTTGGGGAACGAGTTGGTGGTTTCTACACAAACTTCGGGACAAGTCTCAACTAGTTTAGTCTGTGTTGGGTGTTCGAGTAGTCCCGCCTACCTGGCTAAGGAACATGTTTCCTGTCACTCAAGGACAAGACAAACACCATCACCCCCACACAAGGAGGGCTCAATACCCGAGCGCTCCCTTTTCGCACACAAGGCCAAAGGAAGTTGCTATCTCGACCGGTCGATAGTCTCAGGCTTTACTAGGTACAACAAGTTGACCTATCTTTCACTCTTGTGCTCATCTACTACATTCTCAAGTACATCTCAACACTTACTCATTCAAACGCATATGTCTAAGTACAACAAATGTTCTCCACTCTCCACCTAATACGGGTCATTAATTATTGTCTAAAGTCTTATTAAAAAATAAACGTGCTTCAGACTAAACTCTTCAAAGTTTCACTCCAACAATAAATTACAAACAAATAAATAAATATCATTCGCAAATAAATCAGTAAATAAATAACATTCAATACCAATCCAAAATTAATAAATTATTTATTACTTTAATTAATCAAGTCTTATTACTTCTCTTTTTGGAAGTAAATAAATTCCTAATTCCACAATATTTAATTTTAATTTATTTGGTTTCCAATAAATTACTTTCCTTCTTACTCCAAATTAATTCCTCTTCTCCAGTAATTAATTTAATTCTAATTAATTACTAAATAATAAATTTCTACTTATAATAATGATAATAATTAATATCATTATTGTTTTCCTTCTCTCTCTTTACCATTTAATTTTATTAGTTAATATCAGATAACTACAATTCTACACACCCCAAACTATCATTCTTATTGTTGCAGTTTAATAATTTTATTTCTATTCAAATCTGGGCCTGCGGCCCAAAAAGGTTCCACTGTATCAACCCATATTCACTCCCGGCCCAAAAAGAATTTCGCCGTTGCGGGATGGTCATTCAGCGTAAGACCACTTGGCCAAGCCAATTCTACGGCCAGTCACCGCTACCTCCATGGCTGCACCACTCGCAGCAACTCCGACAGCCTCCACGGAATACAGATCTCGTATGCATACCAGAATTCATAAGTATCATAACCTAAAAGAATTTTTTTTTTCTCGGTTCAAAACCTTAATCCTAAAATTAGAGAACGAAAGGAACCCTAAAATCAAAACTCAAATTGCAAGGACAATTTGCAATCACAGTAACCCTAAAATCAAAGTTCAGAAAAGGAATCAAAATCATCCACCCAAATCACTAGTCTCACGCGAGAACAAAAAACCAAAAAAAATTCCCAAACCAAACCCTCGCCGCAACATGCAGAGGCTCTATCCGCGGAACGCAGAAGCTCCTGCCGTGCCAAAACCGCGCCTTCGCCACGCTTTATAAGATCTTTTACCCCGCAAGAATGAAAAATAGAAGAAGCTTCTGGGTTGCTTGTGATAAATGAAGAAAAGAAGAAAAAGAAGGTCGCTCTCCTAATTTCTCACGCGGAACGAAGAACCCTAAATTGGGTTGGATGCGCGATTTGAAGCCAAGACGAGGAAGAAGAGAAAAAAAAAACAATGTACAATACCTAATGCTCATGAAAAAGGAAACCCAAGGCTGGGAGAAGCATAGAAAAGTTAAATGCAAAGCTTGATATAGGATTTCATCCTAATGTATACAATTAGGATTTCATCCTAATGTATACAATTAGGATTTCATCCTAATGTATACAATTAGGATTTTGACTAAAAAATATTATTATATACTAAAGAAACGTACTATAGCATCATTACGTTACTGCCAATTGTTAAACTATTCTTATTTTATTTTATTTTATTTTAATTTAAAAAAAAAAGGTAAGTAATATGAATAAAAAGCTAACATAAGACAAATCTTTTCCTTTTTAAGGGAAAAGCAAATAAAAGGAAAGAAATTTAGGTTCTCTCTCCACTCTTCAACCCCAAATGCCAGCAGCTGCCATTAAACTATAATTCCTTTTTTATGTTCGAAGATTATACATGTATTAAAAAGAAATCAATGCTATGTGTGAGAGAATCATAAAACAAAAATAAACTAATATTTATCAGTTTCATAAGTATAGATATCCAATTATGGATTTTAAACATTCATTTTTATTTAACATTCATCCAAACAATTAGTTGCATAATCATACAATTTAAGAACATATCAACATTCATCATATGATCAAATAAAATAACAATTATACGTTTTCCCATGCTTCAACAGTTGGATGTGCCTGAGTGGAAATGAGACAGTATTGCTATGGACTTTGTCACCCATTTGCCACGCACTGTTAGGGGTCACGACGCTATATGGGTGATAATTGATAGACTGACCAAGAGTGCTCATTTCTTGGCAATCAGTTTGAAGATGTCTATGTCGAAGCTTGCTCAGTTATATGTCAGGGAGATTATCAGATTGCATGGTGTACCATCTAGTATCATTTCTGACCGGGATCCACGGTTCACTTCTAGATTCTGGCAGACATTGCAGAGTGAGATGGGTAGTCAGCTCCAGATGAGCTCTGCTTATCACCCTCAGACAGATAGTCAGTCTGAGAGGACGATCCAGACTTTAGAGGACTTGTTGAGAACCTGTGTATTAGATCACAGGGGAGCTTGGGATGAGATATTACCATTGGTAGAATTTACCTACAATAACAGTTTCCAGGCTAGCATCGGTATGACACCTTTTGAGGCACTGTATGGCAGACGTTGTAGAACGCCATTGTGTTGGTACCAGGAGGGTGAGGCAGTGTTAACCGGACCTGAGATAGTACAGCAGACCACTGAGAAAGTTAAGTTGATTAAAGAACGGATGAAAGCTTCTCAGAGTCGACAGAAATCCTATGCTGACAAGAGGCGCAAACCTTTGGAGTTTAAGGCAGGAGATCATGTCTTTATACGTGTGACTACCACTACAGGTGTAGGAAGAGCCCTTCGAGCCAAGAAGTTGTTTCCGAGATACATTGGGCCATATCAGATCACTAGGCGCATTAGACCGGTTGCTTATGAGATTGCCATGCCGCCCCGATTGGCAAATCTCCACCCAGTTTTTCATGTATCTCAGCTAAGGAAATATGTATTTGATCCCTCACACATGCTAGAAGTGGATGATCTGCAAGTCAAAGAAGACCTCACTTTAGACGTACAGCCAATCTGGATCGAGGAGTGTCGCAATAAGCAAAAATGGGACAAAACCATCAGGCTTGTCAAAGTCATCTGGGACGATAGGACTGGTGACTTCACTTGGGAACTAGAGGAGGAGATGAAAGAGTCATATCCTCACCTATTCTTAGGTAAATTTTAATTTTCGAGGTCGAAAATTCTATTTTGATGGGGAGAATATAAGAACCCTTTTTCTGAAAACACACTCTTCCTCTACAAACTTTATCCTTCAATTTTCTCCAACCTCTCTCCATCATTTTACCTCACTAAATTCTTAATCTCAAATTCAGAAGAAGCTTGAAGATTCCTGGTGCTACGGGTTTTGATATCACCGAACAGTTTGGTGTTTCCTCCAGTGAGCATTCCTTTTCATTCCTTTCATCTTGAGCTATGATCATGCATATTATTTTACTGCATGTAATTCAATGTGCTATTTTCCCCCAAATTCATAGCTCATAATAGGTTTTGAATCTCTATTCTACTTCCAATTTTCTGAATTCTAGGTAATCACCAAAATTCCTCATTTGCGTATCAAGCACCATAGACCCTCTTGAGCTTGAGCTGCGACATTTTCTAGGTAAGGGGAGCTAAATCCAACTAAGTTTCTGAAAAATTTGTGGATGTGAGCATGATTCCAGTTGATTGATTTTGATGTGGGGAAACCGTATGGAAATTGATTTTTGGTTTAATGGGTAGTATGATTTCAAGAAAATTATTCAAGTGGGTTATTACCATGGCTTTGATATATGAAATTTTGGTATGAACTTTATGATGTGAATTTGTTGAATATAGGTTGGATTGATGGTGGATTTTCGTCCTAACATGTTGATCTACTTGTATATGAAGTTTTTGTGAATTTAGAGGTGAAATGAGATGAAAAACATGATAGTTTACTTCACTTTTTCATCAAGTGCGAAAATGAATTGTTTTTGAGTGGTTGATGAAAGTTGGAGGGATAAATTGATGATTATGAAAATAAGGGTGTGGTGTAAATGTTTAATTTATGGTTATTTGAAACTGTTTTAGGTCCTTAGTAAAAGGAAAATCTGAAATAAAGTGATTAGGAATTGAAATGCTAAGTTTTGTATGGTTTTAAGTTCAATTTTAGAGTTTTGAATGGGCAAAGTTTAAATGGAGTGAGTATGATCTGAACTAGACCTTGAGTATGTTGTTGGAGGTATTTAAAACTTGTTTGTTCCTTGAGAAGGGTAAAAAAAAATTTGTTATAAGTTCATTTGATGGTTGGTAGGATGAATTTGACTTGATTTTGGACTAGCTTTATGAGTTTTGACAAGTGATATTTTGAATTAGACGTTCTGGGCTATAGGTGCTAATTTAGAATCTGTTATTGAGCCAATTAAGACTTGTTCAAGTGGTTAGTTTGCAGAAAACAAGTGTATAAGGTGTAGGTTTGAGTTTAGGTGTTTTTGGAATGTTAAAAATGGTATGATACACCTAGTTTCGGGTTTGATGATCCAATTGACGTTTAATTTCAGTTATAAATATGTTTTTCAATCAATTCTAATGTTTAGGAAGCCCCTTTGATGATTAGAATAAGTTCCAAGTGTATGAAAAGCTAAAAATGCACTTGCTGTCAACTGATATAGCGCTCAAGCGCCACTGATCTCGCTCAAGCGCCACTGGGCGCAACAACACTTTTCAAATTTTGTTTTTGGTAGTTTTTGGGGTTCCGGATGTCCGTTTTGGACGTTCTTTAGATCGTTCTGGGGGTTTTTGACCCTTCCGGATCCATTGGTGAGGGTCTCCAAGCCATTTGAATTACTTTAGTATTAGTAATTAAATATTAAAAGACATTTGTGTTAATAAGTGATGTTTTTGTGAAAATAGGTAATATTTGAGTATGTATGAGTGGTTTTGATGAATGAATTGATGTTGTAAGATGTGTGTATGACTTAGTATAGCCTTGGATAATGTTGGTAAAGTGAAAACAATATTGTAGTGCAAAATCATGAACTTTGAGGATTTATCTAAGATCCCTAGGTGAGATCACTTTAGTGTATGAATGAATATTGAGGCTCATTCAAGGGAGGTTATCCCTAATACTCTGACGGTCTTTCATTCTCAAATAGAGAGGATCGACGCGGGTGATGAGAGTAGTGGGAAGTCCTAGGGTAGACGCTTTCACTGGAGGTCTATTCCGCGGTAACGGACTAGCCTTGTGTGTGGTCGGGTGAAACCCCTTGGCAATGGCTTTGCAAAGCAGTAATGTCCACCACAAGTGCACAACCTGCCCAAGGTCGATATTCATTCCTAGTCCGGACGAGTCTAGGTCAAGTAGGAGTTATTTATGTTTGATTTGTTGTTGCTTGTATGCTCTGTTTCTTGAAAATGCATTGAACATGTTTATGTTTTGAATACTAACTCACCCTTGCAATGTATGTTTGTTTGTTTTGTATGTTCCTGGTTTTCTTTCTTGCGATGATCATCCGACTTTGGATGTGAGCAGAGGCAGCAGATGACACTCCATTGGAGCAGGCACTAGATAGTGGCGATGCGGCGCCTAGCACTTAGCTTTGCTTTAGACTTCCATTAGTTTTCCTTCTATGTATTTTGAAAGACTTTATAACTGTGTAAAGCTTTTGAATTACTTTATTTTGGATGACTGTATATATATTATACTATTATCATATAACTCTAACTGCTTTCTAGTATCATACTTAGTGCATTCCACTTTCATATAATTGCCATATAAATGGGATGTTACATATATAATAAAAATGTACCTAACACATACATTAAATTTTTAATGCATGTATTTTCACTAATTTTAAATAAAAAGAAATTGGAAGAAAGTGTAAGAAAAGAGGAGAGATGCTTATTGGGTTACCTCAACATCTTTAAGTCCATACTTAGCTTCATTTGGGCTTTTTACAGTTTACTTGTAAACAACTTATTAATTATTAAAAGGATTAAATATGTTTTTAGTCCCTATATTTTGGAGCGATTTTGATTTTAGTCCATTTTCAAACTAAGGTACAATTTAGTCCTTCAACTTTAAAAAATTATGGTTTTAGTCATTTTTATCAATTTGTTTAACTTTATTTGCTGTTTCAAGCACGTTACATTATAATATTTGGATTGTTTACACTGTTTAACACATTTTTGCTTCAATGTTAACTGAGAAACGCGTTTGAAACAACAAATAAAGTTAAAAATTTTTGGTAAAAAGGACTAAAACCATAATTTTATAAAGTTAAAGGACTAAATTGTACCTTAATTTGAAAATGGACTAAAACCAAAATCGCTCCAAAGTATAGCGACTAAAAACATATTTAACCCATTATTAAAATTAAAAATATAAAATTAAATATAAAAAAATAAATTTCACAATTTTTAATATTTAGAGATCAAATCAAAATTTTATTATTTTAAAGACCAAATTATTTCCTATTTACAAATTTTATAACAAAAATAGTAACTTTTAAAATATGTTTGTAGTTTATATTTTTGTCGAATAATTTAATATTTTTATATTTAATATTAATAAAAAAAATTTGATTTTCAAATTTAAAAAAAATAATGATTTAAATAGAAAAACTTTACAACAGTTAAGTTAAAAGTTCCTCTGAATTTAAACATGACATAGTGTTGTATTGTAAATTTGACAGGAAAAAACATTACTTTCCATCAATTCCAAAATTTATTACACCTTTACAAATTTAAGATTTTAATATCTTAATTTTAATGACCAAATTTATAAAAATAAAAGTAACTGTTTCTTAACACATTTTTTTCTTATATTATTATTATTATATATTTCAATTTTAATATTTTACCGATAATAAAAAAAGAAAAAAGAAAAAGACGGTATATAAATAGTGGTGGATGGGAATCGAGCAGAGTCCTCTGGTTTTTCTGAGGCCTGTGCTCTTTGAGGGCCATAGCTTGGGACCCTTTGAACCCTAATCTCCACCGAAACCCATTTTCTGGGAAAATTTTCGACAAGAAAAAGAGAAGAGGAAAATGCAGAATCACAGGCTGAAGCAGCAGCAGCAACAACAACAGGCTCTGATGCAGCAAGCACTTCTTCAACAGCAGTCTCTCTACCATCCTGGCCTCCTTGCTCCTCCTCAGGTTGGACCTTACTCTCTCTCTCTTTCTTTCTCCTTCCATCTCTCTATTTCCGATCATTGTTTCGATCATATCATGTTGTCTCGATCTTCGAGTCTTGCATTTTATCCTTACGGGATTGATTGCAATGCTTAGGGTTTTGTTGCAGACATTAACTTCTCTTATCCATATAAGAAGCTGGTTTTCATTCCTTTTTAGTTTTTTCGATTTTTTTACGATGTCTAGCAGTGATGTGTTGGGTCTTGTAGATAAACCGAATTGTGGAGTTATTTGGTTTGTCTGCCCTGTGAGGAGAGTTTTGCATTAGTCTGTCCAACTCATCAGAAACATGTGTGGTGGGAAATGAAATTTTTGGGTTGAGTAATGTTATTCTGAAGTATAAAAGGATGTTGTGTTTTTTCTTTTAGGGTGGTCAATGTCTATAAACTTATGTTGAAGTCATTTTGTTTCTGAAACATTTTTTTAGTAACTGAGAATCAAGCATTGGGCAATGAGTAATGGGTAATGAACCATTTGTCATCTCAGAGTCTCTGGAGGAATTTCAAGTAAAAAATAATTTGAACTGTCCTTCTTTTCTTACTTTTCTGTCAGTGTTTCTTTTTGTCTCTGTAGTCTTAGGTTGCGTTTGAAATAACATCCAAAATGTTACCAATAATTTATTTCAATCTATCAATACTGTAACTTCTCAATTTTGTGTGTCAAAAAACTGTAGTTGTTTGGGAAGTGGCTATCCAAACATGCTCATGGTCGTTTAAGAGAGTTTAGTTGGGCAGGCTTGCCATGTTATAAACAGTATTACCTACAGTTCTACATGTAAGAAACAAATAATTAATTTATTAAACTGGTTAATATAGTCAAGTTTATTAATTTTAAGAATTTACAATTTTAAATTTTATTTCAGAAGTACTCATTATGAAGTAGTGGTCATATATTTAATGACTATACTAGTATATACTGGTAAGTCAAGGTGTGAGTTTTTCAAACTATATATGTGGCGAGACATAAATTGTTTACAGATTTCACAATAAATCAAGTGTATAAAATAAAGTTAACGATTAATACATTTGAAAATGGGTTTATGCTTCCTATATATTGGGCAAAAAATTGCATCTTTATGTTTCTTAACTAGAGAAGGTATGTTTTTATTGAAAGTTTATTTGGGAAATGAATCTGAATGGTCAGAGAGGGGATTATTGTCTGATTTCATTTAGATGTTTCTAAAATATAAAGTAGATTTAGTATTGTTTTATTGTGGGTTTTTTCCCTTAATGCTTTGTTTTAATTTGTATTTTGCTATGTACTGAGTGGTTTGGGTAGCTATGGAAACATTCTCGTTAACTTTTGTCAGGCTTAGCAATTAACTCATGTATGCAATTTTTTGGTACTAGTTGGGCTACATGCTTTCTTCATTCCCATTCACCCCAGTAAATGTTTTGCCATACTTGTATTGGTAGATGCAATACAAATTTTCTCTCTTGATTTGCCCCTCCTTTTCCTTTCTTTCCTTTTTCACTTCTTCATTTTGCAGATTGAACCAATTCCAAGTGGAAATCTGCCTCCTGGTTTTGATCCAAGTACTTGCCGCAGTGTGTGAGTGTTTGTCTAGACAATTTTTTTTTTCTCCTTTTATTCTTTTATTTTATATCCCATTTTTGTTTGTTTCATGATTGTGATTCAAACAATCTTAGGCTACTTTGATCTTCTATTTACTCCTTTTCAAATAACGATTGTTTTTAAATGCATTTGACCATTCTTAAAAGCAATTTTAGAGTGCCAAAACTACCTATATGTTATTTATTTATATATATTCTATTACTAAAATTAATCACATGTTCCGTAAATTTTTCTTGTCTTTGTTTTTTAAAATTTATAGCTTCCTTATCTTTGAGAAAATGCAGGTATGTTGGGAACATCCATACACAGGTAACTGAACCTCTTTTGCAAGAAGTTTTTGCTGGTACTGGCCCAGTTGAAGGTTGCAAACTTATCAGAAAGGAGAAGGTATATCTTTTTAGCTTAGTTACTTTGAATTTTAATAATTGCTGATAATGGAGCTGTATATCTAACATTTGGTGCCTTTGTTTTGCAGTCATCCTATGGATTTATTCATTACTTTGATCGCAGATCTGCTGCTCTTGCCATATTATCTCTTAATGGAAGGCATCTGTAAGTGTTTTTCTTTACAAGTTAAACCAATTTCAATTTCCATTCAAAATTTAATTCAATGTTTTGCAGATTTGGCCAGCCTATCAAAGTTAATTGGGCATATGCCAGTGGTCAGCGAGAGGACACATCAGGTTGGTTCAGATTTTAAATTAAGTAAATTGATATTAATTTTTAAACTAAGTCTCATCCGTTGGGATCTTTTGATTCTTATATACCGTGCTCTTTCATTTTCAGGTCATTACAATATTTTTGTTGGTGATCTAAGTCCTGAGGTCACTGATGCTACACTTTTTGCATGCTTTTCTGTCTACACCAGTTGTTCGTAAGTTTCACTCATGATTTCTTAGTAAAACAGTCATCCTCTGTATTTCGATTTGAACCAATCTATATCAATCCAAAATAGAGAAAAATTATACTTCTCTCATGATATTTTTTCAAGTTCGATTGTAATGTAGCTTGGCTCATCAATTATTTATTTTTGGTGGCTCCAGAGATGCAAGGGTTATGTGGGATCAGAAGACTGGGCGTTCAAGAGGATTTGGATTTGTTTCATTCCGCAGTCAGCAGGTCCAACTTTGGTTCTAAAACTCTTTGAATTTTTTATGGAACAAGGCTCTGTGATGATTTTGACTTGGTATTTTTCTTATTTTTTAGGATGCACAAAACGCTATAAATGATTTGACTGGTAAGAAATTTGTTATTAACTTGACAATCTTAGACTTGAACCACTTTAAATTCAGATTAATCTCCAATGATTTTTCAAAACCACTTGATGCAAAATTGATGTTACAGCAAGGCATTGTGGATTGAGGTTCTTATATAGGAATTGATATCTTGACTTGTAGTGTTCTTTTTGTATTTTACATTCTAGATGGAAATTTGTATTGTAGAATTTTTAGGACTACCTCTTACGACTATATGCATTTTGTAATTGCACGAGTCGCAGGCTCACATGTTCTTTCTTATGCACATGTGTTTCTTGTTTTGGTCCAAAAACAATTTACTTTGTCCTTCAGGTAAATGGCTTGGAAGTAGACAAATACGCTGTAACTGGGCAACTAAAGGTGCTGGTGGTATAGAAGAGAAGCAAAACTCAGATGCAAAAAGTGTGGTGGAACTAACAAATGGCTCATCTGGTCAGTATGACATAGTTCGCTAAACGATAGAGATCATTGAATTAAAATATTTTATTTTTAGCTTCTCTAATTCTTGATTAGAGGGTGGATGCGGGTGATTTCTAGCATTTTGTTGCAACCTTCTTACATTTCAGTTTTAACTTTTTTTTTCAGAGTATTAATTTTAATTACTGGACCCTTATTCGTATAAGGCTTTCTTATCTCTTTTAATCAACACTTGCAAAAATAAAATCAAAATCCAAACTTAGATGCACTATCAAGTTTCATATCATAATTAAATTAAATTTAATTCAATATATTTTTCCAAATAAGATGTTTTAGAAACTAAAATAAGAATGCTTAGTCATTTAACATGAATTTGTGTTTTTATGTCTTTTATGCGTATAAATATTATCTTTTATTAGTGATATGAATCAATTCATAATACAATTCGAATGATTCGAAAAATATGTCTTCCAATTCACAATTTGTACCCTGATTCAACTATCATGCCTCGGAATGATTTTATGAATGATTGAGCTTGTGCAAGTTGTTGTTCGTTTTCCCAGTGAACTGATTTTTTATAGGCATGATTTAACCAACATGTTTTAACCTATTTGTCCAGAAGATGGTAAAGAGGTGTCTAATAGTGATGCTCCTGAGAACAATCTTCAGTATACTACAGTTTATGTGGGTAACCTTGCTTCAGAGGTAAGAAACTTTATCTGTCTTTTTTTATTTAGAGCAGTACAATTTCGTTAAACACCATTTGCTTGAAAAGTTTGCGAGCTTATTATGATTTGTGCAAAGCAAAAGCAATAATTTTGAACATCATTGCCTATATTTGCATTGCCCAAACTTCACTTATTACCTCTATTAGCTTTTTTTATCACTTTTGACTATTAGGTTATAAATGTAAGAATATATAAGCTTCCAAATACTTTCCTTAACAAAAATTTCATGTGTACTCGTGTGCTGTTATTGTTTGACTTCTGTAGCAATATCTGGTGCTATTTTATTCATTATGACCTCTGGTGACCCACAGGTAACTCAACTCGATCTCCATCGCCACTTCCATTCTCTTGGGGCTGGCGTGATAGAGGAGGTTCGTGTCCAGCGTGATAAAGGGTTTGGTTTTGTGAGGTACAGTAATCATGCTGAAGCAGCTCTGGCTATTCAGATGGGGAATGCCCAATCTCTTCTTCTTGGAAAACAAATTAAGGTATGGATCTCATTGAACTTTTGATGCTGTTGCTACGTGCTGTGTAATTTTTCTGCACCTTGTTGTGGGTCATGGTTCTTATAGTTGGCGTACTTTGCTGGCTCTAACTTTGCTTTGTATATTTTGTTGTATTAATTCTTTTCTTTTCACTGCGAGAGGGACAGGGACGGGGGAATTGTTTAGCTTGATTTCCTCTTTTTGTTCTGTCATGAGTTGCCTCCCAACTCACCGAGTCAGAATCCATCCTGTGGTGTGTTTGAAATCTGCAATTGAATTTGAACCGCTGACATTTATACCATTCTGTTGTGGTGTTTCCCTGTTGTGTATGGTAGTTTCTTGCATATTATTTTGTTAATTGTCTGGACCTTTGAGGCTTAAGCTACTTTTTTTTACCACATCTTCATTTCCTACGAACCCTTTGGGCCCCTCTCCTATTCATTTCTTTTAGTTGTTTATTTTATACTTTATTTTATTTTGATCAGGTGGTTTTTGAATAACGGATTTCAAATTTTCAATGAATTTAAAATGCATAGAAATTTAACTACTTAAAGTAAATTGCTTTTATTTATAAAATATTAGTTAGGATAAATCTATAGAAATTCTTTCATTAGATAAAGTGGTTTAATTTCTGTCACTGTAAGTGTTATTTGGCATTTTGCATGAAAAGACTTCTACAAAATTTCCGTTATTTTAAGAACTCTTCAGAGGTTTTTGTCAAACAAGTAATTATTAATTATCAAAGTTCTCAACAATCCACCTCCGAACACTCCCAGTTTGCATATTACATTGCGATTCTGACTATTGTTAAAAATGTAGTGCTCTTGGGGGAGCAAGCCCACACCACCTGGAACTGCTTCAAATCCCCTACCCCCACCTGCTGCTGCATCTCTGCCTGGGCTGTCTCCAAACGATCTTTTGGCATACGAGCGACAACTAGCCATGAGTAAGATGGGGAGCGTGCATGCTGCCTTGATGCATCCCCAAAGCCAACATCCTCTTAAACAAGCAGCAGCCATTGGAGCCAGCCAAGCAATATATGATGGTGGGTTCCAGAATGTTGCAGCTGCACAGCAAATGATGTATTACCAGTAACACTCCGCGCTTCTCTTGATGTGGTTTATGCAACTATCTGCACATTGATTCCTGTTAAACTCTAGGGAGCTTTTACATTTTTCCCTTTTTCACTTCACGGTGGTTTGGTAGTTACACCTGCCATATTAGATAATTATGAGCAAACATTTGTATGGGTTTGTATCAGGTATGCGGTTTTCTACTTAGTAGTGATGAGTGTTTATGATTTTAATAGGGATTGTCTGCCCTGACATTTTTCTTCTCACACCCATTTGGGTGTTACTATGCGATGCTTGTCATCAATATCATCATCCTGTCTATAGATGCTGTTATGTATTTATTATATATTTCAATGCACAATCACTCTGCTAGTAAGGTGGGTGTGCCTTGTTGGTTCTACCCTGATGGATTTACCTGGAAAAAAAAATGAAGAATTTACCTTCTCTAATGTTTTTTTACCAAACATATTTATGTCACAAAAAGATTTTCCCTCCTCTTATGATTTTAATGTAATAACTTGATTTTAAACTGTTAAATTATTTTTTATTTTAAATATAAGAGTTAGAAGAAAATCTTAATTTTTGTAATTAAGTTTATATATTAAAATTTTACATGTACTAGAATTTTAGCATTTTGTTTACATAATGTATGGAGGAGAGCGGGAAACTCATTAATAACTTTATCAAAAATAGTATAATAAAGTAAAATTAAATAAAATTTAGAAAGTTTTAAAATACATAACTTATATCAGTTATTAGAGTTCTCTGAAATTTATTGGCACACTTTTTTATAAAATTGTTAATAAATTTGTATTCTGTTATAACAAATTAAATGAACTCTTTAAGAACCGAAATTTTTATTGAAGATAACATTATATTAGAAATCTTGGTAAAATTACTTCATCATAAAAAATATTCCAGTAATGTATTTTTTAAATTTTTAAAGAACAAAAAACAGAAAAAGAAGTCTTGCTCTGATTTTTTGATAGTTAGTTCAATTGATTGTTTTAGTTTTAGCCGTTACTTTTCAATCATCAATTATAACTACTCTTAATTAATTTTTAAAATGTTCATTTTATCATCAGACAAATTAAAAAATATGTTAAATTAAGTTTAAAAAATATACATGCTCAGATAATATGCAATTTTCTCTTTTTATAAACTAATTCACACTTATTTTTTCTATTCAAAATTATTAATACATTATTTCTGTCTAAACTATCTAGACTTAATTATGATCATTCCGGAATATGAATGTTTTAAGAAAAGTATTAAAGAATCGTATATCTACCAAAATCAATTAAAATAAATTAAATATTTTAGGGTTTGAATTCTTTAATAAAGTTTTTAGAGTTATTTGGGAATTCAGTAGAAAAGAAGGAAACTGAAACTATGCTCTCCGCCACAGACAACTGTAGCTCCCGCTCGAAGGAATCTCTCTCAACATTCATTTTCTCGTTCTGATCACTGTTTCTCAGACATCGCTCTCTCTCTCGTCAAAGGATTCATCTTGATCCAGGTTTTTTTTTTTTTTTTTTTCAGTTTGTTAATTTATGTTTTCTTCTTTATTTCGTTAAATCTTCTTTATTTTTTTAAACTCTGCGTGACATAAGGTAAATAGTTTTATTAATTAAAGATAAGTATATGTAAATAAAAAATTAAAATCGTATAGAAAAAGAAAAAGAGAACAAAATCCCAAGCCCCATTAGCCATTACATCTCATATTCCTAACTCAATTAGGGTAATAGTGCAGTACGGGAGTTTCAGATTTCGCCGGGCATTGTGATAACCATTAAGAAGGTATGTTGTGCTATCATGTTTAGGTTATATTCCTTTGATCTTTGAAATTTTTTACTCAAAACACAATCATTCCATAATTACAATTGTATATTTGCGTTTGAATGTTTTGTATACAGGGTTTTCAGACTTAGTATCATAAAAAAGGATGAGTATCTTGCAAGGGAAACGCAAGCGCCAAGACCTGGCTTCTACACTCTCTGCGTCGATGACGAACGAGGAGCGGATGATTTACAATATCATTCGCGGGAAGAAGGAGATGGGGATATGGCAAGGGGACATCAAAAGAGAAACCAACATCCCTGACAGCATTTTGAAGAAATCCATCAAGTTGCTAATCTCCAAGACTCTTATCAAGGAAGTTGTGAACATCCAAAACAAGTCCAAGAAGGTGTTGATGGCCATGGAATTCGAGCCCTCTAAGGAGATCACTGGTGGAGAGTGGTATACCGAAGGCAGGCTCGACACACAGCTCATTGATGCTCTTTCTGATGTCTGCTTGAAGCTTATTTCCCGGAAAAAGATCGCTACCCGTGATGCAATCCTCGAGTGGACTAGAACCTTAGGAAGTGAGGTTTTTCCTGGTGGAGTAAGTCCAGGACAGGTGGAACAAATTCTGAAAGTTTTGGTTATGGAAAATAAGTTACAAGAGGTGAACAGCACTGGCTTTGGGGATTTTTCATCTGTTCCTGCTGGTGAAGTTTGTTTTAGGTTGGCGAAAAAGGTAGGCACCAATGTTAAAGTTGGTGCCATGGCTTCTATTCCTTGTGGGGTTTGTCCTAGGATTCAATTTTGTACACCCAATGGTATTATATCCCCAACAAATTGTCAATATTATCAGAAATGGTTGGACTTTTAATTGTGTGTTATCCCCAGTTCTTTCTTAGTTTTAGGTTTTTTATACGGCACTTTTTAGTTTTGACTTTTGGGTTTCGTCTACTATATAATCAATCTTTCTGATTTTTTTTTTCTCAATGTGGTGCTTCAAAAGTAATTGATTTTCCTTTGCATAGAGTGAAGTTCTTTTGTTGTGTTTTGTTCAATAAATTGAAGATGTATGCTATCTTCATTCAGTATTATTTTTCAAACTCCTACCGATAGACATACATAATATATTCTTTCAAACAAATTATGAGTTCAGTTTAACCATCTAGGTTTTCTGATCCAGACAGTTACCAAGTATTTAATATATTATCTATTATGAATTTATAAACTTCAACAATGCACCATATCTTTTCCATTATTTTCATGCCATGGTATGACTTATTTGGCAGCATAAACAAAATTTTGAAACTTAGGCTGCACAACAGGTATTATCATACCATTTTATCATACCATTTTTTGAGCTTGAGTAGAATATGCTGTAACTTAATTTCCTTGTCACAGGTGGGTTTCCTACAATCACCAGGTAATACAATCTGCAAGTATGTCAAACAAAGCTTATAGTATTAGTATGTAAAACGCTACAGAAACCAATATTGAATGGAGACTTTTGTAAGTAACAGAGAATGTGAACAGACCCTCAACGGGTGAGCAGTGGCCGATTACTAG
Source organism: Vigna mungo (assembly GCA_036885675.1). NCBI lineage: Eukaryota > Viridiplantae > Streptophyta > Magnoliopsida > Fabales > Fabaceae > Vigna > Vigna mungo. Next base: position 50,528,440 of record CP144700.1, read on the forward strand.
TACCTGTGCAGGACGCTACGCTTAGATGAAAATAAGCTGGAGAGTATTAGTAACAGGTCACAGATTATTTTGAAACAGAACTCAAATGATGAAGTAAAAAGGTTTAAAACCCTATAATCTTTCAGCTTCCTAAAATGGGGAAATATCACATTATTTTAAAGGGTTGGAAAACTCACTGTAGGATATGTATGCAGTGATGTGATACAATAGTCTCAGCCCCCAGGCTGCTACATCCTGTTCTTTAGGGAGCTATCGACTAGCTTGCCTTCCACAAAGGTTTAAGTTAAAATTCCCTTATTACTGTATAATTGCAGAACTTTGAGGCTCTGCATCTCTCAATGCCCAAAGGCCCCAATCATCTCAAAATGACAAGATGGAGTTCCTCTCATTCCCTCTTCTTTTTGCATACAGCTACAGGTCTTCTAGCATAAACCCACCCTCAGCAGGTTTGATCAGTTACCGGAAACATGAACACAGCCCATTCTATTTCTTAGACTAACATAACAAACTATTTACCTAACATTATCTTCCAAGGATTAGTGATGGAAATTCAATTATTGATTGTTCAGTGTTGTACTTTTTTATTACTTAACCTTGAAGCAAAACTTGGAAAATATAATTAGACCAAGCAACACATAATTAATTAATCGACTTAAACTGAATATTGGTTTTCATAGACCAGAATTTTTCTGTTGAAAAATTCTATATTGTTTTACATTCCATTTTTACGGAGAATTCCACACTTGATTCATGTATCATGGTTTTAGAGTGTATCATTCTTAATCACAGTCTCTGTTTTTGGTTTCCTTAGCCAAGTATGGAGCTTTATTGAATTTATCATAATGCCATGTTGAAGGTTTGCTGGTCACATAAGGCTTTTTCTCTTGTCTGTGTTTTTTGATTGGTGCTTCTCCAGAATTGATTCCTCACCTTTTCTGACATTTCTTTGTCACTGTATCTTTTAGGAATACATTGTTTAAAGTAGACCAATTTTTGGTGATTAATTTTATAGTTTAAATGCGTAATCTATGCTGCTATTTGTTACATCTGGGTTGATTGCAATGCGATTATTTTTAAGTAGGTTTCTTTGACCCAGCATTTAAAATGGGATAATTACATGACCTCCTGTTATTTGGTGTAAATACATAATATTTCTGTTGTTTTATTTACCTTTTATTCACTATGAATGACTCGATATCCTCCAAATTTCTCTTGCATTCTCTTCTGTTCATATTAAGGATTTTCTTATTTTACTTTCTATAAAAGAATTGAGAAACAAACAATGGGGAATATTTGAAGGCTTTATCGAACGTTAATACCTCTGGGTGGGTGCATAAACTTGGCTGATATGGATTTTGATCCCCACTAAACATGCCTGAGTGGCAGGATTTAAAACGGTTAGAGTTTGAGTGAAATATGTCTACATGGTAGACATAGTTAATCCTTGAATGATAGATTCTAATTTTAATGTGTTTCACTCCCATGTGAATCTGAAGAACTGTTTTGTTTATTAGTTTTTTCCATTGTACTATCATTGTTGGAAACCTTATTTACAGTGTCACACCTAATCTTGCAGTCAACTTGCTGGGCAATGGTAAAGTCTTGGCTAGATGTGCAAGTGGACTTGGAAATCACTGGTTCACACAGCCAGGGGGAATTGATCTATATTTGGATATGTAATTGATGGATATCAATGCTTCTTCAAATTCAAGAATCAATGCTGCAAAACCGTCTAGTAGTTTGGATATCTACATACTGTGGAAGTCTGGAAAACAATTACTCTAGAGTAAAGGAGATGGAGACTATGTTGGGCACAAGAAGAGTGTGTATCTATATACTCAAGCCTCATGACTCAAGATACACTTTCTTGGACTCAAACCTTGTGCCAATCTTGATTTGATGTAGAACCAAGGAAGTTTCAGCTTGGGTGGGCTATCTTAGTCGCAATAGTGTTGACTAGGTCTAGCTTTGGACCAGTGAATTGAAGGTATTGAAGTCAAGAGTCATGGAAGGTTTTGTGGAGGCTTGGGAGAGGAGGCAACTTTGAGGTTTGTTTGTGTTGTAGAAGCTCATTTGGCTTGGTTTTTGGTGCCTTGGCTTCATATGGACAGGGAGAGAGCTATGGAGTGAGTATTTGGTGGATTAGAGTAGGTTTGCTTGGTATTTAGCTATGGTGGCCATGGTAGCTTCTTGGGGAAGATGTAACTAGAATTGTGTAACCAAAGATCTGATGGAGAAAAGGTTGGTGGCGTTTTCTTAGTTAGATTGTGGAAATATTTATGGTGGTGACTTGGGGTGGTTTCCATGGTGGTTCTTGGGGGCCAAGGATTGTTTAGGAATTATAAAACATAATACCTACTTGTCCATTCCGTATATCTCAGTTTTTGAGCCAATGGTATTACATTACATGAAAAATATTAGAGAAGGGAGCTGCACCTCCAAAATTTTCTTCGTGCACCTCCAATGATTTAATGGCTTTTGAGTAATTTTTTTTTGGAATGATTTAATGGTTCCCTTTGGTTCTGCCTATATTTTTGCCATAATAAACCAGGTTTCTGTCTTTTCAGGTTGGCAGGGCAAGTCTAGCTTTAACAGAAGAGCAGAAAATAAAGCTTTCTATTGCAAGAGCTTTGCTTTTAAATCCATCCATTCTTCTTCTTGACGAGGTTACTGGTGGACTTGATTTTGAGACTGAGAGGTCTGTTCAGGAAGCTCTGGACCTGCTAATGTTGGGACGCTCAACAGTAATAATTGCTTGAAGGCTTAGTCTTATAAAGAATGCTGATTATATAGCTGTCATGGAGGATGGTCAACTTGTTGAAATGGGTACACATGATGAGTTACTGACCCTGGATGGCTTATACGCAGTGCTTCTACGACGTGAAGAAGCCACAAAGCTTCCCAAGAGGTTTGTTACCACCTCAAATCACGGTTCAACTTTTGCCATGCACTTTTTTGTGTTTGTGAAGAATATAACATGACTTTTAAGATATAGATATTGTGACTATTAAGGTGACAATAAGTCTGTTAATGTTTTACTATAATAATAAACTAATAATTGTTACACAATGGTTGATTTCACTGTTTTTTTATAATTTGCAAGATTTCATCATTTGCTTGATGAAAAATCACCTTTTCTTTGGTCATCCAGGATGCCTGTTCAAAACTATAAGGAGACTGCAACTTTCTAAATTGAGAAGGATTCTTCAGAAAGTCACAACTTCAAAGAACCTTCATCTCCTAAAATGATAAAGTCACCCTCTCTTTAAAGAGTTTTTGCCCTTTTTCGGCCTTCGGATGGCTTTTTTAATTCACAAGAATCACCAAAAATTCGGAACCCACCATCAAAGAAGATGATGGAAAATGGACAGTTTTTAGACTCAGCAGACAAGGAACCATCAATTAAAAGGCAGGATAGTTTTGAAATGAGACTACCAGAGTTACCCAAGATTGATGTTCAATGTGTGCATAGACAAAAGTCAAATGGTTCTGACCCAGAATCCCCTGCTTCACCTCTTTTATTAACATCTGATCCTAAAAATGAACGCTCCCATTCACAGACTTTTAGCAGGCCTGATAGTCATTCTGGTGTTCTTTCGGTGAAAATGACTGAAACAAATGAAAAATAACACTGTTTCACTTTGTGTATCAGTTTATATCTCTGTCACCCTCTTTTGTATTATTCATTTGTGTATGTTTCACCGTGAAATTAAAAGCAATGTTTCATGTGTTTCGTTGAATACTGACAACTAAAGCATTAAAACACATTTAATTGTGACTGCTTTAAGAAGTTTTATATTGAAATTATCTGTGCCATCGGGATAATTTCAATTATAATTTGTAATGTATCTGTTTGTGCTTGAGTAATCAATGGGCTGTAATTATTGTAATTTGACAGTGTCTTTACAGGATAAAGAGTACAATTATTGAATAAGTAGAATCGGAAATGATCATCCCATAGAGTCTCTCTCGGGTTTTCAAATCCTATGTGCACATGACTATATCTCATGGGGCGTAGTAAATACTTAGCATAGTAAACATCAAATTAAAAAATAACAACTTTATTAATTAAGGATATTTTAAAAAATTGGAGTTGCAAGATAAAAATCTTGGAAGTGCAGGGTGAAACATCTAGGAAAAATAGCTCTTATTTTGTCAATTTGGGCCTCATTGAATGTTCATCTTTTCATAATCAATTATCCTTAATATTATTTGTTTATGAATATGTGCTAAGTTACAATTTTATTCTTAAAATATCCATTTTAATTGGTTTAATATTTCGTAATATTAATTTTCCCTAACTTACAAGTAAGGGTAATTAATCATAGAAAAAATGTATAAAAGGGACATTTTTCAATTTCTTATCATTCTTATTAATTAAATAAAATAAAGAAATATCAAGCCAAGGCAACAAATAATTATAAAAACCTAGTTATGAACTATATGCAAAGGATGAGTTTTACAGAATTTCATAGAGCGAAGTGAATAACAATAATAAGTAAATTTAATCTTAAAACCTATACATGTTATATTCGTGAAATGAGGGCTAAATTTGGTTTAGTCTTTAAAAACATTGGCGCGTGAATGTGAACGAAGAGTGTGAGGGTGAAGTTGACGCGACTTGAATCCGCGAGACGTAACGTAAACGAAGAAGAAGGGTTTTAGCCAAACCTCACCATTACCTTCCCGCGCTGAGTGAGGGTTTAAGCTCACTCACTTACTCACTGAGTTACCTCAAATTCTTAATTTCCAATGGAAGAAGAAATGGCGATGGACTCTTCTCCGAATCCCGGTGATAGTTTCTTCGACCCTCAGAATCTCTCTTCGCGACAGCAGTTCCGCAGATATGGGTATCGTATTACATTCTCTCGATTCAAACCAGTGTCACTCTCTGACTAACTAATTCTTAACTTCAATCTTCGTTTATCACATGTAAATAAATTGCCGTATGGTTTACTTTTACTTCGGAGGCGCCGGGGGTTTTGTGCAATTAGGGTTTATGCCTCTCACCAATCGAGCAGGTTTAAGTTGAGTTTTTCAATTAGAAAAAAAGGGGCAAAATGTTCAAAGCAACAGTTCGTGTCGAAAGTTTTTTCGAATCTGAACACTTGATATAATTCTAGTTGTTTTGGGGTTTGCCTGGGCAAGTTTCCTAGTAACGAGTTCTAGGAGCGAGAGGGAAAGAAAAAAAAAAGGAAATGTACTTCTCCATAAGTTAAAATTAATTATGCATACAGTGATATGTAGCTCTGTCATCAAACTTTTTGCATTTAAACTTGTTGATAGACTAATTTTAGTGTTGATATAGACAAGTTTGTCCAAACATTGGGAAAGCCAAACAGTGAGGTTAGTGTGGAAGGATTGACTAGAGGAAAGCTTATAATGACGATGATAGGTTTTCAATAGGAAAACCTAATCAAGCACTCTCCTCACACACTCAACAGAGGAACATAGAGAAAGAAAAAGAATAGTTTGGTATTATTCACAAAGAATGGAATAGGCAGCAATGATACAAGAGGCTTAACCCTCCTCCACAGTACTTAACCCCGTCAACCAAATAAGTGTCAAAAAGTGCCTCAATGAACTAAACAACTTCTATTTATACTAATCATCTCCTCAGTCCACTTAACTGTATGACAGTTAAGTGCCTACGCTCCCCCAACTAACCCATCTAACTAACTCTCTTATTTCTCGTCTCATATACAATCCACTCCTATCAGACGCTCTGATAGTGTCTTGAGTTGTTAAATTCGCCTACATTTATCGTGGTTTCATCTTTTGAGTTATCGAACTGCATTTTGTGTATTGTGGAGGTTTGGTGTGTTAGATGTTATACGGAACCCCCGAATGGTTTTTGGAATATAGAATGCATTATATAAACTATATGATATTTTTTTTCAAAGTAGTGGCTATTCAACTACAGCTCCTTTGGGGCTGACCACCATTTAAAACACTGAGAGAACATCGTGATTTAATTTATTGCTTCATCTTTAGGTCTTCTGTAGCTGCAAAATGTTGTCCTGCTTTGGATTTTAATAGTATTCTGTAAACTTGTGTTGATTTTTTATAATGCAATTTTTGCAGGAAGAGGCACTCAACTTCAGGTGCTTCAATCCAACTGGACAACTCGGCTTCCAAGTTGAGTGAAACTGGGTTGTTATATGATGGCCAAAGCATCCATAGTCCTACTAATGCAGCACTTGTTCTTGAAAATATTAAACAAGAGGTTGAGAGTTATGATGCTGATTACTTGGAAGAGAAGACACCATATTCCACTAGGAGGAGGTTGTCCACTGACGTTCCTGGTGTTCCTGGTGTGGATGCTGGTTTTGATTCTGTTCGCTACTCATTAAAGGCTTGTAAGACAGAGGGTGACACATTGGGAGATGGTGCGGACACAATATTTACTTTGTTTGCATCTCTGCTTGATTCTTCATTACAAGGTAATGCAAGTATGTTTTTGTTTATGTACCCTAGTACCTGGAAAAAATTATTTCATTCATCTTCATTTTCTCATTTCTGTAAATGTGGATACAAAATTATTGCTTTGAAGCTTGAAATTATCTTCATTTTCTCATTTCTGTAAATTTGGATACAAAATTACTGCTTTTTCTTACCTTTTGCTTTTATGTGTTTAGAATCGGCTGGAGAATAATGGCTGATATTATAAGATGAACACTATTTCTTTCTGTGTTATAATTTAAACTCTGTATTATTAACAAAGTAAAAGTAAAGCTCGTCTGTTTATTTCCTGGGCATTTTAGTTGCTCCCATTTCTCCTTGGAGAAGAATAGATCTTGTTGATTCAAATGCAATTTTTTTTGTCATCATTCTGTACCAAAAAAAAGAGAAAGAAATTGTGTAATATTTATTGTATTTTGTTTTACAGGACTGATGCCTATTGCTGATTTGATACTAAGAGTCGAGAATGCATGTCGAAATGTTTCAGAGTCTATAAGGTTTGTTTGCTACTAGACAACATAAATATTTGCATATGAAGCTGTATATCACAAACACTCAAGATAATTTTACTTAATTTTTATATAAGGCTCTATGACATGTGTTCTTGTTGTCTTGGGGATCGATGGATGGATGCCATTTTTTTTTCATTTTACATTGTTGTATACTTTGTTTTTTTCTTATTTATTTATTATGCTTAGTTTGTTTACTGTGGTTCTCTTGAGAATCTATGCATATTCGTTCAAGATTTGTTTTTAACTGAATTTGTTGAGAACCTATAGAGCTCTTTTCAGTGGTATTCTATTGTTGGATTTGGCTGTTTTTGTTGTTTAATTGAAGGTTTTAAAGTTTCCTGCCCTCCATCTCTTTGCCCATCTTCCTCTATTTTAGTAGTGTTCTACATGAATGCATATATATATATATATATATATATATATATATGTAATTTAGGAATTATGTTAGCTTTTGCTTCCTGATGATGCCTTGGACTGGTTAGGAACTGTCTTGCGGTATCTATCTTTACTTATTTTGTTTTATTATGCTGCCAAATTATTACTGTAAATTGTGACATTTTTAGTATATAGAGACATAATAAAAAACTATGAATATACTATGAACTTAATGTTGTTAAATAACTCTTATGGGGTGCAACCATAATGCTATAACAAGGTGTTTTTCAACCCCTCTACTATAGGTAATTTGTGAAGAGAGGCCCAGTACAGCTGTGCCATAGGCCATAATGACATGTTTATTAGTTGAAATTTTGTCCTTCTGCCATATTTCATCATTGATAGCCTAGCACAATTTGCCACATATCTTACATTTTCTTCCTAAAAGATCACATTTTAATCTATGCCATATAACTGAAATTTTTTGGGAGATGTTTAAATAAGAAAAATATTTCTCTATGCATAAAGTTACTACTCTTCCTATGCAAGATTAAAATTTTTTCTGTTTGTAAATTTGAGGTGAACATAGGGTATAGATATAGAAATATGTTGCTTGTCAAACTTCCAGAAACTAGGATATTAACTGTTATTACTTGCGTATTAGAGGTATTGTTGGTTCTATTTTGTAGCTGTATTTTGAAAACATGGATGATATTCAGTAGTATTGGATTTTTTGTTTTCGTTAACTTGAAGTGTAAACTCATTATTTACTTATTAATGGGGAGGTTTGTTGTAATTGATGCACGCTTCTCTTGTTAGCTGTCTCGGCTGTTTTAGAAGGACTCTTATTGTCATTCTGAATGTGTTTCGCTTTCTTTCCCTAATGAATTCTTAAATACAAATATCATTGGAAATCTGATATCAACTTGAGATATGACCAAATTATAGTATATAATTAGGTGTTATCTTTAGTTTAAAAGCCGGTTTTATGAGTTTGAGCTAGGTTTTAAAATTCATTTTCTAAGATGATATCAAAACCTATCTAAACAAGATTTATCATGTTACCGCTATTCTATTACCTACAAATATTTAGTCTCATGCTCACAATGTTGATTCTCGGTGTGAGAGAGTGTTGGAAATCCCATTTTGACTAGATATATGACTAAATTATAACATGAGTGGATTTATAAGCTGATTTTGTAAGGTTAAGTTAAACATAAAGTTCATTTGTTAAGAAATATGAATGAAAAATGAGAATTAAATTGAACTTTTAAACTATACTGAATAGTATATAGACCAGAGAAGTATAGTACGAGTACTTGTTAATTGCAAAACAATGATTATAATATTATTGTGGCCTTTCTATTGTAGGTATGGTTTGAATGTAAGGCATCGTGTTGTTGAAGACAAGTTGATGAGGCAGAAGGCTCAACTTTTGCTTGATGAGGCGGCAACATGGTCTCTCTTGTGGTTCCTCTATGGAAAAGGAAATATATCTCAAACCATATACTTTTGGGATTTTAAGTATCTATTGTGTCTCTAACTTATATTGTGTTTCACTTTTGGTTATTCAAATCTATTTTCTTATATTAGTTAGTTCATTCACTGACGTTCTTCTTTTTGTCTGAATCAACTCGTTCAATGATTAGGCTTCCCATTTGATTATGATAATTTTGAATTTAAAATATATGGAAAACTCAATGTGGTATTTAATGATATCTTCATCTCAATATGAGATATAATTTGCATATTGGCAGAGCCTATTCTATTTATCACTAGCTCACTATGAACTAGATAAAGAATTCCAAAGTTTTCTCCAAAGGAAATAATTCCACCCATATATATATATATATATATATATATATATATATATATATATATATATATATATATATAGTCTGTGAGTTCCTTTAAATACGCTATATAGTTATAGGAAAGACGTGAAATTGAGTGGCTCTACAGCTATAATTCATTTTCCCACATGTTAATAGTGGCCTTTTCTTTGGATTTTTTTTATGCTTCATTTTTTTTTTAAATTTTTTCTTATAGTTGTTTGTTTATATTTCAGTGACTGAAGAACTATCTAAAGATCAAATACTGGTAATACTTGTGTGATTCTACTTTACTTAACTGCGTAAAGGAAACAATCTAGGAATGTGCTTATTAAAATTTTCTAACTTATCACAGGTGTCGGGAACCTCACATGTGGTGGCTTGTGAGTTTGTTGTGGAGGATCATACAGCTCAATTATGCCTTCGGATAGTCCAGTGGTTAGAAGGTTTAGCTTCTAAAGCACTAGACTTGGAAGCGAAGGTAGCTTTCGGATATTTCTGCATGGAATTTTTCTTCTTTCACTAATAATATCTTTTATTTTTATTTTCAATTTAGTTGGACACACTAACAATGAAAATTTTTTTACACTATCATGTAATCATGGACTATCATATAATTGAAAATTCTTGACTTTTGTGATGATTATTTTAAAAAAACATATGTATTGTTAATTTCTTAATGGCCAACAGAATGCATATTTTTACTATAATGTTGTATCATCCTATTTTCATGTGAGATGCTCGGTTCTTGACATGGTAGATTGTGTTGAAAATCCAACATTGATTAGATATACGACCAAATTATAGTACATAAGTAGGTAAACCTTTCGTGAGTTTTAGTTATGTCTAAAATCCACACTTTCTAAGAGTTATCATTGCCTCACTATTGTTAATTAAACTAAATGTTCAATGATATGGCAGACAGTACTTATTGTAAAAAAAAGAAAAAATTAATCGTGGCTCAACTTATGGTTAGTATAGAATTGGAAATCATTTTGTTTTTTGATTAGGTATATGACAAAAACCACCTTTTGATACACTGTTAGTTTGTAGCTTTGTTGGAAGTCCACCTTTCAAGTGAAAGTCAACTATCTCTATTTAATAGTTTATATTGTTTTACTTTATTTGCATAAATATCATTGTTTGATTAAACATTAACTGTTTTGGATTCTTCCTATATTCATGCAGGTGCGTGGATCTCATGTGGGTAGTTATCTCCCTAACTGTGGAGTTTGGCATCATACTCAGCGTTACCTGAAGAAAGGAACTCTTGACATGAATGTTGTTCATCACTTGGACTTTGATGCCCCAACTCGTGAAAATGCTAATCTTTTACCTGATGACAAGGTATTGGACAATTGCTGCTTGCAATTCTTTTGCACCTTTAACTTGGTTGTGTCTATGACCTATATTAATGGATATGCTAATTTATTTGTCTTGTATGTTATTAGCTTTTGACCGTTCCTACAGAAATTTAATTGCCCTTATGCTCATTGTTGGTTCATAAACAAATTATCTTTCTTAAGCAATATGCATTCCATATTTTTAATAACTGTACTGAGTACTTAAAACTCAGCAAACTTATGCTAGGTTTGGATAGTATCTGTTATATTGCAATAATTTGTAATACATGGATTTTTAATTTGTTCATTTAATTATGCTGTGGTGAACAGACAGTGGTGGTCTGATAGCAATGCTCTTGATTCAAACTTGAATTTGAATGATAAAGTTGAATGAGTTGTTGTACTTAGCTTATGTTTTGTGTATATATATATGTTTAATAGCTTTTTTGGTTTGTTATGTTGATTTTTTCAATGCGTCCCAATATTTTGAAAGTTCCTAATTTAAAAGACGAGTCAAAGTAAACTCTTCTGTCAAATATATGGTGATGGTGTTATTATAGTGGCATGTGACATTCGGTGCTTGTGGCACATGTCATTTCCTTATGATAGAATATTCTGTTTTATACTCTTATAGGTTGTAATTTCCTAATTATTGATGATGACATAGAATAGTGAGGGTGTGTGCACTCTCCTAGTTGGTTAGTTCACAATGTAGTATGCCAATGATGTTTTGTCTTTTTTTGATACAGAAACAAGATGAATCTCTTCTAGAAGATGTGTGGACTCTTTTAAGGGCTGGAAGGCTAGAAGAGGCTTGTGGACTTTGCCGGTCTGCTGGACAGGTGACCATAACTTTTACCCTGATAAGTTTATGGACTTCATTAGTCTATGCGTCACATATTAGCATCTTGTTATTTTTCCAGCCATGGAGAGCTTCTTCTCTTTACCCATTTGGAGGATTGAACCAGTTTCCTTCTGTTGAAGTTCTGGTCAAGAATGGTAAAAATAGAACTTTGCAAGCTGTTGAGTTTGAAAGTGGTATTGGTCATCAGTGGCATCTTTGGAAATGGGCTTCATATTGTGCATCAGAGGTAGGGTTCTGTGTTTGCACTGATGAAACAATCTTCTTTGTTGTTTTATTGATGTTTGTGCTACCTGTGTTTTGATACTTTCCTCCCTAGATTTTCACTTAAAAGTTTGATTATTGGAAATGGAATTTGTTATGCCTAATGTGCTCTCTTAGGTAAATCTTGTATATATCTGAATCGGTTTTCCCTAAAAAGTTCGTAGGACCTGATTGGAATTTCATGACATTATAAGGCCTTATTGATAGAGTATGATATCTTTTAATTCTATGTGGCATTTGATGCATCATTTTAGAAGGTAATGTATTGTATGAGATAATAGGATGATATTTTATTATGATGATTATAGAAACATTGGACAGGACAATAATTATTTTTTTATAAAATTACTTTTACCTTTTTTATTAAAAGACAAAAATACTTTTTACTTAAAGTATACGAATTGAGTTTTGTAATTTTGCTTAGAAATAGACAGTGGACATTCAATAATAATAAAAAAATTATACTTTGGATACTGATATTCACAAAATTTTAAAAAGAGTAGATCCTGTATATTATTAAATCATGCAGAATATGTAGCCAAACAATCCTTTGTTGTACAATAACTTTTTGTGAATGAATGGAATACGAGTGTATAAGATATCTTCAAAATAAACTTTCTTCCCTCCCTCTTTTCACGATTTTTTTTCTGTGCTGTCAACTTTTTAGATTTTAGGTTCTTTATACCAGTTCATGAAGTTATTTGATTATTAAGACATTTTCAAACTATTTTTCGTTCATTGAAAATGAAAACCTCCTAATTGCACTTTTGTTTTCCAGAAAATAGCAGAGCAAGGAGGGAAATGTGAAGCAGCTGTATATGCAGCCCAGTGTAGCAACCTTAAACGGATGCTTCCACTCTGCAATGACTGGGAGGTCTCTCTCTCTCTCTCTCTCCTAAAAGTGTTTTGGAAGTTTTTTGTCCTTTCATCCATAGATATGGAGAATATGCATTCTATGAGCATACTGGCATGCGAAGGCATTGTCATGGGACTGAAAACAAGCTACTTAGCTGTAACAGTTCATTAAACTGATGTTTAGTCCTTTAACGTAGTTATCAATCCCATATTGTGGTATGTAGTAATTGAACCCTAAGATGCTTTAGCAGGATAGTAGAAAGTGGGATGCTACTGTTGCAAATCCGATAGAGAAAAGACATATAACACAGATATAAATGCTAAACAAGCAGTATATTCTAAATTTGAAGACATGTTTTAAAGAATAAGAGGTGCTGGACAATAATCACGAGAGGTGGTGAATTCTTACAAAAATGTTCTAACAATACCCTCTTCTAACACATATTCCTTAAATCACTTGATGTCTGTTTTGAGGAGCAATCTTGATAGTCATAATGTTCCAATAAAAGTTTGTGGAAGATGAGGGACAAGCAGGAACACAATTTTAGACTGATTTGATTCTCATTGGTCTACATCTAGTTCAATCCAACCTACTTGAGATGAGTTGTTTTATTATTCTTGAAATTCAACGGTTACATGAACAAAACAACAAATAATATGCAACACACACGAGGATATGATCTCTTTTGAAACCCTGTCAAGAAAAGACTAAGTGCAGAATATAGTAGGTAATTGTAAACTTCACCTTTAAAACGGTTTGAGTGAAATATGTCTACATGGTAGACATAGTTAATCCTTGAATGATAGACTCTAATTCTAATGTGTTTCACTCCCATGTGAATCTGAAGAACTATTTTATTTATTAGTTTTTTCCATTGTACTATCATTGTTGGAAGCATTATTTATAGTGTAACACCTAACGTTGCAGTCAGCATGCTGGGCAATGGCAAAGTCTTGGCTAGATGTGCAAGTGGACTTGGAAATCACTCGCTCACAGCCAGGGGGAGTTGATCAACTTAGAACATTTGGAGATGTAATTGATGGAAGTCCTGGACGTGCCGATGGTTCTTTTGAGCCTTCTAATGGACCTGAAAATTGGCCAATTCAAGTTTTGAATCAACAACCTCGACAGCTCTCATCTCTTCTTCAAAAACTTCATTCTGGGTAGTTGTGTAATTCTTTTTGCTTTGTAATCTTTGCTATGGTTGTTACAATCCGTTCGTTTTCCGTTCTAGGGAAATGATCCACGAGTCTGTTACTAGACAATGCAAGGAGCAACAACGTCAAATTCAGGTATTTTTTGTCATTTTTAAACTGTTTCATATTCAAACATTTTATAATTTTATATCATTTCCACTATCATAAGAAAAGGAAATAAGGGGAATGTAAACTTTTGATTTTCTAATTCCAACTATATGTAAACCTGTGGCTGCTGATGAGAAGATATAGAGCCTTTTACACAAAGGATGATCTTTAACTTTCTTTTTAATTTTAATTACATTGAAGAAACTCGATAGTGCAGACAGAACAATGTTACTCTTTAAATTCTCTTTAACTTACTGTATATTTTTCTTTACTGATGTCCTGAGGGGTATATGGCTTCACAGATGACTTTAATGCTAGGGGACATACCACGCGTACTGGACCTTATATGGTCATGGATAGCTCCTACTGAAGATAATCAGAATGTATTTAGGTAAGTGTTACTACAGCTCTTCATGCCATCTTGTTCTGCTTGCTGTATGGGAAAAACTCATAGACTTCCCTACATTCTTTTACTGCATATAAATCACCTTTTGAACAATTTTTCATATATTCAAGATTCAGTTGGATTTTTCTTTTAAAATGTCAATCTTACGCTTTGTCATTCTTCTCAGCCAAGTCTCCTTACCTCTGAAATATTGGGATCATGCTTTCACTACTGCAGTTTATCTCTGATAGGGTGTTAAGGGTTTATGAGAGGAGGAAGAGAAATTAATGTTCGGTTAGGTGGTTAGGGGGAGTGTTTAACTGCTAGCAATTCAGTTAAGAGTTGGTTAGGATAGGGGGAACCTTAATAAAAAGGTTGAGGGCAATTGTAAAGGATTAACTTTTGATATTCTTGTATAGACAGGAGGTTGTTCCTGTGGAGGGAAAGTGTTCCCTTGGGAGTTTGGGTGCTGTACTTGTACATTCTGTGAATACAAGAACAATATACAGTTTTGTTTCTCAGTTGCCGTGTGTGTGAGTGTTGAGTGCGTGACAGATAGATTCCTTTACTAAAGAAATCTATCAATCTCATTAATAGATTACCATCTGCATCTTTGAGTTATTCTGTACCCATATACATTTCGTTTTATTATCTGGTTTTCATTTAATACACTACCCCTGGGTTGGATCACACTGACCTGACGCTTCTTCCTCACGACAAAGCATGGGTCTGCTGTTGGACAATGCCATTTTGCAGTGTCCAAAGCAACCACAATGAGCTGGCTTGGAAAACCCAATTCATTACTGCCATCTTACAGGACCCTATGAAATTACACTGCCGATGGCAGACCTGTGATTGAGCAAGTGTAGTTTAGGAGGAAGTAGTTGGGCCACAGCAGGATGGGCCCGTATAAGGGTAGTTTTTTTTTTTATAAACTGTAAATGTGTTAATGGGGATACTGTTGACCAAAAGATTTTATGCACTCTCACAGGCCGTCTGGAGATCCTCAAATGATACGATTTGGTGCACATCTGGTCCTTGTGCTTCGATATTTATTAGCTGAGGAAATGAAGGACACCTTCAAGGACAAGATTCTAAGTGTTGGCGATAATATTTTGCATTTGTAAGTAATTTTGTGTAATCTTTCTGCCCTTTTTCTCTCAAATAATATTAGATGGAAGATGGCCATATTTAGACATTACCTTAGCGTTCCTGCTTGTTGCATGAGTTCCTTCTCTGTGACTTTTAACATAGTTTTAAGTATAATGGAAGCAGGAAAACATTGTGTTGAGTGAAAATTTGCTTTGCTATATTCATTTATTGGAATGGAAAAACATTAGGTATGCCCTATTTCTCTTTTCAAAGGAGCATGAAGAGTTGGTGGGCATATATGCTTCTCAGCTTGCATGTCACCGTTGCATTGATCTCTTTGTACACATGATGGAGCTTAGGCTGCACAGCAGGTAATTTGGACTCATTCCTTGTTACCCATTCTGTTTTTTTTTCCTTTTGCATTAATCATGTCACCATGTCTGTTGTTAATCTAACTTCTTTTTTTGTTGATGATATAATATCTGTTCGTGTTATATGCTGCATGGTGATTCTGTCAAGTGAACATGAAAGTTCATAACTGGCAAGTATGGACATTCATGATTTTAGACATCATATTTATGTATTTATTGAAGTAATTGTAGACAAAGGGTTCATGAGAAGGGAAAGAAAGTACAGAGAAAGGTTTGAAGATATTTTTCTAAAGCAGAAAAAAGCAACAGTGAAGAACATTTAGTCAAAAAGCAAACCTGTCCTTTTCATCATACTTAAATGAAACCACTTAAATAAAGCCGTGAGTTGTAACCTCGATACGACTATGAAACAAGCCTGTAACATAAAAGAGGTGAATGAAAAAAAGTGCTGAGTAAGTACATCCAATCCAAATACACTGAACACTAGTCATCGATTGTGCCCGTAAAATGTTTGTAATCCTAAATTCTATCAAGGAAGAAAGTTAACCTGCTTGGAAGAATGTAGGGGTGAAGTAGTTAGTCTTGGCTAATAGTTGGTTAGCTACATAAACAAATAGGGGAAAATTTGGGAGGGGGGTTATTCAGGGAATTGTGTTAAGTGAACTAAGCAAGCGAACAATTGTGTTAGAGGAATCTTTTGTATTAGAGCAAAGATCATTCTCCTTTTTTGGTTAATTTTCAGTCAAGCTTTAAAATTGTTTTTCCCCACTATTTCCTTGTTGGTTCCTAACAACTACGATGTATATTTTAATTAAACAGTGTACATGTCAAATACAAGATATTCCTTTCTGCTATGGAATATTTACCATTTTCTTCTCTGGATGATTCCAAGGGAAATTTTGAAGACATAATTGAGAGGTATGTAAGCTGTTGGTGTAGAATCTAATCTTTTATGTACATAGGAAGCTATTCCTTTTCATAATATATTCATTTGGAACAGAATTTTGTTGAGATCCCGAGAGATCAAGGTTGGCAAATACGATAACCTGTCAGATGTTGCAGAACAACACAGACTGCAGAGTCTTCAGAAAGCTAAAGTTATCCAATGGCTTTGCTTTACACCACCATCAACAATTACAAATGTCAAAGATGTCAGTAAAAAGCTTCTTCTTCGAGCACTGGTTCATAGGTAAATAATGCATCTACTAAATGTCTCATCATATGAGATTTTTCAGACAAACCGCGTTTGTGATAGTTCAGCAATTGAAATTAGTGAAACCTGTGAATGATGTTTGATCTTTCACCTCCAGTTTCTACAAAGATGTTTGCAATATCTTGTGCCAATTCTTATTTTGTACTCAACACGTGAACCCACCTATTGAGAATGACGCCTTTGTATTATGTTAATTTTCAAGACTTATTAAAAGAATCTGATCTTTCCGGAACTACTGTTGGCTGTTTTTGTATATAACTTCTATGTCATAGAATTTTTAATCCTTCCCCGCATTATTTGCTCTGCAATTTAGTTTTACCCCTCCATCTGAATTTTGCAACCCTTTTCGTCCTTCTCTAGCAACATACTCTTCAGGGAGTTTGCTTTGATTTCTATGTGGAGAGTGCCAGCAATGCCGATAGGTGCCCACACAGTACTTGGCTTTCTTGCTGAACCTTTAAAACAGCTTGCTGAAACTCTTGAGACCTCTGAGGATTATAATGTTTTTGAGGACCTGAGGGAGTTCCAAGACTGGGTATGCTGAACTAAGCTTTCATAGTTTATGTTTTGGAATGTCAATCCCATAATTTCTGACTTGACCTTAGCACTTAACATTTATATTTGTCCTGCATTCAACTAGCGTGAGTATTACTCTTGTGATGCAACCTACCGGAATTGGCTTAAAATTGAAGTGGAGAATGCAGAGGTTCCTGTCACTGAACTATCATTGGAGGAAAAGGAAAGGTCCATTTCAGCTGCCAAGGAAACACTGAATGCATCCCTTTCACTCCTACAAAGTGAGTTAGTTCACAACCTTGTTCAAAAATCTTATATTTTAGCACTATATTATTGTGAAACTTCTGTTCCTGTTTCAAAATTATTTAGTACATTGACATTTTAATAGACTTGAAATTCTCCTTTATGTAGGAAAAGAAACACCTTGGTTGGTTTCAACTGATCGTATGTATGAATCAGTTGAACCAGTTTTCCTTGAACTTCATGCAACAGCAATGCTCTGCCTGCCATCTGGAGAGTGTTTGTGTCCAGATGCTACTGTTTGTACTACACTTACTAGTGCTCTCTATTCTTCAGCTGGTGATGAGGTCGTCTTAAATCGACAATTAATGGTATGTTTTTTCAACCATTGACAGCTTAAGCCAACAAATATAGTGTTGTTTCTTGAACCATTTATTTCTGTTTGAATGCTTAAGTCAACAAATATACTGTTGTTTCGTGAACCATTTATTTCAAAAGACAAGTTACATGCATTGCCGCTGTATTTTCTGGGAATCTTTAAGTAGGTACATATATGATTTAAAATGTGTAATGAGCCCCTATAATTTAAAAGTAAATGCTTGTTTCAAGAGCAGAAAATAAATACTTAAGAGTAAATAATTTAATTCAAAGATTTTCTTGGATCCAAAATTTAAATTTGCTTAGTGTGTGTCTAATTGATGAATGGTGTACCTTGCAATGATAATTGTTGTATGGACTGGTGTTATCAAGCTTCCATTGTTCTCTTGGATAACTGTTATATTGACTGGCTTTTCCATGTTTATGATCTATTAATTTTGTAGGTTAATGTTTCCATATCTTCAAGGGACAGTTATTGCGTTGATGTTGTTCTTCGCTGCATAGCTATTGCTGGTGATGGACTTGAACCACATGAGCTCAATGATGGTGGTATTCTTGGCACCATCCTGGCTTCTGGTTTCAAAGGTAGAAATTTTATTAAATAATGGTTAGCTTTCATGAACTACAAGGTGTCACCTGTCACTAAAATCCCTACCCTATCTTGATATCATACAGTGAATTAAGGGAGTTTTAAAAATAAATAAACAAAGACATTTAAGTTAGATTAATCTATTGATCTTCAGTTGTGGAGTCGTTAGTTGGGTTAAAGCTTTGCGATTTCTCATTTTTTTATTCACTTCATTCCTTGTAATTATTGTGCAGAAATTTAGAAATTTAATTAATATCCATATTTATATTAAATTATCTACTAAATTTCTTAATATGCCTATTTTAATTCATATATCATTTCTCTTATTAAACATAGCTTTTATTAGTGCATTGAAATTGAAATTGAAATATCCAAAGTGTGTGGGTAAGTAGTCAATAACAGGTACAGTAGTGGCTTATATTTAGTCTGGTTTTAATTTTGGATTTGGCTATAATTTATTGTTTTTTATGATAAGTGCGTGATGGTTATTTGAAGCAATAGATTAGTGTTTTCCAGCTGTAGTTAGTTATTCTAGCTGTCTTATCTGTTACAGGAGGTTACAAAAAACTGCTTTTTGTCTCTGCTAAAAATTTTGTTGAGTGGTTCTGAAAATAAAATCAAATAACAGAACCTTCTTCTCTTTCAATTTTCAGTTTCTCTAAACACTTCAGTGTGTAAAATAACTAATAAAAATATAATTCAAAAAATAGTGATTAATATACTTGAAAAAGAGAATGATTTTATTATTTTCATTCATTATAATTACATTGTCCTTACCTCTATTTGTAGCAATCTAATCTTCTAGAAAAGAAAAATAAGGAAACAAAATAATTTAGAAGTTCATATGCATTTTTTCTTTAATTAAGAAGATTTTATAGATATTTTCTCTAATTGAGAAGATTCTATAGATATTTCCTTTAATTACAACAAATATTATCTAGGACTTTGAAACCACATAGAAATATGATTTTATTTTTTCTTCCGAAACCTTAATTGAAAAGTAACAGTAGCGTTTTGGTTGGGAACCCCTTCCTGTGACTTCTGAATTTTGTTGTCCTAATAAAACTGACTTTATGTAATTCAGTTCACACCTAGAATATGGAATTGTTAAGAATTATTAAACCATGTCTTGGTCTGCTCTATACTTGTTTTTATCAAGAGCCAGTCCATAACATGGTATTGAAGCCTTTTTGTTGACCAGATAATCAGTAGCGTGGCTTCGCCGTTACTTCCATTCTACACTGTTGACTTAACTCAGAATGGTACACTGGGTCTATGTTTTCATGTTCCAAGCCTAAGAAGTTGTTCCGTGAAAGGTTTTGTAAGAAATATAAAATCCATTCTTGGGATAAACTGCCTAAACACCTATAGCCTTAAAGCTTTCAGGATTAGGCGGTCATTGAGAGAAATTTCAAATATAAGTGTTTTCTGATTTGAAATTTATTGTTATATTTGTATCTTCCATGGAATATAATACTGGATCATACCATTTTTAAGCTTGAGTTACAATTAGAGACCTGTGACAAATGGGTAGAAGATCCTGTAACTTTATTTCCTTATCACAGGTGAGCTTCCTCGGTTTCAAGCTGGAGTTACAATGGAGATATCCCGTTTGGATGCTTGGTATTCTGACAAAGATGGCAACTTAGAGTGTCCGGCAACCTACATAGTGAAAGGACTTTGTCGTAGGTGCTGCCTTCCAGAAGTCATTCTTCGTTGCATGCAAGTAAGTCAACAGATTGTACTGACATATATTTACATTTTTTGTGGATGTAAACTGTTAAAAACTCAAACTGTTAAGAATTTTTCCAATGGGAGTTCGTTGAATCAATCAGGAATAATTAATCAAATGGGTATCATTAATTAGTTGAGTAGTCAATTGTTTCTAAATAAAATATGTTCACAATGATTTTTTTCTTAACTTTTTTGGAATTTTCAGAGTTTTATTATTTTCAACTTTTGTCTTACCAACAGGTCTCTGTTTCTCTAATGGGGTCCGGAGTCCTGCCTGACTGTCATGATACTTTGATAGAGCTGGTTGGCAGTCCGGAAACTGACTTTCTGCACTTGTTTAGTCAACAACAATTACAGGCAAGATTATACTTTCGTGTTTCTCAAAGAAACATTAGGCTCTGCTTTAAACTTCACCCTTCGTCTATTAGCCTATTTTATGTTTGCGCGGAGTCATGAGACCTAGTTATAAGGTTTTCATTATTGGCTATACTGTAGCGAACAGGAGTAACTGAGGGAGACAGACAAGTCATCTTTTGCTATTTTTTTAATGTTACTGAGACGCCCATTTTGATATTAAAAGTATGAAAGAAAATGAAATTGAATTCTAGCTCATAGAACTTGTTATGAAGATGTTCTTTCAAAAAGACCCATTGACTTTCGTCAATTTCATTACATACACCTAGTTGTCCATTCCGTATATTTCTATCTAGATATGTAAGTCATTGAGCCACTGGATTATATGTACATGAAAAATATTAGAGCTGGTATGTTAGTTGCAACTAAAAATAGTTCTTATTTTGTCAATTTAACCCTGACTGGATGTTTTTATCTTTTCACTTGTAGGAGTTTTTATTGTTCGAGAGGGAATACTCAATCTGCAAAATGGAAATTACAGAGGAATGATTACTGCCCCCTTGAGCTGAGCTTTGTTCGGTGCTTTTTCTGGAGCTACAAATTTTTAAAGGATGAACTGCCCTATAAACGCTTACACTTTCTTTTTTATGTAGTTATTAATTTGCTTTTGGAAGAAAGAGCGAGGATGAAAGTGTCTGGTGCTGATTGCACAGAGTGGCCGAACTCGAACCTGCTGCTATTTAATGCCTTCGCTGTTACCATTATTCAATATCTCAGGTTCGAGACTCGGGGTATTCCCCGAAATGCAAAATTGTTGAATAAAGTGTATCGGGAATTTTGCTTTTAGCCCAGTTCTTAAATTGTTAAAAAAGATCTCCTTGTATATATAATTTGTATGATTTAAATCAGGCTTTTTCTTTTATATATATATATATCAATCATCATTGTTCTCCTTTCTGCATTGCTTGGTTGTCTTTTATTTGCTTAATATCATGAAAGAGAAAAAAAGAAGTGGAAAAGGTGATTTGAATTGATATTAAGTTTCTTACAAAATAACAATGGTTCTCTTTATACGGAAGAAGAAAGAAATAAAGTTGTGAAACATCAGATGATAAACAGCTTATAACAAATTTAATACAATACTGACACCTTCTGCAAACTCCCGATGTGTTTGTTTCAAGTTGTGTATTATTCACAGCGATTCAGAGGTGAGTGAATGTTTCGTATGCATTGAGAAATGAGAGTTGATTTGCGGAGATAGTTTTCTTCTCTTACATGTGAGAAGAAAGAAGGGGAAAAAGAGATGAGGGAAAGGGAAGAGTGACGTTAGAGAAAGAATCGATTCTCTGCTAGGCAGAATCGGTTCTGGGTAGGTGAATTGGCAGAGGTGTGGTAGGTTGCAATGAAGATCTCGAATGCAACAAAGGGAGGTTGGAAGGAGTTGGTCGAGCGGAGATGGGAGATCGTTGGTGTAAGAAAGGGCGGAGGGTGACGGCGATGTGTCTCTCTTGGAATGAAAAGAAAAAAAGAAGACTAGATTAATGCAAAAAATAATTCTTTTCCATTCCTTTATAATCAATATATTTAGATTTTAATTGATCTTATGAAAATGCAGGTTTAACTTGTAACTTTCATAGATTAAAACTATTATTTAATTTAATCTCGCATATTTTATTTTAATAATAATTTTTATTTTAAATACATTATAAAATTAACATCTTTAAAATTTTTCATAAATAATAACCTTTGTTTTTTTAAAAAAAGTTACTCAAATAAAGTTAATAGAACATTATTATTTCAAATGGATGAAAAAAAATTTTAATTGATTTTTCATATATCAGAAGTTCCTTGGACTTTTTAGAGAATGAATTGTGGGAGAGTTTTTTTTTTTTTTTTAAAGAAGAAAACAAAAGAAAAAATTAAATAAAAGAAAAATAATATCTTTAAAATTTTTCATAAATAATAACTTTTTTTTAAAATGAAAAGTTATTCAATAAAGTTATTAGAAAATTATTTTTTCAAATGGATGGAAATTAAATTTTTAATTAATTTTTTTGGGTATGATATCAGAGTTCCTTGGACTTTTTAGAGAATGAATTGCGGGATTTTTTTAAAAAAAAAAAGAAGAAAAAAGAGAAAAATTAAATATTGAAATTAAAATTAGAGAAAAATAGTTAATTAAAAATTTTGAGATTGCATTTTAATTACTTTGAAATGTAAAAAAATAAATGATTTAACGATGATTTTTTTATTGTTGTAATATTACTTTTTAATATATATTACAATAAAATTTGTTATCAAAGTAATAATTAGTAAAAAATAATAAATTAGAAATAAAATATAATTTACAAATTTTATAACTTTATTATGATTGTTGTTATCATTATTGATTATAAGTATTTTTTATTATAATATTTAATTTTTTAAAAAATAATAATACCAAATTTAATTTCAAATTATATTTTAAAAAAATTATAAAGTACTTTTATTTTATTCTTTATATTAAAATAATGAGAATTTAAATTCAATGTTTTTAATTAATTTTCCATTTTTTTAACTTTAAATTTTTTATTTTTTCTCCATATTTAGAAAAATAAAAAATAGTAAAAAAATATAAAAATTAAGACAGGTTCATTTGGAAAAATCATATATCCATGGGTCTAATTGAGAAGATAATATTCTAAAAAATATATCTAAAGATTATTTTTTTTCTTTTAAAAAAGATATTATTTTGAGAGAAAAAATTATAAAAAATATTAATATTTGTTTTAGATAAAAAATGGCTGAAGGGACAAACTTACAAACTCAACACAAATGGAATCGAAGGAACATTTGATGTTGTGTGAGACACTGCTCGTCTCTCTCTCTATTTCTAATCTACATATGTTGTGTTGAGTTGAAGCCTTTTAACTCAACTCAACACAGCACTTTCGACTCTCTCTCTCTCTCTCCTTCCTTGTTTTTGCTTTTGGCTAATTTCTAGGGTTTTGCTCTGTCTTTACTATTCCCATCAAAATTGTGCTCCCACACCATGGGGGTCTCCTTCAAGGTCTCCAAGACCGGCACTAGGTTTCGCCCCAAGTCAATTCCCCAACCGCACGAAGCCGCATCGGACAATTCCAAGTCCCAGGTAAGACCACCAATGCGCAACCGTAATTCGATTCGATATTCCTACAGACAATCATAAATTGAGTTCTGGGTCTCTCGATTAATTCACAAATCTGTTTGCTGTTCGACATGTTTTTCTTAATCTTTTTTGGGTGTTGTTGTAATCTACAAGTAAAATTGAAGAGTAGTTCCACACAACGTGTGGAACTGAGGTTTGAATTCCCCTTCGGCATGTGTCCAACTACATTAAATGTGCCTAACTCAACTGATTTTTTTTGGTTCCAAACCAATAATTCAAACAAATTTGGGCCGGATGATAATACCTATGGAAGAAAATAGAAAAACAACATTTATTTATTATCAAAGCTTATTGAAGTTTCATCCAGTGTTATTTTTCGTTTCACTGAGATTATTACTCCCAAAAGTAATGAAGATGTAGTTGCTCTAGGGAATTTATGGGGAGGAGGTTAGATGTGAAAATCATTGTCTACTAACAAAACTAAATTCTTCTGTTTTATCGCCACTGTACGGATACAATGTAGAAAAGTAAATAAGTTGCATCATTTGATTGGATTGGATAATGCCACACAACCATACAACTGATACGTGTCTATTCTTCTGGTTTCCAGCTTTGGGGATGACATCTAAGGGAGCTAGGCTAATAATATGTGAAATTTGAAAATGAGTTTTCTGGATTTAATTTTCTCAGTGAATTGGTAGATTTTTCTATTCTTTTAAAGGATGTATAACCCTGTCTTATGTTGCAATTTCGTGACCTAGAATCTTTAGTTTGACTTATAAGTTCAGTTGAAAAATCAATGTAAACGATGGAATTTTTTAAAACTTTGTTTTCTTGATTTCCTTAACTATATTTATACAGAGTGGTCTTGTTGAGGCTGGTGAAAACATTGCTCAGATTCCACAGTCATCTTCATCTGAAACTCTTTCATTAGCAGGTCAGCCATCAAGTATATAGCTCACTTTTGTATAAATCCTGAGTGTTGTGGTGTTTACTTAGTTACTTGTTTTGACAGAGAGGGAAGCTTCTTTCACATTGAACCTGTTTGCAGATGGTTATTCTATTGGGAAACCTTCAGAGGTTTGTTTAAAACAACAATTAATATTTTGCTATAATTTAAGGAATGACAACAATGTGATAGAATCGTGGAATTTGACCTTATATGCATTCTTATGAAGTTAACTACTTTGAGAATTTTCAGAATGATGCAGCAAATCAAACAAAATATCAAGATTTTCCAAAGTTGTTACATCCCTATGATAGGTCATCTGAAAGTCTTTTCTTGGTAATTATCTCGGAACCATGTAATTTCTTATTCTTTCAGTTTTAAGTTTTAAATTCTGATGCTGACAATCATTGAGTGTGACAATCAACACTTTCAGCATATGTATAGTAAGCATTTCCAATCACTGAGTGGGGCATTCACCACTCTGTATTTATTTAAAATATGCATCACTGTATGCTTGTATCAAAATTCTCATGCTAGACTTTAAGATTCTTGGCTTGATTCAATCAATTTTTAATGACATCATAATTCAGTTTCATAATTTGAGTTTAGTGGCACCGGATTTGATATTTGTTTGCTTGTCTTCACCTTCTTTACTCGGCACCTAAATATGGAAAGCATCATTATCAATCTTGATATTGGCTGACCCCAAAAACACTATAATGGGATGACACAAAGATGACTGCTATTTGAAATATTTCTTATACATAATCTATACTGTTATCATTATAGAAACAAAATTAGGAGCTGATCCTATGTAATCAGGAATATCTATATTATATATGTATTATTAAAAACATTTTTATTTATTTCTTTACTACATCTTTTTTATTAGAGGATATAAAACCTCTTCTATTTATTGATTGATTCATTTTTCTCAATATAAATAAAGCACCCATACTGTGTCCAAAACACACGGTTTCAGTTCAATGTTTCTCTCTTCCTTAGAGTTTGACATATACTATACACATAATTACATGTATAATGCAGATAAAGCACTCTGAAATGAGCTCATTTATAATTATTGGTAAAAATTCTTGCATGTATTAAGCAAAATGCCCAAGTAAATTGCAAAGAGCAAAAGCCAAGGAGATTTGGTGGTCTCTAGCATGGGTGAGCTGATAGAAGGCATGTTTGGTTGAGAAGAGAAAGGGAGAACTGATGAGTTTCTGTTTTCCCTGTGGAAATGAGAGGGGATTAGGGTTTTTTCTTTTAGGCCTAACTAAGGCTCAATGTCATTTTTACTCTAAAAAAGCCCAAAAAAGATACTGCAACAGGGACCAAATTGGGTTTTGTTACCCATAAACCTTACACCTCTATCATGCATTACAAACC
This sequence comes from Vigna mungo, assembly GCA_036885675.1. Lineage (NCBI taxonomy): Eukaryota > Viridiplantae > Streptophyta > Magnoliopsida > Fabales > Fabaceae > Vigna > Vigna mungo. The sequence goes on from CP144700.1 coordinate 50,554,590, forward strand.
TGCAATTTGGGCTTCTATTCAGCTCCAGCAGCAAAGACACGATGGAGTCTTTGTTACTTCCTGATGCTGCTCCACACTGTGATGGCATTGTAGAATTGTTATTACGTGATATTAATAACTCTGACTGGAAATAGAAGTAGAAACCAGACATTTGCTGTTGTCTGAGACCTTTCCTTGTGTAGCTTCACTTTCTGTGGCTTATCCAACAGATTATGTTTTTTGTAATTTTGTTATCAATTTCAGTTTGTATGTTTATGTTGAGAATTTCTTGTACATATATTCCTTTTTATATTTTATATATATATTGATGTATTTGCAGGCCATTGAGTCAGGTCACTTGCCTGGGGATATTCTTGATGATATACCTGCCAAATATGTTGATGGAGCACTAATATGTGAGGTAAGCCTTTTTATTTTTTAGATGCTTTGCTTTCAAAGTTAACATTTAGAGTTTAGTTTACTTTCTTATGCAAATTTATTAAAGGGACATGAATTTTCTTCTGTACTTTAGTTTGGTTAATTGGTTCTGTTGTTCATTGGATATCATGTCTTATACTTCTCTTTATATTGATTATAGACAATATAAAGAGCTTCTTATGTGTTCCAATATGTAGTTTTACAATTTTTCCCCACTTCACTAGTTGTTTCTTCGCATTTTCCAATTGCTATATAATATAAATTTTGATGATGCTCATTTTTTTTATAAGATTGATCTTTAAATCTATCCTGTCACTCTCCAGGTGCATGATTATCGAAGATGCTCTTTTGAAAAAGGGAGTAGTGTGTCTGGAGAAGGTTCTCCTATTGTTAGCAAAGTATGCCTCAAGATGTCCCTAGAAAATATTGTTAAGGACATTCCATCAATTACTGACAAGTCTTGGACATATGGTGATCTGATGGTAAGTATGATTAATCATTCATGATGACCAATTCCTATAATTTTTTCATTGATCTCACTTAGTTGTGTTCACATTGATGATAGGAAGTTGAATCAAAGATACTGAAATCATTACAACCAAGACTTCATCTAGACCCTATTCCAAAGTTAGATCGGCTGTGTGAAAGTCCACTTCCTGCAAAGGTATACTGAAGTTGTTTTTTTCCCCTTTATGAATGTAGTTCAGTGTTATGGGCATCTTAATAGTCCTGAAGTTAATGTTACAGCTCAATTTGCCAAGAAAGCGATTAAGGAATATGCCAGAGTTTGCTGTTACTTCTACCAATAAAATTCATGGGAAGAAAGTATGCATAGATAGAGTGCAAGAAGCTTCAATGAGCAGGTTAGGCGATTTGGGAAACACATCTTCCAATGCTATTGTACAGCAGACCCATGAAAATCCATCCATGCAAAATCTTACTCCGAATGTTGCCATGGGCTTGAGACCTAAGAATTTTATACCTGATTCTTCCATCCCTAACTTTCCGATGATGTCCCATCAACAAAGATATGCAATGGCAGTTGGAACTACAAGAAGTTTGCAGGAGCAGGGACCAGTTCCTTCTATTAATTCATCCGGGGCTTCTCCTTCTGCACAAGATGTCATGATTTCATATGCTGATCATGCAAACTCAAGTGCTTCTCTTCATGGAAAAAGGGATCAAGATGGACAAGCATCACCTTTACCCAATATTGCAAAAAGAATGAGGCCTACGGCTGCTGTTGTTGAAGCAATGCAGCATCAGCAAATAGGTTCACATGTTGAATCTCTTCAAGGAACAGATATGAATTGGCAGAATACATTGCAACAACAAGCTTTGGCCAGAGGTATTCAGTATGGAAGTGGTGGCATTCAGAAGTTTCCTCAGCAGGTTTTTGAAGGGGGGGTGAACCAGGAGATGGGGGCAGTTTCCTTTTCTTCTGGTCAGCAGGGCATGAGATTGGTTGCAAAGGAAGAACAGTTTGAAATTGACAAAGTAGATAGTGCAGAGACAAACCGCAATAGGAGTGAGATGGAAATGGAAACAAACATATTAGATCCACAACAGTTACGGCTTCAGCAACGATTGCCACAGCATGCATTCATGAGACCCAATTTTCCGCAGGCAGCCTGGAACCTGGGTCAGCATATAGAGAAAGACACAAAAAAAGACGATCAACATCAGAAAAGGAAATCAGTTCAGAGTCCTCGGTTATCGACTGGGGCGTTACCTCACTCCCCATTATCTTCAAAATCAGGTGAATTTTCCAATGGTGCAATGGGACCAAGTTTTGGACCATCTTCAATGGCTGCTGTGGGAACAGTACAGAAAGACAAGACTGCAATGGTCTCTGTTCCTACTACTGTTGGAACTCCATCTAGTGATTCTACGCAAAGACAGCAGCAACAGGCACAACTAGCTGCAAAACGAAAATCTAATTCCCTTCCTAAGACTCCAGCCATGAATGGAGTTGGCTCTCCTGCTAGTGTTGGTACAACCAGTGTCCCACTGAATGCAAATAGCCCCTCAGTTGTGACATCGAGTTTGGTTGATCAAGGCCTTCAAAATATGCTTGAACGATTCTCTAAAATTGAAATGGTGACAATGAGGTATTCTGTTTTGAATTTTAAACTGCATCCCAATGTCTTTTATAATCCAATATTTCTGATATTCCACAGATTTATTCCTAGAAAAATAATGCAAAGATTCTGTGATTGTGTAGCTTCGACCAATATTCTCTAATAATCTGATTTATTTTAATGGATTAGCCTTTGCTCTTTTTTTGAAACAAATGTTGATGTCATGTTTCTTGTCGTGTTCTTACAATTATGGTACGGACTTCTTCAGGCATCAACTTAACTTTAAGAAGAACAGGGTCGAGGATTTTCAGATGAAGAAGCAAAATGCATATGTAACAACACATATAGCACCACATATTGCCAATTCAACTAATAATGAGGGAGTGATAGATGATTCAATTTCTTTGTCAAAGTCACTTATAGGTGGGAGTATGAATGCGTGTAAAATGAGAATAATAACTTTATGTGTGCCTGAGCGTGTAGTTCAAGGTTTGTATCAATTTATCTACCTTCTTGGAAATATGTATTTTTTCTTCCTTATCTGACATTCCATTTTTATACAGGAAATCATGTTTCTCTAGTTCCAAGGTTGCGTACTAGGATGATAATATTTGAGAAATCTGATGGTACTGTGGCTCTGTATTACGGGGATGTTGAAGACGCTGATTACCTAGCTGCAGAGGATTATCTCCTCACTTTACCGAATACTGTAAGTTCCACTGTAGGCATACATACATACATACATATATATATTTATATATATATATATATATATATATATATATATATATATATGTATGTATGTATGTATGTATGTATGTATATGTATAATCCTTAAAAGTAGTTTTATGAGATTGAGATAAGTCAAATTTACATTGCAAGACTATGTTAAAGCCTATCCTAGATTCATTAAAAGGGGTCACCTGCCATCTTTTTATCGCATCAAAAAGTCCAACATTGTTGGGTATATCGAAAAAAAAAAATATAAGTGCCAAATTGAGTATGATAGATTTTGTGATAAAAGGGGCATGTTGTCAAAATTTTTTGTGATATATTACTTCCTTTCACACTGGCACGGTTTATCTTGCTTCCAAATTATATATTAATTGTACTTCTCCATTGTCATTTTGGGAAGATAGTTTTTACCAATAATGTGTTAACTCTGAACATTAAGTTAGCAGTTCATTGGTCGTTGACATGAATTTGTTAATTTCTTAATGAACTTGTTGAGACAGAGAGAGAGAGAGAAACAAGAGAGCACAGGATGAATTTCGTGTATTTAGACCACAACCTATAGGTGAAAAATATAATTATAAAGTATTTAGTGATCTTATTTTAGGCTAATAACTTGAATATACCCACCATTACTAATTAATTTAAGTATCCACCATTACTATGTTTACAAGTTTCTAACAGAACTGTTAAAGTAGAGCAAGCATTTGATTTATGTATGGGATTTTCTATAAGTTTATTCCTCTGATTTATATAAGGGGTTTTCTATAAGTTTATTTCTCTGATTTATATATGGGGTTTTCTACAAGTTTATTCCTCTGATTTATGTAACCTTTTTGTGAATCAGCATTCTGCGGATTTGCTTGCTCAACAGTTCTGTTCACAGGTACGTCACTCTATATAAAACATACATTCGTCAATTGGTTTTCTGAATATTTTAATCTTCCTATTGTAGATGATACGTGAAGGATATGTGAAGGAAGATGACCGGATCCAACTTAAACCAAACCTTGCTAACCTTCCATCGGGCAATCAATCTACTGCTCCTAATAATGCTGTAGTTGAAATGCAACAATATGGAGAATCTGTTCCTGGCCAGTCATCTAATGAAATTGCAAAACCAGTTTCTGGAAATAATGCATCCATAAACCTATCCCAGAATCTTGTAACAAACCCAAGGATGTTGCCACCTGGAAACCCCCAAGCCTTACAGATTTCTCAAGGACTTCTCTCTGGTGCTTCAATGTCTTCAAGACCACAGCAACTGGACTCACAACAAACTGTACAGCAACAGCAGATGCAACAAAATCAACACACACTCATTCAACAGCAGAATTCCCAGTTCCAGAGATCTCCTATGATGCTTGGGACAAATCAGCTTTCACACTTAAATCCAGTCGGACAGAACTCCAACATGCCGTTAGGTAATCACATGCTCAACAAGTCTTCAGCTCTCCAGATTCAGATGTTCCAACACCAACAACAGCAACAACAGCAGCAGCAGCCACAAATGCAAAGGAAAATGATGGTGGGACTTGGAACCAATGTGGGAATGGGTAACTTGAGAAACAACCTAGTTGGGCTTGCACCCATGGGCAATCCTATGGGGATGGGAGGTGCAAGGGGAGGAATAGGAGGAAGTGGAATCTCAGCTCCAATGACATCTATAGCGGGCTTGGGAAATATGGGTCAGAACCCAATGAATCTTAGCCAGACTTCAAACATTACTAATTCCATAAGCCAACAATTCAGGTCTGGATCGCTAAATTCCACATCTGCTGAGATTTTATCCAAGCTTAGATTGGTACCGACTCGAAGTATGATGGGTTCCCCTCAGTCAAACTTAGCTGGCATCTCTGGTGCCAGACAAATGCACCCTGGTCCTGCTGGTCTTTCAATAATGGGTAGGACTAATGCAATGCAACGGCCGATGGGTCCACCAAAGATGATGGCCGGGATGAATCTTTATATGAATCAGCAGCAGCAACATCAACAACCCCAACAACAGCAGCAACACCAACAGCAGTTACAACTACAACAACAGTTACAGCAGCAGCAGCAAGAAACAAGTTCACAATTGCAGGCAGTTGTTTCTCCCCCACAGGTGGGATCTCCATCAATGGGAGTTCCACCGTTGAACCAACAAACGCAGCAGCAAGCAAGCCCTCAGCAAATCAGTCAACGAACTCCGATGAGTCCCCAAATTAGCTCAGGTGCAATTCATGCCATAAGTGCCGGTAATCCTGAAGCCTGTCCTGCCAGTCCACAGTTGAGCTCTCAGACCCTCGGCTCTGTTAGTAGTATAACAAACTCCCCCATGGATATGCAAGGTGTTAACAAGAGCAACTCTGTCAGTAATGCACAATGAAGTTACAAAGCCTATAATGTCCAAATCAGTGCCCCCTCCAACCTAGGTTGTTGAAAACTCTGGAACCAAGCAAATGATGTTGAATATTGGTGCATTGAAGTATGCCGGAAATTGATAATTATTTACTTATTAATAAACATAAAGCATATTGAATAAATATGCTTATGCTTTGTAACTATAGGGGCATCACATGTATTGTGTCTGTTGTACATAGTTTATTGTTCTTTTTTGCACCCATAGAACACACCAGTTAAAGTTTTAACGATATTTAGGCCAATATTAGCTGGTATTATATTAGCTATTTTATTCTATTTTTATAGTTTTGGTACGGATTATTCTTTAGCAATTTTATGAAGCGTAATAACAAGTTATGTTTTACAGTAAAAAAATTTCCAATGTTAGGATGGAAATTTATTGGATGCTATACATTTAATACATACCAAGTTTATTCATGGCTTTCATGGACATCAATAGCAACAGCTTGTATTCGAAGCTATCCTAATCATTATTAATGAAGCAGTTCGTGTTATATATATATATATATATATATATATATATATATATATATACAGAAAAGTTGATAATCACAACCGAAATGTTCAGGGCAGTGTTTTTATTGACTAAAAAACATCAAGTAAAAATAACTTAATGTAAATATACACTAAAATTTCCAAATATATGAAACAAAAGAACTGACCGTCAACAGTTTCGTGAAAAACTAGTAAATAGTAATGGGTTTTGTGTTTTTAATATTGGGGGATACAATAGAGCGTACACTAAGATTTTTGTAAAATTTTAGGCTTGTACTTCTTGCACGCTCAATTTCTTTCCGAATTCCTCAAACTTTTGGGATGTCCGTTTTACTATCTGGAAAAGTTACTTTTGGATTACATATTCGGAAGTTTTTCGAAACAAACTTTTTAAAAATTTCATTATTACGTACGAGCGTACCTAATATTTATTTTATAGAATGTAACTATCGATAATAAAGAAACAAGAGGGAAACATTAAGCCTTGGAAAAATATTTAATAAGACTGAAGTGAAAAGTAACAAGAGGGAAACACACCACAAAATCTTGTAACGACAGACACAAATTGTTCTATTTTCCAGTTAAAAAAACCAGAAACATTTGAATGGTACAATATATGAAATCATGCCCCCATAGTTTTTCTTTAATTCATGCATTCCTTTTGTCTCTAAGATCATGTAAGAATTTGCAGTTGTCCCCAAAATGGCACCTTCCACGGGAATAATGTCTGCACACTTGATTTATCTTAAAGCTTTCTCTGTTGGGGGCCATAAATGGGTGAGAATGGTTTGCATTTGCCAAAGGTATCCTATGATGATTGCCCATTTCAGCCATGTTAGGGTGGCAGTTCGCAAATCTAGGTTGGTTTTCTCTGAAATGGGGGTCTGTGTAATTATAGTTTGCACCAGTTTCTGCTCCTCGCACACGACCAATATGAAAAGTATTCCTAAAGTCACTTGTGTGATTCCAAGCTTGTTGATTATGCATACTGTGAACAGTAAATGATGTTCCACCAAAAGTTGCTGCTGGATTATTTAAAATACAGTATCTTTCTTTCATTATATTGACAGATAAAACTGAATTTCGAGATGGAAATCCAGGGTTTTCTGGATTAATGACTACATTTGTTCCTTGAGGTTGATATTGTGGCCTTGTAATGTGTGAATTTGATTGAAGTTGGTTCGTTGCTTCCTTTTTGGAGATCCTGAACATATAACGCAGAAAGTACATGAAATTATCTTGTAACACAAGTAGTTAGTACACTTAACAGTGGCAGTGTAGAAGACAAGATAATTTAAATCTGAAATGAAGTACCTGTTTTCCTTAGAATTCTTCCTCTTCTCCTTTTCCTGAATCCTTTCTTCTCTATCTGCCCTAGCAAGAGATCCCCTTGAGTGTTTTTCCATCATTATTTTCTGCCTTTCTGCTTCATCTTCCCATTTCTAATATTAGGGACACAGAACATATTAATCATTTAAGGAACCTTTCTCAAAGGGAAATAGTTCTCATTGAAATAAGAAGAAATGGAAGCAAATGAGGAACCTGTCTCAAAGTCTTCAGCTTGTAAAGGTTTCGACCCTTAATCAGTAGGGGGTAAAGGGGAGGGAGAGGCTTTTCTCCTTTACTCCAGAGCACTTCAATCTGTTTATGAACAGGATAAGTACAAAGCATATTGTTACTGGAAAATCAAAATAATAGCAGCTTAAACTATACTGCTATCCAAGGAGAGATAATATGCATCTTGATTGGTATTTAAAAATATACTCCAAGTAAAGATTTTCTGTAGTCTGATAGACCAGTGACCACTACCCTTGTGTAAGAGAAACATACTTTGCCATAATGTCAGTATCCATCAAAGAAAACTATCTAAATTTATTCTCACCGTAAATGTATGCTGTTGTTTAGCAGCACCATAGCTTTCTTTCACTATGCGGCCTGCAACAATCCTTTTGCCACAAGGTGGACCACTAGCACTCCTGGATGCGATGTTAAACCTGAGAAAACAAAATCTGATAAGGAAACTGGAGGATGACAGTAATTTAGAATTGAACTTCACCAATATCATTAATCTGTCATCGCTGGACAGTACATCCAATGACATGTATATTAGTAAGCAGATAAAAATACTGTGCTTGTCAATCTTTATGTACATATGTACGCCCTCCAAAAAGTTTCAGTGCATTAAATATAGCATGTAAGGTTTTTTCCATTTAAAATGAATTGAGATAGAAAAAATGTATAAAAAAACAGCTTACATTTCATAGACATTTTGCTCAAACAAAACAACATCACCAGTGCATGCATCACCTGCACAAGCCAAAGTATTTTCAGGTTCTGAGGCATATGGATGATAAAATAAAATTAGACCAACAGAGTTTGAGGCCACATAAACTAAAAGATGATGATCGCATATCTAGAGGATGTAGCTAACTGCAGAAACTGTTAAATAGATATAGAAATCAGGAAAGCAAATGATACAAACAAGAAATATATTTAATATATTAACAATAGGGATACAGGTGAATGCTTAATATTAGATTTCAAAAACAGAGTACTTAATTAAAATTTTGACTTGGAAACAAAATGTTTGGAAAAAAAACAACTGAAATATTCTTGTGGTTCGAATTATGACAATAATCCTTTCAAACTTATGAGGAACACGATGAATAAGTTTACATATTATGTTGATCCTAACAAGTAATCTCATAGCTTTTGGAAATGCTGCACTAAAACGGCATATTTAAAAAATCGCAAGAACCACCTTTACAATTCAACACAAAGCTAGAGGGCGGATACTTCTTCTCCCCTCCATTTAAAATCCTGAAAATCACAGAATTAGAGAAATCATACAACTTTTTTTTTTTTTTTGAAAAACTGCTGGTTGAAGTGTTTCACAGAAAATGTTAATTACTCCAAGTGCTCCCTTATGCGTTCTATAAGTGTGTCCTTGTTTCCAGTTAGCCTCAGACCATTCTTCCTCAAATACAACTTGCATTCATCCACTTTCAATTTCTCCAACAATCCCTCTGCCAGCCAAAACAAATGACAGATGAAAATGTTCAATAGAAAAACGTAAAAACAAGCTTCATGTTTAGTTCCATTTCCACTTCTACATAAGAACACGAAGGGTTTAAAAGAAAGATTTGAAAAGAGTAGCTAACTATTGTTAAAATCTTCATAGTAAAACCCAAAATGAAAAAAAAAAAAAAGAAGATTAACCTTCGATTAACTTTTGAACTTTCCCAAAATTCTCTCCATCATTTACAGATGCAGTGACCACCAACACTTCCTCTCCTGGATCCTTCTCCTCGATAAAGCTGTATACACCCAGCTACGACCAAATAAGGCTTAAAAGTTCAATTTTAAACAATGGAGCGGAATCGGTTCACGATTTTACCGCGCTTTTGCCTTGTGCTTAAGTGAGAGGTTTGAGAATTTGCTATGACTTTCTTCGAGCGCGTCGTAATCGGGATCTTCTCCCGAGTCCTCCCAGTCGGAATCGGAGTCGGATCCTTCGGATTCCGTAGAGATTTCGTACAGTTCCATAGGAGAATCTTCGTTCGCCATTGGTGAATGAAAGTGTTGAGAGTTTCAGCAATACAAAGAGGGAGGTGAAGAAGCTCTTAACCGTTGCAAAAGCAAGGTTTTTGGTGTGTGAGATTCAAAAACAAATAAATAAATAGTAGTTAATATTAATAATAATTAATATTATCATAAAGAATAATTAAAAAAAAATACACTGTATAATACCTCTTTCATTTCCTTAAAAAAGTATCTATCGAAGTTTATAGTTTATTTCTTTTATCTTCAGAATTATTCACTTGGTTTTCTTTAGGTCCCTTCTACATAAAAACAAATAACCACATCAATTTACGTTTTTGACTTAAATTGATTTTTTAATTATTAAAAAAAACTTATATTTAAACAAGGAAAGAAAGAATTGGGTTTATATATACAAGTCAAAACACACACACGTATTCACTTTTTTTATAAAAAATAATAAAATTATAATAATAAAAATAAATATAAATATTTTTATAATTTAATTATAAATGCTTTTATTTATTTTATTCTAAAAAATAGTTAAAATTTTAAAAATAATTAAATTTAAAAAATCAGTCAAATCTGAATAAAATTGTAATTAAAAATGAAAAAAAAAAAGTAAACACAAAAGGATAATTCCTATTATTTAAAAGATACTGACATCTTGACACCACATTTATTTTATTGTTATTTGACATTACTTTTCACTTCTATTCTCTTTGTTTCGGAAATACAAAAGTTAACTTTTGACAAAATCATTTTATCTTTATAAAAATAGTCAATGATAATGGTGTTAAATAACTTTTTTTTCATATTCAAAACAGTTGTTCACTTTGGTGTTTTTAAACAAAGGAATGTAGTGTGGGATGCATGTTTATTTGTTTCCTTCCCACTTTCAAAATCTTTAATGATAATTATTTGTTGTTTCAAACAAAAATCTTACAAGAATTCATTAAATAACAGTGTAACAGTTAAAAAAATATGCTGGTAACATACTACTCATTATCAATATACTAGCTGTATATAAAATGCAAATCTAATTCGGCGGCTCAGATGGAAACAATACATCGAAGAGGTAATATATTTGATCCATTAACACAATAATCCTGAAAATAATTGATAAGTATAAAGAAGAAATGCCTATATGGATCCCCAAGGGGATATAGTTTTCTCATATCCTGGCTCCTTACTATAAAAAGTTAAGGATTCTTGTTTCAGAAAAGACTGATCCAGTCATGCTTAGATGTCAGAGAGGATATAGTCTTTTTCTTTTTTTTTTTTTCTAAACCAAAGTTGTCCAGAAAAAGTAGACATCATCTCATGCATTTAGTTTCCCACCAATCTGTTCAAAATCTGGATAAACATGGGAGAAGCCACAGTAACGCAATCCAGGATTTAAATGTCAGACACTGAGCTCGGTCACCATATTTTATTTTTGATCCAGAAAAGTACGAAGACAACTCCAAAAACAATAGCAACAGGGGCCCACTTCCGAATCAGAGCCTACAGTAAATATTTTATTTTAAATTATTTATCCACCATACAGAATATAACTAGAATCCAAACATAAGCGCAAGAAGCTTCAAAGCTAATCATTACTTCATAAAACTGGGCAGGACAATACAGAAGACAACCATCAACTTATTCTCGATACAAGAAGGCCAACATTTTGCATTAAAGAACGCTTGCAAATATTGCAAATCATCATTGGGATTTTAGAGAAATGGTAAAACTGTTCTAGGGTGTCCATCTACATTTGATATTTATTCTAATCATAACCCAAATACAGTGATATAGGAATATCTCTAACTTGCATTTCAAAACCCCAAGAAACTCGTTATACTAACCTACACAGATTCTGCAGCTGTTCATGAAGTTAAAAAAAATAAATCCATCAAATGATCCAACATAATTCTGTTTGACAACCAAATGTTACAAAATAACCACAGGTTACACAAATTAAAACCAGCTCTTAAAAAACTTAGATTTCATAGTGAATAAAAGTGAAACATTTAAAAAAAAAAAAAACACAAACACCTGCATACAGCCCCAACACATAGAAGAATGTTACTCTGTTTTCCAGTTAATGAAAATATTTATACAAAAAAGTAAATGAAGTGCGTTTCACGTTTCCAATCTGCGCCATTATATTTTAGTAAAAGCCAATAGAAAATGTCTTAATTCTAATATTGTAAGCTACTTCTATCTAAATTATAGAAGCAGTTCCTAGAACAAAACAAATTTTCAATAACAGTAATATATCTCAGAGGTCAAAACCATATTCACATGGTAAAATATAATCATGAAGGAAAACTGAAAATGACTAACCTGCCTATTTAAATCTCTAGCCTTATCCGCATATATGCGAGATTCTGATGATAAGCGACTAGACATTTGGCTGACCTCTGCAAATTAGAATTTAAAATCAAATGTAGAACATAAATTTCATACTTCACAAGTAAAACCATAAAATAAACCAAAACATAAATACAAAAACGAAACTGTATTAAAAATGGAAATAAAGATCATCTATCAGAATAATAGAGAGGGAAGTGTGGACATTGGTACATCATCTTTATCTCTTTTCAAGTCAATCTGATGTAAACCTTAACCAAGTTTACTACTAATCCTAAGACCCATAGTTATCAATCTCGGATAGTTTTTACATAGCCTGCCAATTCTGAAAACCCTAAAGTAGGATAGCAGCAAGGGCTACAATAAAACTACACAATATAAAACTTTAAAGTATAAGTTTGTGAGTCTTTACTCAACCTGGTCATTTATACCCCAATTCAAGACTTACATTCACACTTGCACTTTAGCAAAGTTTCAGACACAATTATGTTTCTGAAGCAAATGCATTAAAAAACGAGAGAAGTCACAATTTGTTTTTCAGGAGTAAAAAATGTTTTGGAACCCAATACAATTGTAGCACCACTATAGCTCAGTACCACACAAGATGGCACTACAGAAAGCTGTTTTGCTATTTGAATCCCATAACAATCAAGAACCATTCCACTCTGCTACTATGCCAAAGCACACTAATGACATCTGTTTCTAAGATGACGTTTATGAATGCATGTCTCTTAGAATAAGTGCTAATTCCACCAACTTAAAATTTGGATTTGTATTGAAGCCAAGCTCACAAAAACCAACTTATAAAGTGAGAATTGACCACATTAATAGATTGTATTTTATTCATATCTCTAGTTGATGTGAAACCTTTAATAATGTCGATCACTCTAGTATCAAGGGGGAAAAGGTACCATTTTAGAGCTCCAAAGCATGTTTTATCTCTTTTAATAAATAAATGAATTTATTAAGAAAATCGGGAAAAGCCAACTACAATGGATGCATACATAATAGACGCCTCAGTTTCTATATTATACTCAAATCAATGAAGCTCATTCCTGCAAATTTAGTGTTGCATTCCAAGCAATCAGCAGACAAAAATGATAAAACTAAAATTATTCAGATATTCCAAAAATCTTACGGTCCAACTGTTCACCAACACCCAGAACTTCCTGCACATTACGAGTCATTATCTGGTGGACTTCATATAGTTCGTCATTCAGTTTAGCAATATTGCGCTGAGTATGGGTATCCTGGTAAAGTTTCTTTGTCTTCTGCATAAATGTATCTTTTAAACAATTAAAAGGAAAAGAAAAAAAGGTAGATTAAGAGCCAGTAGAAAAGAACAAAAATGCTAAAAATGATAATGACGGATAGAAAGTGATATCTACCAAATTTAATGAAGGCATAAGGTCGGGCAGCAGTTTCAATTTGTGACCCATTAACGCGCTCAAACTCATTCCTGAGCTCTTCAAGATACTGAAAGGCTAGTTTCTTAGGGTATGCTCGGTCACACATTGTCAAGTAACAGACCCGTCCTTCTATAATATAACTAATGTTCTGTCAAGGTCATTTTAGGCTGTGAAACTCTTTCAAATAAAGTTAAAGCATGTAATTTAAAAGTGCAACTAACATAAAATATGATAAATCTCTGGAACAGTTTAAGACAAGGAAATAACTAATGATCTAGATAAGGAAGCATGGTTGTGGATTGACAAGATAGTATACCAAGTTTCACATGCATATAATACATACAAGAACCATCTGAATCATGATTCAATAGAAGGGAAATATGTGCCAAAACACAAAAAACACAGACCTTACTAATGTCCAAAACCCAGAGATTTACTGATACAGCAATAAAAATAAGCACATGAACAACTAAAGTAACATACAAGCATCTTGTGTCTAGCAATGAGATATCTTCCTTTAACTGGAAGAAAACAGCACACAAACAATATCAAAATATAGACATCTGAACAATTTTAATAATTAAACATCACTCATTAACTGAAAATAATCTCTAAATCGTGACATTAAACAAACTTAAATTAAAAAACATAAATAATACACCATAAGATCCAAATATAATAAGGTAGTCTAAAATTATAAAGACAATGAGGAAGAGATCATAGAATTAGTGAGAGAAGGCAAAGAAGAGACTGAGTTTGAACCAGCAGGATGTTCACAAGTTTGCACTATGTACAGCCAACGGGGGTGGCAGCAGCATGTAGGTGAGACAGTTGCAGTTGAAAGTGGCAGGAGAAGTTTAAAGATGAAGTAAGAATGGCAAAGTCCAATGGTAGATGACAAATGAAGAGAAAAGGGTAGTTAGCGATTTTAAAAACTGGGTCAAAGGGATTTGACTTGGAAATCTGGTTTCACTCTGCCTCGGTAGGGATTGATAATCCCACACGTTCATGATGAAGATCACAATCCCACCCGGACCTGCATGCTGATGATCCCATGAACGATTCCACATGCAAGGACCCCTTAAACTCATAGGATTCTAACAATCCTTTGATTTAACTAAATATTTTAATAACAGATTATTACACACAGTTGTACTTCCTGAATAGTGACCTGAAGAGGCCGACCCACAAAATACTTTAGTGGATAACAAGATGGCTGGAAACTCAACTATAGCACCATGGGTGGGCTAGAAACACGACTGGGAGCTCTGGTTCAGATGGTTTGCTTCAAAGAGATAAGGGAGCACGACCAATAGCATTGAAAAGGAGTGTGAAAGTGGGAGAATTGTGACGTAACAGGGTTCATCAAGGCAACTATAACGACATGCTCTGTAGCACTGCTACAGTGGTTCTGTAGCACGAGATTGACCACTTAGATTATGCATTTACAATACACTAAGTAGGATAATCAAACAATTCTTATTTGACTACCACGTATATATTATGCAATAACTATGATTCCATAAGGATACTGAAAAACGTAAGGTCCAGTTTCAACTGACATCCTTGATGCTTCATAATGTCCTCTTGAGAGATTCTTAAACAAAGCCTTGACTTGTTGTTTGTAAAATTCCGCATCTTTAAGATCACGACCATCATCCAGTCCTTCAGCTAGCGGAAGACCATCAGTAACACGGGCAATCATAGTCAACTTCACCATGTTTCTTAGCTTCAGAATCCTCCACTTACACTCTAAAACTTTGCAACCAACCCAAAATACACTGCAATAACAAAAAAAGAGACAGACAAATCGAAGTTAAACAGATTCAAGCAGATAAAAATCAAAATCACAAAAGAAAATTACATAAACAGTATTTACATTTCCATGATTAAATATTTCCATACTATATATGTCACTATAAATTTATTAAATAATAATAAAACCCTCATTCATACACTGCCACCAAGCATCCACAAAGGCCTGACACTACAGCATTAAACAAAGTTTGATCCGTCAACACAAATAACCAAATCAACCCAACTTTAAAATCCAACAATCTACTCTTTCTTCTCTCGAGAGAAACTCGCAGTTCCAAACATATTCTTCAAATTGCAAAACATTAAACAAGAAATGGCATAACTAACACGTCTTTAAAAAAAAATGAAGAAACGCGTATAGTTCAACAATGAGGTGATTGCGGTCTAAACTAAACGAAATTCATGGGAAAGCCCATGCATGGCACACGATGTAGCAGCTCATATGACCAATTCAGCTAATACCTCGTTATTGCAATTAGGATTTACGAACTAGATCTGACAAATCGCAATAGAAAAAACAATAAAACAAACGGCAAGTAAACCTCATATAAGTCAACCAGATCTTGCACGCTTAGATCATCTAATTTATTCTTAGGCAGAAAACAACGACATTAGGTTTTTTGTTCTTATTTCAATTTCCGAAAGGAGAAGAAAAGTAACGAATAATCATTGATTGAAGTAAAGGGAAGGGACAATGGGAGAGAAACCTGAATGGCGATGAGAGAGTGGCCGGAGCTGCCGCGGAAAACGGCGGCGTGGATAGTCCAGCCGAGTCGATCGATGAACAGAGAGGATTGAAACTGGAACGAAATGAAAATGGTGTTAGAAATTTCGGCAAATGCCACGTCGTTTTAAATCAAAAGGAAAAGACAACAACACAGTTTGCCGTAATGAGCAGTTTAAATTCAATTTTAACTTTGAGTAAAACAAATAATTGAAGCTGTTGAGAATTTTTTATAGTGATTTTTTTATTTTTTTTCTTTAAATATTTTAAAATTAAAAATATACCATTATTTCCGAAAAAATTAAGTTAAATTTTACATTAAATTTTTTGGTTTGGATGGAATAACTTTTTGTTTTTATAATTGTAATACCTTAATTTAATTTTATAATAACTAATGTGCTTTCTATTAATATTTTAACAGGCATGACATTTTTAAATGGAATATTAAAATTTTGATCATAATACTCTGCTCTAAATTTTTATATCTAATGGTTATAAAGATTTTATAATTTTAGGACTGTAATTTATATATATATATATATACATACATATATATATATATATATATATATATATATAAACCAATGAAATATATTTTAATTCTTTTAATTTTAGAAGTGTATTACAAATATATTTTTAATTTTAGAAAAAATTTAAGAATATATATTTATTAAGTGTAAAATATACGAGAGACCATCGTGAGAAGAAGAGATTAGAGAAAACATAAGAACCACAGAAGAAAACAATTACGTAGTAGATAATTATCCAAATTAAGTAAAAAATAACTAGTTTAATGAATCAAACCTAACCAGTGATAAAATTTAATTTATAATTAGTTTGTCCAATTTAATTAATTATAATTATCAAATATTCTAATAATGTTTATGTCGGAGCTCCGACATCACTGTGTTTTCTTTTTCTTTTTCTTAATCTTGTTATTTTGAATAAAATTTGTTCAAATATTTATAGAAGTACTCTTATTTCATACATTCCCTTACCTAAATATTTTCTTGGAATATTTTAGCAAGTCATAATTATAATTTTCACAATAAGGATTTTCTGTTAAGGAACCTATGTTTTTTTTCATAGTTTTTGTATTTTTCTCATTCTTAATCGATTAAATGTGTTGTTCTATTATGATAATATAAATTTACGGAAAAAAATATTAAAAATAGTAAGTATAAAAAAATGAAGCTGCTTGGAATGAATAAAGTGTAAAAATTTCCAGTAATATTTACTCTTTCTTTTTCTTTTCTACTCTCTTACTTTTCATCCGACCTTCCAAACAAGATTTAGAGAAATAATTACACAAGCTAATACAAATTATTTAAATACTATTAATCATTTTCTTTGTTCTTTCAGGTTTATTTCATAGCAAAATCTAGTTAAAAAAACTTCAAATTTAATTAAATTAGTTATTGTAATTTAGTCCTCAAATTTATTTAAATAAACCGTTTTAATCTAACATTAATATATCATCCAACAAATAACTATTAATGTGTTTATAAAGGTTCTGCTATTAATTAACCATTACTATTGATGAACACTTTTACATTTTTTTATTATTCAAAGCACATTAACAAAGAAATTTCTATGGGTTTAAAATGATAACAAACGTTTTAACAATAGACCAAACTGTTTAGCATTAGAAAATTAAAGGATCAAATATATAATTAAATTTTGGATCCTGTTAATAATTTTTTTACAATAAGACATGTGTCATCATTTTATCATTTTGTTTGAATTTATTTTTAAATAAATATTTAAAACGGACCAATCACAAGTTATCACGTTATCATAAAGTTATCAAAATTAAAAGAACTTTTTCTTTAAACTTTATAGGAGTAGAATTATACATTCACAAAACAATGAAAACAAAAATTACATATAAGTCATGTTTTATTTTAAACATTTATGAATTTTTTTCTTGGAAGGTTTTCATTTCTTAACTTTCATGTATATTATTTGAGTAACGGTAGAGTGACACATTTTTACATTTATTTGACATATAATATAAAAGTAAAATGATTATAAAAAGTAAATTTTTATATTTTTTTTGAGAAAAAATAGCATAAAAAAAACTAGTGTAAAATGGAGGTAAAAATTTTGTGTGTAAAAATATTATTTTTGATATTATTCAACCATAAACTTAACTGAACTGTGTACTTAAGAATTCATGTGTAGCAAGGTGTTAGTAGGTGGGTCTGTCACATTGTAGGGCTGCTAATTTTTGTTGGCATTTGGTAACATCTCACTTTACCTTTCAACTAAGCACTCACAAAACTCTTATTTGGTTGCCAAACTTCAACAGTACATGAACAAAACTATGATGATTAGCTTGATGAGATAATATAAACTACTTTTTTTAGTCTAAGAAAACACAAGTTGAACAACCCTGGTCACCAACAAAATGGTTAACAACCAATGTATATGAGTCATTTCAAACTTAACTCCACAAAGTTATATCAGTTTCTGCTTATAAAATGCAACCTAAACATGTGTGTTACATTACTAAGCAAACTCCTACTCCTAGAAAAGTAAGTAACATGTTTCCATATTCTCAATTCAACTCTCTGAGCCAATATGTATGCCAAGAAAGAAGACAGAGACTGAATCATGCTGGAGAAGCAGGACACATGCTTGATTTGTGAAAGTGTTGAGCTTGTGTCCTACTTTTCCAGCATGAATTTTTTCTCTAAATAATGTTGTTATACATAACAATTTGTCAGCCACAAGGTAAGCTTTTCCACATGCTATGTGGACATGTATTAAGATTCTAAAAGGAAACAAATTTTTCAGGAAATCATGTTACAACTAAACTTCATTTGAATAAGTCCAAATTCTCTGCTGAGTATTTTAATGTTGTCCTCTGCTAAACATTAAAAACACTGATATTGGTATTTTAAAACATCAAAATCAGTGTTTATCAGAGTATTTTAAAGACAATACAAAGGAACAACACAGAAAAACTCAACAGAGAATCTAAATTTCATTTGAACGTCGTTCAAAGGGTGGTCTTTATTGTCATATCATATCATATTACATTTTGAAAAACAGTTGGCCAAGCTTCCATTAACCATGTCTGTCTCAACCACACAAGATAATTTAACTTATAAATAACTTAAAATAGAATAGAAGCTTTAAAACGTATCATTATCCACTAATCAAGCTCGGTTTTCCAAAGCAAATGCAGCAGAATCAACATGTAGGAGCAAACAAGAATAAACTTTTTGCTTCAATCTGTCAACAGTTTCCAACAGCTCTTCATTTTCCATGTTTGAAGTGTTTCTCAGTTTCTCCAACCATTCATTTGCTTGCTTAAGGAGTGACAATGTGAGAGCTATATGATTGGCATGATTCATTTTCTTCCCTGCAGGGTCCTTACTCGTCTTTCCCCTCTTCTCTTGGGAGCTTATGGAAAACCAGACATCCAATGTTTTTTCCAAGTATTTTAAAAACCATGATTTTGTTTCAATCAAAAGGACTTCTCTCAGTTCATTTATCTCTTTTAGACCATTTACTGTAGCCCATTCTTGTTTCTCAGTGTCGGATAAATCTGGTGAGTATTTTGGAGACTTTGATGAAATTTTTCCAGGCACTAGAACTGATTTCTTGTCATTTTTGTCTGTTTCTGTAGGAGAAGAAGTTTTATATAGATGATGTAATTTATCTGTGTGTGGAACTGTACTTGTACCATTTGACTGGTTGATGAGTTCTTGGAAGGAAAAAAACTTGTTCAGTGTGACATGAGGGTTCTCTGAGGCAGCTGAGCTGCAGATGTTGGCAAACATACTGAAAAGGAAAGAGAAGTAAACAACTGAAGGATCTAAATGGAAAAAATGTTATCCTTGTATTTGACACCATTTTTCAAAAGTTAATCCAATGAAAAAGCTTTATACTTTAATCTCTACATAAAAATAGTTATTTACAAGTCAGTTTGAGTGTCTACTAAAATAACATTTGTGGCAGATTTTGCTCGGTTACCAGTTATTATTACTTTTGCTGAGATGACATTATGCCGTGTAGGTCCAAATGCTGGCAAACTCAAAGAAAGTTTTAACATCTTTAAATTTAGCAATATAGAAACAAATTTTAAAATTTCCCTAGTAACTAAACTTTGAGTGAATAATTTGACAATATAATACAAAATGAATAATGTACCTTAACAACTTGGCAAGGACTGCAGTAGCTGTAACTTCTTTCTGAGCTTCTACAGCAACCATGGAGGCTAGATGTTTCCTTCTGAGCAATTCCTAGTAAAATGTGGAAATTTTTATGATTGTCAACAAAATATCATGAAATTGCTGAGATAACTTTGCTTTACTCAACAAAGACACATGAGATGAAATTTGATCTAATCTGTTAAACACAATAATAATAATAATATGTAGTGTTATAAATACTTATGGTACTGTTCTCTAATTAGTTTTGGAGTTTCACTTCAATAATATTTGGTGGAATCCTTTATTACATAGATTACTGAGATGAAACTCCAATTTGATTACAGAACAAGATCAACGAATTGCATCTATGTTTTATGGTAACATCTGTCATTCAAAGGACGGATAAAATTGTAATGTACCTTTCCAGGACTCAAAAGTTTGTCTGGCAGAGAGGACCATGGAATTGCCTCTGTGCTCCAGCTTTTATCTTCACTACTTGGCAAAATATTCAAGTTTGTGGTTTCCAATTTAGCAGAATTATGTTTGATAGATATGCGCTTAGAAGGTGACATGGCAGTCTCCTGGATGTTAGATTGAGCAACCCTCTGCCTTGGTGAAGATGTTTCAAGTAGTAGAGAACGAGTTGTATTCACTGAGAGTGTCTGTGATGATAAAACTAGTCATTCTAAATCTCTTAATTTTCATTTTTACCTATTTAGCATGTAACAGAGCATACAATTTAACACTAAACTTGTTACTAGGTATTGGTGGTTAGTAGTTAAGATAAAGAACTTATTTGTTAACGAAATTAGAATTTGTCTCTGTCTCAAACTTTGATATATTTTGATTCTTAAACATTAAAAATAAATACATATAGTCCACCTAATCTAAAGACGTTGATTTTCTAATTATTAAATGGTGTTCGAGGCTAACATTTGAATTAGAACTATGTAAACAACTCAAAATATCAGCTAGGAACATCATTTGACATGTCAATCAAATTTAACGCAGTTAGATTAATAAGAATATATATTCTTTTTTAAAGTTTTGGATCAAACTCTATCAAAACTTGGAAGAAGGACAAATTTCAATTTCCTGTCAAAGTTTAGAATCTAAAAACATATTCAATTCTATGTTAAATAAATTATTCATTGTACCGTGTAGTTATAGTTGTTTCCATGATGCTTTGAAATCTTGGGCATACTATAACTCTATAGAAAGGCCAAATACTCAATCCATATATTCTTGAGCATTAAAAAGTGCATATCAAAGATAAGAATCATACCTGACCTGTAATTTTTGCAGTTTTATTTTTGCAGATCCCACTTTCTTACTACTGTCTACATCATTCTGAAAATCATTTCCTTTTCTTTCTTCAATAGCATCATGCACATTCACGTTTGAGGTTGAACTTCTAACACCCCGCATATACCTGGATGCAACAGCAGATTTTTCCTCCTTAATAACAATTTTCTGCCATGGACTTCTGCTTTCTTTGACATTGTTCATGGATTTTGAACGACTAATTCTATGATGATTATCAGATTGCACTGGACCCTCTGATGGCTCTAACATTTGCATTAAATCCTTAGGATTTCCAATAAAAGGGTGCCGGCCAGGAACCGGTGTAACATCAACAAGAATAGGAACTGGTGTTCCAGCTTCTATCCTATCTGCATAAAAAAATTGTCCAAGCTGCAACTTGTTGCTCAAGATAAGCTCGTTATCTTCCTTTGAGAGTGAAACATAAGTTGAATGAGAAGAGTCAGAGACTTTGAGGAAGAAACCTTGGTTAGGCCATAATTCAGACCCAGTTATTGCAGGCACAATGCTGACCACTTGCAGAAGGACTGATCTATATTCTCCATTAACTTTCACATTAGAATCCATACTCTGGAGAAGCTTCAGCAGAACCCCAGGAACGAGGGATGCCATGCCTCTTCACTTTCTTCTGTTTTATGTATTATATTATTCTGGGGGTCAACAAATTTGCATGTCTGGTATTTCCAATGCAGGGAGCTGCACACCAAGTAAAATTAATACATTTTGGTAGATCCTTCCGTAATTCTGTACAAATGGACTTACTTTTTATGAGTCCTAACTCCTAAGCCTATTTAAGGTGTAAAATGCAAGCAATTTTTGAGTTTTCTAATCCCCTGACATGCCAAAATATTGTTGCAAAGATGTAGCTAACTGGAATAGTTAATCGTTTGATGTGATATCCAAAAAAGGAAGTTAAGCAGCAAGATTTGAACTTTCTTGATAGATAAAAAATAAGCCAAGAAACATTGGAAAAAGTTTAACATACAGATAACATATACAGCAGTGTGTTTGCATGTGAATTTGTATGTATGTGTTTGCATATGTATATATATCATGTTACCTAATTCAGATTTGAAGCATGAAGTGACACGAGAAGTGTGTAACAGAATAATCAAAGAGGGTTGTAAGAAATTCTGCAGACCAGAAAGGACAAACTGCAATAGTAGGCTTCCAAAAAAGAATGCTTCTGTTTGCTTTTCCAGAGGATTAAACAAGATTATATAAATATCTTTATTGAAGGCACGTTAGCATCATATTCTCTTGGCTTGAAAACTATGGAACAACAACACCCTTGAGCGTGGGAAGTATGAAGCACTTTTTGTGAGACATGAAATGATAAATCAGTTCCTTTACCAAAGAATTATGCCTGCTAACCCTGTTAGCAATTTAATGAATATTATAGAATACATCATGTTGGTGGGGCTCAATCTGGTCATATGTCGTTTTTAGTTAGAGCCAATGTAACCACTGAAAGATTTAAGGATACCCTCGTGCCCATTTATTGTGGCTGGTCTTACTTGAATCATTATTAGCCTCCTCCATATTGAGCATGCATTTGCATTTGCATATGCATAATCATTCTTTTGCCATAATCAAGAAAAAGTGCTATAGAAGTAAGTAAACAAAAATGTTTAAGTATTTCCTTATGAAATTTACATAATCAAGTGGCACATAATATGTATTTTTTGTTTATTTGAAAAAGAAGAAATCTGACCTAAAAGATAGAATAAAATGACTTTTGTTGTGTGATCCACACTTCAAAACAGCCCATACCAGTTAAAGTGGTTCTTTCTTTTCTAGTTTTGACCAAATGATTTAGGCCAATGGGGGCATTCTTTTTAGTCACAATTGCTATATGTTGACAATAATGCTACAGGCTCATGAATATGATCAAGAAAAGGCATTGGCTTCTGTCTCAGCTCGAACTAGGCTAGCATACAAGCCATTTTGAGTTGAAGCCATGAGAGTGTCATGGCTCCCATACTCCACCACTTCCCCGTCTCTCATAACTGCGATCTTATCAGCTTCTCTGATCGTGGAAAGACGGTGAGCAACTATTATGGTTGTTGCATCTTTGGCAACATTTTTAAGGGCTTCTTGGATGTGCTTCTCTGATTCCAAGTCCAAGGCACTGCTTGCCTCATCAAGCAAAAGCACCCTTGATCTCTTCAATATGGCCCTTGCTATAGCAATTCGTTGTTTCTGGCCACCTGATAACTGGACCCCACTTTCACCAACCTAGTTCAGAGAAAATGAAAAAATCAATCATATGTTTTGCTTATAGAAAAGGGTGCTGGGAAAAAAATCATGCAAAAAAGTGATGCAGCATAAATTAGTATGAACTTGTGATGTAGAATCAAGCTACAAATACAATTCAACAAGTATATAATGAACAAAAACTAGAGTGAAAAGTGGTTTAGCATAACAAGATATAACCTAGAGTAAGAGAAATACTAGCAATACATTTTCTTAGTATTGCTACACAGTTATTACCTGTGTCTCATAACCCTGAGGAAGGCCACTGATGAACTTGTGGATGTAAGCCTCCTTTGCAGCCTCTTCAATTTCAGACCATGAAGCATTTGGGTCCCCAAATGCAATATTCTCCCTTATGCTCCCAGCAAACAGTGCAGGTTCTTGACCCACCAAAGCCATTTGCCTCCTCAACCACTTTACATCGATCTCTCTCAAATCTGTCCCACTCATCATCACCTTTCCTTGATCAGGATCATAGAACCTCTGAGTCAACCATATGACCGTTGACTTCCCTGATCCACTTGGTCCCACCAAGGCCACTGTGCTTCCACCTTTGACCTTTAAACAGAAGTCCCTCAACACAGTCACTTCTGGCCTAGATGGGTATGTAAAAGTCACCATCTTGAATTCTATGTTGAATGGCTTTGATCTGTCTACTTTCCTACCTTTTGTTCTATCATTGTCAATCAGTGGCCTGCGTTTTATGATATCTTGAACTGCAGGAATTGCCGTAGCCGCCGTAGAAGTATCTGGTGCCAAGCCAGCTAGTTGTCCCACAGAGAATGAGCTCAGAACAAGAATGAGAAAGATCTTAAACACGTCTCCAAGTTTTGCCTTGTCATGTTGTACAAGGTATGCGCCAAACCAAAGTGTTAAGGTGTATGCTCCATACATGGAACCTTGAAACAACCCAAACATAAGACCTTGAAGTTGTGATCTTCGTAATGATTTTCTTTTAGGTTCTGATAGGGCTCTATCAAAGGACTTAACTATCTGTTCCTGGGCAGAAAATGTGGTAACTGTCCTTATGTTCGACACTGCACCAGAAGCAATGTTACTGGCTTTGCCATAAGAGTCGTTGTCCACACGCGGCCCGACGTTTATGATCAAGTTTATGTAGCTTGCACCAAGTGCAAAAGGAGTTACAGCAGCTGCCACAAGCGTTAGTCTCCAATTGAAGGCAAAGGACACACCAAGGCCAACAGCAGCTGAACTCAACCCCATAAGAAGGACCGAGAATCTGTCACCGAGTACTGATCGAAAACTAACACAGTCGAGTGAGAGCCTTGATACCAACACTCCCGTAGAGTTTTCTTCAAAGTCAAACCACCCAGGTTCTTGTTTCAGTATGGATTGAAACAAGATGTATCTAACTCTTTGTGTCAGCTTTGATCCAGCCCAACCACACAGACCTTGTTGTCCTGTCATGGAAAGTATGCAACCAATTCCAAGGCCAACAAGTGTTAAACAAAGGTGTGCAACATCTCTTTTCATCTTATGAGTGTCATGACCAAAATATACTTCCAAGGATATGCCTAAAACCAATGGGAAAAGGGACAGAATAGCACCAGCAAACATTCCCAGAATAAGTCCTGAAAATAGCATCACAAGCTCTGGCTTTTGCAGTTTCCATACTTGAGAAAGGCTGTATTTTTTTGCCTTTGTGTCATGTTCATCATCTTCCACGTCTTCCTGTTTCTCCACCCCATGCATAGATATTAAGTCTTTAGGCATAGGGATATCAACCATGTATCTTGATCGTGATAAAGCAGCAACAGATTTATCATAGATGGATAGATCATCGGCTTTTTGTATGCCATTCTCTATAGCTAGAGGTTTTGAAATGGCTTCGGTAGCAAGCTTGACAAGGTTGTGGTATGCTCCTGCTTTTGACATAAGCTGTCGATGGTCACCAATCTCAATGACAGAACCATGTTCAAGAACCACAATGGTATGAGCATTCTTCACTGTTGCTATCCTGTGAGCAATCACAATGGTTGTTCGTCCAGCAGAAATCTTATCAATTGCCCGTTGGACCGCAGACTCTGACTCAGCATCAAGAGCACTAGTAGGTTCATCTAGTAGAAGGATTTTAGGATCTTTCATCATTGCTCGAGCCAATGCAATTCTCTGCTTCTGACCTCCGGAGAGTTTTGTCCCCCTATCTCCCACCTGCAGAATATAGCACTTCCTATGTCACAGCTAATCATCATACCATAAATTCTTTAGAAATTTGTGTATGCAGTTTTGAATGCCACACACACACACAGTTACATAACAACTACTTTGCAAGCTAGTTTTGTTGAATACATATTACTGCAGAAAAGAAGAAATATCATTGTCATTAGTTACAACACCTGAGTGTCATAGCTTAGTGGTAGGCTAGAGATGAAGCTGTGAGCATCAGCAGCAATGCAAGCAGCAATTGCCTCTTCCTTTGTGGCACCATCTTTCCCCATCATCACGTTTTCCAGAATAGATGTGGCAAAGAGGACTGGCTCCTGACCAACCATCCCAATCTGATCACGTAGCCACTTTACTTGCAATGTCCTCAAATCATGACCATCCAAGGTAATAATCCCTACAAAGATATTGAAACTCAACAAAGTTAGGAGTATGAATAACTTCCTTAGCTTTCAAAAGATCTTTTGCAAATAATCATATAGCTACTTTTACCTTCAGTAGGATCATAAAACCTCTCTATGAGAGCAAAGATAGTGGACTTTCCCCCACCACTGGCACCAACTAATGCCACAGTTTTTGAAGATTGTATTATCAAACTAAGGGAATGAAGTATCAGAGAATCAGGACGTGATGGATATGCAAAACTAACACTTTTTAACTCAACCCTTCCACGAACACCAGAAAGCTTCCTACCCTCAGGGCTATAGGGATCAATCTCAGGGATTCTCTCTATAACATAGAATACACGGCTTGCTGCAACAGTCCCTTGTGCAAACTGTGCAAAATATGAAAGTGCCAGTGCCAATCCTCTGTCAATGAAAGAAATAGCTTTCACTTCTATATATAAAACTTTTTACAACATCAATCAATCAGAAACTATAATTAGTATAATGCTTAAGATGGGTACTACTGTAAAAATCAATAAACTTATCATTGTGATTTGTAATTAGATAACAGTATAAACAGTTTGCTGATAAACTCTCGCTAAACAAAGAAAGTTCAAGTAGTCCTTAACAAAATGCTTGAAGAATAATTTCCTTGTATGAAAAACATGGTTGAATATTATGGATTTCCAAATCAAGTATGTTTTAATAAGTTAAAGAGAGAAGAAGCCACACCTTCCCCCAACATTGACACCAAAGAAACAAGCAATAGCTGAACCTCCATCAAGTTCATTCTTGGCAATTAATACAGAGCCATACCAGAATGCCAGTGCCCATGTTGAATAGGTTATTAAGTAGATCACACCCATGCCTATACCTTTAGCAAAACCAACTTTTGCCCCAATTGGAGCTGATTGCTGCAGTAGTTCATCATATTTTCCAGCTAATTGGCTTTCTGCAACAAATGAAAAAACTGTCCTAATTGAGCTTATGGCTTGCTCCGCAACGCTACCAGCTTTCCTATAAGAAGCCTTCAGAACAAACAGTTAATAAAAAGGATGAACAAAATGTTGAGACATGTAAAACAAATGTAATAAGGGATATACATGTTTTTAATCTCTAAACTTTCACATAAAATTTGAATTCATCCATATTCTAAAGTTTCTGATTTATTTTTTATCTTACTTCCTCTTTTGCTGTTAGGCCTCCATAAAGTGCTTTGTAAGCCATGCCACAAAACATTGTCAATGGAGTGACTGAGAATACCACAAGAGAGACTTTCCATGATCTTTTAAACCCAACTGTATATCCACATATGAATGTAAATATATGATGAATGAAGTGTGCCATCTGCAGTGTCAGAAACAAAAATTAAATGAAAATGTATGCAAGTATCAATCTTAACCAAATTTGCAGCATAGAACTTGTTATCATTCTCTGGTAATATATGAAACATATTGTATAAACAACTTTAACTGAAACATTGAAGTCAATTATTCATAAGATATAACAACAACATTCCACACTATCTAATCAAGTCATGAGTGAAATTTATATAAAAGATCTAATTCTACCTTTTGCCTAAAATCTTAAAATAGTAACTCAATGACATCCTTAAATAAGGGAAAAAAATACGTGAGGATATTGTTCAAACATGTTAAGAGGTAAATTAACCAAGGTTAAGTAATAAAAAATTATGTACAATTTCTTTGCTAATTAAGGTTGCACACTAGTTAAGGAATTAAAACTGTTTTTTGTTTTATTGAAAAACATATAAGAACATATTAAAACATCATAGTAAAGAGTATTTTGATGCATTTCAATAAAAAAAAAATCATTTATAATTTAATTAATCAATTTCATACCATAACGTTAGCATTTGCCTTAAATTAATAGGTTAGTCCTAACCATTTTTTATTTTTACTTTTAGAGTGTTTTATTAGTTGTTTAAATAAGTTCTTATTGCTTAGAAGAATATAACTCAATGCCTAAGACTTTTAAAATTGATTAAAAAAAAAGTCCCCCCTTAGCCTACAAATTATAGGAACCTGTTTAGAAAATGCAATTTGTAAAGTTTTATACTTAGTTTTCAAAAATTTAGAAAATTATTAATGGATTCCTAATGCTACTGGTTGGTAAGAAGGAACTTATTTCCTTGAAATTATATATTGTTCCAGATGTAAACTTTTAAATTATATGAATTCGTAAAAAAGAAAAAGAAAATCAGGGAAATGTTAGGAACCTATATAATACAATTTAAAATTAGTTTTATTTAAAAATTCAATTTATATTAATATTATTGAATATCCTATACATTGTGTAAAAGAATTTTAATTTCAGTAAAATTAAAAATAAACAATATAAAATGTTTAAATAAAAAAAGGCACAATTAAATCCAGAGTGGTGAATTTAAAATTAAAAAATACCATATGTCATTCTTAAAGTAAATTATTTTAAAGGGAAGAGAGTGTAATGTAATTAATATTATAGATTAAAATCTCTAATAAAGTTATTGTTTTCAATCTCTATAGAGATTTTTAACACTCTCCTCTCATTGAAAAAAAAAACATTTCACACATATCATGTAACCAAAAAAATATCTCATTTAACTTCTTTAATTATCCTCATTTTATCCGAATATGTATATTCTGATTTTAATTCGCAGTCTACTATTTAAAAATAAAGAGTTTTATACAAAAATTTAAATATTTTAGATTTATAATATAAATGTAACTTGTATGTTTAAAAACATTTATCTACTATGATTTAGAAGTTTAAAATATTTATTATAAATTATAATTATATAAAAATATTTAGCATATGCAATGCATACTAAAATACTAATATATATATATATATATATATATATATATATATATATATATATATATGTATGTATGTATAATATAGTTTATTTATATGAAAAATCTGTATGAGAAGTTAAAACTATGGATAATGATACTTTGACAACATTTTTCTTACAACATTTTAACATTATTTACGTGTTACTCTTTGATTAGTCCAAAATTAATTTAAAATTAATAATATAATCATAAATATACTGTGAAAGTATAATTAATCTAAAAGTATATTAGTGTAGTTTAGCCAGCAAGTAGTTTGTGAGTAGAATAAGAGAAAGAAGAAACAACCTTCTCTCCCATGACTTCTTGAATCTGTGCAACATCACTTGCAATTCCATGCATAATATCACCTGTGTTGATATCTGTATCAAAGAAAGTAATATCTTGTCTAAGAACTGCTCTCAGATACTCACTTCTAATTCTCTGTGCAGATCTCTCCCCCACTAACCTCCAACATGTGATTTCTGCCAATTTCAGTCATCAACAAAAGTTATTGCAACACATCAAGATCATAACAAACTACAACTTAAACATCACTCATGTCTTAATCTCCTTACGCAAATATGCTCCAACTACCACAACAGCAGCTAGCCCCGCCATAAACAGGCATATCTGAAAATCACAACAGGTCAAAGAAAATAAACTTCAACTCCACAGCACTGTGCAAACACAAACATTTGACCAAGAAAAGGAGAAGGAAATAAACAACGGAAGGTTTGTTGTTAACCTTTTCTACATCCTTCATCATCTGTTTTTTATCCTTGTCTGCTTCTGAAATCTTGTTGATCAAGTCTCCAAAAAGATAAGAGTACCAAGGAAGTGATCCTCCATTTATGAGGGCCCCCAAACACCCCACAAACACAAGCATCCAATCCCACTTTGTTGAGTACCTAAACAAGCTGAACAATCCAACAGCCTTTGGAGGACTTGCATCTTCCTCATCCATGTCCTCCTCACCTTCTTCATCATATCCTGAATGCTTCTCGATGTCATGGTGGCGATAAGTATAGCCCCCACCACTTCCACTTAGATGGCTACCATCATATGATGGTAGTCCATGACCCACATAGCAACTCCCACCATAATCACCATGACCATGTTTAAGATATGGGGATTCAAGACCATGACCATTGACAATAGGTGAAATTACACGTTCTTCTGTTATGCTATAATCTATCATACTAAGCTCATCTTCTTCGGCCAATGGACTACTCTTACTTTTTCTACTACTCTGCTGGTGGATGAACCCTGATGTAGATAATCCATGATCAAAGTAACTATGATCATTGTCCCTCGCAACATAGCTCTTAAGTTCAACTCTACCATAGCCAGAATGTTCATAAGAAGAGCTTGAGATACCTCTGAACCCACTTGTTCTTGAAAGGTAGAAGTCATTGGCTGATCGTCGAAATACTCGGCTGTGATCAGAAGGGGGGCTGGTTGCCCATGGAGTCAGAAGAGAACCATAGTTTGTGCTGTAATGGTGCCACCCTGTGGCCTCAAACTTCCATGAAACCTCTTCTTGCCATGAATGGTCATCGTCTGAAGCGAAGGGAGTGGTAGGAACTCGGTTGCGGCGACCTGTTCTGGTTGTGGAAGTGGCATCGCTGTGAAAGCTGGATGGTATGAAAGAGCCAGACACACTGTGATAACTCGCCGGTGTTGGATAGTGGCGTCTCTGGTGGCTTGAGAAGGAGTCACCATCAAAGGAAAAAGAATCATCCATGGCTTGCAAGCAACTAGTTTTGAAGAGAAGAAGTAGTGGAAAGAAAGGAAAAAGGAAATAAAAACAGGAGTTCTACTTTCTGATTAGAGGTCCATGGAGATTGGTACAATGTATCAGACAACTTAGATTGTTCCACCCATGTTTTCTAGCATAGTCAGACAATTGAACAAAACACCAAACAAGTAAATAGGCATATCTTTGGCCTCCTTGACTATATAGAGAATGTGGTCTGGTTTATCTTTTTGTTTGGGAATGCTTTATACATTGATCCTTATGTGTTGTGCATGGACGGCATGTAAAGCTATGTGGCCGGCTGAGCATAGTTATGACTGGATTTTTCCAATTTTAGCCGTTGTTGTTTAGAGGACATGTTGGTTTTGAATTGACTCGTGTGAGTTTTTTTTTTTTCTAATATCAATTCAGTTATCCGTAATCAGAACAAAAACTAGCAAGGACTATACATTTGTCATGTAGAGATTATCTTCTGACTGCAAAGTATGTTTGTGGCATCACCTCTTTGACTAGGTAGTTTGAAATGAATATTTCAGGAGAAAAAGAAAGGGAATAAACAAACATTAGCAATCAATAAAAGACTCACGTTAAAGTGGAATTTACAAAGCACAGTGTTCTCCGCAAGGACACGAGTACATAAAAGACGGTAAGTTTTATTGTAAGTTTCACACGATGCCAGCTTATTTGATGGGTGAAACTTAACTTGAAAATAAAAAATGTACTGTGCAGAAAGGAATCTGGAAAACAAGGTAGGGTACAAGGTTCATTATTTTGCTGCATAAATAATAATAGAATAGTACGTTTAATCCAAGAAAATCAAATGACAACATTGGTGCCTTTATTTATTGTTGATTGGCCGAATTGCTTCCTAGAAGTGATCAAATCGTAAAAAGATTGTGTCGGCCAACATTGGTTCGTCTGTTTCTTTTGTGGCTAATAAAGATGATCATTGCTGCCTTGTCATTGCATTTTCCATTATTTTTCTTTCTTTGCCGTTAAGCATTTGATAAATTCCCAATAACGTCTTCGCAGTCACTAGTTAGAAGCATTAACTAACAACTTAAATCGCTTTCAAAGAAATTAAACAAACTTCTTAATCGTAAGCATTGTATAGTTTGTTTCACAGAGCACTGTATATAGTTTGTTTTATCCAAAAATCAATATAATAAAAGGAATACAATTAGCGTTCTCATTCATTACTGCAATCGGAAGGTTCCATGTTCACAAGGCCTAAAGCAATAAATAATGGATACAGAATCATAAGGTAAGAAGGATCGACGACCATGTTTATTTACTGTGTGATGATTTACATAAAGTAACGTGTAGCTATCATGAAAAGGAGCATTAATAGCTGAAAATTCATACAGCTAAAAGCAACAAGAAAATGGCATAGGATAAGTAGCCAATCATTCTTATTCGTTCTTTTCATGGGGAGAGGGAAATAATCTTTTGAAAGCTACTATTTTGCTCCGCAATCACATTACTCTTCTTAACTCTGACTGTACTGATTCATTCTAACAGGAGTTCAACTCTGATATACATCACACAAGTAAATCAAAATAAACGAGCAAAAGAATGCCACTCCTGCCAAAATTACAATGACACTGCACCAATAGGCGACTCTTCATTGACTACAGAATGCAGCATATATCAACACAACCATGACTAACTAAATCATAGGGGAAAACCTTATGAGTCCAAGAAAATATACATAACCCCAATCACATATATCTTTCATATAGATCATTGTATCGAGCCTACCTCTCTTTTCTGTATCATATTTAATATTGTCCTTTACACCTCTACTACCATTGAGATGATCCGAATTACTTGCCAGGCCCAATCAGTGAAATTTCATCTGGTTTTCGAGTCACTACCCTTGCTTCGGAAAGTTGATAGTGAAAAAAATGATTTGGGAGCTGCACAAATTGAAGTTAACATGTAACTATGACATCGTGTAAAAGATACTAAATCTGTAGAAAATCAAACGTTATCATTCTTGAAATCAGTGAAGAGAAATCCAAAGCATATGTGAATCCCAAGTCTTTACTAACAAAAGCATAATACTACTTTGGGGAGTCAAGGTTTTACATTCTTAGCAAAAAAATTCCAAAGATTAGCCCCTTAATCCAAGAATCAATGAAATGCAAACAAAAAGGACACATTTTGAGAACTCCTGACAACTTACAGAGCTACTTCATCAACCTGACAAATGAAACTACACCAAAAAAGGATGAAAAATTGACCTATAGTATACTATGTTACCCAGGCATCACCTTTTAATGAACTTCCAGACATGTGATCATCCCTCAGTTTAAAATGAGCAGGCGGTGCAGGGATAGAGCTTTGCAAGGATTGGACTGTCGGAATCAAGAACAAAATTATCAATTAAAAGTAGAGTCTACTAAAAAACGAAAGTTAAGAAAAACATTAATTGAAATTTTCCATGTCCTTCCACATCATTATCTATGGACAGGTATAACTTTTTTAAATGTGCAACCAACAGTGGAAAGACATCAATGAATAAATTAAAGGATCCACTTCCTAATAGCAGGAATAACACAAGATACTGGCAAGATCAAATAATAAAATAAAAAAATATATCCACTTAAATATCTAGATTTTAAGCAATGACAAGGCGTATTGATCAATAACAATAAATCTGAGAAAATAATAGGTTACCCTGTTCGTTGAACAGCTCATTTTCATTGAAGCTGTCATCAGAAGGATGACCATGAGAGAATCCCATTCTTGATTTCCTCAGGTCTTCTGATGACCGATTGGCCAAATCTCTGCCATCTTCAGTATCATCATCTCCTTCAGACGTTGTTGCAGAGATCCAATCAGGCAAACCTTCGGATCCTCGAGTTTTTCTCCCAAACTTTAGCAATCGCTTAAAACCTTTAGTGACGTCTTTGCGGGGTTGGTTTTGGGATGAATTAGCAACAAGAAATGGTTTTTGAGCACTTCCCCACTTTTTCCTCATTCGGGAAGCATCATTGTCACCCTGGTTAAGAGAATGAGAATTCCAAGAAGCGGGGCTTCCAATTGGAGAATCTACGGAAGCATCAATGTCAGATGACTCATGTGGGTATGAAAAAGGATGAGGCACGCGTGAATTCCATGACACGGGACTTCCAATAGGAGAATCCTGCACAGATCTTACACCGTTGAATGTGGATGGAAACCCAGAAGCCATTTCACCACCTGAAATAGAGTCAACCTGGGCAAAAGACCTTGTAGAATCACCAATTTCAGATCCAGAATTACCAGACTTCCCGGATTCCTGGCTCAGACTCACCTTTCCATTATTATTATAAGTAACATCTTTGATAACCATAGTTTCAATGTCATCCTGTTCCTCTGTGCCCATCTGCAAAGAATCATCCTCATCAAATTCAAGGTCATCGAATTCTTTATTATTTTGAGTATCAGTTGCCATCGAAGCTTTCATCCGGATAGCATTGCCAACAGAACCAGAACCTATGTTATTACCCTTTTTAAGAAAAGATCTAGGCGATTGATCATAAGGACCTAGATCAGTCTCGTCCATATCAAATTTCAATGGAGACAAAACAATCCCATCTGGGTTCAAAGGGGACAAATCCTTAAACTCTGCAGGATTAGCAGAACTTTTCCTTAAAGACTGAGCTTGCCTCGACTTCTCTTCCTTGACTCCTTGCATCTCCTCAGTGGTGCTTTTGCTACGGGAATACGTCCTTACCTGAGAACGGGTTGTTTTACCGACTCCAGAAGAAGGCTTTGTATTTTCTTTTCTTAAATCAGAAAAATTAGGAACAGACTGAGCAAGTGGGTTGTCTCTTCTCCTTCCAGATGAACGTGAGACCGACACAGCTGTTGTTCGAGGGGTAACTGAAGATGTATGTCTATTAGGAAAATTTTTCCTACTTTGCCTAGAAGAGCCATAAGTTTTCTCTTCAGAGAATTCAGAAACATATTCATCATCTTCATTCTGAAGGGAATCTATCGGATGCTGTCGAAAAAGAAGGGGGATTTAAATCAGAACTGAAAATGAAATTTCATCTTTTTAATTTAACACAAACTTTGCATTCAAAAAATTAAAATTCTGCAGTCATCACGAAAATCATAAAACAAGCCAATGAATACCTGCTCCCTCTTAATATTTGATTTGAAATATCTAAGTTTCTCGGCACGATGAGCACCTGATGCTAAATCTTGTTTGTTGCTAGAGCCCGAAAACTTGGCCTTCATTTCAGCTCTACTCATCTCAAGGCTATCTTGCATGGCCTTCATTCTAGCTTCCTTCTCAGCTCTGTTCATACTCCAATCTTCTCGAAGCTTGGCATTCCTCTTCTTCATGTACTTCTCATAAAACTTTCCTCTAGAATCTTCACTCAAGTTAAGATCAGAAAAATTTTGCCCCAAAGCATCACCAGAACTGTGACTGTCCACCGTCTTTGCAACCGACTTAGCATCAAAGCTTGCCAGACTGCTTGAACTCGCAGTCACTTCAGTCACATTGCTTCTGGAAGGCAACTGAGGAGTCGACTCGCCTACTCCAGCTTTCCTATACTGTGACTGTTCTATATGTGCATCAGCGGGCTCAACTCTCCTCGCAGAACCAGACTGGTCCCCAGGAACCCTCAGTTTATGCTCAGCAAAAAGCTTTTCAAGTTCATCAGCCTTCATTTTCAGCTCATCATGCAGCCCTTGATTTCCCTTAGCTTGCCTCACCCTCTGATGTTGCTGCTCTAAAGGTGGGGTTGAGGATGGACGTGCATTGTCCTTAGTCTCTAAAACTTGTTTCATCTTGCTAAATTCATGAGCACTTTTGTTGGTTTCATCCCTTTTACCCTGTGTCATGCTCAACTGTTGTTCACTTCTACCATGTAGAGATTTCTGGAACTTCATTTTTGGGATTTGGGAATCCTCATCCTTGTTCGTGAATGAAGAAGAGTCTTCAACCTCAATCTGTGAAGATTGATCAACACGAACAGAAACATCCCTCAATTTGAGTCCATTGCCACCTTCAAACTGTGCTGATAAGGATCGAGAATGACTTCGGGGTCCCCTAATAAGTGACGGTGCAACCACATGATTTTTCACCCCACCATAAACCTTCACATCATCATCCCCAGAAGACAGCATAGGACCACCAACAACAACCTCGGATGAACCCTTCTTCACTGCTGCGGCCTCCGGAACAACACCCACCTGATCCTTAAACCCCCCGTTCATGTCCTCGTCAAAAACGGAGACTTTCCCTGTCTCCTGGGAAGACCCTTGATCAGTTTTCCCAAACTTCTCCGATTTGTTGTCGTTTCGATCCTTCTCTTCCGAAAGAAGGGACTTCGTCTGAGAAACAGAGGACGACAAGGGGCTATCCGATTCCTTCTTCTCCCCGCTGATGTCGATGCTCATGTCACTCGCACCGCTCCACCGCCGCAGCACATCGGAGGAAAACCTCCGGAGCTCCGGTGGCTTCCCGGAGGAATTCTCCTTCTGCTTATTCTCGAATAGGTTGATCCGGTCCTGCACGCTAAGCCTCCGAGACGCCGGAGCCGTCGCCGCCGTGGTTGCCGACGCCGGCGACTCCGTCTCCTCTTTGGCAGGGGCGTCGTTGGTGTCGTCCCTCGAGTTCACGCTGGTGTTGCTTCTTCGCAGCGAAGAGAAGTTGGAAAAAGGCTTGGGCTTTGGTGGGTCTGAGAGTTGATCCTGGGCCTGGGCCTGGGCCTGAGCTTGGTTGGGCCCATCGTCATTGTCGATGGACATGTCAGAACTAATTGATGATCGGAGTTCCCTGTCATCGCCACCTGGCCAGTGACTGATAAGGTCCGGTCTTCTTTCGTACAGTGACATGTATTTAGTACACGCTTCACTGCACCGCAAAAATAAAAACATTATGATTAATAATATTATTATTTTACCATATATGATGACGGACGAAAATTAAATTTGCTTACATTATAATTACTACTTATTTATTTCATGTTATCTTAATTAAGGTTATTTTAGAAGAGTTAAGAAAATGACTTACTTCAATCTATGAGCACCGAAACAATGAGCGAAATGTTTGAGATGAGTGATAGTGTGGGGATTGAAACCGGAGGCTGATGCACGAGCACATGCTGTGGTTAGGTCTTGCCTAACTGCACTCAATCGTACATCAATTGCCCTTAGGAGTTCCTTCCTGTGCAAGTAACTCGTACCAACAAATCAATCAATTACATCTGTACAATGAACATGCAAAATCTTGCCTAGGTAGATGAAATCTTACGTTGTAGCATCTGCCACTGTTATTGCTCCTGCTCCATTCCCACCTGCCCAAATTTTTCATCAATCATTCAACAGATAATATACTCATAAAAACAAAATAATACTTTATGCAAAAATTTAAAGATAGTGGGAGTTTGTTCTTGTTTAGCTTTCTCTTTCCCAGTTTTCTTCACTTCAGATGAATTTCATTCTTCATTTCTACTTCTATGGTAGGCATCAGCATTGGACCCTCAACCCATTTTTCCATGCTCTTATCAAAGAAGATAAGGCAATTCTGTTGGGGCAATTATGATGGGAGCATGTGGCAATTAAGAAATAAGAATGGTTTTTTTCTTTTTACGTTTTTATATATCCTCTCTGGCTACATTTAATTTCGTTTTTCTATCTACCATCTGATTTAGAAGAACCTACATCAACGTGTCATCCAGTATAGGCTATCACCGAATTCAGCAAAAATTAGACAAACTATTACAGACAAGAAAACATTTTCGAAGTGCTCACATATCTAAAATTAGAAGCAAGTTCATAAATATTTCCTCCAGATTGTATTATAATAATAGTTGCATTTAATGGTAACAATTTAGAGTGTAAAATACGTCAGCTCCCATTACTGTAACAGTAAAATATGTTCAAGGGAGAAATAATAGTGAAAGAAGTGTGAGATTAAGTAATGAACATTGACAATAATCAAAGTTCCACATATGGAAACATGATGACAGCCAATATAACTTAAAAGTCATAACTGTGCAACAATTTTCAATCGATTTTGTACAACAAAAGCAGAAACACAACTTTTTTCTCCATGACTACAAGATATTCAGTAGGGAAATGCAGCATAAATGTCTTAAGAGTTAAGAGTTGTAATTGATAAGACAAATTCATCAGAGTGGTTACTGATGAGTAATGACACGATCAAAAGAAGTTCCAAATGACTTGGATTATAGATCTAATTGCAAAGAGACCTGTTATTTTGGTTATATGTCTATTAGCAAAGAAAACATACCTTGTGGATCTGAACGCTGATCCCCTGCCCCCTGAAATAAGACATTCCAAATATCAACAAAAGAGAGAAAAAAAAAGTGATTGCTCAGTTCAGTTGTCTGCACCAATCTTCTCTCTTTGATCATAACTGTGTTGTTACCTGAGAATATATTCTTCGTGCTGCTTCTAATTGGGACATTTCTGCATCATAGGTATTGACCATTTCCAAAACTTCTGGTGTGCTAACAAACCGCACAAACCTGTAAGCACCAAAACCAATCAAATCAAAAAGGTAAACCAAAATGTTCGGTGCATTCAATCAAATGGCAGTGTTACCTCTCAAATGTTCCTTTTGTAAACCACGCCTCTGCATTTTTATGTCTATCAATTTCTAGCTTGATTGATGAGGCAGCTAGAGCAACCTGCTCTTCTGCAACCTTTAAATTGGTCAAGAATGGCTTCACCAATCCTGATGCTAGTTTCTCAGTGTTTCCATCACTTGAAACCAGCAACTCACATCTGCCCGATGATAGAAAGAAAAACAAGGAAACACGATTACAAACTCTAATAATCAACAGAAAAGCACATCCCAGCAACAAGAAAATTCCATGGATAAAGTTGCCCGCACCTTGAACGCCTTGGAGACAATTGGAATACCGCATAATCAAGAAGCGTATCAGACTTCATTTTCCTATATTGAAGGTAGCACTACTCTCTGTCACTCTTCGGATCATTTCACGCAAGCAAACGCAATCTCAACCATCGTTTCCATTTCGAAACAACCATAATCAACAACACTACACACGAGAAATCCCAAAATCAGAATGTAGATTCTGCAGAAGCATGGTTAAAAAAAGAAAAAGGAAGAGAAAACTCTTAGAGAATTCCGCGTCAGACGAACAAGTACGTTGAGTGAGTCATTTCCCTATTTGCATTACATTACAAATCTACATTCTCTCTCAAGTTCGAAATTGAACAAAATCATGTCACAACCCAGATGCACTTAAGGTAAATCCTACTCGTTGCAACCCTCAACAGAACCATTCCACGCCATAGATCCCAACCCATGACTCAAAGTTGAAGCTTTTTCAACAGAACAGAAACCCAAATTTGCCTCAGAAACTATTAGAAGTAGATCTGATTCAGCAAAAGACTGAACTTGACTAAAGCTGCATCGATACCAAATAAACCCAAAATCCAATACCAACCAAGCTAAACCAAAAAACTTACTAAAAAAACACAATAATCAAATAAACAACAGGGAGTGAAGCAAGCATTATCACGGTTGCACACAAACAAACACCCATGCTGCAAAACAGAAAACAAAAGTGAACAAACCCTAATCACTTTTTTACATTGAAAATTTGGAGTGAAATGTGGAAGTGGCGTAGAATTGAATGTGAAGTGCAGATACGGAGGTCCGAGATCTTCGATTGCGTGACCCGATCCTCCAATTTAGAGTTCAAAAGGGTACCAGCATTTGGCTCCTTTGTCTTTTATGTTCTTCTTTCTCTCTTCTTCTTGTTCTTCCCTTTTTGTGTCTCACTGTGGAGGAAATGAGCCTCTTTCTTTTTCTTTCTCTTCTCTCATTTTCTTTCTCCCTTTTTTTTTTTTTAAATTTAAGTTTTACGAAAACCCCACAATGAAAAAGATGGTTTTTGCTTTACTCATCCTTCCTTTCAAATCCCCTCTACTTTCTCTCTCCACACCGTCCCTCTCTCTCAGTAGAAACAGAGAATGACAATGTTCAGACAAAAACAAAAAAACAAAAACGTTGTCACATTTGCACTTCGTAAAACGCTAATTAATTAGCAGATGACAATGATTCAACTCAATCCATTTCAAAAAAAAAAACACTGTGCTCTGGTGAATAACGGTGATGATTGACCGCGGCAGACTCCAACATGACTGAAACTTTTTACTTTCAGATAAATTGTTCTTCAACTGATGGTGGTTAACTTTCAAAACGTGCTATAACCAAAAATTAAAAATCAAAAACTAAAATTTAAAATTTAAAAACCGAATCATTGGCAAAAAAACATTAACCAGGTTTCATTTCCCAT
This sequence comes from Vigna mungo, assembly GCA_036885675.1. Classification (NCBI taxonomy): domain Eukaryota; kingdom Viridiplantae; phylum Streptophyta; class Magnoliopsida; order Fabales; family Fabaceae; genus Vigna; species Vigna mungo. Next base: position 50,594,777 of record CP144700.1, read on the forward strand.
GTTTTTGTCATTTACAAATTTCCAATGAATAAATAATAATGGTTTTTCAAATTTCGTTTCACCCTTTGATTACTTTAATGTAGTCTATCATTGGGGTATTTGAAATTGACGCATCTATTGTATTGGACAGAAGGGACATTTTCGTAATTTTGTTAAGCCATGGTCAACACCAGTGTACATATACTGTTGTATTGTATTGCTTCAAAGTCTTTCCATAATAATAATAATAATAATAATAATTACGATCACTCATTGTACAGTTATATTTAAATTGAGATTAAATGTTTGTTAGTGAAGTAAACTAAGTTTGGAGAAATCTTATTATCCTATTGATACCATATGCTTATTAAAAAATATATATTTATAATATATAATATTCGTTGAAGTGTAAAATAATCTGAAGGATCTTTTTCTAATACGTGTAATTAATCTTTTTATTTCTGATTAACTCGCAGAAACAAACAGAAAAAAAACATTTTTTTATTTCACCAATCAAATCAAATGTCTTTCCTAACTATTTGATAATTTTGTCGTTTTCAAAATTTACTGGTATTTTCCATCTCACATTCTCTTCTGGTCCAACCGTATATGTGAACATTAAAATAGTATTTTATTTTAATATTTAAATTTAAATACTTTGCAATCAAAATCAGCTTTAAATTAAATAACATTTAAATTTTAACTCGTTATTATCTCGTGTATATACATTTTGAGAGTAAACTTCTCGAAATTATGAAAATTTAAATATTTAAATAAAAATCGCTCATATTTTTCTGTAGTAAAATAATTCGAGAACTTGATTAACAAACGGATTAGCATTATTGCCGCTGTTTTTGTTTTTCACTCAAATTTAAATAATTAGTGATTTATTGATTTGTCAAATAACATAACCAAACCAGCCTGTAAACAATAATAAAAAAAAAAGCATAATAAACAAAAGTCGTGTTTTGAGGGCCTAAAAAAGTGGTTGAAAAGAAAAATGACAAATTATATATATTATTAATATTATTATTAATGACTTATTATAATTTCTGTTGGAACCCACTATTGGTGAGGTTGCATATTTGAAATTTGTTAACTCATCGCATTTTTCAAGTTAATTAATTATCAAATAATTCAAACTATGTCTAACATTCATTATAATGAATCGTGTACGTAAATCACGGTTAAAACATTAAGCATGACTTAATCATTTCTTAGCTTCTATTTATGGTATGTGTATTTGTATAATTTCGAAATTATGTGTGTAATAAGTTAGTGAATGGTGAAAAAAAAAAAAATATATATATATATATATATATATAAAGAAAAAGTTTATAGTAAAATTACTTGTATTTGAAGATTGAATTGGAAAGGGATATTTCTTAAGCAACACTTATACGTAAAGAAAATTGAAAAAAAAAATGAAAATTGAAAACCGAAAATGTGGATTGGGGAATAAGTGGCATGTCGTTTTGTCTTATTGATTAGGTTTTGTAACGAATTTGTCCCCAATTACAAGGCAACGAGTTTCATCTTAATTTTTGTCACCAAATTGAAATCGTAGGAAAGTTGAAGTTGAATGAAAGGTACCAATAATCATAAATCAGAAACCCTAAGTGGGGATACCATCACCCATACTTGTCATTCATTTGTTACTATTCCAAGATAGAACTTAGAAGGGAACAAAATACTATATAAAACAAAACAAGAATGAGAAAGATCAATACGAAGAATCAATGTGAATGGAAGAAAATAAAGTAATAGACAAATTTGAAAAAAAAAATATATGAAGATTTAGATTAATATAAAAGTGAGTCAAAGTAAATATATAGATTATATAAAGATGTATTTATTATTTATATTTTGTTTTGGTATACATTTTAGTTTTATTTTATATATTTTAAGAGTCGAAATCAGTCACAATTTAAATGTATTTTTCTTATTTATTTCTCTTAATTTTTTTTAAGATTAAGATGATGGTTTTCAAAATGGATAATATATCTAATACTATTATTAATCTCAATTAACACATATCAAATACTATTTTATAAATATATATTAATAATTTTCTTATTTGAGTTTATTTGTACATAAGGTGTTTAACCTTTTTTCCTTAAAAAATATTCCATTTTCAAAAGATGAATATTTTTTTTCTTTACTTTTAATCTTTTCTGTTTAAGAATAATATTAATTAAAATTTAATTGTTCCGAAACTTTTTCTTAAGAATAAAATCATTACTCTCAAAAAATGCATAGTATATCAAATACGATTATTAATAATTCAACGGACTTAACTCAAATATACTTTTGTGTGTATATATATATATATATATATATATATATATATATATATATATATATATATATAAAGGAAATTACTCCGGACAATAATTTAAAACTATCTTAACTCTCTTTTTTTTCTGAAAAAATAAACATTTAATATAACTTTTCTTCAATCATATGATTATAATTTTTTTCTAACTTAAGACCGTGAAGAAAATATTAAGAAGTCAAATATTACTTTTAAATTATTGTTTTTTTTTAGAACTCCAAATTTATGATTTTGTTTTTGAAAAATGTTATTTGTGGGAAAAAATTAGGTTTTAAAAATAATTTCTCATTGTCCAAAGAAATTAAAATTCTCTTTTTTATTCTTTAGCTGAAGAGAATGTAAAAGTGATTTTGAAGACCAATTATCTATCTTCTTAGATCTAGACTAGATAGTTTGTAATGATACATTTGATATTTTTATATTTTTTAAGAGTAGATATCAAGTTTAATTTAAATATTTTCTGAAAAAAATATAAAGGAAATAATATTTTTATTAGAGATGTATTGTATAAAAAAGTCACATCATTTAAATTATGAAATAAATTAAATTACAAAAATAATTGAGAGTAAAAACTTCTGAACCAACATTGACACAGAAAATTGTAGGAGACATCATGTGCTTGGTTTGGTGATGCCTTTTATATCTTGAAGGGTATGCAAGAATAATTTATGGGCATGTGTGTACTGATAATGTTCCTATTATGATTCTGGTAATTTAGTTATAAATTTAGTTAAGAATCTAAGTGTCAATTTTTACTCATTTATATATTATAAATTTCATTTTTTATTCATTTGGTAATTTCTTTTTTTAAGTTTGTGTTAATACTGATGATTGAATGTTAATGACAGAGGGCTTAATCAACTGAACAATCACAAACCAGAGGGAAGGAGTTCAGGTGGTGATAGTGAAGATTAGTATTCTAAACAGTTTGACGTTGCAGATGTTTACTTCATCACGAATTTAGTGGTCAACTAAAAGCACCTAACTACATCATCTTAGGCCTTCCGAAGATTGTTGCGGCCTTCATACGAATTTATCATATAATATTATATATATTTGTATGTAATATTATTATTATATTATTTAATTAAATAGGTCTCTTATGTGGACCAAACAGTGTTATCAATCAGATTAGCTTAACAATGTTTAAAATTAGGATCTCGATATCTTAACAACGAAAATTTAACAATTTGACAACGTCACGTGTCATGAATGTATTGGTTGTTTTTAAATTTTTTTTAACATTAAAAATGTGATTTAAAAAAGAGACTTTGTGTTGTTCCAAAAACACTCTCAGTGATAGTTTGAATCTGTTTTTCTCCTTCGAAACATTATCTCTCTATCTTTTTCACGATTTTAGGTTTTGGTTTCTCTCTGAAGAGGTCTCTCTCTATACATTTCATTTGTTGAAGTTTCTTTGAAGGTCGGAGACTCTGTCTGTATCCATTAAATGTTCTCTGTGTCAGGTGAGTGATTTTTTTGGTTTTGGCTCTTGAGTTCTACATTTGGCGTCTGTCGTTGTCGGGTGTCCATTTCTTCGAACTTGTTCGATTTTTTAAGCCATGGGTTCGTCTGGTGACAATGGTTCTTCAAACAAGGTATGAACATTATCCTTGTTACGTTATCGTATTTAGGTTTTAGGTCATGCTTTTTTTGTTCATCGTAACGGATTGCATTGGTTTTTGGTGTAGAGTTTTTTGTTGGTTATTTGTATAAAAAAATGAAAGTTTATTTTGTTTGTTGCAGTTATTTGTTCGTCATTCAATGAAAACCAATTTTGTTGTTGGTTTGAATGCAATATTGACTGAGGAGCACAAGGATGTTATTTCGAAGACGTCATTTGCATGGTTTTTAGAACTGCAGGATAATCTAAAGATTGGTAGGAATATTTTGAGTGATTTACTGATTAGATGGGTTGATGAGAGAGGTGGTTTTAAATTTGGAGATAAATTTGTTGAATTCAAGGAAGTGGATGTCAGCTTAGTGTTAGGTTTGGGTTTAGTTGGTGATCAAATTAACTTGAATGGAAAAAAGTTTTCACAAAGTCAATTACGAAATTACTTTGATAAAGCAAAAGGAAAATATGAACTGGATATGATATATGATTTTGTTTTGAAAGAACACAAAAAGTTGCCTTGTATGGATGTATGTAGCCTTTACGTTTTGGTTGGAATAAGTGAGGTATTGTTACCTTGTCGTACTCGAATAGTATTCCCAATTTTGTTTGAAATTGTTGATAGAAGAAGTGATTTGAGTAGTTTTTGTTGGGGTCGTATAGTTTACCATTATCTACTTAGTAGTTTTAGCAAAGCTTTTGTAGCCTGGAAAGGAGGAAAAGGTGCAACTACTGTCTATGTGGATGGATGCGTGTACGTGTTTAAGGTAAATTTTTTGCATGCATTGTTTGTTGGGATTGACTTCAAATGACCGATATTGACTTGAACGATGTAACTCAAGTTTGGTTTTGTGATAGTTTCCTTCCTTCAAATTTTGTTGTGCATAAATTCCCAAGAATTTTGCATTAGATGACTGTAAATGTAGGTGACAAGTTTGTCAAAGCTGCAATGGAAACGGGTGTGGTATGTATTCCTACATTGTTTTATTAATTTTTGAATGAATTGGATGGTTTTATACAACGCAATGGTAATTGTGATTAATTTGCAGATGCTTGATGAGTATGGCAAATCAAGGAAAGAAATAGGTGTGTCATGTTCGAAAGCATCAGTAGATGAAGAAAATTATGATGATGGTTTAGATTAAGTCATACATGAACAAGATGTTCTTATTGAAGAACTAGAACAAGAGATATTTTCATTGAAGGGTGAGTTGCTTGAAGACATAAATAAAGATGAAGTTGCTTTAGGAAGAACAGGTAAAGAGGAAGATTTTTTCAATGATTTTGGAAGTGAGGGAGGAATTTACAGCAATGAAAGCGATAAGAAGGAAGGACAACGTCGAAAGCGTTTCAAGAGCAAAGCCTGTAGAACTCCCTACACTGGTTACAGTCCAAATCTTGGTTGAGAGTTATCTCATTTTTGTAATATTGTAGTATTTGGTATTTTTATAAAGATGTAAACTTGTATTTGGAACAGTTAATATGATTGTGAATAATGAAAGTTATTTTTGGAAAGGGTATTCTATTGTGGTGTTGATTCCCTGTGTTATTTAATATTGATTCATTATTTAAGTTAAGTGAAGCCTATGTTTATGGGGAGGACCAAGTATAGGTTTATGTGGGTTGGGATGTAAGTTGCTGCAGTGGTGCTGTTGTAATCGCTTACAGGGTTACTTTTATCTATAACCTCATTGAAAAAGATATTTTTTTAGCATGTAGAGGTCTGATGCAGCGGTAAGCGATTACAGAGGCCCTGTAATCGCTTACCAGTCAGAAAAACCAGTTTTGTACCAAAACCCTAGCGCTGCTACCTGTTCCTGGCTGAGTGGCTCCCAAGTTTGGTCAACCATGCGATTCCAGTGATTTCAAACTTCGTGAGACCTGTTGGGCATGGTTAAATGAGTCCACTTCAACAATGTTGAAGGATATATATGTCTGATGCACCGGTAAGCGATTACAGAGGCCCTGTAATCGCTTACCAGTCAGAAAAACCAGTTTTGTACCAAAACCTCAGCGCTGCTACCTATGCCTGGCTGAATGGCTCCCAAGTTTGGTCAACCATGCAATTCCAGTCATTTCAATCTTCTTCAGACCTGTTGGGCATGGTTGAATGAGTCCACTTCAACAATGTTGAAGGAAGTAGAGGTCTGATGTAGCGGTAAGGATTACAAAGGCCCTGTAATCGCTTACCAGTCAGAAAAACCATGTTTGTTCCAAAACATCAGCGCTGCTACCTGTGCCTGGCTGAGTGGCTCCCAAGTTTGGTCAACCATGCGATTCCAGTCATTTCAGTTCACAACTACAATTTTCAACTTATGACACCCTATTATAGATGGAATTCTTTGTTTTAAAGATTGGCAATTACATTGATATTAAAGAATAACAATACTATAATGATTGATAACATCAGATGAATATTAAACACAAATAAAAGGAATAAATAAGTTCATAACATTGTGGGGTTGTGTGACATTACATGTTGTGGTTTCCTGAGTGCAGAAATTAACACGCATTACCAACACGTAACATAAGATAACAATATGTTTACTAATGATAGTTATGGTAAAACCAACATTTAATGCACTCACATTTGGTTGAGAATGTGTTGTTGAAGAATTTTTTTAGTAGCTTTTGAATTTTACACCTACTTTCAACGGCTGATTTCAATCTGTTAGTTCTCGGTCGGCCTTTTCGCTTAACCCGACGGGACTGCGAACTAGTACGTCACTACTTCCGCATGAATTGTAGGATGGAGTTTCTGTCACGGGATTCTCATACCTTAATTGTCCTCCCTCACTTACGATGTTATTTTTCAGCGATGAACTCAAACCGAACTTTTTAGCAAGACATTTCAAATCTTTTTCCAACTGATCAGAAGCACATTCAGATTCACATGCAGCCTCAGCCAGATTATAGAACTGCTGACACAAAGTTTGGTATCTTTGCATCTTGGGATCATGCTGTAAAGAACTATAAGTTGCTCTAATAAGTGTGTGCTTTCTTCGGATGTTTTTCTCCAACGGCGAAGTACATATTTCGAGGGTACATTATGGACATCTTCCTGACCGAGAACCAATTGGGAGCAGCGTTTAAAAAACCAGGGAGCATCCACCAACTTTCGGTACAGAATCCATTTTCTCACCTGGTAATTGCTTACAGCCTGTTTGTAAGCGATTACACAGGCTAATTGCTCGTGGAAATCACACACCACTTGAAATCACACACCACTTGTACTCTCCCTACCTAATTCTAACCATATTCTAACCATCTTAGCCCCCAACACCCAATTGGGAGCAGCGTTTAAAAAACCAGGGAGCAGCCACCAACTTTCGGTACAGATCCCATTTTCTCACCATGTAATCGCTTACAGCCTGTTTGTAAGCGATTATACAGGGTAATTGCTAGTCGAAATCACACACCACTTGAAATCACACACCACTTGTACCCTCCTCACCTAATTCTAACCATCTTAACCCCCAACAGCCAATTGGGAGCAGCGTTTAAAAAACTAGGGAGCAGCCACCAACTTTCGGTACAAAATCCATTTTCTCACCTGGTAATCGCTTACAGCCTGTTTGTAAGCGATTACACGGGCTAATTGCTAGTGGAAATCACACAGCACTTGAAATCTCACACCACTTGTACTCTCCCAACCTAATTCTAACCATCTTAGCCCCCAACACCCACTTGGGAGCAGCGTTACAAAAACTAGGGAGCAGGCGCCAACTTCGGTACATATTCCATCTTTTCCCCTAGTAATCGCTTACAGTATGCTTGTAAGCGATTACACAGGCCAAAAAGGCACAACCTTCACTATCCTGTTTTCATTTCACATAACTGTGAACAAATGTGCCACAATATTAAATACATAAAATCAATACTAAGAATGTGTATTCATTTCCTATAAATTTGTACAAATATGTAAATATAGCCAATGTAAAAATTTGCAATAATGTACATCATTACATTGTGTATTCAATCCGTTGCTAATTACAATGTAAACCGAAATATATTTGTAATTTCCTATACTAATCCGAAGTGCTGCAACACTCCCAATCTTCGCAAGTTTTCAGCATCTAGAATCCAGTCACATATGTAGTTCTTTATAAACGCAGCCAATTCCTCCTACAATGAACATTAATATTACTTTAGGCCAAATTGTTATAATATAGACTTAAATTTAGAAATTCATCAGTCAACATATATTACTATAATCAGGCATGTTTTTGCCATCATATTTGTCCTCTCCATCCCATAATTCGAAGACTTTCATCATGATTACTCCACAATCGTATCTGTACACATAAACAAATTAAGCAAGATAATTTTTTCTTAATGAAAACATGTTCAAATTTAAATTAAACCTAATATAGGCTCACGTGTTAGGTTGCACTGGGATCTTGGCTTGCTCAACATTGAAAGCAATCTTGGAATCTTCATATGTATTAGTCAGTAAACCCCAAAACTGCTGAATATTTTTAGCCTGTATTGTTCATAAATAAGGAAAAAATAGTCAAAATAACAACAACTTCATCAATGACAACTGAACATCAACGGTAAAACATACAATGCTTCGGTCAATCCCACCACGTCCTCTGATTCCCTTATCCAATGAGTCAATAACAAAAAACTGCATGGTGCAGACCTTCAGTGCATAGCACCACCAGTGATTATTGCTTACAACTGGGATGAATACCTAAATAACATTTCGGATATGTCAAAATAAAACTACTAACTAAAGAAACTATTAACTCATGAATAACAACAACGTACTCACCCAATCAGCAAATAATAAATCTTCAACTCTTACTAGATCGTGTCGAAAATAAGGCTGGTAATCTATAAGTTGCCACACATGTCTATTGGCAACTCGCCTCTTATTGTCAATTAGAAAATGGGTCTTAAATAAAACAACAAACTTAATCAATAAACAACATTGTCCATTTAACATTATAACATACCAAAAATAAAAAGAATATTTAATGTTAGTTTTTACCGCAAACATTAGACTGAAAATCATCGTTTTTATGACTCCAGTTGACATTTTTTTCAAAGTACATAAACATGGTTGCTGCAAAAATTAAAACCTACAAAACAATAAACAACTTTAACATCAACTGATTCAACTTTAATATCAACTTCTAAAAGTCAATAATATATTTATCATGTTGTCAACAAATTCTCGAGGCCCTAAGGAGCTACAGTCCCTCGTTGTCAACAGTTGACCCATTATTTCACAAACATAGCTGAAAAATTAACAATATTATATCATGTACCAAATATCATTCTACACTAATAACAAAAATAATTTAATACTATATTACCTTACTGCAATGTCTTTTTGAGTCATAAAGTGGTACAACTTGTCCAAATCAACCGTTGTGGTTAGATCACCAAGAATAGTAGTCAAAGGCTCTACAAGCAACGGTTGTACATGGGGAATTAAGTCATCATCTTCGTCATCACCACTAATGTCAACGAAAGCTAGTGGATCCCGTGGGGGTACTTCATTAAGAACATCTTCATCTGCAATAGCTTCGTCAACAGCTTGTTCGTTTGCAACTGCTTGATGAACAGGTTGCTCATCTGCAGCTGCTTCATCAACAGGTGTTGCAGCTACAACTGCTTCATCAACAGGTGCTGCAGCTGTTTCTTCTTCATGTACATCATCTTCATCTCCAGCTGTTTCATCAAAAGTTGCTTCATCAACAACTCCTTCATAAGCAGCTGCTTCGTCTGCAACTGTTTCATCAACAGCTGCTTCTTGGACACCTCCTTCATTCCCCTCACCCTCAACATCAACACCAGCTTCGTCAACGGAAATATTTTGGTGAAAATTTCCAGTCTTTCTTCGTTCACTTAACGCCTTCCTTATAGCAACAATTTCATCTTTAAGACTTTTTATTTTCTGGTTGTTTTTTCTAACTTTTTCCAATCTTGCAGCACGTGCAGACTCACAACTATTTTCACCTTTTTCAGGTGCTTCTTCAGTCCTCGCCACCACATCCATATTGAATGCAGCACGGATGATGGGATTTTGACGGTCAACGGATCGAAGGTACCAATCAAAATGTACCTATGACAATGATAATTATTTACCTCAATCAAATAACAAAAATTAAATATGACAAAAATTAAATAATCTTTTTAGTTCAAAAACTTACTCACCTTGCCTTTCCTAAACAAAAGATCTATTGCTTCGATCCCATAATTTAAGGGACGAAATCGCTTAAGTCGCGGAAATACCTTGCAAGATGAGTGAGAATGCAAACCAAGGCATTCGTACACCCATAGCTAAAATGAAAGCAATCAAAGTTATCAAAGAAGTTCTTACAATGATTTCAGTTTATTGAATGACTTAATACAACAAACAAGAACATTGAATCATACCTGCAAGACAACAACACTGCCACTAATGCTTATAGAATCAACAATCTTTCCAGTCAGTAATTTCTTATTACATCTGTTGAGACTATGTACAAGATACGTATGTGTAGCACCACTCCAATCATAATTATACAAACTATCTAAATCATCTAACACTACACAAGGCATGTTAGAAACATGCCTTGAGTTCCTAGCGAAAAAAAACTCAACAAAGCAAACTAAAATATACAAACGACAGACGACATCTACATCTAGATCATCATCACCAACAATGTTATCAAACGTGTTTATCAACTCCCGCGCTTTCGTTTTACTGGAATTAAACAGTTCACCAACTTTTCCGACAATTGATTCATCGAAGGAGATCTCCAAACCCCCTATTCCTAATCCTAAAGTCATAACCACGTCAACCACATCGAAAGAAACCAATTGTTGCCTAACTCTGAATGATTGATGCTGGGGAACCCAATGACGTACCAATTTTTTCAACAATTTGAGGTTCAGGTCTATAGGCTCTACAATTCCTAAACAACACTTAAAAGGAGTTTCGCTTATGCGCCTCACATGCCTTGCCTGTAGTAAAGAATTCATGTGGACAGTGTATGATGTATCCATCCAAGCTCGAACTTGCCACTACAAAACATAAAAAATTTATTGAAATGTAATCAACACGCTGCTCCTAAACAACAACAAATTCAAATATGCCAAAACTATACTTACTTTGCTTTTGGACGATTCCATTTTGGAGTTAACTAATGGGATCCGTGAAATATTTACCTGCAATAACAATTAGAAACAGTTTTAATGCACAAATTACCCTAAAGACAACGAAGTTCAACAATTCATGAACCACAAATTAGCCTAACACTTTTGGTGGAAATTATTAATCAAACAGCCCATGACTTTCATTTCAGTTCAGCGGCTGACATCGTCTTTCAGCCAATTTATTTCCTCTGTTTGGAAACACCAACAGGGAAATCACTTGTTTCAAAATTTAATAAAAAACCATACTTGTTACCAATTTCTTGCATGTGTTGTGTTGGTAGTCAATAAACAATCAATGTACACAACCAATTTCTAAGTTAAATTTAATGTTTTTTGGTGCTTCTTGAGAGAATACAATGAAACCAGTAATAAGTCCCCCAACTGAGATTAATCAGGGAACCTCTCACATGGAAAACAACATCCCTTCCCATACGAACACAACCAAGAGCATGAAATCATCACAACATCCATCATACAACAACAATATTCATAACAAAACATTCATAAAAACCATAACATCGCAGCCAAAATCCAGGGACCACGAACACACTATAATACAATGCTCATTTATATAATTTTGGCTCAAGAGGAAGTGTATCACCTAGCCTATGCATGTCAACATCTTTAACCAAAAAACAAATTCAAACACATGGAAGGGGAAAAAAAACGAAACTTTTCGATTAATAACTTCAGGATTGACTAAGAGCCAAAAAAACCTCTCCTTTGGAGAACAGATGACAATGCTGGCCCCTTTCGACACTTACTCCCAAAACCTCAATGGCGGACGGACGTCGGAGAGTTCAATGTGCAACTTCAATAGTGGTTCGGCGGCGTCGCAACATATCGGAATCCTGGGCGGAGGTGGTTTCGTGGCGAGAGAGATAATTATTGTATTGTCGTGGCCAGAGATACTAACCTAGGCGCGAATGCAATTCATTTTCAGCAACCCAATTTCCACAAATGCCCTTCCCCTCAGGTTTTTTCTTTTAAAAATACTCAACTCAAACGCCCACTCACCACACGACACTTGGCGTTGTCAAAAAGGTGTCAAAATACGTTGTCAAAGTAACATTTTCCTTAAAATTACTACTGAGTGCATGATTTTGATAATTTTGGACTATTACACGGAAAAGTTCTTCCTCTGAAAAATGTTTTATTTTAGATAAAATCTCAGACACAGTAAAACAAACAAGCCCTACATTCAAAAATAAAAAACTCCTAATTTTTTTTCTCTTTCTCACATTATTCATTAGAAAAAAACTAGTATTTTTTATTTAACAATCACCTTTAATGATTTAGATTATAGGATTGAATTTTATACTTTTTAACCCGCTTGGCTAGCGGGAGAATCACGACTTAGAAAAGGACTAAATGCTACCTATACTTTCTAACTGTTATTTTATCATATTAAAATTTAGATCTTCTCCCTATTAATTAAATAACATTATTTTAACAAAAATTATTATTATTTTTTCTTTAAAAAAAATGAAGAATAATTTCATAAATAAGTGATTATATAGTAACAAAAATAATTAAAAAAACAATTAAATATTTTATCTACAAGTTATTTACTTTTATAGACTATTAAAATAGATTCCTATAACATATTTATTTATTTATAATAAAATAATTATTAAAATTATTTTCTATCAAATATAATTTTGTAATATATAAATATGAATAAATAATTTTACTTATAAAATTTAAATATATAATATAAAAATTTGGTTAATACATCTTATCAATAAGGTTTTATATGTTATTTCAAACTTTTAACTCAACTTTTATACACTTCATTCATGTATATCACACTATATTGATCATGCACTTTTATTTATATACATTCATGTATATCATATTTCCTTTTTATCATGTAAAATTTACATATATAATGCATAAATTACTAATTCATTTTATTTTAATTTCTTTGATAAAATAATGATGAATAATAAATTATATGTAGCAAACATGATAAAAATAATTCAAAAGACAATATATATATATATATATATATATATATATATATATATATATTAAAAGTTGTTCTTTAATATTAATATTATTATATATTGCTAGATATATTATCTTTATTTTATATTTATCTTTTATTTTTAGTTAGTTTGTTATTTTCTTATTTCTATTTTAGGCTTAGCCCATATTTCTTTTATTATAAATAGAAAACCCTTAACACAAGAGAAATTAATCTCAAATATAGTTTTTCAGTATATTTAACATATATCTTTAAATATAGGCTATTAAAATAAATTTGTAGTGTATATGTATTTGTTTTAATAAAATAATTACTAAAATTATTTTCAATAAGATATAATTCTTTAAATGAGAATCTACATATAAAATTTTGAATTTGATTGGTTTTTAAAATTCAATTTAAAATTCAATCCAATGTAGTAAAATATTTTGATATTGAATTGAATTAACAATTTACCTTTTCATTATACACATTTTAATTTTAATTTTTAGTTTTACTATCATGTTATTTTGAATTGGCTTAATGCATAAAATTGTCTTCAAATAAAACCTACAAGAAAAAAAATGTTTCATTACTTTTTCTTTTTCAAAAAAATATGTTATTACTTGAAATTAAGATGTTTCACAAGAATTTTTTTTTCTTTTGAAAATTTATATATTCTCTCTTCTTGTTTGTCTGAGATGTTTCCTTCTTTGAATTGAAATATGAGTGCTTATAAAGATTTTCCTGCTCAAATTAGTAAGTAATATGATATGTTATAGGTTTAATATCTATTTTGGTCCCTGGTTTGTTAGGTGTGTTCAAATTGATTCTTCTTTTCTAAAAAATTCACAAACATCCCATATTTTGTAAAAAAATTGTTCAAGTTGGTCCTTTTTGCTTGCAACATTAAAAAACTAACAGTAGAGTTGCTCTCCTGGCGATCACTGAACGAGTTGTCCAATTTATCATTACGTGGTACCACTCTTAGATGAATTGAGGTGTCAATTTTAAAAATGAAACTTAATGACGTGCATTACCATAGGTGAAGTGCTATAGGCCACAGTTCTCACGACGGGAAAGAAGCCGATGGAGTGGAGCAATGTCGTAGCGATTCAAGCTGTGGAAGTGAGAGTTATCGGGCGCACCAACATTCTCCTTGAAGGAGTTGCTGCGGCGGTGCAATCAACCGCCACCCTAAATGCTTGAGCGCGCCGATCTCCTTAGCTTTGACCTTCTCTCTCCCAACCCCAACCCTCTCATCATCGTCATCAGCGGCTCCAGTGGCGTGGGCAAAGACACCCTTATCACACACCTCTGTTAGGCACGCCGTGGCCTCCACTTTGTCGTCACCACCAAATTGCGCCCTCGCCGCCCCACCGAAGTCGACGGCAAGGACTACCTCTTTGTCTCGAAGGAGGAGTTTCTCAGGATGGTGGAGTGGGAGGAATTGCTTGAGTACGCCCTTATTCTTAAGGTCGGTATTCAGGACGTTGCCACGCGAGAGAGAAGACAAAGCATTTGAAGAATTTTGATTATGTTGTGGTGAATGCAAAGGGGAAGCTGGAGAATGCAGTGAAGTTGATTAAGTCTATTATTGATGCCGAGAAAGCTAGGGTTTCCCACTTAGATAGAGGGCTGAGGGTAAATGAACTAGGAAGAATCTCTCTGAAACGTTTTCTTTTACTGATTTCATAAATTGTTCATTGTGAAAGATTGGTCATTGGTGTTTTTTAGGGAACGACTGTTCCCTTTTGCAATCTCAATCCTAGAATGTTCATTCTTTCAGAAACTGATTTGGACTTAAACTAAAATATGCATTAACATGTCAACATTGATTCCACTACACAGTTTGTGCTCAGAACTGAATAATAATACGGTATAATCTCAAGTGCAAAACTTCATTGTCCCCATTTTTCTCATTAAAACTCCACTGCCTTCTTTGCCATAATTCAATGTGTACCTTCAACGAGCCACAAAACCAATTTCAACATCAATTTCAGTAGATTCTTCAATCCAAAATCGCGAATTGATTTTAACCTAAAGGTAATGAAGGAGAAATTGCAATGAAGGTTGCAATGTGGCTCGATATTCAATGTGACTGGTTAATGGTGAAGAGGGTTACAGTGATTGTAGAAGAAGAAGTGTGATGAAGCTTCTAGTTTTGAGTGGGAAGGGGACTGCAACCTGGCAGTCCCTCATTGGCTGAGTTTGCCATGCAATGACTAACTAGACAAGTCATTCAGTTTTGTCCAGAGGAGTAACTCTCTTGTTGGCGTTTTAACACCGTAAACAAAAAAGACAAACTTAAACCGCTTTTTACAAAATATGGGACGTTTATTAATTTTTAAAAAATGAATGACTAATTTAAAAACATATAACAACTAAACAACCAAAATAGGTATTAAGCATATATTATATTTATATTATAAAAAAATCTTAACTTAATAAATAACATTTCTTTTATATATATATATATATATATATTTATGGGCTTTGCTTGAATGAACTTGATTCAAATATATTAATTCTATTTTAAGAATGTTTGGGACATGAACATCTATTAACAATAGAGTTACTTTTCTTCATGTTGAAGGATAGATAAACATCATTTTCTCCATGTTGAAGTATTGAAAGTAAAAATTTCATCCTTGAAAGGTAACAATTTTAAACACGCTCACAATTAGTTTTAAAAGCTACTAATGCACAAACAAGAAATTTAAAACATTAATAATCAAAAACATATCAAACTAAAAGAAAATAAACACAAATACAAAAATTATAAACGACCGAAAAGTGAAAAGAAATGTCGAGTTCGTTTTTTTTTTTTTTTAACTACACCATTTCAATTAAAACAGAAAATTTAAAACAATATTAACTTAAAAATATCAAAAAATCCGAAAATAAACACATGCAAGAATTACAAGAAACGAAAACGAGAAAGAAGATTTTGTGATATTGCTTGGCTTCTTTTCTCCAACTTTCTTTCTCGAAGAACTTCTTCAGTTGTCGCGTCTCTTCAATTTCTTTCCCTTTCTCAAATTCAATTATCAGCGCCATTTTAAGATATCGTCACCGTATATATATATATATATAATATGTTAACTTACAAAATTTTAATTGACAAAAAAATTCTATTATATTATATTATGTATTTTAAGTTTTAAAGTTAAAAATATCTAATAATTTTTTATTTTTTTATATTTTAAATTAAAATTAAAAATTAAAATATTCCTGTATTTAAAATATATCTTTTTTATAATTTTTTTTATCAACTAAAATTTGATACAGGTTACATGAGTTAACAAACTCTTTTATTTAAAATAATAATAATAATAAATAATAATAAATGGTATGAAAACTTCATCTTTCTGTGTCCTAAATAAACTCATTCTAAATCTATTATATTATGCCTTTACTCTTTTTATTCCCCATCATATACAAAATTTAAAAAGATGAATTCATATATGAGATATATTAATTACTGGCCATTTTCGGTCATAAAAAATAGTTTTCATTTTGATAAATATTTATGCTAAACAATTTCAAGAGATAAATATAGAAAAAAAATTGACATTAAACATAAAGTATCATTAAATTTAAGTCACATAATTTTTTAGGGACATATAACTGAAATAATGCACTAAAAGGGTAAGGTTAAACCGTGATGCATCTACATCAAAGTTTTAATTAATGCACTAAAAAAGTACAATAAAATAAAGTGTTTTTTTTTTGTATTTAAAAACGAAAAATAGTTCAACCCTATTATACGATAAACGAAAACATTTTCATTATCCACTTCAAATAATCCATGTTGCAAACCCAAAATTCAAAATTAGTGTCTAAACATTAAATTCAAAATTTTTTAGCGTTTTAAAATTTAAATCTTAAACTTTAAAGTTTTAATCCTACGCCTTTAAAAACTTTCTTTAATTTGTAAAATTTAATTTATATATATATATATATATATATATATATATATATATATATATATATATATATATATATATATATATATACCTGTTAAAACAGGATATATTTAACAGGATACAATTTTATCTGTTAAAACAGATAATACTAAGTATTATTCTTTCTAAATGGAAGATTATTTCAGTTTAAATCAGTATTTTTGCATTCAATTTTTAAATATGTGTTTGTATTTTTTAAATATTTTTTATGAATAAAGTGCAATATTTAGTTTAAAAGGAAATATTAATTTTATTAAAAATTTATAATGTAATACAAAAGCTTAATATATATTATTTTTATATAGAAATCTATAAATATACAGGATTACTAAACGTCTTATATTTCTTTTTTATTTTTAATTAATTTGTTATTATTGTATATTTATATTTTGGAGTTAGTTCATATTTTTTTATTATAAATATATATTAAACTATTTTATTTTATTATTATGAGAACAAAATATCAATTTTTACTAATAATAAATTTGTTTCATGTTTTATATTTTTACTATGTTTTATATTTTCTCAATATTAAATCTCTATCTTATATAAATGTCTAGTGATTTTATTATATTAAAATAAATTATATTTAAAGGTTTTACTAATAAAATTTTATTCTAATTTTGTTATGCTTTTTTTAAGGAATTCAAAAAATAGATTTTAAAACTATTATTTTTTACATGTATATTGAAGATTACTCTTCTATTCTTTAACATTATAGTGAACTTTCAAAATATAGTGAAAACATATTATTATTATTATTATTATTATTATTATTATTATTATTATTATTATTATTATTATAAACTTCAAAATACAGTGAAAATATATTATTATTATTATTATTATTATTATTATACTTAACTACTAATTTAGTAATTAAAGTGTAATAAGTTTATATAATTTGTGTATTAAATATCTTGTTGGTATTTGTTAGACATATTCTCCATATTAAAAGTGATAAATATCTCACTTTAATCTATGTATAACAATATTTATTATTAAGAGAATGAAATTATTAAATAAAATTGTATATAAAATCGTAATAAAATAATTCATTATGGTGAGAAATATATTTAGAAATTATGACATTCATTATTTAAATTACTTTAAATAGTATTAACAATATTAATATTTTCATAAATAATATTATTAACATTAATAATAAAAAATAAAATTATTAAATTAATTATTAAGTGCAAGTGGTAGAGATAAAAAGAAAAAAATACAAATAATAAATATATCTCTTTATATATATATATATATATATATATATATATATAGTTTTATATAACTATATTAAGTGATAAATAAATCATATTAATTTTATCCTATTAAAGTATTAGAAGATAGACAATCACGTTTAATGCTAAGAAAAGTAACATTGTCAATTATATCAATCACTCAAAGTACTATAAGATGCTTGTGCCATCTGATATTAAATATAGCTTTTAATGAAGCACAATAAAACTTTTATTTTGATAAAAAATACTAGTAAGGTTTTAATTATCTTACTTCCTTTTTAGGTGATTTTATTTTTATTTATTCCTATAAAACACTAGAAAAATTTTAATTATCTTTTTTTAGGTGGTTTTATATTCTGTTATTAATATGGAAAGTTTTATCTTGAACACTAAACTTTTATCTTTTTATCTTATTTTTTGATAAAAATAACAACCAACAAACGGTAAATAGTCTTCCATAATTTAAAACTTACAAACTGAAATAAAAAAAATTTAATGTACTTTTTTCTCTTAATTTTCTCCCAATTTTCAAATGAACAATGTATTAAATATAATAATTAAGTAGGTATAAGAATATTTAATTGGGTCCGATTGTGGCATATGATGTTGCTTACTTTGGCAAAGAAGACTAAATATATTTTTCAATTACAAATACAGTTTCCGTTGTACCAAAAAAGTTGAAACTTAAAATATACAACAATATTGAAGGTCAAATAGTGATCAAAGAACAATAAAAAAGAAGTACATCATTTAGTTTGATTTATATCCGGATAGATAATGATAGTTTTGACAATATTTTAATATCATTTACGTGTTATTTTATGTTTGGTTCAAAATTATTTTATAATTAATAAAAATAATAATAGACATCAACATAAACTAATTACATCATGACACGTAAATAATATTAAAATATTATAATAGAATATTGTCAAACTTTCATTATTCTACGCGGATAGATATGAAGGAAGATGTACTTTATTTGGAGACTTCCATCATGGATAGATACTTGAAGGATTTTATACAACAAAGTACTTCATCTACTCAATCTCAGCCAAGGTAATGAAAAACCAGAATGCAGAAATACTGTCAGAGAGGAAATTAATCTTAAATATAGACACTGTCAAATACCTCTCTCTCTCTATTTTGTTCTGTGAATAGCAATGGAAAACAACTAAAACTTCACCAAACATGTTATCTTTTTTGGTTAGTTGGTCTTATGAACTCACCAGAATCCAATGCTTTAAATATGAGCTTTAATGATATCATTATTTAAAATCGAGTCATTTGAACATTTTTTTACTTATTTCTAGTCAATTGATTGCAGACCGATTCAATAGTACAATTTCGATCTACCTAACATTCAGCATTTCTCTAGATATAAGCACTTACGATTAAATATAATATACTGGGGATTCGAGGAACTGATATGATATAATTGGCAGCGTGGACAAGAGTCTAAACTTTGAAATTAGGCAGAGTGCAAGAGACGTCAAACCAATATTCACCCATATAAGAGTTAAGTTGTAAGAATTGGTGTAGGGTTTAGAGACGGTATCCAAACAATCCAAAGTTGAAATTAGGAAAGACATCAAAAACCAATACCAGAGTGTCACCTTACAAGAATTCGTCACTAAACTTTCATAATAGTCATTAAATATCTCCAAGATTAGCCCAACTTAGTGTTTGGTAATCTGTCAGTGCTGTGTTGAATTTCAAGGTCCTGTCTGAGATCAAAATCACTTCAATGCACTGTGTATAGGAGCAACACAGTTTCAACAACAAAATAAATTGAATAAACGGGATTTGACTTGCCAGACGCAAGATACCTGATAGATTTAGAACTCGAGAAAAAGCATTTGTATAACAAATTTCTACCTTTTGTTTATAAAAAAGTATCAATAGATATTGTTTTATAACTCACATCTTAACAACTTCATTTATTTACTATATCTTAATAATGGGAACTTTATGTTGTTATAAAGTGCATTTTAAAGTCGTCTCTCACTTTAAAACAGACAAACTCCAAAGCAAAAGATGTCTGCTGTGCACTCATTTGCTAAGGCAGATAATGTCTGTGCTATAGACTTTTTAAAGAAACGTCTCTTCAGATGGTGATCGATCAACCTTAATAGACATGAGTGTGTCTCCAGGAAGAACAGAAACAGCTCAGGAATTCATCTAATAATAAACTTTAAGCTATTGCATGAAATTCAAAATGCACTAAATTGGCATCATGAGGTTGCATTTCCAGTATGTACAAACAATAGTTTATGCTAGAGCTACGAATAATGAATGATGATATGATGCCTGATACTAATATAACCCAGAACGGTGTTACACATTATGCGAACTGATACATCTGCTGCAAAGAGATTATTAGATTATTCACTACTCAGCACATACTCCTGCAATTTTTCCGCTTAAGTTAACTGTAACAATTAAGGGATAAATAATAATAAAAACTAAACTCATACACCACATGCTAAAGCAATTCAATTCTAACCTTAACCTTAACTTTAAGCTTAACCTAGTTATCCCTCACTCATTCTCACATTCACTCGCTGTCGCTATTAATTTTGTTATGATTGTTGTTATTGTTATTGTTCGTGGTGCTATGGTGATTGTTGCCAGGATTAGCACCTTTTCTTCCGAGCTTCAGTTGCGAAATCTCCAGTTGTGTCTTCATGAAAAACTGCATCCTCTGCAACTCCAAATCCTTCGCGAACTTCATCCTCTGCTTCTCCATCTCCACCACCTGCTGCAGCTTCGAGCTCTCCGCGTGTTCATACGCCTCGCCAAATTTCAGAATCGCCTGCGTCAGTTCCCTCACCGCGCTTCCCCAACCCTTCGCCCTCCGTCTTCCTTCGCTTCCTTTCCCTGCGTTCGAACTCATCACCCGCGGCCTCTTCCGCTCGAAACTCTCCGGGGGAAAACTGTCGCTCGAAGCTGGCGATGACGCCCCACGCTCGTCCGAATCTGATTCCAACGGTGGACCGCGGCGCCGGAACTGAATCTTCTGGTTCTTCAACGGAACCGGCTGCGGTTGTTGCTGCTGCGCGGGCCTTTGAGGACGGTGATACTGATTCACGCCGTCGCGAACGCCGACCGGAATCCCTAACGGCACTTTGTGCGACTGTAAAATACTGTTTCCGGCAGCGCTGGTGCCGGCGGCACCGGAGGAGCTTCCGGCGCCGGGGATCTTGGCGCTTGGGCCGATTAATTTGTCCAAACGGTCGAAGAACGGCCACTTGCTGGTGGCTCCGGCGGCGATCTTAGCCTTCTCCGATTTGTACTTCTTCTTTACGGTGTCGATCCGGTTTTTGCACTGAATATCTGTCTTCGGCGCCTTCGTGTAATCCTCTCTGCCGCTCACGATGTCCGCCACCTCCTTCCAGTGCTTCTGTTTCAGATTTCCTCTGCTCAGTTCCAGATACCTCTCTCCCCACGCGTCGATCAGTACCGCCGTCGCGCCTTCGCTCCAGCAATCCTCCCTTCCTCCGCCGCCTCCTCCACCACCGTTCCCCTTCGACGGCTGCTGAATCGGAAGCGCTAATGCCAAACTATTCGACGGCGCCGGCGCCGCGACAGTGACCGTTATCCGTCCGTTCGCCCTCGGAGAAGAGACCGGGGATCCGCTGGCCGGCGACGGATGCGACTGGATCTCTTCCTCATCGTCCATATCCTTCTCGCCGCCGATCTACCGTAGAGAGAAAAACCGAAGTTAGAAAGAGAAAAATAACGTAGCTAGGGTTTTTATTTATTTTTAATCTAATTGAATTTTGGCCGGCGAGAATATATCGACGCCTTTTCGTGCCTTGTTCGTTTTTATTTTTCATTTATTTAAAAGAAATTGGTTTGGAACCTTTTTTGGGGGTTTCGTTGACGGTGACCGTCGACACGTGGTAGAGAGCAGAGGAAGAGTTGGTGACGTGGCAGAATTGAATTGGACGTGCGGAAAACTCCGTCACCGGCTGAGTTGGTGGACCTTCTCTGTTATTGTCTGGTGTCACTGCTTCACGAGTTTGACGATAAACACAACTCTAACTCTCCTCCTCCGTTGATATACCCATTTTACCCTCTCAATATCATCTTTTATTTCCTACTTAATTAAACTTACTTTATGTTATTTTTTTTTTAGTACCGGAGAAGAAAAGAGGACAAGAAGGGAAATAAAATTGTAGCAAGCAAGGGTAAGTGGTAACAGCTTTTAATGTCTTGCTTTTGTTTCCCTTGTTTATAGGCGTGACGTCATCTTGTTTCTTGTTAAGTAATTTGTTGGTGTGCCTAAGTATAGACTCACTGTCCTCCACTCTCATGCTTTCACTTTTATTCATTCATTCATTCGTTCCCTCAGCTAAACTCATTAATTTTATTTCAACTAAATTCTATTTTTATTTTTTTATTTTTTTATTTTTTTAATTAAAATACTCTCTCTTTTACTTATTTAAAAAAGAATAAATAATATAAGGAGGTGATTATGATCTCTTATCTGTGAATAGGTACATTTGAGGACACTACTTGACAAAGCTTCACCGTTGATTACTTATTTTCCAACACCAGAATCTCACAGGGATTGTACATTAGGTTAAGCTGCTGCTGCTGCTTCTGCTTCATGCCAGGTCTGCATCATACAAACACCACTTTTCTTTTTAACTAAAAATATCATTATCATATTTTTCTATTCATTTTATAAAGCAAAATCATATTAAAGAAAAAACTTTCTGTTTTAACTGGTTATAGTATAGACAATAAATAAATAAATCTCACTTTTAATAAATAAAAAATTTGAGTGAAAATAACACCTTCTTAGAGCACGTACACATTTATAACTACTTTAAACACGTTACCTGTGATACAATATTAACGCTGCTACTAATATTATTACTAATATTAACTTCAAGTATTATTATTAATATTAATAGTATTAATATTAACACTTGAACATGCATATAGATTGTTATTATTCTTATTTTGATATGTAATCGTCATAAATATAAAATAATATGGTAGTGGATGAAAAAGTATTATTCAAAGTATATATTTTACTAGAAATAACTAGTACAAATATTAATTACGGATAAAAATTCCGTACATGCTTCTTATTAATAATATAATACATTTTACTATTATATTATTTTTTTTAAAATACTGTACAATATGAGAAACCAGTATAACGTATTATGCTTAGATAATTTCAAAACTTATAGTTCTTTTATTTTAAGAGTGATTATAAGTGTGACATATAATCATAAACTTCATATATTATACACTATTATGGTATCTTCTCTTATATGTCAATTGAAAAGATTGATATGAATAACGATAATTTGGGTGATAATTGACACAATACGGGTCGGTGTAGTCCGTTTAGATCCACCTTGCACTTGACTCGTATGGGTCTGGCTACCTTGTCAAAAATGAATTGAATATTACAATTTGTCCCACATTCTCTGTGACTTTGGAACCCATAGACTCATTACATCACTTTTTTTAAAACAATTCTCTCACTCAACTTAATGGTATATCGTATATGATCATATTAAGAACTGTACAACTTATTTTATTTATTGGCACAAATGTTCATAAAGAATTTAAATATCTTTTAATTTAAAATTTTGAATATTTTTTTACTGATATACATATATTCAGAACTGTAAGCAATTTGAAAGTATACTTTGTAATTAGGAATCGAGAGTGTGCATAATTAACTTTTATAAAAAAAAAACGTACTTCATGTTGTATAATACATGATGGTATTCACTTTTATGTAATATTTGTCTTTTAAGTTTAATTAATAAACACCATATCATATATTCAAATATCATGACTCTACGTAATTTTATGACTATCAAACATTTTGCATAATATTTTTATACTACTAAAATAACTAAAATATATTCAATACATGATAATAAGAGCCCACAATTATAACTACAATGCAATGATCAACACATTGCAACAACATCACTAACTCAAACAAATGCTAAATCTAGAAAATGAAGACTAGTTTGGACAGCGAACTATAGGTTATACAATTCAAACTTATATAATTAGAGATGACAAAAAAATCCACAATGAATAATTAGTATCTGCGAATATTTACTACCTGTTATATTAATGAATCATGAGTTAATATATGTAAAAAAATATGATATTAATAAATTTTTTTCAATTCGTAAATATCCGTTTGATATCTGAATATCCGTTGGATTTTTTTTTCATCTCTATATACAAGTTAGCAGACTCATAATTCTAGCTCGTCTAATTTTTTTCATTGGAGACATGCAAGTCTACCATCCCTAACATAACCTTTTTAAATTATATTTATATACACATAATTTCTACCTATCTTTTATTAGGTTAATGAACCTTCTTAAATTATTAATATTTGATATTTAGTTATTCGATCACCAATTTAGGAAAATGCAGACTCGATCACTAAAAATCTATGTCATGTTATAACTTAGTTTAATTGTTAGTAATTACAGTTGTACATAAATTATAATAGTAGTTAATTATTTCTTTATATTTGAAAAAAAGACTTTTTTAAAATTAAATTAATTTCATTTAACAAAATGTCAACTAGCCATCATTGAAAAAAAAAATTAATAGAAGTTATTTATGGAAAGGATGAATTACAAAGGGTTACTTCGGGAATTTGGAGCAATTTTTGTAAACTTATTCCCTTTGTCAGCCTTTCCGCGTAGTAAAATTTAGATTTAGCTATATTTTTAATTTAGATTCAGTTTTGATATCTTAAATTGAAAAAATAAATGTTAAAGTGTTTTAACTTTGTAAATTTTCAATTTTTAATTTTTTAATAAACTTTAGTTAATAAAATATTTATTAAAAGAATAATTTAGTAGCATTTCTAAAGAAAAGAAAATGTCAGTATTTCTATCCCCTAAATAACTTGATCAAACTTGACTGGTTAATTTGGATTATTGCGACTTTGGATGATAAATACCTAAAATAAAACACAATGACAAAGGTATGTACTGTTTTGTCTCATTGACATCGTATTGATCAGTTGTAATGCAGACAAAAATAAGGATGAGCGACATGCACCATGAAAACATCAATATAGGAAGTGTCTTTGTCCTTTTGGTATATATTTTGCATCATGCCATGGAATGGCTCATTCAATAATCAATACCTCTAATGTAAAAAAGACACATTTTCTGGTGCACTCCGTCCAATTTATGGTTCCTCAGAATGGTTTTTCTGAATCATCGATTCCAACTCATAGCCTATATATATATATATATTTATATTCTCAATGGCATCAACCATATAAAATCTGCATTAGAGTATAGTGAATAAAGTTCTTAGGAATTTTAGTTTTCTGGTTGAGCACTTCCCCAAATAAGTCATGGCTTATATTCTATCCACTTCATCAACTTCATTGGCTACCCTCTCCTTCAATTCTGGGGTCAGAACAACAACCACTCACCAAATGAAGAAACTGTCCACAATGGTATGACAGACACCATTTTCTTCATCAAAAATAAGTTTGTATCTTGTACCAGTTGTTTAAGGAGTAGACACATGGATTAACTAAGTCAAAATTGTTCTGACTTAACCAGTAATCTAAAATTCAAGTCCTTAATTAGGCTAATATTCTTTTCAACTTTGTTGTCTATAGTGATTCTTTTCAACTTAAACAGGATTGCTTTTTCATGAAATGTGTAAATTTGTTTTCTTATGCAGGGAAGTTCTGTATTTAGTGGGCTAAAACATATAACCAAAGTTCAGTTGAAAAAGACAACAAAAGTGACATTTACACGCTCTGCTGGCTTCAATACTACAATCTCTTGCTCTTTGGTAATAATTTCTTTCTCCCATTTTCTCCTGTTAAATACTTCTTTCTTAAGTCTCTTGTTTTGTTGGCTTCTCTTATGTGTTCCCTTTACTGGCCGAAGGCTCATCCAGAAACTCTGCAAATTGTACAATGCACAATTGCAAAGCAACTTTCTATCGATGAAACCACTGTGACTCCGCAAACTAAACTTTCAGATTTGGGTGCTGATTCTCTTGACACTGTGAGGCCTCAAATTCTAGCACTGTTTTTACTTGTATCTTACATGATAGAAGATAAACAAGTATTAATCTTACATATGTTCTGATATGTCTAAATTTAAACAGGTTGAAATCATGATGGCTTTGGAAGAAAAGTTTGACATTTCTATTGGAGAAGGTGGAGCTGAGAACATCTCCACCGTCCAAGATGCTGCTGATCTGATTGAGAAGGTGAAGACTTGTTCAACCTAAACGAAGCTGGGGTCAAACCATAACTGTCCTTTCAGATTTTGACAGAAAATTGCTATAGAATGCTTAATTTCTAAGGAAGTGTCATCCTAGCATTTACCTCTTAATTTCCTCAAATAATAATTGCTCTTTTAGTCCTTTGAATTGAACAAATTGATTGCTTGAGGCCATACATCTTCATGTAACAATTAATCATCTATTTGAGTTAATAGCTGATGCATGCTCAATCTTTGGATTATGTATGTATAAAGATATGTTACTAAACACCAAGGGTCTAAAAAAAGCAGAAACATATATTTATATACAATAACTATTTTCAAGCTTCATTGAGTTCACCAATAGAGATCTGATAGTACAGAAGTCATATTTACAACAGCCAAGAAATCAAAAGAAAAAAAAAACAAAAACATATATACAAAAGCTGGTTTTGTACTCTTTGACAACCTTGGAATCCCATGAAGCACTGACTCAAAATCTGGTGGATAGACCCTGCAAATCACCTGAGCCATTTTATTAGCAGGTAGTACTGATGTATTCGTATACTTTATTTATACCATATAATATGTACATAATAATAAGGTGCAATGCATAAAATAGCATGATTCCCTATGGAAATTGAAATCAGTGTTGCTGTATGTACAGAAAACGTAATCCCTCTCTGCCTCTGCGGGATGATATTCAAGTCAATTCAAAAGCAAAACATCTCATTTCCACTTTCAGTAGCGATCCAAAGCGCTCATAATCACCCTGCACAGTGCAAACAAAGCACAAAAACAACAATAAGAAAAGTTTTACACAACAAAACATGCACGTAAATGCAAGTGGCATATCTGCCATGTTAAATGTCGTAGATATTAAGGGCAAAACAGAAACCAGAGAACCAATCGTAAATCGTCGGACTTCTATTTGCGGCACCCTCCACCGTTGACGATTTTCTCCTCGTGAATTTCTTGACACCACCGCCCGGCGCCTCCGCTGCAATTATTAAGCGTAACATTCTTAAAAACTGGTCGATTTAATCGAAAGAAAAAAAATCAACAACTTGTGTTCGTCAAAGTTCAGTGCTTTATAGAGAGAGGTGTTACGAACGAGAGAAGGGGGTGCAAGGGGTGTCAGGCACAGAAGAAGGAGAGGCAGGAGCAGAGGTTGAGGTGCTTCCCAAAGCAGAGTGAGTGCGAATAATGGTGATGCTGCGGCTGATCGGAACATCCTCCGCCACCGCTGGGCCGCCGGCGGATGAGTTGTTAAACTTTCGGAGCTTGCCCAGACCCGTTTCGGGTGTGGGACCCGCCAACGTTTCGTCCCAAAGCTTGTGAAGAAAACCCATCTTATATACTATATATCTTCTTCTTTTTCTCACGAATATTGATGTTACAACTTCAACACGGAGATCAAAGATGAACGGAACGAAACGACAGAGAGAAAATACAAAAAAGAAGAGAAACAAATTTTTTTTTTTATATATAATTTTTCTTTTTTTGTTTGATTTTGGCAGGGATGAGAGGTACTTATAATGAGAAATGGAAGGTTTAATTTATTTAATTAATTAACCAATTAGTTGATTAATCATTGACAGGTGTGTTAGTGTGTAAACTTAGCTCCGGTTGATTAGGGTTTGTTTTCAGCCATCTAATTACATAGCCCTTCCTATGTTGGCTCTGCCTAATTTTGTACAATGAAAATCATTAATGATTAATCATTTTGATTAAGATAAAATCAATGGAACTAAAGTTCATACTCTAAACACTTTCTATTGAATTCTAATTCTAAAATTGACTTCAATGGAAACCGAAGTCATCGTTTACTAATTACACATATACATAATAAAGTTATATATATATATATATATATATATATATATATATATATTGTAATATTTGACTTTATTTCAATTTATTTAAAGTTATCTAAAATTTATTTCAATATTTTTTTAAACTTTTAATTGATATAAAAAACATCTTATATGTGACAAGTCAAAAGGAAAAACCATGCAGTGTAAAAGTAATACAGGGGTGCAGATAGAAACCCTTTCTTTTAACGTTTTCTGTTTTCTAATTAGGCCCAACAATATTTTTTATTTGGTAAAGAGTAAGTCCAGTCAAGAGAGAGGGATGTTAGGGTAAGATGAATTTATGGGATTATATGAACTTTCAAAAATATCATCGTGAAGGATTAAAAGGGGCTACAAATAGGAATTCCCTTTTTCATTTTGAATGGGTTATAGTAAGGTTTATGTGGGCTTTAACACGTTCAATGTGCACCTTTTTATACTGCACCCCCATAAATCATATCTGCACTCCATATAATTTAAAATTACCATTTTGCTTTTATGAGGTGACTTCTGGATTATCTGTTATGGAAACCTTCCAAAATCAGCTTTGCAGAGTTTGTAAAACATTGTTTTCGGAATAGCAGTACGAGAAGGTATTTTAGTTTTTGGATTTCTTGCATTTGAAAAATAAAGCAATAGTACAATTTTGACTTCAAATTATTTGAACATGTTAATTTGTGATGTTACATGCTAATCCGAGGGCTAAACTAAAAAAGATAGGAGAAAAGTGAAAACATTTATTTCATCACGATCAAATGAAATTAATTTCAATATTATATCGTTGATAAATTTATTATCTTTTATAAAAAATTACAAAAATAAATTCAATCAATGGAAAAGTAATTAAACAATTACTTATAGAGTAGAAACACCAATAGTCCTAATTTTAATATATATAAAAAAACATGTAATTAATAAACACGCTAATATGTCGACGTAACATGTTAGTGTAATTATAAAAAAAATATTTATGATTGAAGATAACAAGAAATGAATAAAAGTAGATATTTAAAGACAGAAAACCTTTTAATTAAATGACAATATGCAATATCTAAAACTATAATTTTACAATCCAAAAGCCTGAAGAAACTAAAGTAATTAATGTAAAAAAATAATTTGCATACTATTTTTTTTTAAATCGTCTTAGGTGTTAAAATTTATAAACACAGTTGTTTCTGGATGTACCTGCTCAATTTAACTTCGACGTTCAAGTTAAGCGTTATTAAATGAGTTTTTTTTTTTCACAATTGAGTACTCAAAATTTTGTAAAATGTGCGTACCTTTGACTATCATGGATCTAATATAAAACTAATTTACCTTATCTCGGTCTCTTACTTATAAACTGATTCCTTATCCTACAATCAATTATCAATATTTTCAATCATTTTGTTATTACTTTGCTAATTGTTAGGTTATTGGCTCAATAATAATAATAGTAATTAAATTATTAGTCCTGTTAATCATATTTAAGTGTTATGACGTATTACCTCTTAAACAAAACTATTTACTCTAATTGACGTATGAACCGAACAGTTCCTTCCTCCAACCTATATACCATGAAACGGCTATGATTAATCAAATTTGAAGAGATTACTTAATGATAGATAAACATGAGATAAGTGAATAACTAATCACACAAGTTGTATCATCAAGTGCTTCATTATGATATCTTAGACTGAATGTGAGTGAGCAGTACACACAAGTTGTAATTGAAAAGAAAAAAAACATTTAGAGCAATGTGTTGTGAAGGGTCTATTTCTGAATGAACAAAGGGACCATGACAATATCGACCACTCTTTCTGGGTCTGTGTCCGTACATATGTTTCTCTTTTGTAAAGTGCAGATGTTGGTATTAAATCTGTGTTCCACTGTCACAACTTTTGGCCATTTTTTGCTGTTTTTTTATGAATTTATTTTACCAGAAATAATATTGTTTCAGATGAAACCTATAAAACTACCACTATATGGATATCCCAATTATATATTCAACATTTGAATTCTTTTAGATTAATAGATGCATAAAAGAAAGAGTTAAACATATCTTATACAAAATAGGACAGATTTATTATCTTAATATCATCATTCAATCACAAATTTGTGGGTGACTTTCTTTTGTTATTTGGGTCCGTTACTAAGATGAATAATTTGTTCAACAATATAAGGGTTAAATATCTTTTTTATTCTTTAATTTTTATTAAAAATTATAATTAGTCAATTTTTGAAATTTTAAATTAATTTAGTCTCTTATTTTTATAATTATGAATTTAATTCTTTTAATTAACTTTTGTTAAGTTTATTTGAAGTTTAAAATATATTTTTTAATTTATATTGAAGAAAAAAATATTTCAAACAATACAAACAACTTAAATATTATTATAAAATGAATATAAAACATTAAATAAATTTAGCAAAATTTGATTAAAAAATTAAATTCATACATTTTTAAAATTGATAAACTAAATTAAATCAAAATTTAAAAGATAAAATAATATCAAATTTTACTGAAAATTAAGAGATCAAAACATTTTATAATATAATTATAAAAACTTTAATGTATAAATCTATAAATCTTCTATTTTATTTTAAGGTGATCAATTAAGAAATAAAAGAGTATTATCTTCAATAATAATTACATATATCCAACTCAAATAATAAAAATTCATTACTAAAATTTCAACAATTTTATTATATCATTTAAATAACCATTAAATATCTTTAATAATTATATTTCTTATTTAAATAACATAAAACCTATTTAAATAACATAGAACCGGAAAAACTTGTAAATACACATGTATTATATATATATATATATATATATATATATATATATATATATATATATATATATATATATATATATATATATATATATATATAAAGATGTCGCTTTCTTAACGTCATTATAATAAATTTTATCCTACTTTTCAACCTTCAAAAACATGATTCCTCATTCTAATCTAAACATAACCAGGTCTCAAATTCGGATAGGAACAATAACTTTATTTAGATTTATTATCAAGATCAATCTAAAAACTTGAATACAATAAATTTATAAATATTTTATTTTAAAGTGGTCAATTAAGAAACTAAAGAGTATTTTCTCTTAAATTGAAACTTCACCCAAACTTGAATTTTCCCTTTTGAAAGTGATTCTTAAGATAAAAGCTCTCATTGGACACATCGACAACGTTGCATCGAGTAACAACTACCGAATAGCAATAAACGAGAATGACAACACTACAAGTTGTAGTGCCGCCATGGTTTACACCTTTTGCTCAAACATTTACAAACGGATAATGATACATAGAAAATATTTTTTTATAACATTTTAACATCATTGTATTGTATTATCATGTGATTCATTCAAAATTACTTCACAATTAATAATAATAATCATAAATATTAATATTGACCAATTACAAAATGATAGATGATGTTAAAATATTGTAAAAGAAATATTTGAAGAATCATTATCCTTTGAAAACTATGCATATTGTATGTTAAAAGCACAACTTACACAAGTTGTGCAACAAAAGCCAACCAATTATTGTGCCTGAAGGACCCACAGATTACACTTCTGGCAATTAAAATATTTGGCTACTTGCAAGCCCTTGGTCCCAAAATGCTTTCATACCCAAAAGTGAACTAGAAGTGTCTATCTGAATATCTGCTTTATTTTTTAATTAAATATTTAATTTCCATAGCATGTGGGGTCTCTCTCCACGTGCTGTAGGACCAATCCATTTATAGAATTAATGTCCACCACCTGCCATTGTCCTTTGCTTGAATTCATCTTTTCATTAGTTCCACATGTTTTCCTGATGTGATCAAAATATCTTTTATGCCAGAATGTTGCATTCCACATTTGTGAATTGGACAATTGGTCAAATATCACAGTGAATAAGTTTCTGTTGTGTTGTGTTGTGTTTGTGTTACTCTCCTTATCCTTTCTTTTCCCTGTCTACTTTAGGCTACACAAGAAGAATATTCCTTTTAGATCAAACTGAGAGCATCAACAATGGTTATTACTGCACTTTTGAACTAAATATCTGAAAATCAAACAGAGGCAAGAGATTGAAGGTGCCACTACCATGGTCTTTGCATGGCATGGCAGGAAGTCACAATGGCCTAGTTCTTCAACTAATTCCTGTATAAACTATGCTCTTCCTTAATCCTTTTCTCTCATAAATTTTGAATTCTACAACTTCATTACTCTGCAAATTCCTTGCTAGCTATCATCAGATTAAAACATCATGTTCATAGGACATTTTTTGCTTTCTGCCATTTCTACATCTTTTCCTACCTCCTCCTTCTGGAATTCTCTCCTTTTCTTCCTCTATATCTTGGAGTAGGTTCACCTGTCTTCACACCAAGATCAAGAAAATACAAACTCAATTTAAGTCTCATCATAATGCATGAGAGATATTATGCCATGTAATGTATTATGATGCACATGAATTGGAATTTTCACAAATACCAGCCAAAAATCTAAAGCAGAAGACTAGAGGGAATCACTTACCATCTTCACATACCTCACATACTTCATTCTTTTGTATCCTCACTCATTGGTAATGATAGTTTACATGACCGACCTTGTGGACACGAACAACATAAAAGACACCTCTGATTAAAAGACTCAATGAAAGATTCAGCTTGAATAAACTATCATCTTTTACCTTAACCAATACTCCAAACAGATAATGCAAATTCTTGTTGAGTTTAATTTCCATATACTGTGAGTCTAACACTTCATTTTTCATATGTATGCCATGGATGATATATGATGTATCAAATGAAAAATAAGAAAAATGCAGTATATACTAACCCCAAAACAGAAATTCTGGTAACTTGTATCAAAGACAGAGGAATCCTCTGCCTTCCCAAATTTCATCTCAGTGGAATTGCGTTTATTTGAACTAGAACTTTCACTGTAAGTCATGTAAGCAGATGAATTAGAGCAATCTGCAGAAGAAAGAGAGGGGCTTCCATCCAATCCAATGTCTGCTTGAAACATGTCTTCAAACAACTGTTGCAACTCCTCAAAGCTCTCCTCTCCATTTTCCTGTTATTTCACATATAAATTCATCAATTGTCTATGCTCAAATACGCTTCTAACACCAACCTTTAGATGCTTTCAATTTTTTCAAACTTCTACTAGATTATCATACCAAGGATCATCCTTCCAAAACTAGCAAACTCAATGGAGTTCTCAGACAGATAGTTATTACAGTTTAAAATATACAACAAGAGTTAATTTAGTTTTACATGGACCTGTATGGAAAACACGTTATTGAAAACTTTGATGATTCTAATTTAGCCAAGAATGATAAAAGGGGTGTTGGCTAACTGGCCTTCAACTACTTGCTGTTTTGGTATGCTGCAAGAAACTTCATTATTCATTTTTTTAGGTCCAACAAGAAAGAAACTTCAATAATAGCCTTCTGATTTCAATAGCATTTGGTGAGGTCGCAAGTCCAAAAAGGAAACAAAAAAGGTGGCTTGGTGACCATGGATTGGTCCATTCATGACAACAGAAAAACTATAAACTACATAGTATTTGACAAAAACAAACACTATGTGTATGTCTAGCTTTATCCACCAAACCAAAAATACATATAAAACAAACAACATTGAAACTGCATAGCTTTCTGACCCAACACCCCACTAAGTAGATGATGACTCACATTTGATTTGGTCTGACTCATCATTGTTAACATTTCGTCCAAAAAGTCCCCCATGCCCTGCAAAAGGAAATTCATTGTTTGATCAGTTCAACAAAATTATCGGATCACGAACAAGATTCAGTCCCCTCCACCAAAACCAAACTCGATTCGATGAATTATTCCCCTCTCACTGAATTTTATAAGCAACATGCCCATGTGATCTGTGACACACAAATTGACTTGTAACAAAGCTTGTGCCTTTGTTTGTGACAATCCCAATGAGTACAGCCAAGTATTTGTAGGACTTATGACTTATCGGATTCTTTTTACTCCCCATGAAGATGCCCCTTTTAACAGGAAAATAAAAGACATGGACGGTGCAAAAAACAGAAACGTGACAAGACTGCAGGACAACAATAACACTCATGCATTCACACAATCTAATCATCACCGTTGAGTGAAAATCAGACCCTTCAAATCTCATGCATATTATCTTCATTCACCTATGCTGATTAGAAAAATAGAACAGTATAAAAATTAATAAAAAAATACGTCACTTCTAAACCATTTTTTGTAAAAGTTAAAAAAACCTTAACAATTCTCCAGTATACGATGATTGATTGAATCACAAATCTACACTATTTGCTCTCCTTCCTTATTTCAATTTGAAACCCCCACTGAAAATATAAATGCATGGAAAAAGAAGATTTACCCTTAAACACAGAGAATAACAAAATTGCAAAAAGATAGAACCAAATTGGTTACTTCGAAAAAAAGAGGGTCAAACTGAGATTGCTTCTATTCGAGGCAATGAAACATAGGGATGAGCGGAACTAAGGGCATGGTTACTGTAGAAGATGGCATTAGATGAGGTGAGTGACTTACGTTTTCGTCGTCATCACTATCGTAGACACCAACGTCGTACATTAGCCTTTTGTTGGCGTCAGATAAAACTGTCGCAGCGGAAAAACACCATTTACACCAAATAAACAGCACAGAAATGAGATTTCAAACAAGAGCAAAATTCAAACTTTTCTTCAATTTTTAGGAGAAAATGAACAAGTCAATCATGGGTCAATGTTCAATCGTGGAAACATCTAAAGGGCATTACCAGAATAGGCTTCCCCAATTTCCTGGAATTTCTTCTTAGCTTGTTCCACTAACTCTGAATTCCCAGATGCAGAACAACGATCCGGGTGCCATTTCTATCGCATCAAAAAAACAAAACATCATTCACAACGGATAATATTTAAGAAACATGATTCAGAGAAGAGAAAAGAAGAACAGAAAAAGAACCATTTGGGTTCAATTCAAACCTTTGCAAGTTTCTTATATGCATTCTTTAACTCCAATTCAGTGCACTCCTTGTCCAACCCCAAGATCGTATAGAAGTCATTGCTTTTGTTTCCTTCATTAGCCATTGCTATTCCCACCACCACCAACAAACCAAACTTCCTACAAACCAACCACACCAAAGGAAAACTCTCCACAGAACCAATCAATTATCAAACCAAGGTTTCTTGTCGACGAATTGAACTGACACACGAACTCCGTACAACCATAACATTAAAAAAGAGACACCAAAATCACACACCACAACAGCAATATTAATACTACTGTTAAGCAAATGGTATAATATATATAAAATATATTATTAAACTTTGATGGCAAGTTGGCTTTGGTGCTCTACATGTTTTTGTGAATAGGAACACGGAACTCAGCACTTGCTTTTGATTCCGTGGAGTGAAAGGTGAAGAGCAAAAGAGGATCTCATGAACACTCCAGAACCTCGAACCCTGCCTTGCACCTTATATAGTTTTTTTTTTGTATTTGATTTTCTTACTCTTTAAAGAAAATTTTAAAGTATTATAAAAACCCCTTTTAGTAATATCTAGTTTCGCCAATTCTTTATAAAAAAGTGTTCAAAATTCAACAACTTTGATCAAGTGTGTGTATATATTATACATAAATGATTCAACTTTTTTTAAAAAGATGTATAAAAATGAAAACTTTTCTTGAATAAAATGGATAAAAATAAACAAATAATTGATAAAAAGCAAGGTGGTTGGTTTTGACTATGTATGAGGATTGAGGGTGGTGGTAATAATGTAAGGCTGAGATTCTGTGGTAGCTTAGATATTTCATGGGAGAGTGTGTCCAGAAGGTTCTTTCTCTGTGAATGTGAAAGTCTTTTTTTTTTTTTATTTATTTTTTCTGTGAATGTGAAAGTCCTTTTCTTAATGAGTTTGTGAGTTTTAAGAGGAGAGAGAGAAAAGAAAGTTGGATCTAATTGTGGGTCCCACTGGTTTATCAGGCTGTTTAACAGCTTGGAGAATTGATTGCATTGTCACTGTCTAATAGCACACAAAGAGAAAAAGGTTAAGAACTGAACTCACTTTTCGAAAACAGGTTATGTTTGTGCAAAATATAGATACAATAGATACTTTGATTACATACCTATGTTATTATGAACCTCTAATTTTAAGACGATGATATTTAAACGACATTTTTTTATTTTAATATCATTTATGTATTATTTTGTGATTAGTTTATGATAATATTTATGATTATTATTATTGATTGTAAAATAATTTTGAATCAATTATATTGTCAAAAAAATATTATCTAAGTATTATTATCCTAATTTTAAAAATCAACTTCAAACTATAAATCAATAATAGTTTCAATCAATAATAGTTTTACTGTGCATTGTCTCTCACGTTCAGATCCTTAATGGTCACGATCCAAAAATATTACTATTTCAATTTTGACAAAAAGAAAAATAAAGTGACACTATGGAATTTTGGAAGATGAGGCCAATAAGCACCCAAAGTAGAGACATCATGGAATGTCGTCAGCATTCATTGTATGTTTGCATGCAAGTTGAAAACAACAGAATACTACCTCTTCTGTGTAATTTTCTCACCAAAACTTATGCTGTTTATTTAACTAACCCACCATGTTCCAAATCTGACTCGATTTCAATATAATTTTTTAAAATTGAAATCGTGTTAAAGTAACAAAATTTTTGAAATTGAAAAAAAGTTATGTCATAATTTTATGCATTTTAAGTTGTACTCAATGATGTTTGGACTGATAGGATGAAACTATCAAGAAAAAAAAAACTAGTTTTAGAAAATCGTAATCAAGAACATGACATGATCAAGACAAGTATTAGTTATTAATCAATCATATATATAGACGGACGACCTTCAACAATAAAAATTCTTAAACATCGTTTTTAATTAAGATTACGAGTAAGAATTACTTAAAAAATAATGGATCATAATTAGATCGTGATTAGGATTTTACAAATTTAAAATTTACTGTAATCTCTAATTAAGTGATTTGATAAATACATCCAAACAATTTGAAATTTGAACAGAAAAAATTTTAACTAAAAACATTCAAAAATTCCTAAACAAACTTGGAATAAAGTATGAAAAAAAATGTTTTATAGAAATCTTTAATCCTATACCCAAAACATAACTCAATACTTTTACATTACTTATGCTTAATAATATATAGGTTTAATTGTTTCTTTTGTCCCTAGTTTGGTTAGAGTGTGTCAAATTCGTCTCTCTTTTAGAAAAATGTCAATTTTGTTTCATATAGAAAAAATTTGTGTCAATCAAGTCATTTCCGTTAAATATGAACTAACGGTGTTAAAAATTTAAAGTGAGTTTTGAATAATAATTGACACAAATTTTTTTTATATGGGACGAAATTGACATTTTTCTAAAAGGGAAACTAATTTGACACACCAACCAAACTGGGGACAGAAAAAAGCAATTAAACCTAATATATAGTAAAGTTGTATCACCTTATATGATTTATTCACAAATGAAATCATATTTAACACGTCTTGCCCATTTGTAATTTTTTCTAAAACTGTCCATTTCAATGATTTTGAAAAAAGAAAATTATGCCATTTTAATATTTTTACTGTAAAAAGAATTACTCAAACACAGACTTTGACAGATACATTTTGGTAAGTTTATCAGATAATTTCTAGCAGCAAACCAGTTCATGTAGCAAACACACAGTTATATATATCATAAAAGAAGAGTGATATTTTGAAGTTTTGGAACTATTCTTTCATCTCATGTGGTGTAATGAAGTAGACATGATGTATGATCCCGTGGGCCCAGAAAGTGTTGAACCACAAGTGTTATGGCAGTGACAAAGACAAATAGTCCTTTGATATATATATATATATATATATATCTCTTGGTGGTGGTGGTCCCTGATGGCCATGTAGGAGTAGAAGTTCCTCGAAATCACGTGCCAGAACGTGACAAAATACCACACTATATATGTATGATTCTGAACAAGATACGACCATCTTCAATTCTTCATCACAAGCATGCACTTAAAGGTGATAGGATACAATGTCTTGCAATTTGAAGGAAAAGGTTCATATGTGAGGATCGTGGACCAATCCTGGCCTTAGCTTGCTTCAAGACTCTACCACCTACATATACAATATGCTAACGGTAACCCTCTTTTACCATTTTTAGCACTTGTTTATCTTGTATTTTTATATCTAAATTCCCCCATTATGTCACTGTTGTTTGAGTTTGATTAGACTGGTTTTAATTGGGTGTCATTGTTGGTGTTCTTTGTTAGTATTGGGATGTTTTTCTTTTTTCTTTTCCTATTACTTCTATGTATAATAATAAAAAAATGAAAATTTAGTCTTTATATATGTATATACGTTTCGGTTTGTGGAATTGAGGTCAATTCTTTTTCTTGATTAGTTTTTCTAATTCTAAACTTAGGTTAAAGTTTATTTTTTTTATTTTACATTTTTTATCATTGGTTAAATTGAAAAATTACTTGTAAAAAGTATTTTAATATCAAAATCAATAAAGATTATGCAGTATTAACAATATCGGCATATTAAATGTAATTAATCTATTACAATACATTTATTATGTATTTATAGATATCAGAATAAACTTAATATTAATATCTATCTAATTATAACTTAACTAGTAATGATCATACTTATATTTAAGATAATCGTCCTTAACATTAATCATCGCATAAGGTTAACACTCGTTTCTCTAGTTGAACTATTTGATCTTGAGCTGAGCGAATGATCATACTATCCCATATGAATTAAATTAAATTTGTTTTTGTTCCTACTGAAATGGGATGCAAATAACCGTCTGCCTGAAAGTTTTGCGTGCCGAACATCTCTCTACTCCTTGCTCTAATGACCGATCAGTGGGGGTGACCTTCAGAATACACTCTGATGCTTAAGTCAAAAAATAGACCTTTAGTAATTCAATAGTAAGTAAAATTGAGTTTATGTCAAAATTAAATCCTTATTCATAGAGTTGATAAGAATATGATAGATTAATTTATCTTTTAATGATCATTAATGCAAAGTAACAGTTTTTATTTACTTTTACTTTTAAAAATATGTATGTTTAATTATTTTTCTAGTGTTAAACTCAAGTTTAAAGAAAAATATTAAAACTGAAAGTGCATTCACTTATCTCGAATTGTAATTTTAGGATTTTGAGATTTTTTTTTTTGGAAAAGCGATGTATTTGCCTGTACACATCATATCACAATTTTTTTTTTCAATTTCAACCTATTGAGTTCAAATACAATTAAGTTATTACTATTTTCGCAAAATTATTGTATATAGATGAAACCACTTTGTAGACTAAACCAGAATTTGCGATTTGAAAAAAGAAATTATAGCAGAAGATTGAAGTGGGCAACAAACATTTCTGTCCACACGATTCTTTATGAAAACAGAGCCCTATTCGGCGATCATTTCAGTAAAAATTATTGGCTCAACCATCGTAAGAATACTAAGTTTATTTTTTCTTAATGTAATTTTTTTCTTCTTAACTCTTCTTATATAAGTTGTAAGGTAATGCACTAACAATTTATATTTTATTAAAGAAAAAGACATTAAGTTCTAAAGCTTTATCTCACCGTCATATTAGTTCTTCAAGCTAGGAGAAAAGGCGAGTCTCTCTAAGCTTTTTCTAGGGTTTGCTATGAACTTCCGAAAGTACCATTTTGTTCTTCATTTTAGTCCATACTTTTAGAACTAGAGTGATAATAACATGTTTAGAAACAAAATGAAAAAAAGAAGTGAATTTCATTTATTTCAATAACATATTTAAAATTTTTGAAAACCCAATTTAGTTTTTCTTAACTTTAAAGACTAAGATTAGAATAAAAATACTATTTTTGTAGACACTGTTCATTCATGTTGAAAAATTTAAATATGAATTTAATTCTCATTAAGTAAAGATAAAAAATGTTCAATAAAATATAAAGAAGAAAATCCATCAATTTAATATATTTTTTGAAATGGGACATCGTATTTGGGAGGAAAAGGAAAACCATATCCTTTCTTTGGTTGTGTTGTTGGAATGCAACCACAACACAACTTCAAAAAAAATTCCCATCTCATCATCATCTTAATCACCAAAAAGTTTGTGGGGGCACTCTATTTTGTTCTATACTTTTTAAAACTATTTTATTTCAGCTGGGTAAACATGACCAAATACTCAATAAACAAGGCTCATGGCATTGACTTCTTTTGGCAATTTGCAACTTGTTTTCACAACTTGCACATTGAGAGACATCAATTTCCAGTTCAATGCAGCCAAAATGCATCCCTTTTTGTTTAGCTACTTATGTGGCCCCATAGATTCTAATCACACTCCAATTTTAGTAACAATAATGCAAAGAAAGGAAAAAAAACAGAGAGAATAACACAGAATATAGCAAGTTGTTGCAGCAAGAATTGTAATTAACTGTCAAGTGGCTTTACTGTGACACAGAAGGACGTTTTATAATTATAAGAATCAATTCACCAAGTCCCTTTCAATTGCAAAGTTCAAAGCTAAAACACAACTTGCTCCTAGTTTTGCTCTTGTTTACAGACTTACAGTAAATGCAACAAGTGATGTTGGCTTATTTCCTTTTATGTACAAAGCCAGAAGGGTAGATTCAAGATTAGTTCTTCCTTCATGAATTGGGCCAAATTTTTATTGAGATGAAATCCATGCATGTGTTATTGGTATTATGATAAGAATTATATTTGAATACATGACTGCATTCAAAGCATCTAAACCCCCTACAACTAGCCCAATTCAAGTGGATTGTCTATGTATATTCTTGTTCTAGTTACAATTCAACCAAAAAAGATTTACATAGGCACTGCCCTGTCAGAGAAAACTAATACCAGAAAGTACTTACATGAAAGATATTCATTCTAATCAATTCATGTACATAATTAAGTGAATAAGTTAAGTGAGGTATACTAAAAATATTTATATCCAAAGAGTAAATTTATCATAATAAGATCAAACAGTATCAACCTCGTAATTTCTAAGTTTATCTTATTAGGATCTTCAGTCATTGTGACTGATAGCAGTGATGAGATAAGATATTTTCTGCTGAAAAAAAGCAGCAGATAAGTCATAAAAGATATCAATATCCCACTGGTTTATCAACCGTTCAACTTGAAGTTTAGTCAAGATAACGAGGAGTAGATATTGGCACATACTTACATCAAAAGGAATATAGAAGTCTTCTGGCCCAATTTAGATTCCATAATAAATCAAAATAAAACTATGATATTTTTTTTATCTTGACATCAGTCCAAAAAGATCTATTATCTTTATTAACGACTGATCTCTGTTGAAATACCAAGTTGACCACACTTAACATATTATTTCATCTGCGGAATTAAAAAAATGAGATTTCATTTGAAAAAAAAAAATAATCCAGTTCCATTCATGTTAATGATAAAAAAATCAATATTCATTCGAAGCAATATGTCACGAATACATCCCTCTCTTCAAAACATTCTCAATTATCTATTTTTAGCTTAAATTTATAACAAAACACAAAATTAAAATTGAGACTTGGCCAATTTGTTTTAAAGTTAAGCATAACTTAATTTAGTGAAATGATTTTGAATTAATAAACAGCTGAAATTTGCTTTTCCATATTGAAAAGCGGGATAATTGATTTTCAACAACCTAGGAAATAGATTGCCAGCATTTCACATTTAGTAACCCTTTCTTAGCAGAAGACATCATTTAGTTGGGCAAACTATAGTAATCTACTAATATTCTATAGCATGAGAATATTATAATTGCAGGAATCAGCTTTAATTTGTGTATGGGTACAAGACTAACTGATAATGATATTTGCCCCCTATGACTAGGTTAGTAGCATTGCACATTTCTATCAAATTCATTCACCACGTTTAATTGATGACCGACAATCCAATTGTGTCAACTCAGCAGTATTTTCAAGGTGACAATAAGTCTTGAATCTTCTGCTATGAACATGATGAAAACAATGAATTTTGTTCTTTGAAAGTGCTTACATTATTGGACCTACTATAGCACTCAACAATACAGTCTTTGTATAACAACTACCAAATATATTTTTCCATTAGGAGCCATCAAATGATACATGATTATTACAAAAAAGGGCACCCTAGAAGAAGAGGAAAATTCTTGATTTTTATGTGTAAACTATTCACTTCATTCTGTCCTCAAGGCTTTGATCCAATCAAGTTCAACTCTGAAATCACCTGGTCCTGATCTAGCACCTGGGACACCACCCTCAGCATTGACAGACAAAGACATGCCCAAAATACGCGATGGATTCATTTCCAATTCTGCATCTATAACATTCCCTCTCCAAGTAGGTAAATACCGAGCAAGAGGAATCTGGTCAATCAATAAATTTAATATGCATGTGATACCCATCACTTGTGTTGATATAGAAAATCAACCAGGTACAAACAACACAAAGAAACTCTTATGTCAATAGGCAATGCCCACTAATTAGATTACATGATGTCATTGCACTTGGATAAAGAGCATGAGTGATCCGTGTTTAGTATATTGACAAATTTTACGTGGGCTGCAGAGGATCTACACAACCCTCCTTTATCGGGGCATGAGACTGATTATGAAGCCATAGACAGAGCTTAACCATGTACAAAACCTAGCAAAACTCTCATATGTTGACATATTGTCCACCCAACTTCAAATGATAAGATCAGTGCACATCAAGACCTACTTTGCTCACCAACAAATAACAATGTTGATATTTGATACTTTTATGAATAGCAACCATGACAGTTGATGAGCAGCACAGAAATTATAATGTTAAGCATAAGATCCACAGAAACAATCAACATTTCTTATGTACAAAAGTTCCTTCCTGAAACTACAAATATGATGATACCACTAGAAAATTGTATAGAAAATTTTGATAATCACACTACATGAATAAAAATCTATACTTTATCTAATTATTGTGATATTCACATCTTTATTGGTATTGAGTTTAAAAAGAATAGAAAAGAAGAACTTGTGAATACAGTTAAAAGTTGAAATCCTGTGAACTCTCCAACATTTACACGAGTCTGATACGGTTATGACACAAACAACTATTATTTTGAAGTGTTTACACTTCCTTGGCAGCCTCCTGTAATATATAAGAAGCTTTCCAACTTACAAATTCCATGATCCAGTGTTAATGCTCTAGAGATTTATAATCAAAGCAAAATAATTAGTGTACTGTTATGCTTTGATTCCAGGAATTGTATTCCTAATTACACCTAGACCTTTTATAAACATTGAAGTAGCAAGGCTTCTAAGGAAGTAGATGGAAAGCTACAAAACTAATGTGCTGATGTGCAAAACTTTTCGTTGCATCTGATTTGAGTAGTCCAAGTCCTTATTTTCCCAAAGAGAAACCTATAATTTTCACCACTTAATTTGGCACAACTAGTAAAATAGTGTATGGAAGGAGAAATGGTCATAAGTTGTAAGCAACAGAATACACATCACTCAAAGATAAGTAATCTGAGCAGACGTCCTACAAAACCGAAGGCTTTAACAACACAGTGAAAACCTGATCAATCATAAGTATGTTGTAAGCAGTGAGAAGAAAATAGAACTTACCTTTGTAATGTACCAGTTGCCTTCAGGCACATAAACAAAAGCTTGCCATGAGTTATCTTCCATCTGTCCAGGTGAATTGACCCAATTCTCCGTGTAGATCTGCATAAAAGTCATCAAAGGCAGAATACTCATAACATCACCCCAGAAATGAAATTTTTAAGCCTCAACCTCTAGATTTCCTAGGATAACATAATTGGCAACGAAAAAGTGCACTCACAGTAGATATATAACATCTTCCATCTCCTTTAAGTTTCATAGCAACGGTATCATATGAATCCAAATCTATAAAACCATCAAACTGCAGACACAAAGAATTGTGTAAGAATAACATATTTAATATAGAATTTCTCTTCCACACACTGTCAGGGTAAAGATTTTCCACATTCAACTGATCAGAAATACTCTTGGATACTATTTTTAAAATAGTACAAAACTGAACAATCTTATTACACTTCAAAGATGACAATCTCGACGATAGAATGGTTGCCAAAAACCCTTTACAAGTTACATTGCAAGTGCATTCTAATTAGTTTTTTTGGTACAGAAAAAATAAATAAAATAAGCACCAATAATCACATTAACAGAATCCAATACGGTTGTTTTTTAAGAAATCAACCTTTTTAGAGCGCATTCCACAGAAGCCACTCCGAGTGATGTTCCATTTAGTGCCCTCGGAGACATCCAAAGAGAGGTTCCCGGAGAAGATTCCAGAAGTTACTCCATTCTCCGACTCAGTTATCTGCAGAGACGCAGAGGACAAACCTGGGTAACAAAAACATTAAAAACCCCAAAAACTGAAACGATGAAAGAATAAAAAAGAAAATGCAAACTTCACAATAATCAATTGGGTAGTGGCACGAAACGATGCACCCCACCTCCGAATTCGGAATCAGAATACAAATGCCACTTGCTTAACTC
The DNA here is from genome assembly GCA_036885675.1 of Vigna mungo. Taxonomy (NCBI): domain Eukaryota; kingdom Viridiplantae; phylum Streptophyta; class Magnoliopsida; order Fabales; family Fabaceae; genus Vigna; species Vigna mungo. The sequence continues at coordinate 50,639,696 of CP144700.1, forward strand.
TTTCTTGGAATTGAAGCTGAAGATGGGTCTCTCCGGTGGTGGCATCAAATCATCAAGATTACCGGATAAAGCTTTTGTTCCAATGCAGAAAAAGAGTTAGAGAGAGAAAATATTTTGAATGAAAGAGAACAGATTGAAGATTGAGAAGAAAAAGAACCTCTCTTGGTAGCATCAACCGAACCTTGTATCAGTCTTCGCAATCTCGACATCTCTCCCTCTGTTTGTCACTGCGGCCACCACCAACAGTGACGACAGCTCCAGCAAGCAGGCTTATCAGTAAACGGGCCTTCTTTTTTGGGCTTCTTCATCATTAGGCCCAACTTTACAGCCTAAAATATTGGGTCTGTAAGTGTAATTTTAGGACAGATTATAATGTTGTCCCATTTGTCTCTATCTTCTTCTTAAGATTTTAGTTCAGACATAGTAAAACATAAGTTATTTCGGTTTCGTTCTAGTTAGGTATTTTTTATTTTATATTTGATTAACTAAATAATTCCTTGATGGTACCCAAAATGAAAAAAAGTTAGATGTATGGTTTAAATGGATGAAAAGATAAAATAAACATATACATTATTTAAAATTGATAAATGAAAAGGAATTGCTTACTAAGAAATGAGATATGATTGAGTTTTAATTAAGATTTCATTAATTATAAATTCGATCTCAAAATTTATAAATAGAAATTAAAAATAAAAAAGTAGATGATTGTATTTATTTTGAATTTAAGATTTTATTGTAATTATGTTTTTCACATATATATATATATATATATATATATATATATATATATATATATATATATATATATATATATATATATATATATATACACACGTGTATCGAATGGTAATTTTTACTAAAACCGTAAACGGATTGGAAATAAAGTGTGAGAGAGTGTTTTGAGAGAGTGTTTTGTGGAGATTTTTGACCCTACACATGAAGTAGATAATTTTTTTATTAAAATAATATCAATATTAAATAGATAATTTTTTTATTAAAATAATATTAATATGAAATGATTAAGTTATATAAGAGAAGAATTAAAGAAGATCACCCTCTGGTTGTTCTATTTTGTTTAGGTCAATGGCACGAAAGAAATGAATATTTTCTTTATCTTTATAGTTCTCAAACCACAAGCACTAAAAGAATGTGACAGAGATGCTAACAGATAACAAAAAACAAATAAATAAACCAGTTAGATACCTACATTTTAACTACCTCTGTTCCCTCTTAATTGTTGTAAAGAGAAACATCAACGATCACTCAAAGCATGCACCTTTTGTGCTTGTCAAAAACAAAAAAACATGCATCTTTTGTGAAATGTTATATTTTCGTATGCAGTTATTTTTCATGTCTTAAAAATAAGGTTTTGAGAGGAACCTGGCATTAGTTGCTACCTTTAGGGACCTATGAAACATGGGAGGGTTAGTAGTACTGATATGCATAGTTGTTTCATGGATATTCATACATAGATGGAGTCAAAGAAACAAGAAAGGTCCAAAAACTTGGCCCTTTTTTGGAGCTGCTATTGAACAATTGATGAACTATGACAGAATGCATGATTGGCTGGTCAATTATTTGTCCAAATCAAAAACTGTTGTGGTTCCTATGCCTTTCACAACTTATACTTACATTGCTGACCCTAATAATGTAGAACATGTACTCAAGACCAACTTCAATAATTATCCCAAGGTAATCTACATCAAATGTTTGAGTCATACTACTTTTATTAAACAGTGCATGCATTCATACATGGTAAATCTCTTAGCTCTTACAATAATGTCTTAAAAACCATATTAAGAATGCTCTTTTATAGTTCAACTGTGTAGAAGGATTTTACTCTAACAGTTTACAAGTTTGAACTTCTTTATCTGCATAATGAAAGTTTTTGATGGAAAAGTTTGTGGTTTTGATTGCAGGGTGAAGTGTACCATTCATATATGGAAGTGCTTCTTGGAGATGGGATATTTAATGTTGATGGTGAGACTTGGAAGAAGCAAAGGAAAACTGCAAGCTTAGAGTTTGCATCCAGAAATTTAAGGGAATTTAGCACAAAAGTTTTCAGGGAATATGCCTTGAAACTTTCTGCTATTCTCAGTCAAGCATCTATCCTTAACCAAGAAATAGACATGCAGGTTCTGCAACCATTCTCCATGTTCTTAATTTTGTTTTCAAAGTAGGAGATTTTGCAGTTGATGATTGTTGAAATTATAATTACCAGGAACTGTTGATGAGAATGACTTTGGACTCCATATGTAAGGTTGGATTTGGAGTGGAAATTGGAACACTGTCTTCCAATTTACCAAAGAACAGTTTTGCTGATGCATTTGACACTGCAAATATCATAGTAACACTTCGTTTCATTGATCCACTTTGGAAGATTAAAAAAATGCTAAGTATAGGATCTGAAGCACAACTTGAGAAGAGTATCAAAGTTGTTGATGATTTCACCTACTCAGTAATTCGGAAAAGGAAGGCAGAGATAGAAGATGTCAGAAAAAGTGGGCAACAAAATCAGGTAGTTTTATATCCTAACCACATAGTAAACATCAAACATATACATTGATTCATGGCCTATGTTAAAAAAAAACAGATGAAGCATGATATATTATCAAGATTCATAGAACTAGGAGAAAGCAATGCAACGGACAAGAGTTTGAGAGATATTGTGTTGAACTTTGTGATTGCTGGTCGAGACACAACTGCAACAACCCTGTCATGGGCCATATACATGGTAATGACACATGCCCATGTTGCTGACAAACTTTACCAGGAGCTGAAACTTTTTGAGGAGCATCATGCAAAAGAAGAGAACATTTCCTTGCCTCAATGTGACAAAGAGGACTCAGAATCATTCAATCAAAGAGTAGAACAATTTTCAAGGCTTTTGAATAAAGATTCACTAGAGAGATTGCACTATCTGCATGCTGTGATAACAGAGACCTTAAGATTGTATCCAGCAGTTCCTCAGGTGTGCATTTTCCTACATTGATTTAGTTCTAGTTATGAAAGTTCCATAAAATGTGAGGTAACTTTTCAATTATTGCTCAGAAAACAAAATGCTTTTAAGCATGTCTGTTGGTTTAAGATAATACCTCACTTAATGTGTTTTTTCTCAATTTTCTGAAGCCAATCTTAGAAGTGATTAACATCATTTTCGATCCAAAATCTTAACACAATAAGTTTATAAGATATCCAACTTTTTCATTTTTATACATTTCTATCCAACATGAGATTTATCGTTACATTTGAATTCTTGATGATCTATTAACAAAACACATTTTCTTCTTGGTTTTGTCATAAGCAAAGCACTTTCATGTACATTTAAAGAGAGATTCACTTGACTAAGGTTGTTCCTTTAAATGTACTACTTTTTACTCTATGAACAAGTTTTGTAAACATGAGTGTTGAATTGTAGGATCCTAAGGGCATATTAGAGGATGATGTATTGCCAGATGGAACCAAAGTAAAGGCAGGGGGAATGGTAACATATGTTCCATACTCTATGGGAAGGATGGAGTATAATTGGGGTTCTGATGCAGCTTCATTTGTTCCTGAGAGATGGTTCAAAGATGGTGTTCTAAAAAATGAGTCTCCATTCAAATTCACTGCTTTTCAGGTACTTTGATTTCCTCAGAACTCTGTAATATGATGTGATAACAATCCAAAGTTGGTGTTTGATTATTTTCCTTTGCACCTATTATAGGCAGGTCCTAGGATATGCCTTGGCAAGGACTCTGCATATCTGCAGATGAGGATGGTGCTAGCTATTTTGTGCAGATTTTACAAGTTCAACTTGGTGCCAGGTCATACAGTGAAATATAGGATGATGACAATATTATCAATGGCTCATGGTTTGAAAGTTACCATACACAAACGTTGTTAGACATGTTTTTAGCTGTATTTAATATGTGATCAATCTCATCATCACATATTTTTAGCCTTTCAATAAAGAAATCAATTGATAATATGAATATCAATCATTAATATATAAAAGAATAGAATCTATAAAGATGTAAATGATATTCTGTTTGTGTTAATAAAAATACCATTAAGTTTGACTTACACACTCATAAGTAACTTATTGTGTTCTATATATTTTAAGGAAAAATAATAATAATATTATGGTAACATTCCATTTTAATAGTATAAAATTCCTAAAAGAGACATCACCTACAAAAGGATGAGAGGAGAAATTTATCAAAGAGAATATATACAAAAGCCTATTACACTTATCTCTTACATAACTATAAGAGTAAGTGAACATATTCGTGCAAAGATTCTTTACTTCTAAGAATACTAGTATATCAAATCAAAAGTCTACTACTATTTTACAACATTTAATAAAATAGGAGATCTAACAATCTAACTCTAAACTTCAGCATCACTCTCGTCCTACATTGGATCAACTAAAACATATTCATCTCCTCACACCATTAAAGTGATCATTGCAAATAAGAAGAAACACAAAAAGATAAACAAAAAAGAAAGAGTAAGCTAACCTGTAAAACACAAACATATATCAAGTTTACAAAAATAGACATATAACAAATAAATCAATAAATCCTAAGACATACAATCCTTCCCTCTAAACTTGATCATCCGGATACATGTATTGATATCGAACTCTAAAGGTCTTGCACCCGATTGTGGTGAAATAACTCGCCCACACATACTACCACACACCGAGGTTAATCCGTCAAACAACTATAGACTAAGGACCTCCTATTACTCTTCACGACATAATCACCCTTCTCTACTTGAGATTGAAAGTTATTAACTGTGTCATAATAATCCCTAATATAAAGCACCCTATACGTTATACATAATCATCTTAAGAACTTCTCCTTGAACTCCTTATAATACCATATACAATCGCAATGTTGTCAGCACAAAGATCGCTCAACGAGCAAGATCCCTTACCCAACAAATTAATGAGAAAAACAAGATGCAGACCTGTAGGGAGAAGTGACGTTCAGCGCCCTAAACAACCACTCAACGCTCAGAAGTCAGAGAGTCTACTAACTTAGCAACACTCATCGCCCAAATGGCCGCTTAGTGTCCCAGAGTCTAGTGACTCTCGGTTTTGCAGCGCTCAACGTCTTACAGGACTGCTCAGTGTTATATTAGAAGATAATAACTTAGAAACTTGATTTGAATGCATTAAAGACCTATTCAAATGACTAAATTTGGTATTCTTGTCACAAAAATTGATTTGAAAACATGGTTATAACTGATATTGAATACCAATTTGCTTAATTGATTAGGAATTCAGTCCTTCAGGTCAAACCAACTTTCTAAAAACACAAATCACATATTTCACATAATGTAAATTAGATTTTAGCAAACACAATGACTAACCAAGTTTTAATTGACATAATTACATACTCCAAATGTTATTATATTTGTTTTTATTTTATATTACTAAAATATTTAATTTATATTTAAAACATGCATTTAATTATTTTTAATTTCCTTTTATTATTATTTGATATTTATCTATCTTTTATTTAATATTTATATAATTATATTTCTTACTTAATGTTTGACATTGAAGAAGAAAATGTATATCTTTTTAATACTAAATACTTAATTATATAAATTTTTTGTTGTAGTTTTTCCAGTAATTTTTTTAATTAATATTTGAATCATGAACAAAGCAGGTGTGTCTGTCTACATATTTCCTACATGTAAGATTAAATTTTTATATATATTAAATATAACAATAAAATTTCACTCTAAGATAGGATGAAATATTTAAATCTTCCCTCATTATATCATTATTATCCTATTTATGTATATATAATGGGAAATCTTTTTTAGATGTCCACATTTTGTTTTTCAATTTTACATTTTAAATAAAAAAATAATTATTTTACCAATTTTATTTGATTTTTTTTTTAATTTAATAATTTTTTATTTGACTGGTTTTTAATTATAAAACTACTTAAAAGTAAATAAAAATATTTATAATAAAATTATATAACTTATTTAATTTAATTTTATAATTATAATAATAGTAACAGTAACAACAATAATAATAATTTTACTATCATAACAAAAATACAAATGACCTTGTACATATTTCCACTAGTATCTAATAGTTATCTATCACATGTAATTGAAAATATTAATCTATCAAATGCACTTCCAATCCAACCCAACTTAATTTCTTTTTCTGTCGTGGTCCTCATTGTTATACAAACTCATTCCATAGAAAAATGTGATAATGAAGCTGAAAATAAGATCATTGGATTGGAAGTGCATACTACTTTTTTCATATGGCTCATTCAATTTGATGTACACTAATATAACTAAAGACTTATCTAATTAAAAGGGACGTTATTTTTTACATAAAGAATAAAAAAGAAAAAAAAACGAAATTGTTGATAAAAAAAATGTAAATAATAAGATGAAAGTGATAGTTGCTATTTTGGAGCATGATGATTGGTTTCTGCACCTTTAAACAGCTAGCATTTGCTACTTAAATTTTTGGTACTCAACATTATAAGCATTTCGTCATGCTTCATGCTTGATGATTCTTCTAAGGTGATGTACAAACAAAAGATTACGTGATTGAACACATGATGTGCATAAACAAAACCATTTTAAACCAAACAATGCCCATTGTTTTTTCTGCATAACCAAGTCATGCATATCTATAACGAATTCTGACTTGTTAACAATTTTTTTTAACAATAGAACACGTGTCACTATTTTATTGATATATTTAAATTTATTTTTATAAAGATATTTGAAACGGATTAATCATAAATCATCACATATACGCTGTAAAAAAATTATAAAAAAAATTGTTAGATTTTTTTTTTCCATCTATGACATATCAAATTGTGACAATGATGGTGTGCAAGTTTGATGCATGTCCTACACACATCAATTCATTCACCACTACAAACTTCAAATCTCACCAAAATTTATATCACTCAACCTATGTCCTTCTGTGGGCCATAACTCTCATTCAACCCACCACACAATATAATTTATAAATACTTTTTTAAACCTAATTAACTGATATTTCAACTATTAAATTCAATATTAAAGCTTATTATTCATTAATTATAAGAATTTTAACTTACTTTTTAGAACATAAAAATTATAATATATATAAAGTTAGTTTAATAAAATGCATATACTTTACACTTTCTGTGCAGCTAAATATAAACAGATTACAATTTTAAATATATATAGGTTTAAAAATATCAATAATAAATATAAACTTTTATATATGTGAAAACAGGGGGCGATTGATGAGATGTAAGAAAAAATAAAAAATAAAAAATAAAAAGTAAATTGAAACTCTGCTATAACCTTATCTGTCAATTAATACATAAAAAATAAAATAAAAAGGAAATTGAAACTCTGTTACAGCCTTATCTGTCAATGAATACGACAGGCTAGTACGACAACATTTACAGTTGTTAACAGAATTCTGCAGCACTCAAGTGAAGAACAATAGATGTTCAGAATTATACATACACCTAAAGTAAAATAAACTATAATCTTAAATTCGATTCCAGCTAGAATTTCAGAGAATATTTTTCAGTAAATTAGTTAAGTTAACATCAAAGTGTACACCATTTCTCATTAATTTGTACATATTAATAAATTGAAAAACAAAACATGAAAATAACTTTTTTAAATTTCTCTTTCTTTTGGAATAAGTCTCTGCATATTTATTATATATATATATATATATATATATATATATATATATATATATATATATATATATATATAACTCTGCTTCTTCATATAAAAATTGGATTGTATTTTAAGGGTAATACAACATTGAGTAACTAAATAAAATTGTATTTTAATTCTATATATATGAAAGATTAGGTATGCATATAAAAAAACATAAATATTTTTCAAAAGAAATTCTTATTTTATTAGTATTAAGATACTGATTTGATAATTTTACACACTATAATCATGTTTACTAGAAAAATACTGAAAAAAGAGTACATGTTGTTGATTAATTTTAACTATGATTATAATAAAAGATAAATTAGATTTTTATTCACAACTTTTTATAACACCAATTTAGATTAATGGATTTGGATAAAAAATTTAGCCAAGCTCAAGAAAATTAGCATTTATTTAAAAGGAAAATGTATCTTTAAATTTATTTTTTGACAATTTTTTTACAACCGTTTATGTGACAGTTTGTGATTGACCAGTTTTAAATATATAAATCAATGAAACAGTGATACATAATTTGTTGTCAAAAAATTGTTAAAAGAAATTGTTAAAATATCATGATCCTATTTAAAAGGAGTGAGATTTTTGAGCTTACTTATTATCCTCTTTATAAGGAATCATATGGGACCAAAAAATTTAGAGTCTTAACCAAGCAAGCTTATTGATAAAACACAAAATCTCAATTTCATAAGCAAAAGATTTGTAAAAAGAGACACTTTCATTCTAGCATCAATTCCTATAGACTAGATCCTGTAATTTCGGTAGAGATCATAGTTAGTGTCGCTTCTAACATACTTTTTGTTTGTAAAAACATCAAAAGCACTTATGCTTGCGTGTGTTAATGTAATTGTTCGTTTTTCTTGTTCATTACTGATCCCCATGTTCTTATAGTATTGGATTTTGATTATGTGTAATTGAATTCAAGACAAGTCCTCAATGTCCAAGACTTTTTCAACCTTTCAATCTTATTCTTAATGTATGGTCAAATAATACACTTGATGACAAAAAAAAAAATAAGTCAAACATCACTTTTTCTTTGGCTGATCCAATTAGATGTTCAGATCTTGGGGACATCCATTAATGTTTGTGCTAGTTAAGAAATTATCAATTTTGGAATAATGAAAACGTGAGTGTAGCTAAAGCACCCTAGGTACACATATTCATTCATATATTCCACTTTTCTTTCTTTTTTTTTTTTGTCATCCACAAATCTCATTTTACTTTCCCACTTTTTTTGAAGTTTGGAAATTGGTCATAGCTTGGTGAGAAATGGTTGAAATATTTATCAAAATTTGTATGTTTCGAATTTCTTTATTTATAATATATGAATTATTTAAGAAATATTTATGAATATATAAGTTATTTGAGAAATATTAGTGAATATTTGAGAAATATTCATGAGTATGTGAGTTATTTGAGAAATATTTGTGAGTATGTAAGTTATTTGAGAAATATTCGTGAATATGTGAATTATTTGATAAATATTTGTGAATATGTGAGTTATTTAAAAAATATTCGTAAGTATGTGAATTATTTAAGAAATATTCGTAAATATATGAGTTAGTGCATATGTGAATTATTTGAGAAATATTTGTGAATATGTGAATTATTTGAGAAATATTCTGAAACATAAACTTAATTTATATAAGAAACTAATATTATTTTTATTTCAAAGTAATATATTTATATTTTTTTTTTACTTATAATATTTAATTTTTTCAATTCTATTTAACCTTCATACTTATAAATTTTTTAAATGAAAAACATACCGGACAAACAATGAAGGATTGACATAATGTAAATCAATGAGGTATACTTGCGTGACAGCATCCAATAATAACCAATGGTTGTACTAAGTTGATTAGAAATGGGATTAATACCACTAGAAATATGGTTTAAGATACTAATTAATGCATTATAGCTTCATAAGTATAGGAGTGAAAGAGTAATAATATCATGACACACTTTTACATTTATTTGACACAGAGTATAAGGGTAAAATAGTCTAAAAAGTATAAAGTTTTGTAGTTTTTCAAGAAAGAAAAGAGTAAAAAGTAAAGATAGTATTAAATGAAGGATAAAATTTTAGGTGTGTTAAAGAATCATTTTTCAGGAATGAAATAACAATAATAGAAGAAACAGAAACCCAAGTTTCTGTGATCACGAATGTCGGCCAGTGTCATTAAAAATTACTAAACACTATTAGAAGTATGATAAGCAATTATTAATCACAGTTACTCAACTAATAAGAACAGCACGAAGCATGGATGAGTAAAAAGTAAGTGGTCTAATTATCCTCTCTTTACCCCCAAGCAACCAGCACTAGGACCTATAACTCTTGCTTATTGGTGCCAAAAACCTACCAATAATATTGTCCCTATCATATTGCTGCATTCCCTTCACCAATCTTCGACATGGGATTCAAAATAGTAACATGTCACCACCAAAACCTCTGTCACATAAGTTAGGCCTGTCAATTTAGGTTAGAGCGGTCCTTCTGGGTTCACTCATTTTCATACACAATACAATTTTTAGGTTAATATATTTTTAATAGTAAAATAACAATATTAGACTGTCATTTATACTATAAAATAACATAATATAATCCATGATGTTGGAAACAAAATAGAGTATGTTTTAAGACCATGTCTTATTTATTAACTGGTGTCTGATCCTAAGGCTTTAAACATGAATCCAACTTGATATGTTAGATAGTGATCTTTGGGTTGCAATTATAAAGACAGAGTGTAACTTTAGTTGACTTCTGTATGTGGGTGCACACAAATGTATTGCATGACTCAAATCTGATTTAATTACAAATAGACATGAGACATTGCCCCTCTCGTATAATAAATTATCTAGTTTATTAAACAATAAATATATATAGGAATTAAATCTAAATACCAATCATCTAAGGCTTTTTCTATAATACTTAAAATAATAATACTAATAAGATACGAATTCATGGATATATAAGAGATTGAGTTTCAAGAAGGAAGTTCAATAAGGAGATACACTATCAAATAAAATTTGGATCTACTTATACTAAGGATTGATTCTCTTGGTTTTATCGAAGAGGAGTTTATCTGTGAATTACACTAACATCTTGATCTAACCATATAAAAGATTGATACATCTCTCTATCCAAAAACCAAAAACCTTAAGTTAATGATCTTTATACAATGTTTTACTTTCTTGTTTTTATCCAATGTAAAACTTGCACTCATACTTAAATTCCGTCACCATACAAGTTATGAAAGTTTTGGATATAGGATTGAGTTTAAACTTCAGGACTTAATTTAATCTTTTTGACAGTTGCTAAATCGTAAATAATGCTTAACTTATAGTTTTGGTTTCAATTTAGTGTCATTTTGAAATAAAGAAGAAACGAATTGGCGTTGGATTGATTCACCTCAAAGAAAGCCACAAGAACAATGAATAGAACATTGATGTCAAGTACATGCCCACTTTACACAACAACAATACTTTTATATATATATATAATTAAGATTGAATCAATCTGAATTCACAAAGTGATGGCCAATGGTTTGGGTGACCACAAGAGGAACAATCGAAGTCAGCTATTACTAGGAGTGTCAGCATCGATGGATAGCATCATGTGGATCAGCATGCACAAGAGTAAAACTCGACCAGCTCATCCATGGACCCCAACTGGGTCTCTTCGCTCTCAAGCATCCACAGCAAGTGCTCGAACAGCACCACCTCACAGGACACCACCACCCCATCATCATGAGACGAAGAAGACCTATCAACTAGCTCCTGAAACACAGGGTGGTCGATCACTTCGGAGTTTACGAGGTAGCGCCTCCTAGATTTGCCAACATAAACAGCATGAAGCTCTTGTTCATGTGCATGTTCCTTGGATGACGAGGATGTTCCGGTGGCTCCTTTGTGGGAGGAGACACAGCTGTTGCCGCGGCTGAGCTTGGTCAATGAGGGCCATCTCTTGATCGCTGACTTCAGCTTTGTAAGTTTTCCCACTTTGGCCATCTTGCAAAGTATTTGATGAAATGCCACAACGAGATGAAAAGAGAGAGGGAGAGGTGTGTTGGTGTGGTGAGTGATGGGAAGGTGTGAGGGAAGGAAGGTTCGGTTATAAAGGAAGGGTTGGGTGGTGGGGAATTGAGGGAAGGCTATGGTGAATGATGGGATGAGAAGGGCTTAAACACGTGCATGGCCCACTGTTTAGGACACAGCTAAGAATGAGATATTTGGTAGAGAATTGGAAAACCCAGTTGCCCTTTTGTTTGGCCTCTAGTGAGATGTTTGGGATTTGCAACCTCTGCAAAATGACAAATTCCTTTGCCTCTTCCTCTTTTTTCCATGCATGCCCTCTTTTTTTCTGGACCATCACATTTTTCACTTTTCCTCTCCTTACCATTCTTTTTAGTAAGAGAAACTATTTTATGGACTCCACCCCCTGCTCCATATTTATGTTCACAGTTTCTGATCAATTTTTTCTGACAGATAACCAAGTTCAGCTAATCTTTTAAATTAAAAAATAAAACCAATACTGTAGTAAGGTAGAAATAAAATCATTATATTTGTTTTATAAGATCAATTCAAACTGCCTTTATGACTGTATTGTTGTTACAACGTTTCAATCTGATAAATATATATTTCAGTAACTGTTGAATGATGTAGTTGTCCAAAACTGTTGTGATGTATCATGTTTGCTACATGGGGGGTTAATTATAAGTTCAGTTGGAAATGGTTGTGTACAAGAAAAATAAACCTCCAACTCTAAGTGACTTTTAAAGAGGCTTAAGAATTAAGAATATAATATTAACAAAAACTGTGAAATATTATGAATTGGACAACTAATACCTTCCTTAATAGGTTTATTTTCAAGAAAGTTGTTAGATTTAACAATTTCAGGTTTGTCCATTATTATAATAATAATAATAAAATAATAATAGTATCAATATCCAGGCTCCAGAGGTATGCAATCAAGTATACGTCAACAACCATTTGTTGTAAAGCAACCTAGAAAGTCATAGCACTATAACCTTACAATACAGGAATCTTTGTTATTATATTACAAAAATGAAAAGGGATGATAATGAGGATATTTGTAGGGTATGGAAAAAAAATGTTTTAGGTGGTTGGACCTGATTTGTTTCTGTTCTTGTTCTAAAAGCCTTGGAAATACATTTGAACAACCCGAGTTTCCTTATTATGATGAAAAAAAGAATTAGACAGACCACCGAGGAACAAAGTTAATGAGGGTGATTGCGTGTTGGATTTGAAATGAAAAACAAGGTATATATGTTGGTTTTCTTGTTTTTGTTTGCTAATGGCATCATAGCATGCAATCATAAACAGCAAAAAATTAAGGTGTTGGTTGGTTAGCAAGCCAGCAAGGATCCCATCAGTGAAATGCACTCAAACTAAGCAAATTCATCTACCTCCTCACAAACTACAAAGTGTTGGTGCCCACATCCTTGTCCTTTTTATGCATACACTTTACTAGCTTTCTTTGGTACAGAGGTACCATTAGCAAGGTTCTAAATGCATATGGGGCCTAGGAACCTCATCTAACAGAGCACTGAAAACTCCAATTATATACTTTGTCTATTTCTTCAAACTTCAATTTCAAGGACAATTAATGAAATTTCTTAGCAAAAGTGAAGAACTTCTCTTGTATGCAGATGAATTTTGTATACCAGAACTTCTGATATTTATGTGAGTTCCCTGTAATTCAGATTCTAAGAGTTAAAGTTCACAGTTAATAACAGTAATCTTTGTAAATTTTGTGAATACCTTATTCATGAAAACAATGAAACACTAGCATATGATGAGTTTCTGAATAGGAAACATAAATTAGGATGCCTCATGGGTCATATGTGTGAGTAATGTTTGTGGTCCAACACTAGCGTGAATCATAGATCACAAGAGCCTTAGCAGAGGCCAAATTCATGTATATTTCACATACAACAGTGGTCCAATAGCCCCTATTCCCACTTCCCAAGCTGATGCTTCTTGTTGCTGACACCACCTTCAATTCAACCCTAGCATTTTCATCCAACGTTTTTATTTCAATGGACACCTTGTTTTTTCCGTTCTTGCAAAAGGTGATGATTGTACTAGCAAGTTTAAAATGTTCTATCTTAATTTTCAGAATCAAATTTGTTTTTATCAATGGCTTCTCTTACTTTTATTTGTTAGGCCAATCCAATAAATACAAGTACGTCATCATGGTAAACTTTGTTGAGAACTCAAGGGTGAGTCTAAGTTTTATATTGGATAAAAATAAGAAAGTAAAATACTATATGAAGATAAAAGACTCATTAAGTTATTGTCTTAAGGTTTTGGACAGAAAATAAAGTTAATTTCTTATATGATTGGACTCAGATATCATTGATGTTTATATTTCTCCGATAACTCCTTCCTTGTTAAACCTTTCAAACGTATATTTTATGTATACATATATAAATGTATCATGTTTCTTTTTTGGTATTGAAAAAGGGAAAATGTGTGCATGTTTTTCTTTTGCATCCAGTAATGTTGTTTGTAATAAATCATGGTTATATCAAAAAAAATCTGATAAGCTAACAGAGCTATGTTGGCATTTCAGAAAATTAGTCCCCTCTTCCCTTAATACGATGGTTTTATAAATAAAATGGTCCCAAAACGTTTTGAACAAAATATTTATTAACTGATCATGTGCTTCAGAAGAGTGGGATGGTATCCAAGACAAGATTAGTTTTAGGGGCCTGGACCATCTTCTATACTAAGAAATGCATTAAATTTGAAGATCTCATTAGGATTTGCAAAGTCTAAATCATGTGCCACCAAATTATGTAACAATACAAAATGTCAAAATCATTGTCAGTTCAACCAGAACAGAACAGAGCGCATTAAACAATTTAATAAACACAGAATAAATGCTGTTTGAGAAATAGTAAACATACACATATCAAACACTTAGGTTGTGATTTTGTTTTCTCATGTAGCATAGCCTAAGTTACGAGGCACAATCCTTCTTTGTACCTATATAAATTTAACGACAAAAAGGTGTGCCTTTTGCTGTATTTTCCTCTTTATTGAGTATAACTCAAATGTTTTTTTTTCTCTTCGTAACCTTTTGATCTATACTTTATATGCTGCAAGTGAAATAATAATAAAAATATGTTGATTACATATAGGTATGCTACTATGCTAGTTATAAAGCATGTGCCATGAAAATATAAATATATAAAGGTCATGTTAGTTCAACTATTATTGACTAGAGCATATAAATAGGGTCTAAGGATGTTACACAGAGCATATATTCTGTTTGGGAACTGATTAGTAGACAAAACATCGAACACTTTCTGAGATAAGTGATTCTGAAGGATATATTTTAGGGGTAAATCTCGCTTCCCCCTGATATGTTCAGGCTTTTGCTGCCCTAATCTTTTTATGTCATTAAAATGTCCATTGCATTTTTTTTTTCTTTTCTCCATAATTATTCTTCGTTGAGTTAAATATGCTTTCAAACCTTTGAGGTAAAATTAACTTTTTTTTTATATAAATAATTTGGTATCTGAACTTTAAAAAAAATAAATATTATTTTCCTAATCTAATTTGATATATGATGTTTTAGGATGTTGTTTAAGTTGTGCAGTGAACTTATGAATAGGTGACGATATTTTATTAGTAGGTTGGTTGTTCCTTTTTGAAAAGTGTTGAGAAGGAGATTAATTATAAAGTAAGTATATTTTAAAGAATGTTAATTGTATGGGTTAAATATGTTTTTGGTCCCTTAACTTATTTTTAGTGAAAATTCAAATTAGTCTCTCTTCAAAACTTTGGTCTAATTTAATCCTCCAACTTTAGAGATGTATGAATTTAGTCCTTTTAACCAAATTTTGTTAACTTTATTTGATGTTTCAAATGCGTTTCTAAGTTAATATTGAAACAAAAATGTATCAAACAGTGTAAACGACCCAAATGCTATTATGAAACGTCCTTGAAACATCAAATAAATCTAACAAAATTTAGTTAAAAAGACTAAATTTATACATTTCTAAAGTTGAGTGACTAAATTAAGCCAAAGTTTTGAAGAGAGACTAATTCTAATTTTCACTGAAAGTTATGGGACAAAAACATATTTAACCCTAATTGTATTTATAGAATCAAATAAATGTAAATTAAACTTAACGAAAAAGCTTATAAAATCTTATTAAATCATCTTCTTTTAATATGTCTATTAGCCAAATAAAAAGAAGAGCAAATATATTATATTATTCCTTTGTTTGTTCTTGATTCCGTAATTAAATAACATTATAATTTATATTTAATTAAAATAAAATTATAATTTATATTTAATTTAATTTATATTATATTTTATATTTTATTTTATAATTTTATTTAGATTTTATATTAAAAATATATAAAATATTTGTAAGTATCTATAGATATCTTGAGTTTTAAAATATTAACAAATATTTTTTAAACAAATATCCAATTAATAACAAAACAGATAACACATGGTTTTTTTTATGTTGATAACAAGTAAATGATATTAATGTCCAACCTAATCTATTCTCGTTCCTAAATATATTCTGTTTGATAATAAGAATACACCATTAAAAATATTTGTGTTAGTTTTATAAAATGAAGTTAAATAAATATATTATTTTTTGTTTATTCTTTAATTATTAATGATTTTAAGTGTTTGTTTGGATGTATTGTTTGTCACTAAATAGAGTTTTAAACATTATTCAACTTAATTAAATACATATATACTTATTTACAAAATTATTATTGTTTCAATACATTTGCTAGTCTAGTATTATTTTGAAATCAAAGTTTACGACATTTTAATTATTCTTTTCTCCAACAACAACTGTTGTAAATGTCCTTTAGAAACAAAATCAGTTTCAATTTTTAAAGTAGATAATACTTCGAGAATACAATG
This sequence comes from Vigna mungo, assembly GCA_036885675.1. Taxonomy (NCBI): domain Eukaryota; kingdom Viridiplantae; phylum Streptophyta; class Magnoliopsida; order Fabales; family Fabaceae; genus Vigna; species Vigna mungo. Next base: position 50,656,344 of record CP144700.1, read on the forward strand.
GTTGATCCTATAGATTTTTAAACAGATTTGAGATGAAAACATTGATGTGATATTTAGAAATGAAAACTCTCTTAATTATTGACTAAGGGACTTGTTCCAATAATTCAGTAGTTTCATTGACTTAAAACAATATTTTTACTAATAAAAAACTTACTAAATTCGACTAGTACTTTGTTTTTAAAATGTAAAAATACAAACATAAATTGCACTAGTCTTTATTGGATTTTCTAAGATTATAAAAAATATGAGAAATATAAAAGATGTAAAAGATATATTATATGAGTTTTTTTTTTAATTTATTTTAAATTAAATAAAAAACATAAACTAAGTACTCTCAGTCCAAAATCAATTTTCCATACACGTAAACAAATTTAATTTATAATTTTGTTTTAATAAAAACTATTGTTAGTAATTTTCTTTTAAAATTTCATTGATGTGAATATCTATACTTCTATATTTATATATAAACGGTATTCTATTTTTAGTGTTTACTTTTTTTTTCACTTTTATCATTCAAATTATTGTTTTATTTAAATTTAAAATTACTTTTTTAAATTTAACTATTTTTCTAAATAAAATAAATAAAAATTATCTACTAAATAAATATAAATCATGTATTAAATAACAAAAAAATATCTATAGTTAAATTCTAAAAAGTGTTTATATTTATTTACATAATTATAATTTCACACGTACTTATATATATATATAGAGCATGTATTTTCATTGGTTTTTTTTATGACAAAAGGATGTAAGGACGCTTTTTTATGCACTTGTACTTTTGTAATAGAAACTTTTATGTTCTTTTCTTCTTCTTTATTTTTTTATTTTTACTTTTGAACTCAAATTTCTATTTATTTTTAGACTCTCCTTTTTGGATATGAAAATTTATTCAATTTGACTTCAGGGTACACTTTTATAAAATTTGAAAAATAAATACAAAAGTGTCACTAATAAAGGGAAACCATTTAATTTCATGAAATAAAACTAATTAACAAAATTTGGTCCCCATAAAATAAAAATGTTTTAATTTCGATTCTGGTAAAAAAAAATTCATTCTTAAAAATTAAAACTTATTATTCTTAGTCCCTACAAAATACTTTTTTTTTTGTTTAATTCAAAGTAAACCCCAATGTCTTCTAACATGGTAATAATTGGCTTAGACCTACTATGAACTAGCACACTATTGAAGCCCTCACACATGTTGTTCGTAAGAGTGTCACATTGTGATCTAGAGGTGAATCTAGATCTTGACCAAAAGCTGGGATAAGCAAATATAATTGACAAGTATTTATGTGAGTATATGAAATATTTATAAGACTGAATACATACCTAGGTGGAATGGCAAGCAAGTATTTAAATGTCTCTAAATTTATGTCTTTAATATTCCTCGTTTCAACCTCCCATTGTTGTGGATATGTGTTTGTTGTTGCCCTCCACATGAGACGTTTAAGGTTTTTTTCGGGATATTTTTTTCTAAAGTTTGAATATAAATACCTAACACAAAATCTTTGTTCTACCCCAGTTACATGTACAAGATGTCGAAGATTGGCTGACCTTTTGTTGATCTGAAATAAATGTGCATGATGCACAAACAACTTCCCCACCAAGGTCCTCAATTAGATGCTCCAAGAACCAAGTCCACGAGTATTTGTTTTCTACCTCAACAACAGCATATATTATGGGCAACATTTGTTCCTTTCCATCTATTCTCACTACTATTAGTAACTCCCCTCCATACTTGCCTTTCAAAAAGCATTCATCCAACCCAATGATGGGTCTACAAGAAATGAAGCTATCCTTGCATGCCTTCAATCATGCATAAAATCTTTGGAATATTACCTCACGATTACTATTATCAACTTTTATTTGTACTGTTGTACCTGGATTTGTTTTTAGCAGCTCATGACCATAATCATAAATTATTCTAAATTGTTCCTTGAATGATCCTTTAACATTATCTTTTGCCATGGCTCTAGCCCTAAAAGTCATATTTCTTGAAATTCCTACATTCCATTTCCTAGTGACTTTCTCCCTAATGTCCATGACCTTCATAGTAGGGTTTTCTCTCATAGTTTTCTCCATCCTTTCACTCAACCATTTTGAAGTCATCAACTTTACATTGAAATCTCTACTACAGTTGTGAGCATGAAACAATTTTCTTAGTTGCCATGCATTGACATCAGCCCTAAAGGAGCAATACGTATACCATTTACAATTTCCTTTTCCACCCAAACACTTCACATAAATCCTTTTATTGTCATTCTTAATAAATTTTAAACTTCTCCCATTACTTAGTGCATAAGTCCTTATGGCATATGTGAATTCCTTTATCTCAGCGAAATAGGTTCCTACTTCCCATTTACAAGCTTCCAAACTTTTGGGCATACTAAAAGTGGGAAACCTTATCTTAGTGGACCCATCATCGTCCTCACTATCCGGTCCACTAATCAACTCCTCTAAAAGCCATTCATTGTCAGACAATTCACAAACATCATCAATACAATCATTATCTGTTGACCGAGAAGACTCACCTACTGGACTGGAAGGTCCTTGTCTCACATTTCCTTTAGAAGTCTCAATGTCACACTGAATGCAGACATCAATTAGACATTCTCCACTGACATCAACTTCTTCATCATCTACATCTTCGTCCTCAGTCTCAGCCTCAGGTACATCCTCACCCTCACTCTCGTCTATATCTTCGTACTCAGTTTCACCCTCATGTACATCCTCATACTCATCCTCTCCTAAATCTTCTAGCTCAAAATCATGTACCTCAGCCTCCTCTACATAATGGACCTCAGCATCTTCAACCTCATGGACCTCAGCATCCTCCTCACCATCATGGGCATTACACTGATCATTCACCATTTTTGTTCCAATTTTAGTATGACCATCACAATATACCATTTATGTTCCAACTTCAATACTGCCCTCCCCCTCCCCCTCCACCAATTACGTTCGAACTTCAGTATGGACCTCACCATCACCAACAACCTCACCCTCCTCTACTTGTATTGCAACATCACCTTCATCTTGAACATGACCACCAACCCAATCAATCATTTCTATTATTTCTGGTTCCATGGTATTATGAACCACATACAGATGAACTTCATCATTTAACCTAGCAATGTTCAACATATGCATGACACCCATATCATTAGTTAATAATTCTAACCTATCTGGGTCCACAGACCAACCTCCTAAACTGTACCATAATTCTTTCACGTCCATATGACCTAATTCTTTAACCGAGGCTACTATGCCAAAATAGTTCAACAGGTCTGGATCACATGACCATTCTTCTCTCTCTCCATCAAATTTTAACTGCCCATTATCATCACTCACAAAATGTCCAGTATGGTGGACCACAACTTTAATACGTTCCTCATCCATATCAATAAGTTGCTTTTATTAACTGTACATTATGGGGGTGAAAAAATTATTTCAATTACACTCCTACCACTACGGGAACACTCACTCACTAACTAAACATTCACACAGACACAGACAGGGGACAAGGAACAAAGTAACTTCCCTACTAAGAAAACACCCACAGATAGGGGACCACCACTACTTCTAAAATATTCAAAAATGAACAATCGGGACCACAATGTCTAAACTACAATGTAACCATTGAACATGCAAAATGGGGATCATAAATCATTATAAGTAGTTACAGAACAACACAAAAACCCAATTATCGAAGACGCACATGTTCGTAAAAGCAAAAAGACATTTATACGTCCAAAAAGAAAACCAAACACGAAACGAAACTAACTTACCTTAGTTTGTGTCAACTATAGGCTGGATTCTCTTCGTCTTGTCCAAGATTAGAGTTCGTCTTCGTCTTTGTCTTTGTCTCGCACTGAGCAAATGAAATCCCCAATCCCAATATCAAATCCCTAATTCTCACAATCAGGAAGTGAAATCCTTAAAGTAAATAATGGGAAGTAAATAATGTCACATCAGTACTGTTTATTTAATTAAATAACACAAAATTTAATTAAAAATATCCACATAATCAAATAACACACATAAGCACATTCTGTCTGCACCACATGCCCTAAATTTAACGCCGTCTGAACCATTTAACGATTAAAATTGGCTCATTTTTTCAAAAAATATGACCCAATGGAAACAGTTACAAAAATGAGAACCGAACTGAAATTACCATACAAAGGTGAGGACCAACCGAGAGTTTAAAAAAAAAAACTAATGTCATTGACAACTACCGCATAAGAAAATTGTCCTCTTTCTTCTCTCAATTATCTTGAAAACTTTTGAGTTCTAAGTAAATCTTATCATCAACAACATGAACATATATCTTTGACATGTATGGTTTTATAAAAAGAGTGATCAATGAATATAGTTAAATCATCCATAAAAATATTCAGTTTTTTTTAAATCACCACCTTACACATTTATAAATTTTATATTTTAAATTATAGAATAGAGAATATAGTTTTTTTACTTTATAATATATTTTATATTTTAGACTGTATGATTCGAAAAATATTTTTTTAAATAATTCTATCATTTAAAACACATTTATAGTTTGAATAGATATTTCAAAATGTATTTTTTGTATTCAAAAAATATAATTTAGAATATATAAAAATTATATTTCAATATAGTCCATAATACAAAATTAACAAGAGTGTAAGTTGAAATTATGATGGCCATGGATTAATTAAGAGCCAATGCTCCAAATTCAACTTTTCATGCGTTTACAACCAGTTTCTTCTTACACCTTCGCATATTTATTCTTGCACCGCACATCAAAGAAACATCTCATTTAGTCATTTTTAGACCGTGTAATCCAAAATAAAAAACTGTATTTTATATGGGCATTTTTCAATTTCTGAGTTACAAATTTTAGAAGTTATTTTATTTCTAAAAATAATTATCGGATTGTACAGTTAAAAAGTAAAAAATAAATTCCAAGTTATATAATATAAAAACAAAAAATATTAAGAAAAAGGAATTTTTAGATTACATGATTTAAAAATAATTTTTTATTTTTGTATTGTACAATCCAATTTTTTAAAATAACTTTTGAATAATTTGGAAATATTTTTTATTTTCAAATTACACAAATTGAAAATCATTTTTAATTTATAGATTTTAAAATCCAAAATAGTAAAATTAGAATTTTATTTTAATTTGGAGGTGTAGAGAGAAATACATGGAGGTGGAAGAAGTGATTCAGGCTTTATTTGAACAAATAAAGGCAAGTTTTTGAAGTTTTTCTTATTTCTTTGCCATTTGTGTACGAAACAATTATGCAGATAAGTAGGATACTAACCCTTCCATGTAGCATGCCTACTTAAGTAGTAATTAAGGTCATTTTAAAATATTATTTATTTTGATTTATGTAAAATAAATTAGGTTGAATTCCTATTTTAATTTATTTTATTTAAAATGATTTTTACTTTTTTTTTTTGAAATGTTTAATATGGTATTTTGTTTTGTAAAAATTATTCAACTGTTCTTATCAGTAAAAGAAATCAAATTAAACTATTTTTACAAAACAAAAAACCAGATTCAACGTTAAAAAAAGTGAAAAAATTATTAAACCAATAAATTATTTGTTTTTACTTTTTCTAAAATTGAGAATTATTATTTTATTTATGTGTTTTACGAGGTTTTAAGGATTGTGTCACAAAGTGAACACGAAATACTAAGAAAAGCTTAATTTCTCTCTTGCCATGGAGCTAATTTCGTAGAACTAACCAATTTTATAAAAAGCTAATGAAGGAATGAAACTAAAAGGTATGATCATAATAGAGACAAAATTTGTTATAAAATTATGAACATGAAATATTTTTGATAATAAAGTGCATGGAGAACTAAAGGTGATTTCGACACGTACAGAGAGAGAAGGAGAGTTAACTTTCTACCACTGTCCAGAGAATTCCACGTGTGAACAAAACTGAAGAGGATGTTTCCAGAAGGTGTGGATAATTACTCTAGATCTTTCTTAACTCTTCGCAAAATTCTTCTATTTATATTTTCTGCACAGACCATCACTCCACTAACTTAATACGAAAAAGATAACCCTTTCTAGATTCTCGGCGAGCACAAGCTAAGGTTGGTAAATTCAATGATGTTTTTTCCTTTTGCATGTTTATGTTTTCTGTTAGATGTTCTGGTATGCTAACTGTTATTTTACTGTTTCTTTTTGGGTGGTGAATTCAGAATCCGAGCTTTTGTGGGTTGCATTAGCGTGTGAGAAACGAAGATGAGCAGAGTTAACGTGGATTTGGCAGCTGCAGTAAACAACCTCTTCAATATTCCTGAAACCATGGAAAAGTTCATTTTTCCTTCTTCTCATGGCCATGACCACCATGAGAGCAGAGGGGTTTCTAGCATCATTCCAGTGGACATTTTGGACACTCCGAAGGAATTTATATTCTTCATGGATGTTCCTGGTCTCTCCAAGTCTGAAATTCAGGTACATGACATGATGTCTCATCATCTCAATGTTCTTCCAATCTAGTGTGTGTATAAGAAATTGGTGGTTGTGTTAAAAGTGTGATGTTGTGTTGAAATGTGTATGCATTTTGAGTGCAGGTGACAGTTGAAGATGAGAAGACACTTGTGATACGAAGCAATGGGAAGAGGAAACGCCATGATGGAGATGATGAAGGGTGCAAGTATCTTAGGCTGGAGAGGAGAGGGCCTCAGAATTTGCTGAGGAAGTTCCGTTTGCCTGAGAATGCAAATGTGTCTGCAATCACAGCTAAATGCGAAAATGGGGTTCTCACTGTAGCTGTTGGGAAGCACCCTCCTCCAAAATCCAAATCTGTTCAAGTTGCTATTGCATGAGTTGAGGGAGAATAGCTCTGGCACAAATGATTGTTTCACTTTTCTTTTGCTTATGAGTCAAAATTAGGTGCGGTGTAAATCGTTTTAGTAGTGTTTATGTGATCTTGAATAGTGTAATGAAATGTGATCAATGGGGAATCCTCATCAAACACTTCATTTTGATCTTTTCTTTACTTGACATTTTTATCAGAATTTAAAATTGTACGATTGCCACCAAAGATGATAGATAACAAAACCACTAATAAATTAAAATTTTTGATTCTTGGTTGACTAAATTGTACATTGCATAGAAGATACATCCAAATGAAGATATGGATTGATACAGGGCCATTAAATTAAACAGCCACAAGCAATACAATTTAGAAGCAATCAAAACTGATAGCATACAAGGATAACATGGTGGTACTTCATTGCCTGATAATATGGAATTTCTCAAAAATTGTTATAACAAAACTGTTGATGCATTCCCAAAACTCAATCTGGCCATAGCCATCTTTTGTCTCGGTCAATGCAGCTAATTTACTTTTTTCTTTTCTTGGATTTGTTTGACTTGTTTTTCTTAGGGGAAGCTTTCTTCTCAGTGTGGTCATCATCTTCCATTAGATGCTCAAACTCTTCATAACTTGCAAATGGAGACACCCCTTTCTTACCACCACTTTTATGTTTTCGTTTTCTTCTGCCAACTTCCTCCCCATCACCATCAGAGCCATCATCAACATCTCCGATCTCAATATCAATGGCATCATCATCAGCATCAGCATTATCATCACTGCCAACATCGTCAATTGGAGCATCATCTTCCTCCCCTATATCAGAGGGTATATCCATATCTATCTCACCGTCACTAACATCACCAATCAAGTCCTCATCTTCCTCACCGGCAACTTCATCCAAATCATCATAATCATAGTCAGTGTCTGGTCCCAAAGATGGATCAGTAGAATCCAACAGATTCTCTATCTCTTCATTATCACTCTCATCCCCACCATCAACCTCACCATCATCAATATCAAACAACTCCTCGGCTGCCTCCTCATCAGCTGACTTCTTTTTCTTTTTCTTTGATTTAGTAGTAGAGCTCATTTTGTTTGTGTAGAACTTGTGGAAGACAAGATCCTCTGGGGGCACATCTGCCTCCGCTAGTGAAAGAATTTCTGCCCCAATCAATTGATTGTTGACATCCATCTGCAAAATAAAGAAACAAGTTAACAAGCTGAATCAGGAGGCTAAATAAGAGAATGGGACATTACGAGATTGAAAAGTCTACACTTTTACCTGCTTGGCAGGTTCAATCTGAGAACCACCATGCCATGTGCTTTGCTTGGCTTTTTTCTCCATGAATTTGTCTAGGAAAGCTGTCATGGAGAGATCATTTAATGGATTTCCATTATAGACAATATTGGCACCGGAAAGAAGAGTTTTGGCCATGGTAGACACTGAAGGGTGTGCATGTGAAGCAAGCACCATTAACTCCCACCAACTTACACGGTCTGCATTGCTGTAGGATGGAGAAAATATGTAAGGTACGATGTACAGGATAAAAATGTCAGTAAGAAAGATCTGGCTCTAAATGAGAAAATGAACCTTAGAAAATAAAAGGCAAAATACAAATACATGCATCATAATCTCTAAAGATGCTGCCTTTTTCATTGGTCAGTTCTAAGAAGATTTTATCTTCCAAAATAAATACCCCACCTTGTGTTTTTTCATTGTAAGAGTTCCACATGAAATTGCTTTGAGCAAACAATGGAAAAAAAAATATTGTATATATTAATATCTGAAATGACGATCAGTGTGATAGCAAAATCGAATAACTACCAGTACGAAGGCTCTCTGTGTCGTGGATCGTAGCCTACACGAAGGGAAGACTTCTCAGCAGATAATTGCGACTGTTTACTTTCATTATTAGATACAGATTTTGATTTTTTTGATTCCTTATGAACAGTTTCATCCTTTGCAAGCAGAAACCCCGCATCCTCTGAACCATCATCATCAGAATCATCATCTTCAGAAGCTGCAGGAAGATCTTCTTCACTCTCTGAAGAACTGGCATCAGCACTGGGGTCCTCGCCATTCTTTGCAACTGCAACATTATCCTTTTGTTTATTTGATACAGAGCTGGGTTCATTATCAGGTTCTATAACATCTTCAAAGTGTTCAAGTTCATCATCTAGAGACTCGTTCTGCAACACCATATTCCTACAAATAAAGAGAATGTGATGTTAGAATATTTACCCTATTTATCTTTATTATAGTGTGTTTAGAGTTATCTTATTTATTATGATTATATTATGTCTAGGGTTAGACTATATCATGATTATATTATGTTTAGGATTATTCTACTTATTTATCATGATTATATTGTGTCTAAGATTATCTACTTATCATATACTTTTATATCAATTTATTCTTATAAATAGAAAATCACCTAGAATTATTTTAGAGTTTAATTCTCAAGTGATAGGTTTCTTTTTTCTGGTCAAATGTGTTATTGAAGAATTCTGTCACAAAATTCTCAGTGCAAACTTATGACTATAGGAAATATATGTTTTTCACACTAACATAAAAGTAGTGACAATGGCAGTGAAAGAAAAAGCAATTACCATAAAGGTGGTCTGGCTTTAAGAAGTTCGGACAGAAGGAAAAGACAAGCACAGGCATATTGTGGTGGCTGCTGAAGTGCAATCTGAAAAAACAAATGTTCAGTAGTATGCATAAGAAAACGTAGAGAAACTGCAGTTTAATAATCACCTGCAATAGACGTTTAGAAAATGCTGCTACACGCTTTAAATTAACATCCTTTTTCATTGCTCGGAGGAGAAGTGCAATAAACATTTCTGCCTGAGGACAAACACATTAGAAAATTCTAAAGATCATGGAAGAATAGTATAAGCAGCCATATTTTTATCAAAAAGAAAATGTAAGAAAAAGAAAGTTTAATTGCCTTGGATGTATACATGGCAGCCGGAAGCAAAAGTTTGGAATACAAAGCACGGTAAAATCGATCACTAGCTATCTGATTTTTGGATGAAATTTTATCAAGAAGCATCAGTGCTTGAACTCCTACATTAAAATTTTTAGAATGAACCTGCAAGTTTGCATAACCTTAAACCTTAAGATATCGAGGTAATGATGAATATCAATGCAATCATCTGTAACATACTGCATACAGTTTTAGCAAATTAGTAATTACCAGTTGGAAAAGTACTGGAGTTTGGACATCAACAATGTCATCAGCTTCATTACTTGAGACAAAAGGAAATGCTCTATTCACACCCTATGCCAATACCAAATGAAAGACCAGATTACAACTGAATTTAACATGATAAAAAAGTTCACAAATATTAACATATATTATTATCATATTTACCGTTAGGAGAACTGATAAAAGCCTGGAGTCCAATTCAACATGTGATTCTGATAACTCTTTTGACTTGTCCTCTTTTGCATTTCCCTTTCCCTTGCCCTTGCCGCTTTTATCAAGCTTCTGGTTACTGGTTGCGTTTGTGATTAAAACCTTAAGGTGTCCAATTGTAAATATTTTCCCGTTCAATTATTTTTTAACTTGAGTAAACAAAGTCATAATATTTCAGACAAGATAAGCTTAAGGAAGGGAAAACCAATACCTTAAACAATGCAAAATATACATCTATAAGACGTTTTGCCACTTTAGGTCCATCTCCTTTATTTGTTAGGCGGATTTGGCTCAAGAAATTAATCTACAAAAGTAGAAAAAGCAGCCAATGAGATTCTTCGAACAGACCATAAGTTTAAGAAAATTTAATTTCAGAATGTAATCTAAAATTGAAGGACCGGTTCAGAATCCACAGAAAAGTGGTTTCAAACAGATATATTATACGATGCATAATATTTTCATTGATCAAGTAACAACAAGGGTAAAAAAATACAGTGACTTTTATTTTCCAGAAAATGATGTAAGAAAAGGTGAGATCAAACTATAGTACATACAGCATGGTACTGTGATCGTGGTCCTAAATGAGGCCGGAAAAGAAAAGAATCCACCTCGTCAATAACCACAGCCTGTATAGAAAAATTAACAAGAAAATAAATCAGTAGCTAAAACAAATTAAGGGGTAAAAGAGAGCCTAAACGTTAATGTGAAACATTGCCAAATATCACGAAACCCCAAAACGGAAATAGTCAATATACTTAAAAGGAAAATGAGATAAAAGAAGTCATGCAGGCATGAAAACTTTTCAGCCTGCAAAGTTCCTTCAAGTATTTATCTAACTATCAATTACTTAGTGATATTGCTAAAATAGAAATATTGGCTTAAACTCTAAATATTGGCTAAAAAATCAATTATAGATACCCCCAAAACTGAAGACAAAGGTTGAAACAATAGACACATTGGTAAATGTTCATACCTTCATGTTTGGGTGGTCAGACAAAAGGTTGGATAAATGAAAGTCAGCATTAGATGCTGCTTTATTATCTGGATCCCCAAGCTGAAGCAATATCAAAACCGCCCATCAACAAAGTAAAAGAGAGAGAAGCCACATAAAATAAATAAGTCTTAGTAACAGAATGTAGTAGTTCTATAACAGGCTATTGTAACTTCATTGTAATTTGACCACGTGAAGAAGAAACACAATAGATGAAGACTGGACATAGGTCACTGTTAACTCACTTTATTAACAAGTGCAGAAAGTAGTTTGCGTTCTTGCTCTGACTTCCGACTCAGTAGCACATATATGGCCTGCAAGCAACAAAGGAATCCACCCAACAGTTATTAATTAATATTAATAACAATACATTCAATACATCTGAGAACATGTTACAACAAGGTGAAGATAAGATCTTATTTAAGCTTGTGAACATCTCATAAGCCTTTTTAGCTTATTACAATAAGACTGATGCAAAAAACTTACTAAATATACATTTTTAGTATATTCCATCAAGCTTCATAATTTAACATTCGAAATAAATAATGCTTTGATTAAGTTTTTTAATCAAGGACACCCTAGAGTAATATTGAGTCACTTTGTAACTTGAAGGGGAATGGGAACCCAGAAAAAAACAAAAGGAACAAAGTATGAACAGAAAACCAACCTTTAATGCCTTGTGTTTTAGAGCTGGTAGCATGTCACGTGATGCTTCTTCAAGGGCAACAACAAAACGCTCATACCTGAGACGTCAAAAGCTATTCAGTGCATCACTAACAAAAGAACTTGAGTGGACTGTAAAATGGGTCTCATTGATAATTAGAAATATTCCTCAGATAAAATGCGTGTAGAAAAGTGATGTAAGAAGGCTTGAACTCGGTGGTACAAATATAAGTAGGCCTAAAATCATTTCTCCTATTCTTCCAAGGCAATATTATGGCTCCTCAAGCAAAATACCAATTAAAGTGACTAAATGCTCACTAGAGTTCAACTATTCTTATTATAATGGAGCACATAATTAAAATGTACAGAAAGCATCCAAAGTTTACGAAACAAAACACGCCGTGGGAATATAGTTTGCGTGAGAAATTTGTAACCAAGTCAAATCATAAAAATTGATTTAAGATGAAAATGTCAAAATGAATAGAGTGTTATCACACATACCTCTGCTTCAAACACTCCTCCCAATACCAGAAAAGGAGAAGAGAGTAACCATCTTTAGTTTCAGGAAGATGATTTAGGGGTTGCTGAATCAAGGTCTTCAATTTACGATCTGGTAATAAGCTGCAAGAGAAATAGAGAAAATAATGTAGCTGGTCAGAGCACTGAAAGTCTGAGGCATCACGTGTTTTAATGCTACGCAAGACATAGTCAGTTGAATGAAAACTTTCAAATTTGCAAACCGCTAAAGTACATGACATGTAATATTAGAATAACGGGCCTGTTGGGAGAGTAACATGAGATGTGTGCAAATTTGACAACATTCTAAAACTTTGGTCCTCTTAGAATATTTATCCTGATTATATTATGATTATATTGTGTCTTATCATGTAATTTGTATTAAACTTTCTTATATATAGAATGAGAGTGGGAGGATTTTTAAGCTCTCAGAGAATTATTTTTCCAGATACAATGATAAAATAAATTTTTCATAATGGAAAGGAGAGTGGAAAAATGCACACCTTGCAATAAATAATTCTTGCAGTGCTTCAAAACCTGTCAAGGCATGCCTCTTCCCAACTTTGGATGTCACCATTCCTAGATTAAACAAGAAACACTGTAAGAAGAAGAAAGATCATGAAATTGCTATAAGCAAACACTTGGTTGATATAGCATTAATTGGGTATAATAAGATATGACACATTCACATCACAGAACCACCATCAAAATCATTCCAGAGAGTATAGTTTGATAAAAAAAATGACTTCCATCAATCAAAATTCACCCACCAGAGTAAGAGAATGTGGTTTCAGTGACAACACTCATCCTAAAAACTATACCTCACATGAATAAAAATTCACCAATCCCCAAAATCCAATTAATGATACCGAAAACAAGAAAGAAATTTTGACACCGATTATCCCCACCAGTTCGTGTTCTTAACTTACCCAAAAGAGCGTCAAGAGAACGCAAATTTGCCATTGGATTATCCCCCACCAACACAGCAAAAGCAGACACTTTATCAGCAGCAGTCCCGGATCTCTGCGTTGAAACCAACATCCTAATATCACCACTTTTCCCCCTTGATGACTCATAATCATTAGCATACTGTGCCATCAATCTCTCCCCCAACTCCCTCTTCTTCTCCACGAACCCTCTCCCCCCTTCCACATCCGTTAACTCCACCCTCTTCCCTTCCTCAATCACCTTCCTTTGCAACTCCGCCATGTCCTCAAACCACACTCCCAAACCACTTGCTTTCATCAAAGGAAGCTTAGGCAGATTCCTGAACTTGTTGAACCCCTTTTCCGTACTGGAACCATTCTCCAGTGACAGAACTGGGGGTTTCGGTTTGGGTTCGGATTTGGGGTTGCTCTTCTGGTGGGGTCCATTGTTTTTGCTCAATGTTTTGTTCTTTGGCTTCTGGGTGCTTTGGGGTGTGGCTTTTTCAGGTGGTTGCTGCTTCTTTGGGGGCTTGTTCGTCTTAGTTTTGCGGAAATCGACATCGTTGAAACCTGAGTGGGAGTGTGATGTGGATAACCCAAGCGAGGAAGCGAAGGAGGCAATGTCTGATTTGAGGATTTCAACATCTTCTGATTTGTTTGACTTGCTGGACTTCAATTTCACCATAGCTGCATATAGAACAAAGGAAGAACCACCAGTTTCAGAGAACGAAATAGAATTAGGTAGGGTTTAAGAAACTGTTGGGCCTGACTCACATAAAACACTACTTTTAGGCCCAATACACATATCCTTCTGTGTTGTAATTTAAGAAAATACTGATAATAATTTTTTTCAAAGATTTTGTATACAACAATTATCAAAAAGTGGTTATCTACTATAAAATACCTATCCAAGTTTCGGTAAAAGATTTTCTAACATAATTGTCACAAGTAATCTAAATATTTATAAAAAATATTTAAATATATAAATTACAATTAGATTTATGATATATATTTCGTAAATTACATATTGTTATTTATAATATATTTCTATAATTATAACAATTTTAAACATTTATAACAAAAAAATATTTACATGTGTAAAATTATATAATTATACGATGTAAACCACTATCAATGGTAGTTAATGTGCTAAAATAAATACTGATTATTAAGTCCTTCTATGTACTATAAAAAATAATTTTCTACAACTATTTTTCTAAATATACATTTTGTTCTTATTATTTAAACAATTGTTATATTAATTAATTTGTTGGATATGAATGTTTTTTAACAACCTCATGTTTAGAATGAAAAAAATACTAGAGAGGATATGGTACATAAATTAATTAATATTTAATTTAATTTATAATATAATAACATATACAATAAAATTATGTTATTTAGATAAATAACTCATGGCTATGATATATTTTGTAAATAAAAACATAGAAGTTAAACCACAGAAATCATCCCATTTCATTATCTCAATGTATATTTTTTTTTCAGTACTGAACTTATATATCACTATTTAAATCTAAACAAAGTTTAATTTCACACAAGGAAATAAAGTTCTCCAAAACACTCTTTTTCATTGGTTAGCATTCTGTTATTGGGCTTGTTCGTAGGTTGTTCTTCTTTAAATTGGGCCTGCTGGTTGACTGGGCTTAGCCTAAAAAATAAAAAAAAGAACCCATTGGTGAAACCCATTAGGGTTTTCTACTTTATATTAGAAATGAAGTAGGGTTTCCACTCCGAGGTCATTCGCTGTACTCAGAAACACTAAGGTTTTCAAGCTCTTGTTCGGGAGCTTGCGACGCACAAAGGTAACCATGGCCGCCACAACCAACGCCGCTGCCCCGCCGCGCCAGCTCTCTCCAAAGGAAGCCGACATCCAGATGATGTTGGCAGCCGATGTTCACCTCGGCACCAAAAACTGTGATTTTCAAATGGAGCGCTACATCTTCAAGCGCCGCAACGACGGTAACTAACATTTTTTTTATATCTATCGTTATACAATAGACAACCACGTTGTGTTATACAATTTTGAATCTGCATTAGATCAGGAGGGCAATATGGTTTTGAATTGTTCTGGTGTGGATTTGGTATTTTAGGTATTTACATTATCAACCTTGGTAAGACATGGGAGAAGCTTCAACTTGCTGCTAGGGTTATCGTTGCAATTGAGAACCCTCAGGATATTATTGTGCAATCTGCTCGGCCTTATGGTCAGAGAGCGGTTCTCAAGTTTGCGCAATACACTGGTGCTCATGCCATTGCTGGAAGGCACACTCCTGGAACCTTTACCAATCAGCTCCAAACCTCTTTTAGCGAGCCTCGCCTCCTTATCCTCACGGATCCAAGAACAGATCATCAGGTTCATGTTCAACTTAAATAGTAATTGGCAAATGCATATGTTTGACTTTAGCTTTATTTGATTTGGTAGTTAATCTAATTTTCCTCTAAGGAACAGAATGGTGATTGTTGATTCATGTTTCGCGGACCACCTCTTGGGATGAGGATGTTTTTGTTTTTTTTTTTTTTCTTGTTTTTCTTTCCTTGAGTGTTACTTGCGTTCTGATTTTAATATATATGGGTTTATTTTGCAGCCCATTAAGGAAGCTGCTCTTGGAAACATTCCAACCATTGCTTTCTGTGACACTGACTCGCCCATGAGGTATGTGGACATTGGAATTCCTGCCAACAACAAGGGCAAACACAGCATTGGGTGTCTATTTTGGCTTCTTGCCAGGATGGTGTTGCAAATGAGGGGTACCATTCGTCCTGGCCTCAAATGGGATGTTATGGTAAGTATTTTCTTGGTTGAATTTTCTTAGTGGTATTATTAATGAGCTTATTGTTAATAAGAGTTTAATTTGGAGAGAGGCAGATTTTTGGGAGGATATTGAAGAAGATTGTTTTCTTAATCTTTTGTTTGATGCAGGTTGACTTGTTCTTCTATAGAGAACCAGAGGAGGCTAAGCAACAAGAGGAGGAGGAAGCTCCTGCTGGTGATTATGCCATCACTGACTATAATCCTGGTGCTATTGCTGCTGATGGCCAGTGGCCCGGTACAATTGATCAATCGTGGACAGATGCAGTTCCCCAACCTATTCCAGCTGTACCTGGTGTCAACTGGGGAGCGCCAGCCTCTGCAGATGCACCTGGTACGTCATTAATTTGTTTTAACACACTAAACTAAACTAAGTTATTTTACGTAGTCTATTGTTTTATGTACCTGGTACGTTATAAATGTTGACCGATCATTTCATCTGTTGTTTTTGTTTTGGCTGTCTTTTATCTTTAATTTGTGACATGATGCAAATACAAATTTCGTGTACATTTGTGGTGTCTGGAGCTTTGCATTTATATTTTGTTTAATAATTGCAGTTGCAGGAGATTGGGGAGAGGCTGTTCCACCGCCACAACAAATCCCTCTTCCTCCTTCCGGAGTTGAATCTGTCCAAGCAACTGGCTGGGATTAAATTTTTTGACGCCATGATTTTGCCCCGGTGTTGCAATTTAGTTTACTCTTTGGAAGTAAAATATGGATCAGTTTTTTTGTAGAAAGGAACTTTTTTGGTTTGAGTGTCAGAAATATTATTAACAGACATGGTTCTTGAATGTTAGGTAATATGATGTTTTTGGAACTTCGTTACTCACTATTTATATTCAGTATTTCGAATATTTCGTGATTGTGGAACCGAGATTCTCTCTGTTCTATACCGGAGCAGTTCATGGAAATCTAATTTGTCGAAGATGATACATTTTTTCTTAATTATTACAGAACCTTTACTGGGAATTTCCTTTTCTTTTTTCATTGTATGCCTTTGTTTTCCATCTTCATCTACGTTGAATATTTCTGCATGCGTAATGGAGAATGGGTTATTGATATTGAGTATAGTAATCCCTGAAAGTATTGTTCTATTTAGATATATGTAAATGCGTCATTTAAGCATAAATAGATGTTCACTACGTCGAGGAAGCTTGCAAGCTTAAACGTAAGATTTCAAAGTCCATAGTGCTAATACGAATTAAATTAAGTCAGCCTGTAGTTTGCTAGTGCGTCTTTAATGTTGTCGAGACATGTTTGGTCTTGGAAATTTAATAATGATGGAGTAACATTTTAGATTTGAATTTTTTTAGTTTACAAGATCTGAAATTAGATGTTACTATGCTTTTAGCAACTGTTATTCCGGATTCTGACTTTTTAATTTTGGTATGGAATGGCTATGTAGATATCTCTCAAATATATATTAACCATTATTTCTTTCAGTTTTTTAATTTATACATCTTTGCTTATTTAATAATTATTCAATATTTTATACGTCTGTTTCATATAAATCTTTTTATTGATATTGACGTCGGACAAAAAAAAACGTTGATATCTATATAATTCTTGGGATTTTTTTTTAATAAATATTTGATAATATATTATTTTTTTAGTGGTTTTATTCTTTGTAAAAAATATTTATAAAAAATAAAGTTACATAGGGATGGATGTTTTCGATCATGTTCTTATGAATCGGATCATCGATTTAATGTACATAATTTCCTATCTTGTACTTCCACACCACCGCGAACCTACTTAAATTCAGGCATAAGCATAATATACTTTTCACTTAATCATAATTAGTTTTTCACATTAAACAGAAATATATCATTTTCTACTTAAAAAAGTAGTCAAATGACATTAAACACTGACATTTTTTAGCTCGGAGATTGAGTTTGTGAATTAGAAAAGTGAATACATGATTCAAAATGAATTTTGTCTATTTAAAAGAGGGAGTTAGCAGACGGAGAATGATACTTAGACAACATTTGAACATTATTTATGTGTCATTATCTGATTGATTCAAAATTACTTCACAATCAATAATAATAATAATTATAAACACTATCATAAACTAATTACAGAATGATACGTAGATGTTCAAATGTTGTCAAACAAATGTTGTTTAAGTATCATTATCCTTAGGAGACCCAGAATGAATTTTATGTAAATTAAAAGAGTGAATGAGATTTGCAAATTGAATTGAGTTTGGACACTTTATGTTATGAATTGGAAGAGTAAATAGAGACACTCCAAATAAAGTTTGGGAACTAAAAGAGTAAGTGAAAGATTTCAAAATAAAGGTGTGTGAAGTAAAACAATGAGTGCGAATGCTAATATATACTTGGCTGCAGCTTTTTGGTGGCAATGCATTGAAATTAGCTTCCATGGTGATATAAATATTCTCCTTGTTAGAGATCCTGGGACTAGCAAATTACATGAAGTTGATTACATTCTTCGTCTGCCTATTTTAGCCAATGTAGTATTCTGCTGTGTGCTAATAAATAATACTTTTCTATATTTATTAATGTGATTATATAATTACATTTAAGGCCCACGGTTATATTAAAAAAATATTCCATACACTAATCACTTTGTATAGAATATAAAATTGTTACTTTTTAATTATTTTATATCTATCTAAAATAGATTTTATAGAGATAACTAAATTAAAATAATATTCTGCATTGTGGAGAAGATCTCAAGGTGAGTTCTGCAATGCAGACAGTATTATTGTCTAGTTTGTTCAAGTTACTTTTCTGCATGAAATGCTTAACATTAATTTAACTTTTCTGAGGTAAAAATTGGAAAGAGGATTTGGAAACTGAAAGGGTTGTGTTGTGTTAGAGATAATTGTAGCACCAATTGCCCTTGTAAGACAAGAAAAGGTGATGGGAAGGGATGTGGAAGAACACGTAGAGCATAATGAAAATGTGTTCACTTCATTAGTGTTTAGTGGTGGAAATTGCATTTTCTAACATTCATAAAGCATATTATCTTTTTTATGTTAGCCGAAGAAAAGTTGTTAATATTTTTGTATTTTTAAAGTGGAGTAGAGGAGAAAATTTGCAGGTTGTTTCAACTTTTAAGTAATACCTCACGTTCTAGTTTTATTGTATATAATCACTAAAATCAATTTAGAAACCTCTTTTTATCTTATTTTCTTCTTAATTGCTATGATGCAGCATATTTTTGGGAGAATGTAATGTACCGATACATGCCAATAAACCGACATAAAGTGTTACTACCGATTAATTTAGTGATATTTTACTTGCTGATACTAAGTAGTTTTGTAATAGTTTAGGTTTGAAATTTGGTCTCTAACCCCTCTTGGTGTAGGGAGGGGTTCAACACTCACACATATACTCTATATTTGATAAGATATTGTCTGTTTTGGATCAAGTCCTCACGGATCTGTTTTTGGTACCATTTCAAAAGGTCTTGACCCACATTCTAGGACTTCACTCGATGACGTTTTGGTACCACTCCAAAAAGTCTCTTAGGTATCTTATGTGTATATAAATTCATGTTCATTTCTTATTTTTTCTTATGTGAAATTTGTTTGTATCCAATACTTATTTCATTTTGACCAGAGTCAATGTCCCCAACACACCCACATACACATTTAATCTTTAACTTGTCTTTCGTGAAAGTAAATGGCATGTAGTAGCCATGGGACCGTGAAGGAAAAGTGTAAATTTTGATTCAGAAAGCATGACTAAGGATTTATCTTCAAGGTTTTCTTCTGGAAACTTTTAGAGGAACTTCATTTGATTTGACCGAGTTCGCGTTCTGTTATTTTACACTAATATTATTTTGATTTTCTTTTCTTTACGATAAATTTTAATGATAACTCTCTGAATTTTATCCTAATTCAATTTTACAAAATATAAAGTTCGTAGTCATTTATATATGTTATGAATTGACTTTATAGACTTCCAACATTATCAACTCTATCATAGGTTAAGGATTCTTTTTTCTACAAAGGCATGCAGTAGCCGCTTGGTGCTGAATACAGTCATGTGCTCTGCCAGGGAGAATTCTAATTACGCAATTGCACCACTGAAGGAATTTGTATGATAAATGGCCCTATGCGTATTTTTGTAACCCTGTATATTTAATTATCCATCAAGCATGCTTATCAGAAGCAGCGCTGTTTGTGGCACATATTGTAAGAAACCAAAAATGCATTCATGGGGAAACTGGATGTGTTAGTATCATTGAAAGAAGACATAGTAAGAGAAACATCCTTCACGCACGATATTCTTTTAGAAAAAAGAGTCCGGGAATAAAAGAAACATGTGTTATTCGCATTATTTAAAATGCAGTCTTGGATTATGAATCTCTTCAATTACCAGCTTAATGACCTTCAGCTGTCCTTTGTTATTTTAAACAAAATACTTAAGTAAATTTAAAAATTATTTATTAATAAAAAATTTTGTGTGACTACAATTGTCAATTTGAGTCTAGGGTTTGATTTCACTCACTTGGAAAAAAAAATTAGACATATAACTTTTCATTTAAAAAAATCTATAGGATTAAAATGTCGCAAAAGTCATGTGGATCAGAACAGTCTATGGATTTTTTTTAATTTTTTTAAATATTAATAATTAGACTTTCAATTTAGACTTATTCGTCTCAACTTTTAGTATGAATAGGTTTGTCTTAATTTTTGGTTAAATCGACCAAAGTTGACCTTAGTCCAGATTAACTCATTTCAACCTTTGATCCAAACCAACTTGTCTGGAACTTAAGCCCGAATCAACCTAAGTCAGATTGACCAATCTCAACCTTCGACTCGAGATGCATCAATATCAACCTTCGACCTAGGCGAGTTGTGTTGATGTTCACCTTAGGTCAGTCTGTCTCGAGCATTGCCCTTATTTAGCCCGTCTTGACCTTCAATCTGGATCCATCCATCTCGACCCTTGGCTAATGGTGGGAATGAATTTAGGTTTTGATCAACTAAATCGAATTTCGCCAAATTTTGGTTAAGGCTGACTCAATTGAATTCAACCAAATTTTGATTAAGGTCGACTTGATTAAATTTCAATCAAGGTCAATTCCACCGAATCTAGCCAAATTACGATTGAGGTTGACTCGGTCATATTTTGCCTAAGGGTTTTAGGATTTGCGATTTTGGATTTTCTTTTAGGACTTTTGGATTTTTAGGGTTCAAGATTTTTAGTGTTTAGGACTTTTAGGATGTATGGTGATATAAGGTGTAGGGTTTAAAGATTTAAGGGTTTAGGTGTAAAGTGTAGTGTTTAAGATTTAGAGTGTATGGTTTAAGGTTTAGAATTTAAGATTTTTGGTTTAGGATTGAGGATCCAGGATCTAGGATCTAGGACTCAGGGTACAGGGTTTGGAATTCATGGTTTGAGATTAGGAGGTTAGGGTTTAAAGCTTTGGGTTTGGGGCTTTGGGTTTTTGTTTTAGGGTTTGAGGTTGACACGTTTTGATACAGTCAACATCTCAGAATCCGGATTAACAGTTGCTAAAAGCATAGTAAAATCTAGTTTCAGCATCTTGTAAACTAAACAAACTCAAATCTAAAATGTTACTCAATCATTATTAAATTTCCAAGACCAAACATGTCGCGAAAACTTGAAAGACGCACTAGCAAAACTAGAGGCTGACTAAATTTGCTTGGTATTAGCACTCTGAAGTTCGAGATCTTATGTTTAAGCTTGCAATCTTCCTCGACGTAGTGAACATCTGAAAATCTATTTATGCTAAATGACGCCATCTCTTTACATTCTAAATACAATACTGCTTTCAGGGATACTATATTCAATATAAATACCCCATTCTCCAGCGTAGATGAAGATGGAAGACAAAGGCATACAGTGAAAAAGAAAAGGCAATTCCCAGTTAAGGATCTATAAAATTAAGAAAAAATGTATCATCATCGCCAAATTAGATTTCCATGAACTGCTCCTGTATAGAACCTAGGATCTCGGTTCCACAATCACGAAATATTCAAAATACTCAATATAAATAGTGGGTAACCAAGTTCCAAAAACATCATATTACCTAACATTCAAGAACCATGTTTGTTAATAATAATATTTCTGACGCTCAAACCAAAAAACAAGTTCCTTTCTACAAAAAAACTGATACATATTTTACTTCCAAAGAGTAAACTAAATTGCGAGCGGGGCAAAATCATAGCATCAAAAATTATAATTTAATCCCAGCCACTTGCTTGGACAGATTCAACTCCGGAAGAAGGAAGAGGGATTTGTTGTGGCGGTGGAACAGCCTCGCCCCAATCTCCTGCAGCTGCAATTTCTAAACAAAAAATGAATGCAAAGATCCAGACATCACAAATGTACATGCAATTTGTATTTGCATCATGTCACAAATTAAAGATAAAAGACAACCAAAACGAAAACTAACAGATGCAATGATCGGTCAACATTAAAGATGACAATATACATAAAACAATAGAATACGTAAAATAACTCAGTTTAGTTTAGTGTTTGTCAAAACAAATTAATGACGTACCGGGTGCATCTGTAGAGGCTGGCGCTCCCCAGTTGACGCCAGGTACAGCTGGAATAGGTTGTGGAACTGCATCTGTCCACGATTGATCAATTGTACCGGGCCACTGGCCATCACCAGCAATAGCACCAGGATTATAGTCTGTGATGGCATAATCACCAGCAGGAGCTTCCTCCTCCTCTTGTTGCTTAGCCTCCTCTGGTTCTCTATAGAAGAACAAGTCCACCTGCATCAAACAAATGATTAAGAAAACAAACTCCTTCAATATCCTCCCAAAAATCTGCCTCTCTCCAAATTAAACCCAATAAGCTCATTAACAATTCCACTAAGAAAAGTCAACCGAGAAAATATACTTACCATAACATCCCATTTGAGACCGGGACGAATGGTACCCCTCATTTGCAACACCATCCTGGCAAGAAGCCAAAATAGACACCCAATGCTGTGTTTGCCCTTGTTGTTGGCAGGAATCCCAATGTCCACATACCTCATGGGCGAGTCAGTGTCACAGAAAGCAATGGTTGGAATGTTTCCAAGAGCAGCTTCCTTAATGGGCTGCAAAATAAAACCATATATATTAAAATCACAACTCAGGCAACATCAAGTAAAGAAAAACACGAAACAAAAAAACCAAAAAAAAGTTTTCATCCCAAGAAGTGTTGTCTGAAAAACATGAATCAACAATCACCATTCTATTCCTTAAAGGAAAATTGGACTAATTACCATATCAAATGAAGCTAAAGTAAAACATATGCATTTCACATAATACAGTTTAAGTTGAACATGAACCTGATGATCTGTTCTTGGATCCGTGAGGATAAGGAGGCGAGGCTCGCTAAAAGAGGTTTGGAGCTGATTGGTAAAGGTACCAGGAGTGTGCCTTCCAGCAATGGCATGAGCACCAGTGTACTGAGCAAACTTGAGAACAGCTCTCTGACCATAAGGCCTAGCAGATTGCACAATAATATCCTGAGGGTTCTCAATTGCAACGATAACCCTAGCAGCAAGTTGAAGCTTTTCCCATGTCTTACCAAGGTTGATAATGTAAATACCTAATACCAAATCCAAACCACAACAAGTCAAAACCATATTCTCCTCCTGTATCTATTGCAGATTCAAAATTGTATAACACGACGTGGTTGTCTATTGTATAACGATAGAGATAAAAAAAAATGTTAGTTACCATCGTTGCGGCGCTTGAAGATGTAGCGCTCCATTTGAAAATCACAGTTTTTGGTGCCGAGGTGAACGTCGGCTGCCAACATCATCTGGATGTCGGCTTCCTTTGGAGAGAGCTGGCGCGGCGGGGCAGCGGCGTTGGTTGCGGCGGCCATGGTTATGTTAACTCCGAAACAAGAGCTCGAAAATCTTAGTGTTTCAGTGAGTGCAGATAGGACCTCAGAAGAGAAACCGCGCGCCGCAGAAGTTTCGACAATGAGTTTTTCGGTTTTTAGGCTAACGGGTCAGTCAACCAGCAGGCCCAATTAAAAGATGGACAACCAACGAACAAGCCCAGTAACAGAAGGCCCACCAATCAGCATTACTAGTAAAAAGGATTGTTTTCGAGAACATTATTTCTTTGTCTGAAATTAACTTTGTTTAAATTGAAATAGTGAGTGATATAAGTTCACTACTAATATATATATATATATATATATATATATATATATATATATATATATATTCTATGATTTAACTTCCATGTTTTTATTTACAAAATATCCTCAGCTAGTTATCTTAATAACATAATTTTATTGTATAAGTTAGGCAACAAGTTAGATCAAGTACAAATAGTATATTCACTAAAAAAAATCATTTATTATTAATTGGATATTTTTTTAAAAAATATTTACAAGTTTATATTCACTAAAAAATCATTTATTATTAATTGGATATTTGTTTAAAAAATATTTACAAGTTTAAAAAAATCTGCAAGTATTTATGAATACTCAAGAATATTAAAAAATTATATTTTATTAACTTTTAAAATTAAATTAAATTTTAACTTTAATTAAATTTAATCTAATAAAATGTAAGTTATATTTTAATTTTAATTAAATTTAACTTAATAAAATATAAATTAAATTTTAATTTTAATTTTTGTATATCAAATCTTTTTTCAAATAGCCTAAGTTAAAAAGAAATTCACTAAAAAAATATATAGATTACAACATTACAAGATCACTTGTATAACACTAACCTCTAATCAAATAATAACAGTTTTTTATGGTAATATTATACACAATCATCCTACAAACTTTGGCTACACAACAAGTCAGAATCAGAAATTAAATTTACAGCAAAAGTAAGAAACAAAAACACCTCAATGTAGATTTTGAATGCAAAAAACCAGAATTCTTGACTCATTAGCCTCATCCAACCATTACTTGTAGACTTATTTTAACATGTTAATGTTCTTTGTCCTCCAAAAATGCTTATTTGTTTTCTTTCCTCTCATACTAGTATTCTAAATGTCTATCCTCTTATTTGAAAATGAGACCAGATTCATTTATATGTAAAAATGCACAATTTTAATCAATTATATAAATAACGTAATCAATTAAAATAAAAAGTCAACTTTTTCTAACATGTATTTTTAACTGATTTAACAATTAGTTAATAACCTAGTCATCTTAACTTCTTCAAAACCTATTAAGAAATATCAAAAATACTTTTCAGATTATAAAGAATAATAAAAAAATAAGATAAGACAATGTCAAAAGAATACAAAAAATTTTGTGTCATTTTCTTTTATCTGAAAATGATATGTTAATACAAATTTTTTGATAATGTTTTAATACCGCACACACGTATCATTTTTCATTTAGTTTAGAGTAAGTCAACATAATACCAAATAAATAATAAGTTAATAAAAAATGACACATATATTATATTAAAACATTGTAAAAAGTTTGTGTTAAAATATTCTTTTTCTAATACATAAGAAAAAAATTATGCAAAAATACAGTTAAATAATCGAATTTATTCATTCATTCTCCTTAATACATATATAATTTATTCACTAACATATATCTAAATTAAGTATTTAATTTTGTGTCCAATGGCTAGTATTTAATTTATTTCAAGAAGAGATTTGTGTTGAATTAAATTAAGAGATATGCATATGTTACACCACATTTTAGGTTGTCATACCAACAAAGCTATATAATACCAACATATCCACCATGTGCCAAGATAAATCCTTATGACTTATGATGCAGATATAATTGTTTTCACATATTAAATCATAAGAATTACTTAAGAATTATCTTTTTTTACATATTAAATCATAAGAATTAATTAAGAATTATCTTTGATTATTACCGCTTGATTCTTGTAAACCCAATATCAATAAAGTTAAGATACATATACATAATATCAAATTTCACACACAACTAAAATATTTCGACACTATATTCTCTTCCTAAAAATAATTATATTTATAACCGATCACATGTCATGTTGCAATACAATCATCATATATTATTATTCATACACATCTCAACTCATATTTCATTCCATAAAATACATAATTTACATTATATATTTCAATTTCTATATATATATATATATATATATCAAATTTACCATTCAAAACCATGTATCCCAACATAAAATAAATATCAATAAATTTCATTTCAACAATCATCACACTAAAATGACAATTTTATAAATATAGTGAAATATAAACAACATTGCATTTATAAACATTTAGAATATATAAAAATGTTGACTTTGTTAGATAATTAAGCGTTTCTAAATTCTCCTACTCCTCTCTCACCATTATACTTACTTGCTCAGCCAATGATGATAGTTGCTCAATGAACAGGTTTTCAATAAATTGAATTTTTCCAATAACTAAATCTCAAGATTTTCAAATAAAGAAATTTTACATGTGTGGGCAAACAATTAAACAAAATTACATAAATCGTATCAAATTATTCTTAAAAAATGTTTCAATTTTTTTTTTCATAAACATAATTGAGTTATTTATTTATGGATAAAACTATTTTTAACTATATTACTCACCTGCAAATATTTCGATTTTAACTACCAAATCATACAACATTTATCTAACTAAGATTAAAATATTCTTAAACTGGCTTTTTCTTGTTTTCAAATTTAAGATATTTTTAATTAATTTATACTTATTAAGAAAGTTAGTTTATAAGTTTTATTGTGTTTTCAAAATTATTGTAACAGTTTTTTAGATTTATCATTTACTATTGTACTGATAAGAGTCTTAAAAAAAGTAAAGTTTTATACTTTTGGATTTGAGTTTATTTAATTTTTCAAAATGAAAAATTATGAGTTTATTCAATGAAGAAGGCTGAATGTTTTAAATGGTAAAACAATGTTCAAAGGGTGGCAACATTATTCAAATTGAATAAAATTTATCATTGATCTTCATATTTCCTAAATTGCTTGCAAAAATGCACACCTTTCTGCACTTTTCTGCTCACTGTCTCATTTGAAAGAACAGATACTTAAAAAAGCTGATTTTTATTTAAAGAAAACTTTATATATAGAAAAGTTATTTCCTCTCTCTCCAGCCTCTCATAACATCTGTTAAAACCAAAGGAAATAGAACCTCAAATATCCCAAGGAACCAAAAATGTTGTCTGCATATGATTTATCGAACAGTTATAACCTCAGAAGCAGCTATGCATTTTTTTGGTTTTTCACTTTAAATTATGTACAGGGTTGATGATGATATTGCGGTAAGTTTTGGGAGGAAGAAAAATGAATTACCTATTAACATCTACCATTACCTCCCAAATGGATGCTATTGAAGGAAAACTATAATGAGTAAGTAACTCAAATGTTGTTGCCCCCATGAACAAAACTCAGCCTGTCAGCTGCTGCCACTGCTATTTGTCTGCTTTTGGATGATATTCTTACCATTTTTTATTTATGTACAGCAAGTCAGAAGCCCCCAAATCCTTCGGATGGGATCATAATAGTTAAGACACTATATTCTCCAAGCAAAATGCATCTCTTCTTCATTTACCCAACGTTCAAACGTTTCACTGTACTTCCTATCTTTGTTCAGTTCTTCTGCACTCTGCCTTCCCTGAAATACATTCAATGCAGATTTTAGCCACCACTTGGCTTCATGCAAGACAAGAATGTACTAAACATCATTGAAAAATGTCTTTAACACCAACATAAACACATGTGTTGGCTTGGACTTTACATGACAATGTGTGATTGGATGGTAGGATAAATTGGTTTTCCACTGACATTGGACATTTATCATAGTTGAATGTAGGAAAATGAATGTACTTTTACAGTTGGATTCTGAGAATTTTTAGTGATGAAGATGGTAGAGGATTTATGGTCAAAAATTGAGGTCCCAGTTGCTGAAACTAGGCTCTCAATACTTGTAAATATCATGCTTTGTCAAGTTGATCTTCTAAGTTCTAAACACAAGTTCAGAAGCAAATGTGATATTCAGAACAATTTATAGGGCATACATAAATTACAGAAAGGCCCTATTGTTGTTTAAGGCTTTGGAAGTTATCTTCCTTTGTTTCTTCTTAGAAAACTGTTAGTGAATCATATTTCGTCCTCAGAGGAAGTGATATGTTATTCTGTAATGGCTCTGCAAACTAACATACACTGACCTTAAGGCTGGATCCAGATTCACTAGCAGATGTTTCAGTGGTTACTAGTTCATTTGCGATATTCTCCGAGGAGATGCTGGTTGACCTGTAAAACCAACAACATTGGCATTTGTCAACAACAAAACCTTGAAAAATCCAGACTAATCCCGAGCTCAAGAACGGGGTTTTTACTCCAAAATATTGATATTACTTAAAATTCTCGACTTCTTTTATTCAAATATATAGCAAAACAAGCATTGAAAAGAAAAAGATAAGAACATCTTACTACTTATTCATTGTCCTTCAACAATAACAACAAAGTCATGTGCCAGTGGATGAGCACTTTGTCTGAGAATCCATTGAGGACTTTGCACATGGTGCAAGTATTGCTCACTCTAAGAAGACAACTAAAAAGGAAATTCATCCCCTCCTAATTTCACTTGAGGATTCACTTCAGTACAAAACCCAAGACTAACATTTTACTACAATCTAAAGATAAAATCCTCTCAGTAATATGCTTTAATTGAAAGAGGTGATTGAAGGTTTCCAGATATAACCTCAGCTAGACACTTTAACATTTGCTAAGCTAGATAAAATGCTTTCGCTCCCTCTAATTATCTCCCCTAAAGTCAAAATCTTGCTTCCCATAAGTCATAATTGCACAATATCTGGGTATTGCATAAAGAAAAGGAAGGCACAATTCCATCACTCTCTCCTCATCAAATTTTTAATTCAAAGATGAACCTCACAAATTAAATGAAATATACAATTCTGTGATAAAAGCATTCTTATTCTCTCACCCATTTCACATGTGCCTCTCCACCTTTGATCAAAGATTCAAGGAAAGCATAACACAATGGTGAAGAAAGACCATAGTTTAAAATCAATGTAATTAAAGATGTCACGGGTATGTGATTACTAATCAAAGTTTTAGAACTACCTTTCAAGTAATTCCTCTTCACAGGAATTTCCAGAAGAAGAAAGCCAGTCCACATCAAGGAAATTGGAGCAGTCACATGCATCACCATGTTCATCGTAACAAATATGACCACTCTCACAATTTTTACCCTTCACCACTCCTCCGTATATCTGCCTGTATGATTTGAAAAAACAAAAACTGTCAAAAAAATTGGATTTATTTAGTAAATCATATCAGCTCAAACTATGGAGCATAGTACACATAAAAGACCAGGTTACTAAGGTGCCTGACTCAGTCTCCTCTATATTCTCTTGTGAAGGGCAAATCAAATGTAAAAAAAACAAGATAGGTTATTATTAACAATTCTGAAATAAGCACTCAGCAGTAGTAGTATTTAAAAGAGATTTAGGCAGCAGCTTATTACTTTACACTTCTTTAAAAAAATTGCTTCTAACAAACTCGGAGTGGAAAAAACCTACCACCCAGCAAAATATGATGCTGTCATGCTGACCCGTGTTAAATAAGTTTGGGAACTTTAAAATATTTAAAACACTTGAATTATAGGAATTTAGATGAGACTGAAATATCTCTTAGTGATGTGATACATCATACAAAAACACTAATCCCTCTTTATGACAATATTTCTCTAATAAGGAAATAATCATTATACATGATGAAACTTGAAAACCACTTCTAAGAGAACATCTAAAAAAGATACTCTATAAAACAAATAAAAGTGACATTGTGTCTATATACTCTAAAGTAATAATGCTTAAAGAAGGGTTTCCTGGGGATACACAAGAATCTTTCATTTCCCCTCCCACAATTAAAATATAATAAAAAATTCCAGACAGTAGTGAGGTTTGCATGAAATACTTTTTAAACAGGAGATTATGTGGGCCTAATCCACCCTCCTTTACAGGACCTAGTGCCCTACAAAGCATGTAGCGTTCCTCCTACGACCCTAGATAACCTATCATATAATTCAGTAGAGTGAATGCAATTCAAATAAGAAACCCAGTTCTGCCTAACTCTGAGGCTGTGTTATTATCAAATTTTCAGCTGGCCTTTCAGATAAGTACATTACGTGCCTTAATTTAGCATGCAAAATGCCAACTTAGCATACCTGCAATGACAAATATCACTTCCACAAACAAAGATATCAGGCGTAGATCCCGAGCGGAAATGCTTATCAGGTTTTTCAGATGATTTCTGACAATTTGTATCATTCAAGTTCCTAATGGAAGCATCACTTTCACCTAGAATGTTACCATCTGATAGAGATCTCGTAATAGTTGACCTGCCAATATAAAGGAAAAGCGTCAATCTTCTCACAAAGAAATACTTAATTAAAGACAATATCATTTAATAAAATCCACAAGGAACAAATAACTTGTACTCATTTGCTTTCATCCTCAGAAGACAAGAGTAAATTTGAGATTACACTTTGCCTATATAATACTTCAAGAAATATTGATTAGTGTGTGTGAGTTGTGTGTGAGCTGGTATAAGCTTAATGGTAGAATAATTATTAAGTCTACCTATGTTAGTGTAGTCAGTATCCCTAAAGTAGGGAATAGTGTGTTGGGTTATCTATAATCATTGTACCTAACAGTCTAGGACAGCCCCTTGACCTTCCATCTCCCTATTGTATCATCTCTTTATCTATATAAATAATAGAACATGAGGAGGGTCTATTAAGCCCTTTAGAAATATATTTCTCTGTTTAATCTTAACAATTTCTATTACATAGATTTTAAGTCAAAGCAAACACCATCAATACTACTGAAACTACATACACTGATTTGAAAAGGTATTCTCTCACTCAAATCATCAATATCTATATGCTTGACCAATATTTTCAGCTTGAGAATTACGCTCAAAGTTAAAGATGGATCCAAACAGAAAAATTATAACTGAAGTTGGACAAAATATCAGAAGTTCATATATGCGAATTAAATTCTTGAAAATTTAAAACTCAACGCTTGATTAAATGAAAAGGACAAAAACTAGTGCAACTCAATAATCCACTCGTTACCTAACGCTGCCATCTGTTAAATAAAGGCCATGTCTCTTGACAGCGTAATGCTGATCTGAATCAAGCTCCCACAGTGCTGGTTTTCCCTGTTGCGGCTGAAAATGACCCAAGAATCTGACCCAAACAATAACAAAAACAACAATAGCCATATCATTCTAATACACTCCACTTACAAAAACTGCTTGTGTTTACTCTATAAATCATATTAGATATGAAAAACAATTATGCAAAAATACAAGTAAAGAAATGGGCTTATTTAACTTACAAGTTAATTGCTTTTTGTTTATCACCATCTACATATGTGTTATTGTAATAACGTTGTAGGGTTCGAATAAATTCCTGGGACTGTGTTGCTGCCTTCCATTGACCTCTTCTTTCAGAAAATATCTAAATAGCAAAGCAATCACAATATAAAAAAAAAAAATCATGCAAGGAAAAAATAACAAGTGGCAAATTTAGATCTCTTTCAAAACTTTGCAAAAATTGTGATGGCCTCTGTATAGTAAATTAATCGTTAAGGTTAAATATCAATGGTTGTTTGAGCTATTTCAGAACTTTTAAATAAACTTTTAGGTCCTTTAAACAACTATAATTCAGTATCTTGATTAGGGTTTTGCCAAGGTTATAAAATAGTCCTGATTCAGTATGAGTTTTAAAAATATAGGGAGCCTATTTAAACAAGAATTATGTAATAGTAATAACTGCATGCATACAATCAACCAAACCAACAACAAATTAAACACTATAGCAGAAAGTTGTGAATCAAATACATGTCTGGCAAAAGAGGCATATTTTCACTGGAGACAACCTAATAAAAGCAACAAGCTTGCAGCATTAGATTAACTTGCGTCATTTTGGATTCCATCTTACACTTTGGACGCAGTCATGCAGAATTTCTGAATGGTATAAAGTCAAAACTCCTAAACTAGAGAGATTACCTTGTTGTGTGCTGCAGAACCCCCATATTGAAAGGCTAATGTGTCTCCCATGGACTCATAGACTTCCATTAATTCCCCAGCCAAAGGGTTGTCAAGATCAATATGTGGGGATTCAATAAATCCTAGAACTTGAAGCTGACGTCCAAGTGCAGCTAGTCCATAAGCATATTGAGCAACATTGGTACGATCTAAACAGTCTATGCAGTTAGTCCTCAACACCCCGGATTGAAGCATCTGGGGTTTGACACTGTAATCTTTGTTCTCATCATCCCTATAATAACAGTTGCTAATTTCTGTTTCTGTATCAACATTATTCTTATTTGTGCTGGCTTCTTCTGTGATACAGTGATCAATGACATTGTTATTCCTGCATTATATTACAAAAAAGATCATCAACAAATGATAGTAAAAAACCAACCATTCATGAGTTTTTACCTAACAGCTTATGTTTTTAGAAGACTTGGTGCACAACATAATTTCAAAGCTTTCAGGACTAAAAGGTTTCAGCACATGGTAAGATCAGCATGTGCATGGCCCAGAAAGCTCATTCACAATGGGCATTTTATTTAAGATATTAATTAAAAAAAATACAAGAATCTTGACCTAATAGCTCAAGCTTTTTGAGGGAGTTACTCCATGATAAATAAAATTACTAGATTTAACATCGAGGCAAAAACAATTGTAGAGTAATCAAATGGAATGTCAAGTTGCATAATTAGTACAAAAGTAAACTGGACCGCAACTTACTCAGAGTAGGAATATTGGGATAATCCATCTAGCCTCATATTTGGTGTCACTGGAGAGTAGAAGATCCCTGTCAGCTTCAGCGCATATGCAGCCACTTTTCCCAGCTGTCCCAATACATTAGTAGCTTTGCTGCTAAAGGTCATTGATTTAATAAAATAACACCTCATGAATAAACCTGAACTGGATGGACAAAAAAGGGAAGAGTAAGTTACCATCTTGAATGCCGATGCAGATCCCAATGAAGGAACCTCAAGCGATCTTCCCCTCTCAAACTTTTATTAATATACCTAACAGCATTTGCAAACTCAGCTCGCAGAATAGTTTCTCGAGGCCTCTTCTCACGTGTCTTAAACAGAGAAGACAAAAGAATATATAAGGTAGAAAATCTTTTGGTCTAGAGAAATGAAAAAGAAAACAAACTTGCTTAACGTCTCAGTTACATATATGGAAATGCCTACCTTTATCAAATTCAGAATAATAATTGGCTTTCCATATCTTTTGATAAGATTATCAAAATGAAGTCTTGTGGCCTCAAAAGTAGAGTCCTTTCTTGATACTAAAGAAAAGTAAAGAAAATGAGTAATCAGCACAAATTTCAAAACAAAATAAGTAGCAGAGGATAGTTGCTTCCATATCATACATATAATGTCCGGTTTTATATTCAATCTAGAGGCTTCCTGAGACCAGAACAGAGGGATTGAACCCCTGTTCTGCACCACAGAACTGATTTGCATAGGGTGTCCATCACGAGCTTCTGTAAAGACTATCTGCTCTGTCTCAACATCATTAGCTACTCTACCCTTTTCATTAACTCCTCGTTTCAAATATCTGCACAAGTGCATTGATATGAAATAGAATGCAATTTTATCTTAACAAACATGAGAAAAGCCTCAAAAATATATAAACCTGGTCCCAGCATAATGCCGTGAGCGCCTAGCAATGATAGTCAAGTTGAACTCACTGTCTGATATGGAAAGTTTGACCTACATACCATAGCACTTGTCAACAAGATAACTTTCTTGGAATACGTAATACTAGTATTTTTCTGGCACTGCTAAGATGAATCTAGAAGCCAATAAATTAGTAACCATTAAAAGTTAGTCAGCAATAAGATGTTAGAAAAACTTCCTAAGGTAAATTTAACCAAACCTGGACTTGTGGAATGAATTTCCCAATGTAGTACAACTAAGAAACTAATAATTTATGGTTTAATAAATGCAGAATGAACTCTATTAAAGGAAATGCAAACAAATAAGATTAGTTTCACTCCACAGAAAAATAGGTGTTAGATACTCAAATCATATATCAGGCTAAGAAACAGGTAAAACATTCACGACTCAATAGCAATACTATTGACTACAGTGGTTACCTTCAAAAAATATGTTAGTTAGCCAACAAAGAAAATTGTACCTGTTTAAAAAAGCCATGTACTAAGGCTACAGTCCATGAAGTATTCTGGAGATTATTCCTGATTCCACGAGTCAAGAACTCATTCCAAACAAAAAGGGTATCATATAGTGATTGTCCTGTAGTATTATGATCAGATAAGTTGCGTTGAAGACTAAACATAACATTGTAGGAGTAGCTGAAAAAGAAGTCCTTCGCAAGATCCACACTGCATAGAAGCTTCTTGTATCTAAATCACCACAGAAGAAAGAGCAAAGCCCATTAATAAGATGGTTTTTACATAAATAAATAAAAGTGAAAGAAATTGACTAAAATCAACTTATGAAACCGATAACTCTAACCAAACGTATCAAAAAATTAAAAATAAAGTGATCTCCCAGTTGAACTTGAAACCTTGGCAATACCTTCTCTCAATCAAAAAGTTACATAACAGCAATGAAGATTGCTCCTGTACATTTGCAGGAAATTAAATGACAATAAATGTAGAACAAAGGAGGTCTACACTATACAATTTACATATTACATGACTCCAAAATCTTGAAGAAGCATTACTGATTCTATTTCACAACTAAGAGATGATTAAAGTGTACCACAGAAAGAAAGATGAGAAGGTTGCTCTGAAGAAGCCCACATTGTGGATACAGACTGAAGAGAGACAATCAACATATACAGTACACATAAACACTCCAAAATGTATAATTTCAACACAATTATGCTCTAACAGAATGTTTTAACAGCGCAATGTAATGAACTCAATAAAAAATTGTAATTCATAACATCTAAGTACAATGGACAAAGTATACTTCTCAATGCTACTCTCTACATTTCTCTTTAAATTTGCCATAGACACATTACAATTACATGCAAAATTGACTAAAGACCTGTTCTCATCCTTAGAATAAGCCATTTTGGATCGCACGGTAGAATGTGGAATTGGAACCATTTCGCTCTTTGTGATAGCATATATATTGTGACCACAGATTGTGCCAATCTTCCTTCGCTTCGTTATAAGCAGCATGTAATATGGTTCAAGAAATTTGATAAATCCTAATCACATGAAAAAAAAAATTATTATCTATTCTGATGAAAAATGTGAGGAACAAGACTAGGTTAATAATAACAATTTAGATTTTATACATAAATAGAAAAATACCAATGATTCCATAGCAAGTTGTTACAAATTTAAGCCCTCCTGTAGACTTGTTTCCTTCATGTACCCGCCTCAGAAGGTCACAACACTCAATTTCTGAGTATATTGCTGAATCTTCAACGATATTCAATTCAGATGGTTCCAATCTGTCAATCTTTAAGACCCTCCAAAATGTTCTGTTTTTGTCTCTTCCGATCATGTAAAATTTCTGAGTGTAGAAAAGTTGTAAGACCACAATGATAGTGCTTTGTAGTTATATTATGTGCATAGACAAAATTTTAAAAAAATATTAATAAAGGAAAAGAACACCTCGGCTAACATTCTGTGTAGCACTAATAAAAACAACTAAATTTAATGGCAAACTCATTTCTAAACAATTGAAAGTAGTTTTATTTTCTAACATAACAAAAACCAGCACAATAGTCATTTAATGCATACAGGTGTCAAGGGATGGTGTCAATATGAACCTAAATGTCAAATGAGAAATAGTTTTACTTAGTCCAGATTTAGAGGGTGGGTTTTAAGCACTATGCAGTTTCCAGACATTGTGACAATGCCACATTGAGCATGCAAGGTTATAAACAATTGCATACATATTATTACATGTTGCGCATGGAATGTATATGAAATGAGCAATTTATTGCTTGAACCGGACACGATGCTTTCTGTAAACCCTAACAACTTCAACAGGTGTCATTCTCTCATAGTTATAACATTATTCAAAGTAGAAAACGAAAACAACATTCTATCCAGAGAACAACAATCAACATCATTATATTACCATCTCAAACAAAAAGTATGGCTGATAGACCAAGAGACAATGATGTGACACGTGACAAATGAGGGTGACATGAGTGAGAAGATCAAGTGATTAACGTCAAACAAAATTCAGATTCTAACTCTATCAACCTTTCTCATTTAGGTCTCGTTTCTTATTCTACATTTTTTCAGTTTTGCTCCAATTTAATCGAAGCTTCTGAACAAGGCTACTCATTTTTTTCCAGATTGAGGGGAATAAGACAAGAACATACCAGCAGTGGCTTTAG
This sequence comes from Vigna mungo, assembly GCA_036885675.1. NCBI lineage: Eukaryota > Viridiplantae > Streptophyta > Magnoliopsida > Fabales > Fabaceae > Vigna > Vigna mungo. Next base: position 50,692,880 of record CP144700.1, read on the forward strand.
ACAGAAAAAACAAAAATATGTGAGAGTAGAGGCAAATGAAGGTGACAGGATCTATAAGAAACAAGAAGTGAAATTTAATTTTTTCCTTTTTAGGTCTCCTTTCCTGAATAAGAATGTAACACTTTAATAAAATGATTTTAGTTACCCTTTTTTCCTTTGCCCCATTTTCATAAAACTTTCTGGATATATTTAGAAGGCTACTCAATTTTGCATTACAGAGGAGAGCAGGACAAAATGGACAAGCAATGGCTTTGAGATGAAAAACATAAACGATGTGAAGTAAGACATAAATGAAGGTGACACATTTATGAGAAGATTAACATTGACAACTTTACCACTTTTTTTTCCTTCAAGGTCGGTCTCATTTTCCTGAATAAGAATATAGCAGTTTAGTTCAATAATTAAGGTTCCTTTTCTTACCTTTATCCCTTTTCATCAAAATTTGTGCATATATTTCACATCAATTCTTTTGGGATAGAGGGTGGTAAGAGAAGAACAGAAATGAAGTGGCCACCTTTTCATGACAAACTTCAGCAATTTAGAATTCCAAAATAAAAAACTGAAACCAAACTATATTCCAAATCCGACCAGATGCATGAAATTGATGAAAGAAAAAAAAAAACCCTGGTTTCCCAATGAATGCTTGTTAAACACTCAATCAGTAGATATCACAAAATTTTGCTGTAAGATCCAATGAATTTGGTGTCAACAAGCTCAAAGTGGACAACAAAGTTTAGGTGTTTAATAATCCATTATACACAGGTAAACCAAAAATATTTAGAGGGAAAATAAACAAAAGACAGTGTAAACATAGTCAGACAATAAATACAATATAATAACAGTGGGGATATAGAAGTCCACAAATAGTTGTTCTGCAAATCATTTAATACTAACATTTCACAGGCATCATGACGAAAACAACTGAAAGTTACAAAGAACTGCTTTGTTCGATTAAAGTCAGGCACAACTCATCAATGTCTTATGGTGAAACAAAATCCACCAGAATCCAGACAAGACAATAGCTCATAAAACCAATCTCACAAGGACATGTATCCAAATCCCAAATGGAAAGCTCCTCATATAGAAAACCAAACTTTCCACATCACTTTGGCTCCTTTTCCCAATGCAAAAACATTAAGATTCATCGCTGAATTTGTGCACATAATCATGAATTCGACAAGGGAAAGAAAGGAAAGAAATTTAAAAATCAAACCCAAATAAAACATCTTAAATCTTAAATCAATAAAAGAAAAAATAAACATGCTGAACCGAAAAGAAATTCATATCTAGATCATGGTCAAAAAATAATGCATCTGTAACGCACAAATCATTGATGTAAAATAAAAGAAAAAAGATTAGACAAATTTACCGAGCGAGTCTCATAGAGCCTGAACTTCTGCATATAGCAAGACTTAAGGTCGGCTTCATCTGCAACAGCATCGGTGTTCTGCAGCTTCTCCTTTGTTGAATTTGAATCCATCTTCACAATTCAGATCCCGAGCCTCAAGAAGCTCGGGTTTCCAATGAGATCACCAGCAGAAAATTTGAAAAAAAATCACCAACAAAGAGCTTCTGTTTGATCAAACAGAAGCTCTTCGCGCTTCCAAATACAAACAAAAAAGCACAACAAAACTCCCCCAAAAGGCCACAAACTTTACATCAAACACAAGCTCCAGAATACACACGCCCCACAAGAACTACAATACAAATCTCAAAAGTTTACAAGAAATGGCACATATAAAACTCCCTTAACAAAGACAATGACACCAAAATTTCAAAAGGGACAAAAAAAAATTAAAATTAAAAAGAGAGGTTCAATTGAATTAAATCAGAAACCAGGGGGAAAGGAGGAAAAAAAACAGCTTTTTTTATGAATCTAGAGAGTGGATGGTTTTGGGGAATGGAGAAGAAGCAGGAGCAGCTTTTGGGTCTCAGATGAAAAGGAAGTGAAAATGAGATTGTCAGGGAAGGAAGCAGAGAAGAGAAGAAAGCCACTGCATCCACACACAACAAAAAATAAAATTAAAAAGAAAAACAAAATGAATGAATGAATGAAAAACATAATGAGAAATGCAAAGCAGTAAAACAATTTTAAAAGACACAAAATTGGTGTTTTCTCTGGTTTGCGTGTTCGCATTTTCTCTCTCTCTACCTGTGTTCCAAAAAATTTGTCAGCTTCTATATGTGAAATGTATGACGTCTTTCTCTCTCTTTTTTTCTTTATTGTTTTTTTGAACCTTCTCTTTCTTTTTTAATACCAAAATAAATTTTCAATCATCTTAATTAAGATTAATTAGCTGAATAATGTAACTGATTTCAATTATTATATTTTAATAATATACTGTCATGTTTTCTAATAAAACACTGTTGTTTAATATAACCGCCATATATAAATGATTTTTTTTTCAAGTGATAATTAATTATACAGTATTATTTTGTTGATAGTGAAAAGAGGTTTTATTTAACTGAAATAATTAGTGTATTTTAATAATTATTTTCAAAGTTTGCTAAAATATTCCGTTAAAGATAAAAGTTTAAATTAATTTATATAGGATAAATAAAACAGTGTTTTAGATAAATTAAAATATTTGTAAAAATATATTTTATGAGATAAACTTATTATTTATTCGTCTCTACAATATTCAAAGAATATATTCAAAATAAATACAGTTAAAAATTTAAAGCTTTGATTATATATAATATTATCATTCAGTTAATTTTATCACTTAATGTTTTTCTTTTATTATAATGTTTTATTAGTCTGTTAGATCCTTAATGAGATAAGAAAGTATTCCAAAGAAATTTTTAAAAACAAGATAACTATATTGGTTTGAAAAACCAACAGAGGGTATTTTAGTTTTTGTACTGTTTTGCACATTGTCTTTTCATTAAAATATTAATGGATTGATAAAATTATTAATTTTTTAATGAAATGTTATAAGTGATAAATTAAATAACAAAATATGTGATTAAAAAATTTTAATTTATTGACGTGTTTAGAAGTTGGTTAAACAATTATTAGCCTTAATCAATAATATTTGAATTATAATAAAAATGTTGACATATTTATAATTAAAAGTACTCTTAATTATAAAAATAATATTAATTATTTGATATTGTTGTTATTATATTGTTGTAAAGAACTAACAATTAGTTAAACACAAAAAATAAATGTCAAAACATTATTTCAATTATAATAAATCAAAGTTATTTCCTAAAAAGTAGAATAAAATGTGAAAAATATGTGAGAACATTTTTTTTCTAAACTTTATGTACGGTTGAAAACGTGATCCATAAATCACATATATTTATTTCATAGTTGGTCCACTTATTGTTACTTCGTGATTTGGTTAAACTCAGTTTGAAAAACATAAAGTTTATTACTTCAAGAAAAAAAATTCTCAAATTAAACATATCCTTAATATCCCAACAAATTCATACATATTATTCAAATTGTAAAATAAAACGTTCATTATTATTATTAATAAAATATCAGTTATCATTCCGTAATATTTTCAAATTTTATTTGTCAAATTGTAAAAGATTATAATTAATAAATATTGTTACGGATATAAAATTAAGGTTAAATGTTTAAATTGTGTTATGGAATTTCTGAATGTTATTCTCAAGTGTAAATGTTGGATAGAATTAATTGTCCAAAATAATTGGATGATATTAGAAGAAATATTATTAACAGTAAAAAGGAATGACATAGTAAATATAAATTACTTATCTCATTGTCTTAAACTTTTATTATTAGGTTTTAATGTGAATTTTTAATTATCGTTAGTTTAATAAGGACTAAATATATAATTAAAGTGTTTTAACTTATGATCAAACAATTTACTTAATGCTGAACCAAATTTATTAATGACTTACTAAATGATCTAAATTATACCATACAATTATTTTTTAAACAAAATATATTTGATATAGTTAAAAAGTAACCTTGTTAAATTATAACATTTTCCTGGTGATTAATTTACACATTTAGTTCAAGTATATAAAATTAGTATGTTGAATCTTTCATAATTTCTCTAATAATAGCATCTTTCTTTCTGGAGAAAAACAAAAAAGAATAAGAGACACGAGTATTATTTAAATCATCCACTATGATTATGATTGTAAATAAACAATGCATTTACTTCATAACAATGGAATAGAATGAGAATATTAAATTTTAAAGAAAAATATTGAGTTGATTCCACGCAGAGAAGGAATATACTAATAGATGGCTTCAAATAACAATAATTTATGGTTTATAATATTTTTCTCATTCTTCTTTTCTTCTCCACCACGTCTTCTCTCGCTTTCTTAATCTGAGATCTATCTTTTCAATATTCTTATAAAGAAAATTTATCATACATATGTCAAATTAAATATTTAATATAATCACGGTGTTAAGAATCACGATATCTTAAATTTATTTTTATATGAGTGTTATTGTATCGTGTAACATTTAAAACTTAATAATAATAATCATTTTAATATAATATAATATCCTAATTTCCTAAAAATACAAAATATTTTTAAATTAAAGATATAAGTTTTATTCAAAAATAGAAATTTTAAATATTTAACCTAATTTTTAATAGAAAGAGTATTGGAATATCAAAGTCTCAAACTTATGATTCTACTTTTAGTTGTACAATAAAAACTGAAGTCTTAAATTTATGATTATAGTATTATTTATATGATAATTATATTTTAAAATTAATTATATATAAAATATACTGTGTTTATTTTTTTTATCAGTTTAGATTTTGTATTTTTATATTCTAAAAGTTAATTTGGTAAAAAAATCATTTTTTACTATATTTTTTAATATGAGATATAGCCACTTGTATTTTACTTTTCTTAATTTTTAATATTTTATTTTATTTTTAATTTTAGTTTTTCTTTTAATTTGGTTTTTGAAAACTTTCTATACATTTTTAAAGTGACTGTAACGTCACATTTAATAGTATAAAACTATTAAATAAGATATTATAAAATTTATAAAAAAAAATTAGCCAAAATATACATAGTATTAATATAGTTTTCGTGAAATAATAATCATAATAATAAAATATATACAAATAAACTCAAGAGAACAAAAATTTCTAAAAAACGAACTCATAAATAAATCACCACATGTTATGAAATTACTCTACGGGATCACTACTTTCTTCTGAAAACACATTACCATTTACATCTTTATCTGCTCACGCCAATATGTATAGAGACTAACAAACAAAAAATACACAGAAGGACAAGCTAGTGTACCGTATATATACAATAATAATAACAATCAATGCATATGTACATAAGACAAATTACTTCAAACTCAGTTATTTTGATATATGTCATTGATATCAGAATTTATTGAAGGTATGCACTTAAAGGTACACACAAATTCTGAATTATCTCAAAACACAAAATCAAACACTAAGTTATCATCCAAACGATACCAAACCATATTAGTAAATACATCAAACCATATTTAGTTGGAATTCACCTAAAATCAATACATCAACCGCGTGTAAAACATAAAATCAATAAAACTTGCACAACACATGTCAAGACTAGCTTTCTTTACTTGACTATGTAGTTCACAATCCAAAGAGTAAAAATTCCTCCTAACTTACAAGGTATCTTTTTCTATGAATAGAGACAACATCGAGACGATTTGACTATGTCAATAAAAATAATTATAGCATAAATTTAAGAAACATCACACAGACACAAACAAACATGAAAAATTCATGTACAAATAAAATTAAACAAAAAATATGAAAAAATAAGTTAAAAACTTACTAAAAAAGAAATTAAAAATCCAAATTAAAAAACTCATCGAAATAATCAACTTAATAAAAATGGATAACTTAAAAAAATTAAGAAAACTCATATGTAGTTTAAAATAATAAAATTCAATTTATAAAACTTCCGTCTTATAAAAATGATTTTAATATTAAAATAATTAAAATTTACTATTTTGTAACCATTGTCCACTCTAAAATACTATTTTTTAAATCTCAGTATCACTTGTTCAAAATTAATGTTCACTTTTATTTTTTTTTCTTGTTAGCTATTTTTATTTTTCTTTTCTTTTCTTAAACGGTAAAATACGGGCCATATACTGTCTATGAAAAAGAGAAAATAAAACAATGCAAGGAATAAAATTTTATTAGAGAATTGTGAAAAGAAAAGTGATAGCAGTAATATTCACATATATCTATAAAATTTAGGAAGCAATTAATTGTTTTTGTTAATATTAGTCATAATTATAATAATTATGATTCAGCTTTCATTGTCATGATTTTCTATTTGTGCACGTTTTTGTTGTGGAATGGCCACATATAAATCCAAAACAGCTTAACTCCTCTAGGAGTTAATTGTAATTAAATATGAAATTATTTTAAATTGTATAATAAGAAGATTATTAAAGATATTGTGAAATTATTTTGAATTAGTCACTATGGTCATTTGTCAACATTTATGTAGAAACATGTTATAAACATTGTTAGAGAGTACTCCATCTCAATCGATAATTTTATTTAATTTCACAAAATACATGTTTTTTTTTTTAATAATGCATGGGAATTAAAAAAAAAAGTAATGACTTGATAAGGCAAACCAGTTATCAAAACTCCAATAGAAAAATTCTTTATTAGATAAGTTCTGATGTAAAAGAAAGACATAACTATTGTAATGATTTAAACATTGTTTCGTAGAAATACTCGAGGAAATAAACATATTTATGAAGATATAATTATCTATATCTAGATTATTTGAAACTTATCTATTATTTATATGATATTGGATTTTTTTTAGGCAGCTCGTGAATCAATTTAACCCAATGATAAAGTGAAAAAAAAAACACCTAATTACAATAACAAAATTAAAATTTTAATTCTTTAATTATGTATTATGTGAAAACTTAAAATATTTGAAACTGATTAAATAAAGTAATGTTAAAAGAAAAAAAAAATTCAAAACACGCAAATTGAGCAGTGATTGATGTGACATTTTAATTCATATTTAATTTTTAATTATCTTAATTTATATCTATTATACTGTTAAAATATGTGTAACATTTATTTTTTATATTTAAATTAAAATTTATCAGTTAATTTATTTAACCACCATTTGCGGTGAGTCAAACTGATAACTTATACGTTTCTAATCATACATTGAATTAAAAGCAGAGACCCTTTATGAGATCCTTATGAAACTACACTTTTGTTTGCAATTATATATATAATAAAAAATTTATATGATATTTTTTTATAAATATAATCCTTTACATACATATGTAATAATAACTAGTTTTTATTTTATATTTTAAATATGATATTTGACAATAAATTTTTATTAACAAATATTGAACTATTTTTCTCACAAGTGAATATAAAATTATTCGTTTTGATTTTCATCATTTTTCTTAGAAGATTTGACTTGGAAAAGGTGTGAGATCAGAGTTATGAAAGACCAGACTTAGGGTTTAAGATAAATATTTTGTTATTTCAAAACATAATTCTGATTGGTGGATAGTTGATAAGCATGATAAACTTTTCTAATAAATAAATTTGTCATGAACTACACTTCATCCATAGTCCAACAATTATGCTAATTAAAACTCTACGTTTTATAATGAACTTGACAAATATATTTTTTTTCTTGTTCAATTGTTGTCTGCACAATTTTACTAAAGTAAAAGAAAAATAATTATAAATAAATAAATAAATGAAAACAATACCGATACATTTTATAACTCAATAAATAAAAATCTTGAAATTTTTTCATTTTTTTAAATTAAGTACATCAACATATGATTAATACAATTACTGTCGGATGGAAACCCAAACACAATTATGCACATGTATATGGGTTCTGTTTTAGAATTATATATATATATATATTATAATATTATAATTATACAATAAGACAATAGTAACTTTTCACTGTAATAACTACTATTTATGATGTAAACTTTTTTATAAAGGTAAAATTAATATATATTGTTTTATTTTATTTATTGGATGCATGATGATGGAAGAAAGAGGAATGAGAGTCTCATGGATTTTTAATAAACGTGACCACATCTTTCAATGTAGCTATCGACAGCTGGCATTATGACGTGGCAGTACATAGACATCTCATCTTAAACCACGTGATGTTAACTTCTCTACACCTGAAAATCAGCACCACGTGTCTTCTCTCCTTCCTGTTGCTACCTTTCCCACTCGCCACAAGCCCGTGGGACCCATTTTCTTAATTATTTTCATCATGCATACCAATACCGTCACCTGTTCTTATCCTTTAAATAAGAAATGCATCTGAAAAAAAAATAAATTAATTCTAAATTTGGTGTATCAATTTCATGTTGTGTGTTTATTGGTAGTGTTTCAGAAATTAGACCATGTCTAATTTGGAAGATAAAAGGAGAGAGAAAACTATGTGTACCCAATGTTTGTGAAAACTGTTTATTGATTTGGATGAAGTATGCATGTTTTTTTTTTTTGTTTATTGTTAACTTGTGGTGTGCATTTAGAAAAGTAGATAAAGCTTTATTCTTTGGGACATTGCATCAAACAGGTGGTGAACAGTATGAATAGTATAAGGCATCTTCAACTTGGGATGACTTTGTCTACCTTTGAAATTACCCTAATTCAAGAAATACACTGCAGAGACAATAATTGAGAAGGTGGAAAGACAAAAAAGAGAGTAACATGTCAAAACAAAACTTTTTATTGATTCTTTTCACATGATAATAATGGAGGAGTAGTGGATGATGCATTATTCTTGAAGAATTTTATATGAGAGTGAAAGAGTAATATTATGAATTCAATTATTAGGAGTTAGTACTATTCAATAGAAACAAAAGAGGATTCAATTCAACCTCATCATTCATCCATCACCACATATATACTTTTCAACTACCATGGCATCAAACCCTACAATTATGTATCATTTGGGCTACCATAAATTCAAAGTCATGTCTTCACTATACTTAATATGGATACCAACAAATAGAAAATAGAAGTTGTTTTTGCATCTTATCCCTATTCATAGATAGCCAAAACCCTAGCTATGCACTTCCTTTCTATACCAACAAATCAGTACTTTGTTTTTTCAAGGAATTTTCTGCATCAGGGTAGAATACTCAGTCCACCATTGATTATTCCCTTTCTTGTTTTAAATTATTCGTGGAAATCGGTTTGCCCAATTTTATAGTATATCACAAAGAACTTGCAAATCAATGCTTATTGAATCCATCAGAAAAACTCCTTCATGTGTTTGATTTTCTATTCAAAACTATGAAATGGACTTGCAATATGAAACTATGACACTCTTAAATTAGGTTAACCATGTTTTGGAATGTATATTATTTTTGTAATACGTGATGAATATATATATATATAGAGAGAGAATATTAATAGAGATTATTTTTATTTAATTTCTTTTTCTACACATATTAATGTTTATATATGTTTATGTATATATTATAAGTTTTGTACAAATCTTTTAATGGGTATGGTTCATAGTTTAATTTTTGAAATGTTACAATACATTAAATCAAACCAAATACAGTATATTTCTATTGAAGTGTCATAAAAAAAAAGCTGCCTATGATGTATAATTTTATTATTTTTTATTTTCCCTTCTTAATTTTACATTTTAACTTCCACCTTTACAGATTTTGTAATAATTTGAAATCTTAAAATCTGTTGAAGCAAATCTAACCACCGCATATAAGTAATATAAATAACCACAATAGCTAGTGAACAGTTTTTAACTTTGTATGAGTTAGCCGCCAACCTTTTTTTTTTTATTTAGGAAAATAATATGTTAATATAGAATTCTTATAACATTTTGATATTTTGATATATTATACTCATTATTTTCTTTATTGAGTTTAAAATAAGTCAACATAATAATAAATTAATGAAAAAATAACAAACACACTTTATTAAAATGCTGTAAAATAATCAGTGTCAAAATATAACTTTTATTTTATTTATTCTTGTTGTCCTATTAGAGTTTTCAAGCTTTTAAATTAAAATTTGCAGTATGAATCTGAATTTTATATCACAAAAAAAATAGTTAATCACTTTATAATTAAGAATATATAAATATTATTTTAAAATTTTAAATTAAAAACAATGTCAACATTTTATATAGATTAGCCTAGTGAGATGAACTGATAAGTAGTATTTAAGTAATTGAGAAGAAAAGTTTTCTTTCTCTTATTTGGGGACTTCCTTCAAATTTTCTTTGTTCTGTTAGTTCTAATTTATTTAATTTATAGTTGAACAAGCTTCTATATTAATTTATGGTTGAGTGTATTAATTTTTCTATTTATTATATTTAAGAGCAGTGATTACATGAAGATGGACCCCTCCATATATGTGTGGTCCTGATTATTAGATAATATTTGAAAATAAATAAATAAATAAATAAATAATTGTGAGGATAGATATATTTATAGAGAGGTGGAGAAAGAGACTTGTGCAATGTGCTCCACGTTGCTTTTACTTATTCCATTGTGGAGTGTTTTTTGTTATGCTTATAATTTCATCTTATTTTTAATCGATAAAAAATTATAATTTAAAAATTGACTAAAAAATGAAAAATTTGTTCTTATTTATTATAATTTCATATTATTTATAATCTATCTCCAACCATAATGATTTCACTTTTCTACAAAAAGTCAAAACCTCTCTATATTACTTAATTACACGTTACATTGTTTACAAAGAAACACAACTCATAGTTCTATATTTGATAAAATATATTTAGTCCCTTTTCAACTTGTAATTTAGTACTTTTAACTTTTTCTAATCATGTTTCGGTCTCTTTAATTTCAAAATAGATAAGCTTTTCCCAATTAAGTATTATTTAAATTATTTTTCATATTTATAAGACGTTAACCATAAATTTTTGGTTTTATTAGATAAAAAATATTTTTTTAAATAATTATTGTAACATCCCAATAATTGATGAAAACTATATAGGATGATTAACATCATAATATATGACAAAACAATTTAAAGGATGTAAATATAGTTATAAGCTTTACAGTCATACTAAATTTGACTCTAAATTTAGAACTTTACTTACAAAAGATATAAAGTTTCCCAAAATATGGAATAGTCTAAGAGATCCTAAGAACTAGGCAGGTGCATCGTCCTTCTCCAATGCTTGCTCCAGAGGTACTCCATCTACCTCTGCTCACATCCAATTTGGATGATCATTGCAAGAGGAAGAACACAAACATACAACACAGACAAGAAACAAACAACAAGGGTAAGCTAGATTTCCAAAAAGAATACAAGTTAAACCAATCTAAACTATAATCACCAGAAACAAATAAGTAAACCAATCATAGAAGACAATTTTTATTAGATTATGTTAGACTTAGACTCGTCCGGACTTGGAATGAATATCGAGCTATGGCGGGTTACTTGTGGTGGCCTCTACTGCTTTGCAAAGCCAATTGCTATGGGTTCCACCCTACCACCACAAGGTTAGTCCGTTATCACTCACCTTGACCCATTAAAAATGGAGACAACCAAGGCTAGGACCTCCTACTACTCTCACCACATGACATATTCTTCTCTAAGTGAGATTGAACAGTCATTAGAGTGTTAAGGAAAACCCCCAAGACTGAGCTACCTATATTCATTCCAATACTTAACATGATATCACTCATATCTTGGCCCATAAATGGAGACACCCAAGACTGAGCTTCCTATATTCATTCTCAACATTAACAATGATCTCACTTAGAGATCTTGATTTGATTCTCAAAGCCCATGATTCATACCACCAATCTTGTTTCATTTCACCAATCTCATTCAATTCATCATACAATCTCATTCAGAAGCATTTTTAGATTATATATATATAGCTCAAGTTAATACCATATATCATAAATCAGACAAAACAGACCTAGAAGAACCACTAAACAACCTAATATTCTTAAACTCAGACTTAGACAAGGAAAATGACTTTGAAACCATCACCAACAGTTCCGGAAGGGTCTAAAACCCCCAGAACGACCTAAAGAACGTCCAAAACGGACATCTGGAACCCCCCAAACTATCAAAGACAAAAGCAACAGTAGAAAAGGGCGCCCAGAGCCCTTTTGGGGCGCCCAGGCGTGGATTCTGCAAAATTTCTGCAGATTTTGAGGAACTCACCCTCTCAAAATCTATTTTAGGCCATTTGTTGAACTTAGGACACTCCTAATTCGAAGTATAGGTGGAATCTAACTTGCCTAAGGTTCCAATTCCAATCCAAACACTAATCTCTAACAATTATGCAGAAAATTTGGTTCAAATAACTCAATTTCCTTTACTTATGGGGTCAAATTCAAATCTACCATTTGTATTCTGTTTTTGGTTGGTTTAATGTTTCTAACAAGTCTAAAGTGGCTTGACTAAGTGGTACTAACAGTCTAAATATGCACCTCACCTCTATCTCACAAAATCACTCCTCCCCTTCCCCTCAAATTGACTTAAACACTATAATTTCTATATGTGGATTAACTAGCTACTGTCTAACTGAAATCTCCACTCCAACTCTTAATTCTTTTTCATACTCTTATGCATTCCAATTCTTAATTTAACTCATAGTTACTCATTCAAGTTACAGTTCAGAAAATACAGATTCATGACAATAGAAATAACACTCCAGTACATAATTCATCAATTCAATTTCATAAAACCTATTCTATCACACAAGTTATACATGCATAAATTTTAAACTAAAAAATATAAACTCAATAAATATAAATTAAAGTTCTATAAATTCAGAATTCAACCTAGCTTCCCTTACCTCGACATTGACACAGCTTAAAGAAAACCACGGTGGCTTGCTTGTGACTCAAAGTAGGCTATAATAACCTATAGAGTGTCAATTGGGAAAGAAAGCATATTTTAGAGTTTGAATTTGATTAGGAATTTGGGAAAAACTCAAGAAAGCTACGTGCAACATTCCCTTGCATGATCATTGCTTTATGATGAACAAAAGAGAGGAATTTCACTTACTGGTTTTGATTGGAGAAATTTATCAGCTAAAGGCAAGACCCGCTAGGTTGTGATCATTGTGCAGCACTTAATTAGGAACTTAGTGATTCAGTGTGAAAATGGAAAGGAAATGAGAAAGAGGGAAGAAGAACAGTAAAGAGGTAGAGGAGAAGTAAAGTTCAGAGAAGTTTAAAAAGAAAGATACATGCAAGTTCCAAGTTTTTAAAACATAACTTATAAATATCCTTCTTATTGCATACACTTTGCTTTCTTTTTTTCTCTTATTTTTAAGGGGCTTTACAATTATACTTCAAAATTCTCATTATAATTAATGAAGATAGGACTAATATATTTAAAAATTAATTTTTCACAATAAACTAATTTTTATTAATACTTAAAATTAATATTTAGTAAAAATTTTACTTTTGGAAAATTCAAAATTGATGAAACTGACATATTTTTAAACAAGTTCTAGGATTTGTTTATTAATTCAAAATTATAATAACCAAAACTAAATTTGTCTATGAATACATGTACACTAAATTTGTATTTTTTTTCCTTTCTAGAATATTAAATGGAAATAATTAGTTAACTAAATGGATAAAAATGATAAAACTAAAAAGAGAAACATTACAGTCAAAGGAAAAAATCTCTAGAGGCCAGCGTTTTGGAGATGGGAGAGCGAAGAAAAACCCTTGTGCATTCGTGAGGCAGAGAAAGTAACAGAGCTCCCAAGAATTTGTCGCTACTTCTGGAATCTGTTGTGCGCAGGTGAGTGAATACGCATTCAAGCGATTTGATTATTTATTTGATTTAAGGGATGCATCTATGGAATTGAATTCTTTGTTGAACTTGGTTGATATCTGTGAAGAATATTCGAGTGTTCTAGTGAAAATCAGTTTCTGAATGCTGATTTTTCCTAATTCTCTGCTGCTTGTTGTATGGACTTGTTCAATTGTGTAGTCAATTTTGGAATTTTAACTATGCTGTGTGTGCGCGCGCGCATTGGTTTTAAACATTGATTCCCTGTAGTGCAGTTCATTCTACTGCATACTGGTGAAACTATTTGTTCTTGCTCTTTATTTTTTCTAAAGGCCCATGTTTGCAAAATTGCAGCTAATTTGCATTCATTTCGTTGTCATACACTGGCACTCCCAGCAGATTGCCATTTCTCTGTGTGTAGTTTTTGTTTCAGTAATTGGCAAATCAAAAGGCACCATTCGTGTTTCATTGCTCCACTCATTCACGTCATGTTTCTCAGAAGCCTTTTTGTCCACCTTTTTTAGGTTCATATGGCTTTGCGAGGGGTTTGGCAACTTCACAAGCTGATTGTTAGTTACTGCAACTGGGGTGGAAGTAGCAGAGGTATAAGGTACAAGTACAATTTTGTCATATCTTCAATTCTGTATATCTTATGCTCATGTTCATATTTATGTTCTTGGCGACAGTGAACTACTGGATTTCTGCCTATATTTGTAACATTGCATTTAATCTCTGAGATAATGTTTCTATGTTTTGAAGGGATGGAGTGGAATAGTTCATAAATGACATGTGATTTTTTGTTACTAGATGGATATTTGAAATTCCTCTCAGGACTTTGCAACTGAAATCTGTTGCTGGCTGGTATAATTTGCTACTAAATTTCTAACAATAATAAGGAGGTTCAAATAAGGCTTGTGTTCTTTGAAATAGACGTCCTATCTTATTTGGTTGTGTTTTTCCTACTGCAGACTTAATCTTTGTTCTTTGATGTTTGCTTGCCGGTAAAGTTTAAGCGTTTGCATTCTTTCATTCTGTTTTGTTTGAGTCTAAAACCCTACATACATGATAACTTTAACTGAACTTTATATTTGGCATCAACATTCTATGTTGCGAGGGATAGTTTTATGAATTACAATTAACAAGTTGTTCTTGCTTGTTTGGTGATTGTACAAATATCTTAGTCTTACTATTTTTTGCTTTGCCACATTGGCTGTGATTACTGACTTCATGCTACTAATATCCTTTTAACAATTAAATTAGAAAAAAGTTCAAGATCAACTCTACTTCTTGATAACAATATTTCTCCCTCTTATCTCCTTTGCACTATTACTGAAATTTTATTGGAACCAGAATGATATGAACAAGTATAATTTTCACGTTTTCCTACTACTTTGAATAGTGGATTCTCAATTTTGTTTTAAATATTTGAATAGGGCATTTATGGAATCTCAGTTGCCAATATTTAAAGAGAAGAATCCTCAATTAGAGGTGGTCACTGAGCTCATCCGTGGTCAGCATCCTCATCTAAAGGGTTTTTACAGTAAGTTTGCTGTCCTCACCTGTAACTGTGTAACTACTTTCATTTCATAGTTTTATTGACAATAAGAAATTTATGCTCAAATTTGCAAAGATGAGATTGTTACACTGTATGAGTGTGGATACACAAGACAATATGGGATAAAAATGTACTAGAGAAAAAAGTTGGAGCAGCACCTATTGTGGAAAAAAATGTTATAGTCTTGCCTTATGAAGTTTGGCATATGGGAAATAAGGAAATTGGATTAGATGGAAGGTTGTTCAATGTTTAGAGATAGATAAATTCCAACAAAAGACTATAGGGGCAACATTTAAAAGAATTTATATTAAATGGTTTATCATTTGCTATGATTTATTAGGATGCAATGGTGCTGTTGATCCATGTAGCCTAATCCACCAAGTTGGAAAATGCTTTTGTTGTGATTGATGATTCTCTAATGAAATGCAGAGAACAAAAATCAGCGAGTGATATGTGTGAAGAATATGGATCCAGAAGACATACTTTTGCATGCAACCAGACTAAGGAATGCATTGGGAAGAAAGGTAGTGAAATTGAGGACAAGACATGTAACCAAACACCCTAGTGTGCAAGGTACGTGGACAACTGCTGTGAAATATTAAGAACTAGGTTTATGAGAAAGTTATCCTTGGTGTATTTGACAAGATTTTCCTTCTCTTCCGGTGAGTTAGTCAGTTTGTGAACTGGTGAGAGTAAATTTTCTTTAAGAAAACTGAATCATATAAATTCGCAAACAACCACATGTCTCGTGAATGCTTGTTTGAAAATGGATCACAGTTATGTTTTCTTTATCATATCAAAGAGGACCGAACCAAGCTTGTTTCAGAGATTAAAAGTACATTCAGGAAATGTTATTCCTTATTACATTCTTAGATTTAATAGATTCTTAAAAGAGTTGTAACATTTACTTTTACCAAACTATTACAATAACCATATATCTATTCAATCATGCTGCATCCAGCAATGATTTTACGTAGAGCTATTTATTGAAGGTTGAACAACTGGTTCAGATTGTAAGACTCAATCACATCTCTGTTACCATTCCACATTAGCTGAGCGAAATGTTCATTAGCTTTCTCCGATGGATGAAGAGAATCAAAGAACACATTCTCACCAGGATCGCTGCATAATTCATATTCTTCGATACCCCTTTTCCCTCCACAACTATAATCTCCTCTGTAGGGTCCACCTCCACAACAAGCCACACTCCCCTCTCTGAAACCTTACCAACAAAAAACAATGGTTACATTGCAATAAACACGAAGCTTTTTGCTTCTTGTTTTTTAAGAAAAGCTATGATATATATTCGAAGTCCTATCGACTAGAAATAAGATCAATTTAGAATATATAAGTGGATGAAAATCTTATTTCAAGTCAGTTTTATAAAGTTGAATTGAACTTGTTCATTTCTTAACCATATATATACAAATTAAGAGCATGTATATACCATATTTTGAAGGGTACTTGACCAATTCCAGAAATACATCATAGAAATTAAAAATAGAGTATTTGAATCCCCTTAGTTGTCTTTCTAGGTTTTGAAAAGATCTGGAAAGAGCAATATTGTGTAGTCTGGCAAGAGCAGAAAGTTGTGCTTCAAGACATGCTTCTATAGTTGTTCCATTCACGAATGTCCTTAGTAATGGAGCACAACTCAGAGCAGGAAGATTTAGAATCGCAAATTTTCTTCCACCTTCACTGTAAATTCCCTGCGTAAAATATCATTTCTTATAATTACAAACATACGGGAACGAAGAATAATTATGAGAGAGAGAAATGTTAGTGCAATGATTAGGAGAAAGATTAAAATCTACTTTGATCACTGTTGTAATGTTGGCAATGACGAATTCTACAAATTTTTGTTGAGAGTATGGAAAAGTAGCATTCATGGGGTTATAGAAAGGGGATGCATAGTCATTGCCTCCAATGGAAAACATATAAACAGCTGTGGACAACAATCTTCTGGCTTTGTGTTCTCCAAGTTGCTGTCTCAATTGCCTGCTAACTCTTGTAAAGTACAATCCTTGAGTTCTCAAATCAATCACCTATAACATCCAAGTAATTGAATTCTATTATAAGAAGAACAATGATATGTTAATATAGATTTTTTTTACACTATTTTGATACAATATGTTATTTTTTTTTTTATATTTAAAGTACGTTAATATAATAACAAATAAAAAATAAATCACTGAAAAAATAATATTTATATTATGTCAATGGTTAAAAAATCTATGTGAAAACATTTTTTTCTTATGAGAAACATATACATATAGTTGAAATAAAATATATTAGTTTTTATTTTTTTATTTTTTATTAAGTTAAATATGTTTTCAGTCTTCAAATTTAGACGTGAAATTAAAATTAATCTATATACGAGAATTTGATACATTTTCGTATAATTCTTTTAACTTTACGACATTGATTTTGTTCGCTCGTTAATCAGTGTTTTATTTGTATTAAAATAATTAAAATAGTGTAAATAATTCAAATATCATTTTAAAACGTATTTGATATTTAAATATTTTTTAACAAGTTAGTTAAAAGAACTATATTTGTTATTAATTTTTAAAGTTTGAAGACTAATATATAAAATTCTTTTATAGAAATAAATTTCAATTTCGAGCAAAGATAATTACTATGTTTATCTTTTTTCTGTATGATATGAAATTATGAAAATAAAAAACATTATTAATTGGTGACAGTATAACACTTGTAATGGTTGATTTTTTAATAAAGAATTTCAGAAATAAGGGAAAGGAATACCAATCCTCGATTAGTTTCAGGCAAAGCTCCAGCCCCAGCACATGCAAAGTTGACTCCATTACTGTATGAATTAAGCCGTCTAGGATCCAAGAATAAGCGAGGAATATGTGAAAACTCCGCATAGTCAACTGCAAACATATGCATGGACTCAGCAAATTAAGATAAAAAAAGTTAGAATACCAGTAATTTGAGACGACGATGTTGGGGGACACTATATGGGCACACTGAGCACCTGCCCTCACCTCATGGTATGAATCGGATTCTGGGGGATGTACTCGTCTAGGCCTGGTTATCAAACCCGAACCAGATCTTTACACTTACTTTTAGTATCACTTCAAAAAACCTCTTATCATTTGAGGTATCTATGTGTATATAAACTCATGACCAGTCCTTCTTTTACTCGACGTGAGACTTTGTTTGCATCCCAACAGACGACATGTCAAATAGACTCATTTTACATGAAGTTATATCATAATTTTATAAAATAGTACAAAATGATTAATTGAATAAAGTTATTGAAATCCATTATTTGAATGTCAAAGTAAAGAAACGTGTAAAAATATTATTATTGGAAAAGATAAAATAAGATGGGTTGAAATAGAGAGTAAGAAAGGATACCAATAAGATCTGGAATCAAACGTCCATCAGAGATTCTTCCACTGGGATATTTGAAGAAAGTAAGTCCATATGGAGGGAAGTTGCCTTGGAAAATTGGGGAGGTCTTAATGTAGTTACTGTTTCCAGGATCATATAAAGAGTCTCCAAATACGAACATGGGTTGGTCATTTTCTGATGGACATGTGCTGTTTTCAGAATGAGAGTGATGAATGTTCAGAACAAAGAGAACCAACACAACAAACATTCTTAAGGTTGCCATGTAATTGTTTTACTCTTCCTACAAATGCATTGGATGCAAATTAGGTGTTGTGTTCAACTTATATATATAGTGTTTTATATATAAGGGTTAATTAAGTTTTGAGGATATATATTATAATAACAATGGCATTTAAATTGAGTTCTTTATTAAAAAATATTTCTTTATTGAATATTCAGTTTTTTTTTGTTAATTTATTTATTTTTTGTTAGTGGGAAAGTGTGATTGTTAATTTCATCTTATCCTTTCTAACATTTATTGCTTTGGGGCTCAATTTGGTCAACTAATGGGATAGTATAATAGAATATGACAAGTTATATTCATATTGCTTTGGAGTCTATATACAAATATTTTACCAACAAATTCCATTATCAATGAAAATATCATGTTAAAATACAAAAACTTACATATAAATAAATTCTATTTATCTAACGAACACTTTAGTAAATTCTATTTTATCAAAAGATTTTCTTTTTTGTTAAGTAATTCTATTTAACTGTCAATTTTTTTTTATCAGTAAACTTTATCTTGTAGTAAAAAAGATTAAAGTGAGAAAACTTTGACATATATAAAGGTTAAGTTATGCTACTTTGACAATGTTACAGCATATATACTCATTTAAATTAATTTAATTTTAACATACCGAAAGCTTTTAATTATCTTTGACTTAAGTTAAAGAATTAGGTACAAAACTCGATATTTTAATAGATAACAATTAAAATAAATTTTAAAATAAAGAAAAAGGTTAAGTCAACATTTTAAAACTATTAAAAGCAATTAATACTTGCTTTGAAGAAAACGTAGATGCCCATTTGAAATCCATCGTATTTAATTAATGTACTGATACACATTTTCATTACTTAATTAGGAAATATTTAATAATTTACTTTTAGTATATATGTCTTTTTATCACGTATAAACATATTATTAATAACTTTAATCATAATTACCGGAATATATATTAATCACAGTTGCATTAGTGGAATTATCGTATGGCTTACATTTCATTAAGGGAAATATCAGACATTATTTTTAAATGTATTCCTCAATATAAATATATTCAATATAATTATATTTATAGTCTGGTGAATTTTGTACCAGTGAAAAATTAACTAAAAATAATAATAACAGACGAATAAAATCGCAAAAATTGTTAAATTAGAAATTATATGTATATTTCAAATATTGATAAAAAAATATTTGTTTATATATATTTTCACTTGCTTTATTTATACAAGTGTGGGCGTTGTTTATATGGATGAGGAAGATTTATCTGTTATTTAGGAAAATAATATCAATGAAATGAAATAAATAGGTACATAAAGTGTATTATCGATTAATGAAGAAGTAAATGTTAAATTAGGTTCTGAGGAACCGTGGCTCTTCGTCAACCCAAAATTTTGAATTGACATTTCTTTTTCTCTCCATTTTTTCCAATCTGATTTCAATTGCAAGGTTATAATTTTATTTGTTTTGTACATTTTATCCTTAATTAAATTTGATTTTTTCTCTTTACACTCCAATTTTTAATACAAAATATATTTTACACACGTTTTTAACATCACGTAATTTAAAACAATATATTGACCATGTCACGTAATCTAAACTTAAACCGTTTGTCCAATTTAAGAAAAGACTCCTCATTGCTTTAATTTTATAAAAACAAAAATCTAATTGAGACGTCGATAAAAAAGAGACTTATTTGAGATTGTGGATGGAAATAGTAACTATATTGAACCATTCTTAAAAGGGTTGTAACATTTATTTTTACCATACTATTACTATAACCATATATATCTCTATTCAATCATGCTGCATCCAGCAATGATTTTTGTTTTATTCTGCAAAGTAGTAAATTTACGTAGAGTTATTTATTAAAGGTTGAACAACTGGTTCAGATTGTAAGACTCAATCACATCTCTGTTACCATTCCACATTAGCCGAGCGAAATGTTCGTTAGCTTTATCCGATGGATGAAGAGAATCAAAGAACAAATTCTCACCAGGATCGTTGCATAATTGATAAAATGGGACACCCCTTCTCCCTCCACAACTATAATCTCCTCTGTAGGGTCCACCTCCACAACAAGCCACACTCCCCTCTTTCAAACCTTATACCAACAAAAAACAATGGTTACATTGTAATAAATATGAACTTGTTTTTCAAGAAAAAGTATGATACGGAAATAAAATCAATTTAAAATATATAAGTAAGTGTAAATCTTATTTTACAGACTGATTTTATAGGGTTAAATTAAATTTAAAATCTACTTTTTAACCGTATATATGTTAGAAAAATCTCTCCATACACACTCAAAATCTGAAAATAAAATATCAACTCACTTAAAAATAGAATCTCTTTAACTTATAACTACTCATTCCTATTTTATCTGTATCAAATCAAACCAAATATTACTAGACCCAATACTAAAAAAATAATAAATCTCTAAAATTTAAATTTATGCCAACAATATATATAAATTAAGGGCATGTATATACCATATTTTGAAGGGCATTTCCAGAAATACATCATAGAAATTAAAAATTGAGTAATTGAATCCACTTAGTTGACTTTCTAGGTTTTGAAAAGATCTGGAAAGAGCAATATTATGTAGTCTGGCAAGAGCAGAAGCTGGTGCTGCAACACATGCTTCTATGGTTGTTCCAGGCACGAGTAGCCTTAGTGCCGGAACACAACCCAGAGCAGGAAGATTCATAATCGAAAATTTTCTTCCACCTTCATTGTAAATTCTCTGCGTAAAATATTATTTCTTAAAATTACAAACATATGAGAACGAAGAATAATTACGAGAGAGAGAGAAATATTAGTGCAATGGTTAGGACAAAGATTAAAGGACAATTATATTTTGACAACTTTTTTTTAACAACTTTTTGACAACATGACACGTGTCATCATTTTATTGGCATGTTTGAATTTATGATTAAAAAAATATTTGAAATGGACCAATCATAGTCTGCCACGTATGCGTTGTCAAAATGTTGTCAAAAAAGAGTTGTTGAAGAGACTTTTTTCAAGATTAAAATCTACGTACTTTGATGACTGCTGTAATGTTGCCAACGACGTATTCTACAACTTGTTGTTGAGAATATGGAAAAGTGACATTCAAGGGGTTTGAATATAAAGGAGATGCATAGTCATTGGCTCCAACGGAAAACATATAAACAGCTGTGGACAACAAACTTCTGGCTTTGTCTTCTCCAAGTTGCTGTCTCAATTCCCTGCTAACTCTTCTAAAGTTCGATCCTTGAGTACTCAAGTCAATCACCTATAACATTCAAGTAATTGAATTATATTATTATGAGAAGAACAATTATATGTTAATATAGATTTTTTTTTACACTATTTTGATACATGTTATTTTTTTATTAGATTTGAAGTAATATAATAACAAATAAAAAACAAATCATTGAAAAAATAATATGTATGTTATGTCAATGGTTAAAAAATCTATGTGAAAACATTTTTTTCTTATGAGAAACATACAAATAATTGAAGTAAGATATATCATTTTACACATAGTGTTATTTGAGTGTCAAAATAAATAATCATGTCAAAATATTATTATTCGAAAGAATTATGATATTTTAACAATTTTTTGACAACAGATTATAAATTACTATTTTATATGGTTTATATATTTGAAACGAACCAATCACAAAACGCTATATAAACGATTATAAAAAAGTTGTCAAAAAAAATTGTTAAAAATACGTTTTCCTGTTCTAAAAGATAAAATAAGATGGGCTGAAATAGAGAGTAAGAAAGGATACCAATATAATCTGGAATTAAACGTCCATCACAGATTCTTCCAGTGGGAAAGTTGAAGAAAGTTATTCCATATGGGTAGAAGTTGCCTTGGAAAAATGGGACGGTGGGAAAGTACTCAGTGTTTCCATAATCATGTAGAGAGTCTCCAAATACGAAAACGGTTCTGTTTTCAGAATGAGAGTGATGAATGTTCAGAACAAAGAGAACCAACACAACAAACAATCTTAAGGTTGCCATGTAATTAATTTACTCTTCCTACATATGCATGGATGCAAATTAGGTGTTGTGTTCAACTTATATATATAGTGTTTTATATATAAGGGTTAATTAAGTTTTAAGGATATATATTATAATAACAATCGACATTTTAAATTGAGTTCTTATTAAAAAATATTTCTTTATTGAATATTCAGTTTTTTTTGTTAATTTGTTTATTTTTTGTTAGTGGTAAAATGTGATGGTTAATTTCATCTTATCGTTTCCAACATTTATTGCTTTGGGGCTCAATTTGGTCAACTAATGGGATAGTATAACAAAATGTATGACAAGTTATATTCATATTGCTTTGAGTCTATATACAAATATTTTACCAACAAATTCATTATCAATGAAAATATCATGTTAAAATACAAAAAACTATTTATGAATTCTATTTATCTAACAAATACTTTTGTAAAATCTATTTTTATCAAAATATTTTCTTTTTTGTTTAGTAATTCTATTTAGCTGTCAATTTGATTTTCTATTAGTAAATTTGATCTTGTAAAAAGGATTAAAGTGAGAAAACAAAAATAATGACTACGTCATTCATTAACGACAAAAGGTAAACAACACTAAAACAAAAATAAAACAAAATGAGAATTTTTAATAGAGATTCCAGTAAGTTTCATTAAAAAAATTAATATTACCAAAATCTGTCGATAATGTTAAAAATTTATCGGTAAATCAAAATTATCAATAGACCATTGATGACGAAAAAATTCATTGATAAAACTTTCATCAACAAATTTTATAAGTGAAATTTTTGTTCTATTGATAATTATTGACAAAAACATTTGTTAATAAAATCTATTGATAGAATTCGTCACTTATTATCGACGACAAGACTTTTCTTTGATTACACACAAACTTCACCCCCTCACTTTCTCTCTTCCTCTCTTCTTTGCACACAGTATGTTGTGTAAGAGAAATAAGAAGAGAAACGCAAAGATTTGAACGAACATGAAAAATCCGTTAAGTCTTCAACGGATCTCGAGATCTGTAGAAGGTGAAACGAATTTTCTACATTTGTTCAGGTCTACGTGTTTCAACTCTTTTAATTTTTTTTGTTTTTAGTTTATTAATTTATTTTTTTGGTAGATTTTAATTTTTGAACATTGTAAATGTTTATTTGTATAGATTTTACATCATTTAATAATTTTTATAATTTTTTATGTATAAAAAATTGTTAAAAAATAAAACAAGTAGACTTAAACGGATGTGGGAGATGTGTTGTTCAACAAATATTGATTTACGTTAACGGATGTCAAGATCAATTAAAAACCAAAAGAATGTTGAAAAAACTTTTAACTACAGAGCAAAATGGGAATGGGAGGTGCAAAGAGCAACAACCTATGGTGATGGAGGAAGTAACCCTCAAAATAGTTGTGCAATTATGAAATTTAACAATTAATATTGTTACATATTAAAAAAAGAAAATTGATATATTTTGTTGGATGATATCAAAATACTCAATGAAATAATTATAAACATAAAACTTAAATTATGAGATAACTCAGTTTCAATTACTAAATTATATAAGTAATTGAAACTAAGTGAATTAAATAGAATATTTGCAGTATTCACTTTTTACAAACTTTCGTTGATGAAAATCATATTGGTTTAAAAATTTCCTTTAAAGAATATATTCTGAAACTAAGTTAAATTTAGAGGAAATTCAAGTATAATTTTTAATTATTGGCAATTATGAAATAATGTTTAATTTTTTTATTTTGAATTTATATATATATATATATATATATATATATATATATATATATATATTAAAATAAAGAAAAAGGTTAAGTCAACATTTTAAAACTATTAAAAGCAATTAATACTTGCTTTTAAGAAAACGTACATGGCCATTTGAAATCCATCGTATTTAATTAATGTATCGATACACAATTTTCATTACTTAATTAGTAAATATTTAATAATTGGGTTAAATATGTTTTTAGTCCCTCAACTATCAAACAATTTTGATTTTAGTCAATCTTTCAAAGTAAGGTACGTTTTAGTGATCTTCCCTAAGAAAACTTTGATTTTAATTCTCCAAAACTAACACCGTTAAAATTACGCTAAGTTGGCTAACAGTGTGTCATCTCATTTTTTCTTTTTCTGACACAAAGTAAATTGTTCCTGCTTCTCTCCGTCTCACTCCCTCCGTCTCCTTCCTTGCATCACACCGAGCTTCTTCCACTCTTCTTGTTCCACTATCTTTAAACTCATCTGAATGGCTGAGTCAAACTCTGTGAGAGAGTGTGGTATGTTCTACTCCTCTCCACCACTCACCTCAAAATTATAAAATACAATGGAAAAAGACGAAAAAGAAAGCAGAAGACCCACGCAGTCACTGTTGAAGTAAATGAACAAATACTATGAGAAGAACTTGTACTAAAAAAGAAATCAACTTTCAGGGTTGAACACACAAACAAAGCCCCACTATCTTCAACATTTACGAAATCCTTTTCCCATGCTGCAGAGAAAAAAGAACAAGACAATGTGCTACGTGGGGAAAGCAACAAAGATCTTCATTTTCATAGTCACGGTGCTAATTGTTATGGGTCTGGTTTTGGGATTAGGGATCCTACGCCGCCGCCACCACACAACTGCAAATGAATGTTTTGATGGGTCTTGCTCGCGTCTACCTCCACCTGCAATCTCCATCCCCAATTTCAATTCACCAACCCCACTCCCTATTTTCAATACCTCGTACCCCACCAACCATTCCGATTACAAATCCAAACACTCCTCCTCCTTCCGACACCAACCCATCTTCGTTGTCGCTGTCAATGCAGCAATCGCCAGACCGAACGGCGCCTCTGGTGAGTTCCCCTCCTTCCTTCGCCACCACACAACTTCTGTCTCCCCACTGACATCGTCTTTGTCGAAATTAAGAAGAAATTTTCTGAGTTTTTGGGTTTGATTTGGGGTTTTTTGGGTTGCTGTGTTTTTTTATTTGAGGATCTTGGTTTTCTGGGGCTTTCTGGGTTTTGGATTGCTGCGTTTTCTTGGAGGATAATGGTGGCCTCGCGATGATGAAGAGAGAGTAGTGGCGGAGAGATTGAACTCGTAATGGCACTGCTCGCATTAGGTGGTGGCGTGATGAGGTTGCTTGCGACATGGTGGTTGGCCGACGACATTGACGACGGGAAAGATTGACGTGGCAGAAAAGCTTAGAAGATTGACTCAGTGTAAAAAAAAAAAGATGACATGGCACAATATTGTCACTCACATCAGCTTGTTTTTACCGGTGTTAGTTTTGGAAGACTAAAATCAAAGTTTTTTTAAGAAAGAGAACTAAAATATACTTTACTTTGAAAGAGGGATTAAAACCAAAACCGCTTGATAATATAAAGACTAAAAACGTATTTAATCCTTAGTAATTTACTTTTAGTATACATGTCTTTTTATCACTCAATTTGTATAAATATATTATAAATAACTTTAATCATAATTACCGGAATATATATTAATCATAGTTGCTTTAGTTGAATTATCGTCTGGCTTACATTTCATTAAGGGAAATATCAGCCATTATTTTTAAATGTATTCCTCAATACAAATATATTCAATATAATTATATTTAGAGTCTGGTGAATTTTGGACCAGTGAAAAATTAACTAAACTCATTAATTAATATAAATATTAATAATCATAGACGAATAAAATCGCAAAAATTGTTAAATTAGAAATTATGTATATTTTAAATATTGATAAAAAATATTGGTTTATATATATTTCCACTTGCTTTATTAGTAGGGCTTTGTTTATGTGGATGAGGAAGATTTATCTGTTGTTTAAAAAAATAATAATGAAATGAAATAAATAAGTACATGAAATGCATTATTGATGGATGAAGAAGTAAATGTTAAATTAGTTTTTTAGTTAGGGATAACAAAATAGATCAAACTTGACTAGCTGATCTTCAATTTTGACATAAAAAGTTGGATTAGGTTATATTTTTGAACTAGTCAGTTTAAAGGAGTTCGGCTCGCCTGTCGAGCCACATCTTAGGCTAACATGTAACTCGTTTGAAATGGTTTATTTATTTATTTTCATTTGTTCATTCACCCACTTTTTTTTTTATTTTCTTCCTCCACTCACGCTGCTACATACAACATGCAGACAAGACTTATTGACCTAGCATGCTGAAATATAACCATTGTCCTACTTCGAGCACGACTCCAACAATACTCCCTAGTGACGTAATAGGTGATAAATATCATTATCTCCCAAAGCACTTATACAACACTCGATAACTCTTGCACTCAACAACTTTATTAGACCACAATGGTCACAAAAACACAAGAAACTATTTTTGGTATTTTCATCAAAGAGTTGGTGTACAAAGAAAGACAACATATAATATTTCAATTGTCAAGATTAGATTTCATCAACTTCATTCTCATGCTTTCACAAACATATCAATTGCATATTCAAGTCAAAATCAACTCACCAACACACTCAAATCCTATCCTTAACAACTTTGAGCCTATGGTAACTCATCAAATTTCAATTCCTTGAATTCTCAACAAACAACCATACATTAAGTTCAATAATCTTAAAATTACTAATGAATCATACTCTATCCCTAAATACAAGGTCTATTAGATATTCAATTTTAGTTCAAGGTTCAAGTCATATTTCCTAATACATCAAGAACAACAAATAAAGTCATGGGTGATTAAGTCACAACAAGCATTAAGCATATAAATCCAATTCTAACTTTGAAATGGAAAAACATATGCATTAATATAAAAAAATACATAAGTTTTAGTTTATTAATCTCAACAAATAATAATAGTCCTCCATGGTGGAGAACTTAGGATTCTACAAATTGAAGAGATAATGAAAAAATTGAAATCAAAGAGAGATGCATGCCACTTCCCAAGGTTCTTGAAAATTATTCCATGTTCAAATTGCACCTCCCCTTTGCATCAACACGTCCAATTCGTGACCCATTTTCCTCCTCAACCCCAAAAGGGGGAAAACCAACATGGATGAAGGACGAAACTCGAGGAGGAGAGGGAAATCTTCCCAGCACTCCAAACAATCTCTAAGAGTTTCTCCCAAACACTCTAGGTGATTTTATTCGTGTAATATTGAGGAATAATTGAAAATCCTCACGAAAACATGATTAAATACCCACTTTCGCATACTAAGGTCGACAGACTTGCCCAACGACTTCACTTTCGCCTAGCAAGGCCTAAAAATTAATTTTTTCTTACTTGTAACTCGATGGACGAGCAATATTTTCACCAATTACTCAAATACTATAGGTTTGAGATATCATTTTCGCCCAGCGAGCAATTAACTCCCCTAGTAAGTTAGCTTGGAGCCAAATGGTGATTTTTTTGCCATGGTAGTATAACCTTGCAAGTGAATCTTTTCTTCATGTTTACGGTCTTAGGTACGATTCTAGGGCCCTTAAAGTGGGTATTTGTCTAAAAATCATTCTTTCTTGTCCAATTATGCTTCCTTGAGTTCGAGCTTGTTTTCCTCCATCAGAATTGTTTTCTTTTTACTTTTTTTGCACACTTAAAGTAGAGATTGGAAGTAAACAAGCATAAAACAACTAAAATGAAGAAACAATGCAAAACAAGTTAAACTTAAGGATTAAACAAGATAAAAGCTATGAAGAAATTAATTTTATTCATTGAAAAAACATAGAAAATAGTTAAAATAAGATGTTATCATGTACATTAGAAGAGGAGAAAAGGGAGATCGCTCAGCGCTAGAGGATGAAAGAACAGTAAGTTGACGTTGACAATGCTTTTGGTCACGGTGGCAAGGGTGAACAACTTCGATGGTAGCTCCACCTAGATGAGGATCTCATGCGAGGAGGAAGAATGAAGGGACTAGTCATCCTTTGCATGTGTTAAAGAATAAGAAGATGGAGCAAGGGACCCTAAACACGATGACATCAATGACGATTGTTGTGTTGTGTCGACAATGATCCCAAGAATGAAGGTTTGGCTCGACGAAGATGGAGATGCGTCAAAGGCCTTGTAGCTTCATTTGGATTAGGATTTTTTATTGTTATGGTTTTGCGAATTTGGGATTTTAGGTGTGATGTTATGATTTGGGAATTTCTAGGTGTGATGACTTCATTTTGGTTGAATAAGCACACTCCGATATTGATAATTTATGCCTAAAAATTAATAGAATGAGACTTATCAGGAAGGGATGGTGACTCTTGATCCATAACAAATCAAACTTTGGTAGGACAAATTCAAGGTTCCAACTTGTTTTTAGATTTCAGTTTGGCCTAGCCTAGCCCGACTTGGGTGGACTAAAAATGGGTCGAATTGACTCGTTTTGACATAGCTACTTTTGATTTCAATTTTTTTTGTTTCAATTGAGTTTCGTTTTTAAAAAAATTGATTCAATTAAACTTTTTTCGTTAGATTCGTACTACGATCATTATAAATATGTTACATGTCAATAAGTAGTTTTTTTTGCTTTAATTTTTTCATTTTTTTTCAACTTTTATCACTTATCAAGTTAAACACTGAGTGTCATTGTCTTGTATTCAATTTAATTCTATTACTTACTTTTTTTTTATTCAGTTTATACTATTTTTTTAAAATGGAGTAATATTGATATTTTCACAATGAAACCAAATTTATTTTATATATAAATGTTATAATGATATTGTTATTAAATATTTTTTAAACTGTTTTTTAATCAACTTTAACGATTTTATTGAATTTCATTTAAACAAATTATTTTGAATCATATAAAAAAACATGAATTAATAATAGAATACTTCTAAATACTTAATTTTTTTAAATGAAACTTAAATTTATTTAATAAATATAATAGTATTATTAAAAATCACATTTTCATGTATTTTTATTAATTAAATTAAATTTTTATATATCTAAAGCCAATTTAAATATATTTATTACACTGAATGAATAGTACACAATTTTAATGTTTTATATTTAAATTATTCATAATTATATTTTTTAATTTTAATTTCATTTAAGTTTTTTCTTCATTAATAAAAATGTAATTTTTAATAAAATATTAATATATATATATATATATATATATATATATATATATATATATATATATATATATATATATAATTGTTATGTAGAGAGATATCATTGTTTTATTTTAAAAAAATTGAGACAGAAATAAAAATAAAATATTGATACATGTGAATACTAATACTAACACATACTAACAAATTCTATTAACAATATTAGTAAGACAACATTGAAATAACATGTAAAAAAGAAGAAATTATAAACTGATATGTAATATATTTTTAACATAATATGATTTTAACAAAATAACCTAATTTAATCAATTTTTTTAAAGCTAAAACTTAATTAAAAACAGAGTCAACTTGAATTATTTTAACAAAAAGTTAAGATTTAAAGAATAATTTAAACAAAAGTAAAACAAAACAAAAGAAAAGTTAATATATTAAATAATTACACCATATGATGGAGTATACGTTCTCCTTCAAAAATATATAATTGATTATTAGGTATACTATAATATTAAATAATTATTATTATTATATTTTACATGATTGATCAAT
Source organism: Vigna mungo (assembly GCA_036885675.1). NCBI lineage: Eukaryota > Viridiplantae > Streptophyta > Magnoliopsida > Fabales > Fabaceae > Vigna > Vigna mungo. The sequence continues at coordinate 50,723,464 of CP144700.1, forward strand.
AATGTTAATAAAAATAAGTTAATATGTTAATAATAAATAATATTGATAATATTAAATAGAAATGATCTGAATAATAAATATTAATATTAACAATAATAAATTTATAAAATAATAATTATAAGAAGAAAAAAATTATAAATAACAACAACAATGATAATAATAAAAATAAAAATATAAAATCTTTTTATAACAAAAAAGGTAGCATTATTTTACAATTTTTATAATTAAAAAAATTATTTATAAAATAACTTTTATACTTTCATTTTTTTTTACTTTCCAACCTCTTTCACTTAATCCAAACAGTCTCAATCTCTATTTTCTTTTCTCTCATTTTCATAATTTTTTACTTCCTCAGTTTCATTCAGAAATACGTTAAAAATTTATTCATTAAATTATTTTGATTGCTTTAAAATATAATATTATTGATTTCAGTTTTTCAAATTTTTAAAATTTTCCTTTAAAGTTAATTTTTTTAATTAAGTTAAAGTGTTGATAAAAACCAATTATATTTCATTGTTAAATGTCATATAAGAGAGATGATGTCACATCCCATTTATTTCCCTTCTTTAGTGGGAGACAAAGCTGTCAGCCATTTAATTCCCCATCCTTTGGAAACCGTGCGGCAGCAGGGAAGGAGGGAGTGAAATCCAAGTGGTAGCTCAGGGATTATAGAGCTCGGAAAGTGGAAGACAGGTGGCCGGTAGGGATTGGACCGTTCGTTTTTATGGGAGGCAGTATTTAAAGAAGGATTTTAGAAGCTGACGCCATTTTTCTTCTGGATGCAAACTCTTCATCTTCCATCTCCAGAAAACCCATCATTTTCTCCTCCTTCTCTCTAAAAACCCTCCACCTTCTCTCTAAAGTTCCGACCACTTCCTCCCCTCCGATCACCCTTCAGATCGCATCTGGAGACTCCTGGTGGTCTCATCTCTCACCTGAACCGTTCGTTTTGCTATCAACCTACTATCAAAGATTTTAGCTGGAATTAGAGGTAAGGGAAGCTTATAAATTTAATTATGATTATTGTGTATGCATGATTTGGTGAGTTTATGCTGCTGAATATATGATATTGTTGTTGAGAAATGCATGATTGATTTTGGTATGAAATATGTCATAAAGTTATAAAACTTAGTAAAATATAAATTTGTAATCGAAGGGTCAATAGGACCGTTCAGTTTCCCTGAAAACGATCGGTCTTGTAATATTGTATCGAAACTTAAATGCCTTGCTTAGTCAGTTGTAATGATCTATCCATTACAGAACGCTCGGTCTTATACTGAGTGTTCGGCTTTAACGTATTCGGTCATAGACTGATTACCTAGTCTCATGTTAACTATGTTTATTATAGTAGCGTTCGTTCACACTAAACGTTCATTTTTATATTGATAATGTTTATTGAAAGTACTCGGTCGTAAATCGAGTGCTCGGTCTGAGAAATACTCGGTCATACACTGAGTACTCAGTCTCATATTAATTGTTTTTATTGTACTGAACGTCCGTCTTATACTGAACGTCTGGCCTTGAAATGCTTAGTCATAAACTGAGTATTCGGTCTCCCATTTAACTATTTAGAACGTTCAGTCATACACTGAGCGTTCAGTTTATATTGATGATGTCTATTTAAAAGTGCTAGGCACTATACCAGTAATTGAATTTAAGAACGTCTGGTCATAAACTGTACGTTTGGTCATACAAGTGTTTGGTATTAGACTGACACTAAATTTCTGAAGCATTCAGTTTTATATTATTATTATTATTCATTTTAAGAATGTTCGGTCATAAACCAAGCGTTCGGTTTTACACATATGATATTATGTTTGAGTATTTAGTCATAGACTAAGTACTCGGTTTGATGTTCCCTATCCTTTTTGGGAAAAACGTCCGGTTTATAATATCATTTATCTGAAAGGTGTTCGGTCTTACACTGACACTTGATTCCTCACAGAGTGTTCGGTCTTGTACTGACACTCGCTGTATTGAAGAGAACTCTTTTATTGATTAAACGTCCGGTTTTCAATGATTAAATCCTATTTGTTTCCATTGTGGAGTTCTATGGACTTTCCGTCCGGTTCCCATCAGCTAGTTTGACTTAGCTTTTCATTGTTGAGTTGCTTATTAATCCTTTTCTTCTCTACCAGACCGTTCAGTCACTCGTTAGAACTTCTTGTTTATTTCAATTCTTATTCTGTCTCTGACCGTCCGATAACTTGTTGAATTACTTTGATACTCGGTCTCCTCATCATTGTTGGATCATTTTTGTATCCGTGTTGTCTATAATAAAAGATGTAAAGGATGAATGAGTTTGTATTGATTTAAGAGAATTCCAAGGAGGAATGTCTCATGAGTGATTGGTTGGTAGAGTAAGAATATGGCCAGCTTTGTATTGGTGTTCATCCTGATATCTTAATGCTCACTGGCGCTAGTGACCATGTGGTGAGAATGGCAGGAGGCTCTAGCCTGGACGGTGTGTACAGCCTTGACCTAAGGTGTTTTAACGGGCTAACCTCATGTGGCAGGCCCAAGGGTTTTCCATGCCGCGGTAACTCTGATGGTTGAATTCCAGGTTACCACCCACGGGTGCAGGGACGACCATAGCTACATATTCTTACAGTCCGGACAGAGTCATAGTGGTCGGTCTTAATGATTTATACGTTCGGTTTATTGTATGAGATGATTTGAATGATGCATACGTTCGGTTTGATTGTTATTCTTATATGATGATTACATGATTGAGATATTATGGTGATTATATTACTTTGATGATAAAATTGTATGTGAGTCGGATTAATTAAATTGCATAAGCTTACCCTTATATTTCCTGTCTTGTCCATGTGTCGTTCGGTCTTAACCGTTCGGTTGTTCTCTTCACTGCAATGATCATCCAATGGATGTGAGCAGAGGGTGATCTTGAAGAAGTCTTGGAAGAAGTCTCACCAGCCGTTCGGCCTGAAGACAGTGTAGGACCGTCTGGTCGGTATTAATACCTCTTTTGTATTTTCGTTCGGTCTTGAGCTATTATCATGACCGTTCGGTCTTAGCTTGTAGAATTGTATCAAACTCTTGATTGTACGGTTTTAATTCTATATGAAATTTCATATTCCTTCCTCCTTACTTTCTTACTCATCACTGTTCTCTCTTATTATTTATGTTAACTCTTACGATAAATTATATCTTTTGTTATATATTTATTGGGATGTTACAGATGATGTCACCAAAATACATTTATAACATGTGATGGTTGAATATATGTCATATTAAATGATATTTTGGATGTTATGAGTTATTACTAAGAAGGAAATATTAGGTTAGAGATCAAAGTCGGCTAAAACTTGTGCTAGGATACAATTATTTGATATGACTTATAATAAATAAATGTTGACATTATTTATATGATTAAACAGATAAAATGGGTTATTTGGTTTGATATGTCTGATTCATGGGGTTCGTTATTTAGTGAGTCAATTTAACCTGACTTATTTATTAGAGCTAAAATATTTCGAATCCGGTCTGATCCACGGTGGGTTGGTGGGTAAACGGGTTGGCTCAGTAGCTCATTTAATTATATTTTTTTAAAATAAAAAAATTACAAATTTTCTATAATTCAAATCTAAACAAATTTCACTCCCAAAATAATATTAAACTCAAGACAATTCAACATAATAATAAAAGTACAATACAATCCAAATATCATCCAAAAACAAACACAAAAAACATATAAATAAATAAGTTTCTTATATTCATCATTTTTGTGTTCCTTATCCATTTACAATATTAGAATCATGAATGGATAAATCCACAATATTTTATTCTCTTGAATCATCTTCTTTATCCTCATCTACAATTCAATAAAAAAAATATTAACTAATATTATTGAAACACAAAATAGTAGATAATTAAAATAACTTGTTGAAATAACTTATTAATCAAAAACATTTTTTTTGTATTTTTTAAGTTAAAAATTTGTTTCAAATAACTTATTATATTATGTGTTGTTTATAAAAATTACGATGATTGTCTGCACATAAAAAAATATAAATACATATATTATATTAACGTTTGAACAATAATAGAAATCTCATTTTAACTTACCTTTTGTAAATATTTGTACTCATACATATTTTATAATAACTTAGATTGTATTTTGTATTGATATAATTTTGTATAAATCTTTTAATGATTTTATATTATGATTGGTAACATATTTTTTAAGTTGTTACGGGTAATATTATAATTAATATATTAAATAAATATGTCAAATTTGCTTATTATTAATATGTTCAATAAAACCTGTTAAATTTGCTTATAGTGAATATTAAATTTCCTTTGAATGAAGTTTGGTTTTAAAAAATAAATATGTGCAACATGAGTGTTTAATTAAGATTTAAATCCTTTTATGACCTTCAGGTTTGTTGGATAATTTCAGTGGGTCCTCGTATTTAAAATGGTCTGAATTTGATTCAAATATTTAAAAAATTGAACCAATTTTGTCCTGTCCGTTAAGTTATCACAGACAATGTTAACTGACGTAATAAAATATTTTGACATTAGTGTTAACCTTTGGACTGATTCGGTTTTGGACCTAATTTGAAAATAATAAATCCCTAATATGAAGATAAGTAAAACTCTTTACCATATCATAGTGTTAAGAGGTGCTGACGTAATATGAATTTTGTTTTTTAAATTGTATAATTTGAAATACAAATTTTGCATATATTTCAAAATTTCTTATAATTATACATTTTGGAAATCTAAATAAAACTCTAAAGTAGAGGATAAAATTAAGATTTTAAAATACATGGAGTGTAGATGAAATTTTGAAGGCACATGGAGAAATGGCTTCTATTTCTTAAACTATTAAAGCCCAAAGAGGATTGTTCTTAACCCATTAAAAACTTGTGCGTTGCTTTGTCTTCTGGTATTCCACTGCACGCAATCCATTTCATATATAAAGCTTAGGCTTAAAATTTAATTTGACTCTTATTTATAATTAGTTTTTTTAATGCAGTCTTAGTTTTTTTTTTCAATCAACCTTAACGCTGTGTTCGCTTTAGAAGAATTTACTGTTGAAGATGATTAGGAAGGATGGATGGATCATGGTTGTTCGTTTGGAGAGATTTGAAGGAATCAACGAAGACGGATTTGCAAAAATTTGTGGGATTTACGTTTTTTTCTAATCTCGTTCATTTGCTCGAATTTGAGGGGATTAAATCTAAAAATTCGATTTTACCCTCACACTTTTATGCTGAGAAGGGAACTCTTATGTGCCAGCAAGCATCAAAGCTCAACTCAAGTAAATGTTTTTGTGAATTTTTTATTCTTTTTGGAGGCTGGAGATGAAGAAAATTGGAGGTTGAAGATGACCCATGCTATCTTTCTGTATTCTCTCCGGGGATATTTCTTTAAAATTTAAAAAATATTCCTAAAAGCACTAATCAAACAATCTTTTAAATGTACTTAGGAATAACATCTATAATATTTTTAAATTATTATATTTAAATTATAATTTAAAAACTCATACCACTTAATATTAAATTATATTTAAAAAAAATTATTTCAACTTACCAAATTATAATTTTTTTACATTTTCAAAATTAATTTTACTAATTAATTTTAATTTTTTTTCTCTTTATAAATATTTTTACAATTAAATATATCATTAACAATTATCATTTTATATAACTTTAATAACTAGGGATATTTTGGTAATCTTCAATTTCTACCAATTAAACTAATTTTTTAAATCTCTCACATCAATCAAATCCTACACTAATTCTCACAAACTTTACCCTCAAATCCACTCTCAATTACCTACAAATCCACTCAAAAAAACAACAAAAAAATTACCCTCACATTCACTCAAATTCATTCAAATTATCTCCCCCAAATCATCTCCCTCAAATCCATCCAAAAGAACACATCCTAAATGTTGGTTCATTTTATTTTTACATGTGACGTTAACAATAACAAAATTAACACGAAAAAAAGAAAATTAGAGCTTAATTAAACTAAAAATAGGATCACAATGAAAAAAAGAAAGTGACAAAAAACATATACAAAATTAGTATTCATGATTAAACCTTATTACACGAAGCTTATATGCATACACTTTGTTGAAACAATGAAGGATGAAAGAAATCATGGAAGTTGGAAGAAATGTCTTATAGTGTAAGGCCCTATATTGTAAGAGTTGTTGCTAAAACCCCACATTCGATCTGCTATGTTTTTGTAAGCACTTTCTGTCAGATGATAAGAGTCCCAAAATAAATATGTATTCGGTTTCTTACACAATTCAAATTCCTTCTCCCCTCTCTTCCCTCCACAGCTATACTCTCCTCTCAATCTTCCACTTCCACAACATGCTGATTTTCCTTCCTTCAAACCTATAACGTATAAATATATGACTATACATTAATGAGTAGTCTGATAACAGATAATACGATAAATCCAATAAATAACAAATATCGTTAAATTAGAAATTTGATCTATCAACAAATTAAAACTCAAATTCCGCAAAATTGACTTGTAAGGTGAGGTTTACACTCCACTTATATATTATAATTTGACCTTATCTCTAATCAATGTGAGACTTCCAACACACTTCCTTCACGTCGAGGTATATACATCTCAAACGTAAGAATAGAAATGGTTGGTCTGAGTAGCCCGACAATAGGTGAAACAGGATGCTCACGTAGATCTCGCTAGGATAAGTTCCAACATATTAGAAAGTGGTTTTTAAGCTTAACTCATTGTATATGCAGACATATATACCCACACACTTTCCTGTTATTATTTTGTAAAATGATTTTTAAATATAGAATCATAAGTTCCAGTGTTAAAGACATACCATATTTGAAGGGATGGTTCATCATTTGAGTGACATGAGTGTGGAAATCATACAGTGCAAATTTGAAGCCCTTCAACTTATTCTCCAGTTGCAAGAGAACCACATGTAGAACTCTATTGTGTAAACTTGCAAGGTTTGAAAGTTCTTGCAAGCATTTTCCATTTTCTTCCACATCAATTATTCTGGTTCCTGGAAGACAACCCAAGGGTGGCAAGTTCATCAACACAAATTTCCTAGCCCCTCTCTTGTATATTCCCTACAAAGAACATTATGTAAATCATTGTTATAATTCATAAGATTTAAGAGTTTCAATAAGTTTTTATTCTAATAATTAGAAACTTAAAAAATAGACCCTATAATTATTTTGTAAATAGCTGTGATTAGATATACTCATATATTTACATAGCTTGTAAAAATATAAATTTATATTGAAAGACGGCAGACAAAAAAAAACATCATTTTTTTTCATTTAAATATTGAGTTTTCTTCCAACAATACATAATAATTTTTTTTTCTGTAATTTTTTGTCTTGTGTTTAACACCACAGGTTAAATTGGAGGGAAGTTGACGGAAAAAGACAAAGAAATGAACTTTTTTTTTACCTATAAGCACGTTTAGGACTTTGAAAATCTTCTGATTAACCATTTCTAACGTTTGAATGTTGGTCTTACTTTATGGACGGTGGTCTTTGTACTACTGCAGGCCCCAGTCAGAAGAAAAATGTTGTCTTTTTCCTTTCTTTTTCTTCCACGGGTTAAATTGCATGCAGCTTATTATTTGGAAATAAAAGCAAAATATTTAACAAAATCATGAATTTGATAACTAGTTTTGTGTTAATAAAGAATTTTGAGAAATACAATTAAAATAAAATTACTTATAACACAGTTTAGATAAATTATTTTTATTAAATTAAACATAATTTATATTAAAGTTTGATTTAGCCCTAATATTTCACAGCAAGGAAACAACCTAAGAAAACAGATTTAAGAGAAATTAGAGAGAACTCCAAGCATGCGTTCATCCTTGACAATTATCCGATAAAGAATATGAATTAACCTAACTTTGTTATTAAAAATATATATTTATTATAAGTCAATTTTATGGACATATTTAATATAGTTACAGTCAAATGCCGTACTTGTCACGTTGTCTCTTATTCTTGACTGGATTATATAAAGCATATTTTTATTTTAATTATTTTGACCAGTTTAAAGCTTGTTTTGACCGAAATATTTTTTGATAAAATAGGGGGAAATACAGAGATATGGAAAGAACGTAAATTCTAAAATATATTGATAGTAAAAAAATGACAGTATGAAAAATTTAAGAAAAGAAAAAGGACTAAGTTAATTACCTTGATAATGGAAGTCATATTACGAAGAACCATAGCAACATATTCTGAATGAGAGTATGATTTAAGAACATCAGAATCTGTCAAGAACGGGCTAAGATAATCATTGCTTCCGATGCTAAACATGTAGACAGCGTTTGATAACAATAACTTAGCTTCGGATTTCCCTAAGTTGTGCCTCAGAAAAGCTGCAACTTTCTTGTAGTTTCTTGCTTGTGTTTTCAATGGTATTACCTGAAAGTTTTGAATACCAAACAAAGTGTCATGCATGATTCAGGCCACTGTATTCGGAACAATTTTTTAGGATCCTTTTAACCTATTAAAGCGTTTAAGAAACAAAAATTTTAGGATTTTATATCAAGGAATTCAAATTTATTGATAAATCTGTATTTATTCTATCAAAATATATTGTCAAGACAATCCTACAACATCTAAACGAGTGTAGAAAAAACATAAAAGTTGTGTTTCATATCATAACTAAATGTAAGTATTATAAAATAAAATAATAATAATAAAATAACATTTTTATATTCATTTAACACTAAATATAAAAATAAAATAATCATAAAAAATAACTTGTATATATTTTAAAAATAAAAAAAGTAAAAGGTTAAAAAGGATAGCATTAAATGCAAAAATTGTGTATATTAAAATATCATTTCTAAAAAATATCAGTTCTAAAAAAAATATCATTGTATAATTAGTTTAACTCCTACCATTTATACATGGCTCTCATAATGAATATTTTTTTATAATGATTATCATAATAAATAATAAAAATAATATCAATAGTAATAAGTACAAATATTGAAAATAGAAAAAAAAATCTTTTTCTTTCAATTAATTTTTCAAATAAAATTTTTCTCTTTTTAATAACTGTTTTGTAGTTTCCTCTTCATCTATTTTGTCTTTCACTCTCTTTATATTCTTTATTTTTTCAATCTACCAAAGAAAGCACAAGGCCATTCTAAATGATATTTTGTATTTTATTTGAAACCTATTATTTTAAGAATAATGATACTTAGACAACACTTTTTTGACAATATTTGAATATCATTTACGTGTCATTCTATGATTGGTTTAAAATTATTTCATAATCAATAATAATAATCATAAACACTATCATGAACCAATTACATAATGACACGTAGATGATGTTCAAATATTATAAAAAAAAAATTATTATATAAATATCATTATCCTTATTTTAAACCACACACGCACTCAAGGAGTAATAAAAAAAAATCTTAAAAAGAAACATGACCTTTTCACAAAATTACCATAGTTTTGTTTATTTATAGTGAAAGAAGATTCTCTGATCTTACACGAAATGATAGGTCAAGGTTTTGTGTTAGGGTCATTAGTTGGCCCGTGAGGTTAGGGCTTCTTAAGGACCATGTCATGTCATGTCATGTGTCGGCAAAGTAAGAAAAAGGTAAAAACCAGCATGTTCTCTAGTGCTTGTTTTAATCACACTGTTCTGCTACAACTAGAAGAAGCTTATGGACAAAAACAACAGAATGATAATAAAAAAGCATGGTCTATTCAATTAACCTAATCATGCTGCTATCCCTATCTGTGATCCTAGTCACCTAGCTATGCATCCTAGATGCTTGACATGCATATGACACGTTAATTACCAATTACTATATATATTATCTTACACTAATTAACCTTTTCACTTACTTAAAAGTAGCATTAATGGTAAAGCAAATAGGGTACATGAATTTGACTCACCGACCCTTCAAAAGTTTCAACAAGAGCACCAGCTCCACCAGATGCAAAATTCACTCCTCCATAGTATTGGTTATTGCCAGGTTGTAAATATGGTGGAACCAATGGCAGCTTTGCATATTCAGCTGCAAAAAAAATTATGATATTAAGTTAATCAGATACCATTAGTATAATGGGGGACAAGAAAATATGGTGGTTCAACCAAGTTGGATTCTCACTAGTAACAAGACAAGAAACATGAGATCTCCAAATCTTAATTACCTATGAAATCTGATATCAACCTTCCATCAGAGAATCTCCCTGTTGGGAAGTTGAAGTATGTTTCTCCATAGGGCCAGAAATTTGCTTGGTCAAGAGCTGTAGTGTTGATGTAATTGTTGTTGCCAGCATCTAAGAAAGAATCACCAAAAATGAAGAGAGGAGCATGTCTGTTGCTTCCATGGATGGGAGACACAAAAGCAAAGAAGATGAGGAGGAAGAACACAGAGCTTGATAGATTTGACACTGTGAACTTCATCTTCACAGAATCTGCTGCAATCTCAAATGGTTGACAAGTGTATATATATATATATATATATAAAACTTCAAATCTTTCTTTGTCCATTGGCCACATATTACGTAGTGTGAACAATCATTTTAAGTTTAATTTGGCTTAGTCAACGCGATTTTGATGGGTAGAAATTAATATATATGTGTTGATGATGTTATCAAAATGAGAGACATCGAAGAATATGAGAAGTTTGGAGATCGAAAGTGATTCCTTGTAAGCCGGCAAATAAAAATCTTGCGCATTCCATTATCAAATATTGTATTATAAATTTGATGATGAAATTGAGTTAATTGAGTGTGTTGGAGTTGGAGAGTAGATTGAAAGTTGGAATGATTAAGATTTGAAAATAAGGAATGTATATAAAAATATAAATTTTTGAATTTTAAAAAGAAAAATAAAGAATAAAAAATTAAAAAAATATTTCTCTTCGGAAATTAGATGGAGAGATCAAGGTTAGATGTTGTAAATGGGTTTTGTTTGATGGCATGCTATGGCGTTGCCATTTTCTATGTTGTCATGTCACTGTCTTACGTTTCTGACAAAATGGGTGGCTTTACAGACGCTGAATAATTTCTCTTCAAACATTATTGTACACGATGGTAGAGCCACCCATTCATGCCTTCGTTGTGTTCGTGTTAATGCCACACTACATGCCATTATAGATGTAATTTATTCCACATGGCATGAGCTAAACCAAGCACTATTTAATAAAAACCACAAGTGAGTTACTCTGTTTAAGGGCAGAATTGAGAGAGTTAGCAAATACATGTGACAAAATTTGAAAGTTAGGACAACCTAATATTTATGTTTTTATCATAAGTCTGGTTGTAATAGATATGTTAAAAAAATATAATTCAACAAGGTTTATTATTTTAGATAAGCTTAATTTTATATCAATTGCAACAATAATCATATATCATATTTAATCTCAACAATTTAATATCATAGTTATTATTTACAATAATATATTAGTGTACCAGTCGTACCAGACATCAACCATTCGCATAATGTTCTAAATAGTTATGTGAAAGTCAAGACCCCAAGAATTCGAAGAGCGCATCCTCTTGCTGTTTGAATAAATCTGGTAGTGACCCCAGACCACAACCAAACGCTCAGCGAACCGATTCGCTGTGCAAATCATCAGACAAAGTGCAAAACCCCACAACCATTTGCATAGTGCACCTTCTCGCTGTGCGAATTGCTCAGACAGAGAGCAAACCTCACAAGCATTTCCACAACGCACCTTCTCGCCGTGCGAATTGCTCAAACAGAAAGCAACTCACCATAACCACTCGTTGTGCGAATCTATTCGCTCAGCTAGTCTGCATAATTTTGCAACATGAAATCTGCAGAATTATGCAACTCAAACCTCATTTACCACTTCTAATTATTTTTCTCAACTTTTAACCCTCCTAAATTGTGTTATATACCTAATTAGACTTGACTCAACGCTTTTACAGCTCCCTACCGTCATTTTAAAGTGTTTATGACCCAATTCCTACTTCAAAACCTCTAAAATCACAACTTGTAGACCCAAAATCAAATCTATCACTTTTGACACTTTTCGACCAACTTAAGGGCTCAAGTAAGTCTCATTTGACTTACCAAAGTTGCTCCAACAGTCCAATTGAGCATCTAAACTCTAATTCTCATTTTCACTACCCCACTTCGTCTGAAATCACTCAAAATCAACTGTAAACTATGTCTACTCATCACTAAACCTTCACATCACATATTTCTAGCATAAAATATATCTCACCACAATCCAATCAGCATTCAATTTTGCTTATATGCATCATTCAACACATCATACTCAAATACAGTCAATTTAAATAGGAATAGTCTACTGAAAACCTAATTTCCATTCCAATAACACAATACTCAAAAATTCATCATACAAACACAATTATTATCACAATTACAATGTATCTAGCTTCCCTTACCTTAGAAAATCTGAACAGCTCTAGAAACCCCAACTGAAGCTTGTGTCACAAGGAAACTCTACAAAAACCTACAACTCACTAATTAATGATAGCAAATCAACCTTAGAACCTAATTTGAGCTAAAAATTGAAGAGAAAAACAACAAGTTACATGCAAACAGAAATCGTTGCATGATCACTGTCCAAGAACGTACAGAGAAAGAGGGGAAACAACATATTGGCTCAAAACAGGAAATTGATCGGTAAAGATTGTAGCCCTCGACGTCAGGATCGTCTAGGCACTCCCTGATCGTTGAGCAGATAACCTGATAGTGAGAAATGGTAGAGATAAGTCAGAGAAATGAAAGAGAATGATATTTTAGAGAGATGGAAGGTATTTAGATAATGGACCGAACTTTAGAAATTTCTATTTATATTATAATATTATTTTAAAACAAAATTGATCATCTCATTATTTTAATACACCTATTTACTCTAATACTCTATTTTTTAGGTTTTTACATTTAATACTATGTAATTGTGATTTTAGTAATTATATTATAACTTGTAGTACTAATTGAAAGTTTGAATTAATATTTTGAAAGCTCATTATTTTTCTTATAAATAAAATAATGTAGATTTTATAATCATTTTTGGCAAAAAAATATAATGAAAAAACTTGAAAATATAATTCTTCTAAAAAAGAAAAGCTTTGAAAAATTATGAGGTTTTTTTATAGTAGATCAGACAAAATGGATTGACGGGATTTAAAATTTGAGAAAAATGTCATTTTCATAATTTTTGAACATTGTTTGACCTAATTATCTATTTGTATCACCTTTGTTTTCTGTGTTGTGTTGTATACATATATTTCTAATTATATAAATGCGTTTTAAAAATAAATGGCATCATTTAATCAAATGAAAAAGCTTCTATTTCAATCTTGGTCAACATCCAATATGTCTTATATTTCTATAGTACAGGATATTTAACTTTCGTCTTAAGATTCAACTCACATTATAGTGGATTTTTTTTTAAAATTATCTATTAAGATTAAATATAATTTTAGTGTTAAATTTTAACATCAAATTAAAATTCACTTTTATTCGAAATTTGATATACTTTGATAATAAAAATTTAAAAACAAATTAATATAAGTTTATTAATTCAATTTTATTAAACATTTTTAACATATCAAACATATTTTATATTATTATTTGAATATTTATATAATTTAACATATTTTCACTGTAATGTCAATTAAAAAACACATTTATTATATTAAAAAATTTAACATAATTAAATTTAAAAAAAGTACTATATTCATTTATTATAAAATTTTGAAACTAAAAAATATTAAAATTTTAAACAAAAATAAATACAATTTTACATCAAAATTCAAAGAATAAAAATATATATAACTTTACTTCATATTCATTTATATAGTTTGTATAACTAGTCAAAATTATAAAAAATAATTAGTTTTTTTCTTATGTTATATTTTAGAGGTTCATTGTTTTGTGTGGAACACTTTGAATATAATAAAATCTCTCTGAAACACATGGGAAGTTGCCTTTCTGAAACGAATTTTCAAATTTTCTTGGTTAGAGTTTTAAAAATCCGAAGTCGATTTCAGAAATGATCTTTACGTATTAAAGTTAGATGAAAGTCAAACAATATCAAAAATTCAGATTGACTGCTGAAATATATCACTTTGTTTCATTATTATATCACTTTAGTTAAACATTTTTTAACTAAAAATTCAAACATAACGTGCTTTTATTTATATATTTATTTCACTTTGAAATTCAAATGTTAAAGTTGTTTGATTTCTAGAAAACAGTTGTATACAAATTATTTTATTAGATTGTTAAGATTGATAGGTACATGTCCACACATGAAACACGTGTTGCATTATTCAAACTATCCTATATCTTATATATATAATCGAGATGAAGTTATTTGATGGAAATTAAAATATTCGATGAAATAATTAAATTATAACATAATAAAATACTATTATAGGTGTTATAACTAATGTATAGCTTACTTCTATATTTTATAGTTAATATTTTAGTTTTTTTTTCTCTATTCCCTCTAAATTAGGGAAAAACACTCGTCTTCACCAAAAACATAACATTTTTATAAATATTTTAAACAAAAAAGCCAAAAATTAAAACATGAATACATAAAAATCTAGTGTTTTATAAAATAAAATTATTATATAAACAACACTCTCTTATAGTCTAACTTGCTTAGTTCAATCGCCTCAAACAATTTAACAATTTATATGATTTAATTTAACCAACTCAAATAATCTATGAATTTTTCAACAAGAATAAATTGTTTATGTAAAACTTGTCCCCAATGACATACATACGAAATCACAACTTAGTGATTATCATGACTTAGACGTATGACTCTACTTTCGGAAAACATGTCTATTGAGTAGATTCATAGATCTTGCATTTATTATACTATCTCTCATTTTCTTAGAAGATACTCTCACCAAACATTTTAACTTAACAGTCTAACAGATAGTTTACCAAAAACAATAGAAGGTTCAATATTTCCATGGTTTCAATATATAATTAATAGTCATAATTATTTTACTCTTAATCATACGATGTATTAGACTTCCATCACATCCATTTCAACACTTTAAGCACTATTATAAAACACTCCATTTTCTTATTTGGATTGAGAACCACTACTAGAAAGAGTTCCACCATCTCTAAAGACTTTTATTCACACAGGATATAATATACGCACTTAAAAAATTCGTACCAACGATCTAATCGCACTCTAACAATTCTAATCGAACAAAGATTCATCTTGAACCATTGAACTTCACATATAAACTCTATAATTCTTACAAGGAACATATCTCACTAAAAGACCCAAAATAATAACAAAAGATGAACTT